>CM019064.1:170590331-171190331 GCA_009667805.1 Leptobrachium leishanense
CGAAGCCTTACGCCTTCAGAAAAGAACTACCCTACCCACAAGTTGGAGTTCCTAGCCTTGAAGTGGGCGGTAGTAGACAAGCTGAAAGATTATCTGTATGGAGCCGAATTTGTGATAAAGACTGACAACAATCCTCTTACGTATGTCCTTACTACTGCGAAGCTGGATGCAACGGTACATCGGTGGTTGGCCGCTCTGTCAGGGTTTCGGTTCAGCCTGAAGTATCGCCCTGGAGTGAATAATCGAGATGCAGATGCTTTGTTGAGAAGGCCCTACACTACAGAATGGACTCAGTTAACTCCAGATGGGGTGCAAGCCTTATGTCAAGGAGCGGAGCGCCGGGTCAAGGGAGGGGTTGAAGCAGAAGCTATAGGAGTTATGGCTGCGGAATGTTCCAGAGTTCTATTGTAATCCTACACAGCTAAAGGATGAAAGTCTGCCTACCTTCTCGAAATAGGATCTAAGAGCCGATCAGGCTAGAGACCCTTTGATTGCATTAACCGTGAAGGCCCTAAACGCGAACCAACGGTAAATTCTACTGACAAATTCCCCAGAAGGAGCCCGATTGGTATACAAAGAGTGGGAACGGTTGAAGATGTTGGATGGGGTGGTCTACCGAAGGGGCCCCTCAAACAATGCTGAAGAGACCCAACAGTTGTTCCTTCCCACCAAACACAGAGAGGGTGTGCTGCGGTCATTACACGATGAACATGGGCATTTGGGTGCAGAGAGAACTTTTAAGCTAGTGCGAGACAGATTTTATTGGCCCTGTATGAGATCTGAAGTTGAAAGTTACTGTCATTCGTGTTTGAGGTGTATCCAGAGGAAAACCCTACCAACCCGAGCTGCTCCAATGAGCCACCTGCAAAGTCAAGGACCCATGGATTTGGTGTGCATTGATTTCCTGTGCTTAGAGCCGGATGCTAGTGGGCAGGGAAATATTCTAGTAGTGACTGATCATTTCACGCGTTATGCCCAAGCTTTTTCTACGAAAGACCAACGTGCTCCTACGGTGGCGAAGGTTTTGATGGAAAAGTTTTTTGTTCACTATGGGCTACCAAGGAGAATACACTCGGATCAGGGCAGAGACTTTGAGAGCCGGCTTGTTGGGCAATTGCTGGAACTGCTAGGAATTCAGAAGACCCGATCTACACCATATCACCCTCAAGGTGATGCTCAACCAGAAAGGTTTAATCGCACGCTGCTAAATATGTTGGGGACATTGTCAAACAGAGAGAAGCAGAGCCGGAGTCGTCACATAGCTACGCTAGTGCATGCGTATAACAGTATGGAGAGTCACGCTACTGGATACTCACCGTACCGTCTTATGTTCGGAAGGGAAGCTCGACTGCCGGTTGATTTGGCATTTGGGCTATCTCTGGATCAGACGTCTGTGTCCTCTCAGAAATGATGTGGATAGACTTCGGAAGAATTTGGCCTCTGCGTTTGAACAAGCCCGTTTGACCTCAGGAGATAGGGAACAGAGGAATAAACGAAACTACGACTTGAGAGTTCGGATACAGGATCTACAACCCGGTGATAGGGTTTTGTTGAAGAACTTGGGTGTTTCTGCAAGGCATAAGTTGGCGGATAGATGGAGTTCTCAAGTCTACATTGTCTGCAAGCAACTGCCGGGTTTGCCAGTTTACCAGATCCGACCGGATGGAAAGGCCGGGCCTCTAAAAAACTGGCACTGAAATCATCTGTTGCCTTTGAGGGAGGCTGTGAGGACACCAGTTGGAGACGAATTTCCTCTGCCGAACCCGCCTGCTCCACGTTTGACTCCTGTTACTCGGTCTCAGCAGACACGGGTTGTCGAAGAGAGTGAAAGGGATAGTGAGGAACGAAGTTTTTGTCTGGACTGGGTGCGCTCGCCTGAGCCTGAAGAGGTCATTCCAGTTTCTGAACGGTGGGAAAGTAACCTGAGGCCTGAGGCTCCTGAATTCCAATTGGAAGTTCCTGAAACTTTGGAAATTCCTGTAGTTCCGAAAATGTGTCTTTTGATTATAGTTCTATGCCTTCACTGGAAGGATCATATTCCGAAGAGATGTCTGTTCCAGTCGTGGACGAAAGAACTGAACCCATACCTGTAGTACTTCCACCTGAAGAGGAGCTGATTGAGCCAGAGTCAAAACGTTCCATCCGACCCCCTCAGAGACTTATCTACGACTCACCGGGACATAGCACTGAAGAGGCTGTCACCACAGTGCGAAGGTTGCCCGAAGTGTCTGCTATGTTAGCTGAGGTAGTCTGGAGCATGAGTCAACTTGAAGACGTATATCTGACCCATTGTATGTTTGCTGCTGATCCTATATATATTGCCTAATGTAATGTTGAAATGTTATGTAAATGTTACACCTCCTTGGAGAGACCCAAGAGTTCTACGAGGGGGAGAGTGTAGCGCTGTTTAAAAACTCTGTTGATGTATTGCTCGGGTTTGGCCACCAGAGGGAGACAAGCGCAATGTAAAGTATACTGGACACAACGAGACTACGTTTTCCATCATGCTTTGCGGTGGGGACAGGAAGTGGGTGGGAGAGAGCGAAGGACATCCGCAGCCTCTTCCGAAGGAGAGCCAGTGTGAGCCGAGCGACGAAAGGTGGAAGACGCACGTGAGACTGCCAGAGAATGAGACCAGGCCGGAGAGCAGGAGCTGCCTTGCGGGTGCTGAGAATCAGAGACAGTGCTGGCGGAGACCTATCCACACTTCGCTAAGAGGTTTTGCGCAGACACAATGTTCCGGTTTGGACCCCGAGTAAGGAGACTGCGATGATCCACTGGGAGTGCAGGCAGTAGGCCGTAATTCTCGTTACCGAAATCGGACAAGCAGGAGAAGCAGATCCGGTGGCACAGAGTTCCAGTATAATCAAGAGGAGAGAGATCCTTGATCAGACAGCGGAACAGATTGTCCAGCGGATGGGTGAGAGGCCTTCCAGGCCACAGTCCAAGTTTAAACAAAGCACGCTGCAGTATTGTTTAAATCCACAGGGCCCCAACGTGACTAGTCGAAGAATTGCTCAATCCATTCACTGGCCAGTTGAATATAGTACCCGGGTACCTGAATCGCACACACACATGTTGTGTATGCTTATGCTTCCTGTTTCCTGTTCTGACCTCTGACCTGGAGGCAGCTCTATGATCCAACATGATTCCTCACACAAGCAGCTTGCAGTGTCTTCATTTCTATACATGAAACATGGTGTCAGAAGTAACTAAAATCAGGACTGAGTGTCACGTTCCATGCTGGCATACCTGTCTTCCTGCCCTCTGTATTTGTATATTGTGTTTTTTCCCTTGTGTTTCTTTTGCTGCCAATTCCTGGGTGGCCTCCCAGGGGTTAATTGGTGTTCTGTGTGCTGCTCACCTGTTTACCCTTGCCTTGATTCCCCTGACTATATTAGAGCAATGTACCTATAGGACATTGCTGGGTCATTTTTCCTTTGCCTGGTCTCCTTGCGTCCTGTGTCCTGAGAGCTCCTTGCTGTGTTCCTGATATTCTCCGTTTGTTCATCCTTGTTCAGTTTTTGCCTCTAATATTTCTGTTCCAGTTTATGTCAGTTCCTTCTGTGTATTTAGTTCTGTCTATTGCTGTATTTTGTTTTGCTGTTTATGTTCCATTCAGATTCCCCGGTTACTGATTTTGGCTTGGCTGACTTCCCTTCTGGTTCTGATTCCTGTATCCTATATGACGTACTTTCTCTGGTTATGAACTTTGGCTTTCCTCTATGTGACTCCTCTATATTATATTCCTTGTCAGTACCGTTTCCAAGAAACCCTGTCATCTGCATACAACAAAAGACTCTGTACGGCTTCAAGGTAATACTTTCCTTTAGATTAGATCCGGCTTCCTAAAGACCGGCCTTTCAGTGCAGGGTAATCTTTGGTATTGCCGTACAGAGGTCTTTAGTTAACTCTGTGTTGCTTTTCACCTGCCCTGCAGTTTACAGTGCATCTCTGCATATAGGGGCTTCTCTCAGGAACCTTGACCTCACCTTCCTGCGAGTTATATTCATAGGGTTATTATATTACAGACTGACCACTTCCAAGGATCGGAGGGGCAGTATAGGGTGTCGTGCCTGGTGGTACTGCCACCGTGACACTGAGCCTCTTGTCTGGAGCACAGCAGCTTTGGGAAACTGCACAGGTTTGTGAACTGTGGACTAAGGCTGTTCCTTGTGGATTTTTTTTCTTTTTTCTATTTGAGAGTTCAGAGGCTTCCTGGCAAAATGGCTGCAATGAATTGCATACGTCCCCCAGAGGAGATGAGAATGAGTGGATATTGGAGCAGCAACTGGGAATCTTTCAGAGCTGAATTTGAAGATTATTCCCTGGCTACAGGCTTGAATGAGAAATCTGCAGCAGTGCAGGCAGCAACTCTAAGGAGAGTGATGGGCAGTGAATGCAGGCATTTCTATAAACACAATGTGAACCTCACAGCGGAGCAGCAAGAAAATGTTACAGCAATTCTACAAGCCCTGGAAGCTTATTTCAAACCTGCTAAAAACATCATTTATGAAAGGTATGTGTTTGGGTGCTGCAAACAAGAAGAGGGAGAATCTTTTGATAACTTTGTTACACGCCTGAGAGAAAAGGCAGCAACTTGTGAATATGGAGTTCTCAAAGATGAATTAATAAGAGACAAAATTGTTTTGGGCATAGCTAGTGAGAGCGCACGCAGGCGCCTCCTTAGAGAACATGACTTAACTCTAAACATAGCCATTGAAACGTGCCGTACAGCAGAGCTCACTGACAGACGTCTGAAAGTCATGAAACAGGACAGACAGAGGACCGACAGCATAAACATTGCAATGCAGCGTTATTACATAAGCAAACCGCAGCAACGCCGCCTGATTAGCGCAAACGCTGCCAACCTTACAGCATGCAAATACTGTGGGACTGTGCATCAAAGATTTAAAGAGCAGTGTCCAGCTTATGGGAAGTCTTGTAGGTCTTGTGGAAGAACAAACCATTTTGCTAATGTTTGTCTGTCAAGTAGACGACAGCCATCGATTGGAAAATTACACACCGTGGAGAACGCATCTGCATATGAGGAAGAGACAGTCTCCGCTGAAGTTCTATACAGCAGTGAATTAATCGGCGCTGTGCAATCCAGAGGAAAGAAATGGTTTGTCACTTTACGTTTAAATAATAGACCCTAATCCTGTCAGCTCGATTCAGGAGCAACGTGTGATGTAATGTGTTTAAAAGACAAAATGATGTTAGCACCGGACGCACATCTACTGCCAAGTGACACCAAACTAAAGCTATACTCTGGTGAGCTTATGAAATCTCTAGGACTCTTCAGGACTGAATGTGTCTTATGTGGACAGAGACACAAGCTAGAGTTTGAAATTGTGGAGGCCCGCCAAAAGCCACTGTTATCAGGCTCAACCTGTGAGCGTCTAGGGCTGATACATTTCTCCATCCCTGCAGAGCTCAACGTGATGGACAATCAATCCAAAGGGCCCTTGACAAAACATCGGCTGGTACAAGAATTTAGTGATGTGTTTACTGGGCCAGTAGAATCCGTACCAGGGGAAGTTCATTTCGACCTTGATTTGAGTGTCCCTCCAGTCCAATGTGCACCACGCAATGTGCCAGTGGCGTTAAAACAGGCAGTCAAGGTGCAGCTTGACCAATATGAAGCCGATGGACACCTAGCTCCAGTGACTGACCCGATAAGTAACATGGTTATTGTAAAGAAGCCTGATAAGCTAAGAATATGCATAGATCCCAAATTCTTGAATCTGGCACTGAGGCGATCTCACTACATCATGCCAACGCTCGAGGATGTTTTGTACAAGCTGCCTAAAGCGCGTCTGTTCACGCTTGTTGATGCCCGGGATGCATTTTTACTGTGTAAACTGGATACTGCAAGTAGTTACATGACAACCTTCTGGACTCCTTGGGGCAGGAAAAGATGGCTCAAATTGCCTTTTGGAGTATCAGTTGCACCAGAGGTGTATCAACATAAACAACATGAACTATTGACTGGACTCAGTGGTGTCGAACCAATAGCTGATGACATCCTTGTGGTTGGCTGTGGGGAAACAGATGAGGAAGCAGAGCAAGATCATGATGGCAAACTGCTGGAACTGATGGATCGTTGTAGGCAGGTAAAATTAAGACTTGGCATAAAAAAGCTGCAATTCAAGGTCAAAGAGGTCCGCTTCCATGGACACATCCTATCCTGGGAGGGTTTGAAGGCTGACCCAGACAAACTCAGAGCCATACTGGATATGCCACAGCCGGAAAATGTGAAATCCCTGCAGCGCTTCATTGGTTTGTTACCTACCTGGCAAAATTCCTACCTCACCTCTCAGAGGTCTGCGAGCCATTGAGAAGGCTTCTGGACAAGGATGCTGTTTGGCATTGGCTTCCTAAGCATGATAATGCAGTGCAGGACATCAAACGTTTGGTCACAGATACACCTGTCCTGAAGTACTATGACGTTACTACTCCTGTAACTATTCAAAGTGATGCAAGCAAAACTGGACTTGGGTGTTGCCTATTGCAAGCTGGCCAGCCTATCGCTTTTGCTTCAAGAGCACTGACTCTTACTGAACAAAACTACGCTCAAATAGAAAAGGAATGTCTGAGTATAGTGTTTGCCTGCCAGCGCTTTCACCACTACCTCCATGGACGCGACGAGATCACGGCAGAAACGACCATAAGCCTTTGATTTCTATTTTCAAGAAACCTCTTTTGTGTGCCACCCAAACGCCTACAGAGCATGTTGCTCACACTACAAAACTATTGCCTAAATGTTGTCTACAAGCCTGGCCCGGAAATGTATATTAGTGACACTCTTAGCAGAGCTACAGCAGCTGGAGGTGCACCCGGCTATGTACAACACACAGTTTGCAATGTTCAACAGGAACTGGATGTCCTGTCACAGATTAATCATTCAGACTATTTGAACGTCACGGACCAACGATTGCTTCAGATAAAACAGCACACTGAAACCGATGAGAGTTTGCAAGCTCTTAAATATGTTGTTCTGGATGGTTGGCCTGATTCCAAGGAGGAGGTGCCATTAACTGCAAGAGAATATTGGACCTTCAGAGATGAAATCAGCATTCAGGATGGCATACTATACAAGGGGCCGAGGGTCATCGTTCCTAAATCTTTAAGATCAGAGATGCTGACACGTATTCATGCCAGTCACATTGGTGTAGAAGCATGCTATAGGCAAGCACGAGATACCCTATACTGGCCCAACATGCAGAATGAGATTAAAGACTTTGTTAGCCATTGCTCGGCATGCAATGAATATGCACAGGCACAACAGAAAGAACCCATTATGTCGCATGTGCTGCCCACCCGGCCGTGGCAAATTGTAAGCATGGATTTATTGAATTATGCTGGGCAAGATTTTCTGCTAATTGTTGATCACTATTCTGACTTTTGGGAGATTGAGCTACTTCCTGACCTGTCTGCTGATACTACAATCAGGCATTGTAAAGTACAGTGTGCACGTTATGGCCAGCCGGATAGAGTAATCTCAGATAACGGACCTCAATTCGCATGTGAGCAATTCAGACGGTTCTCTGCAGATTGGGGATTTGAGCACGTTACCTCATCACCTCGGCACCTGCAAGCAAATGGCAAAGCGAAATCGGCCATCAAGATTGTGAAGAATATTTGTAAGAAGTCCAAGTATGATGGTACTGACCCGTGGAAAGCCGTTCTACATTGGAGGAACACCCCATCCGAAGGCATGGACAGTAGTCCTGCGCAGCGCTTAATGTCAAGGAGACTGAAAACTTCATTGCCTGTGGCCAACAAATTACTTGAACCTTGTGTGGTTACAGGTGTCCTAGAGAAACTGCGTAGGAGGAAACAGATTGCCAAACTGTCTTATGATCTGTCTGCTAAGGACTTACCTGAACTAAGCATTGGAGAGCCAATCCGTATGAAGCCGCTTCCTGGTGACAGGACTGGTCGCTGGAGACTGGGTTCCTGTGTTCAGCGTGTTGCCCCTCGCTCATATCTTGTGGATGTAGACGACAGTCTCTACCGCCGCAATCGGGTGGCCTTGCGAAGAGCGGAGCGACTCCCCATACAAGCCTATGTGCCTCCTGCACGTGCTCCTCCCGAGGTGCTCAATGCTCCTGGACCGCATCCACAAAGCGGAGGGAATACTGCTGTCCTTTCAGAAGGTTACATTGAGAATGACATAATACAGCCACATGTACCATCAAGTTTGTCTGTGCCGAACACCCCAGCCAGGAGGGAGGGCGGCTCTGTATCAATGCCTACTGGAGCTGCACAACCTTCCCCAGGCAAAATCTCTGTGGCCTTGCGTAGCGGTCGAGTTTCAAGACCGCCAGATAGACTCAATCTGTAGTGTACCTACCAGTCACTCAGCATGCTATGTTTGTGACTGTTCTGGATCTGTTTTAGGTTAATTGTTTACTACGTTTGTATTGAATGTTAAAAAAGGGAGATGTTGTGTATTGATTATGCTTATACTTCCTGTTTCCTGTTCTGACCTCTGACCTGGAGGCAGTTCTATGATCCAACATGATTCCTCACACAAGCAGCTTGCAGTGTCTTCATTTCTATACATGAAACAACACACCTTTTTGGGACATTACTTTTGCGGGACTTACACTCCTAAAACGAAGGGGTTAAACTTTCCTTTTGCCGCCGCGTGTTTTTCTCGCATTACGAAATCCTGTCGTTCATATACCGTATTCACATTATATATGCCGCTTTATTGCGACCAGTAAAGTATATAATCTATAAAATCCACAACAGTGCTGGTGTATATTTATTCCCTAGTGCGGTGAGACTAACCCGAGGTTAAATTCAGTGGCTCCTCCGGGAGTGAGTGCTACACGTGACTGGGGTGTCCGGCACATACCCACCAGTCCATATCACCCACAAGCCAATGGGTTAGCTGAGAAGTATGTTGGCATAGCCAAATCTATTATACAGAAAGCTCAATCATCAGGGAAGGATGTGTACCTCGGCCTGTTAAACTATCGTGCAACACTCATGGACGGTTTATTTATTTTTTTGTGTAAAATATTTTTATTGGCAAAGTATAAAATACAAGTCGCAATACAATAATGTAGAATACAATCAAAGTGCCTCTTGGTCATAAACAGTGCCGAAATTTTATAATATAACAAATTCTAAATTAACTAACTAAAAAGGTGATCATCGTATCCTTAAATAAACAGCAGTAAAGCTAGTACCAGAATGGTATGTCAAGACAACACAGCCCAGGCTCGGATCTAAATTCACCTCTGCCCCTCCATAACCGGTCAATTATCTTTACGAGACCTCTTGTTTCCCCACCGGTGGCCTGTCTGAGACTGTTATTGAGCGAAGGTTCGAGGACCATGGACGCCAGATCGCATAAAATTCCTCATATTTACCCAAACTATTGTAGTGCGCTTCTTCTAAAGCTCTGACCCCCTCCACCCTCAGAACCCAATCCCTGACGGTGGGTGCACATTCCCTCCTCCAATATAATGGAATCAGTGCCCTCGCTGCGGTTAACAGAATTGCCAAAAGCAAGTTTTTAAAGGAGGGCATCGAAAAGGGCAGTACATTAAGCAAATAGGCAGAGGGAGTAAATTCCACTTCCAGGCCCCCTAAACGCGATATCTCGTGTGCAACGTCTGACCAGAAGTTTTGAATTTTCGGGCAAGTCCACCATATGTGGACATAGTTACCTCTGGCCACTTTACACCTCCAACAGATATCAGGCAACAATGGATCCATAGCATGTAAAACAGATGGGGTAAGATACCAACTCATAAACAATTTACAATTCGATTCACGAAGCGCCTGACTCCTGGACGCAAAGTATGTAAGTTCGAAAGTCCTGGACCATTCCTCAGCTGAAATATCTACTCCTAAATCTGTTTCCCACTTAAGTAGCAACGGAGAATCAATTTTATAGGCCCCTCTCATTATGTATGAATAAAGATTCGAGACAATATGTCCATATCTATTCTTATTTGTACAGAAGGTCTCAAAGGGGGCCAATGGAGGCAACCCCTCTGTCAACCACGTAGTAGAGCGAATAAAGTGACTTAGTTGGGCATATTGGAACTTCACCATAGACTTGTTCGCTATTTCTGGGGCCACCAATCGGTCCAGGGGGAGCAATCTGTCGTCTTCCACTACTGCTTCTAGCGGTATATACGGTTTTGGTAGTAACCCATCCAAAAATGTCGGGGTCAGTCCCGGTGGGAACAGGGGATTGTGAGTCAAAGGTGTCAAGCGGGAAGTCAGTGTAGTCAGTCCTAACGCCACTCCATGTTTCCTCCACAGCCTTAGCAGTGTGCTCAGTAGCGGGTGTGACCGAAGCCCCAGGTTTGCCAGCGGTGCCGACTGCCAGGGCAAGGAGGACAATGGCCAAGCAATTCCTGCCTGTAACACATTTTCCCAAAGCTTACCCATCGTTCCTTTGGCCAAGCCGTATAGTATAGAAAAAACCGCTGCTAGATAGTAAAAATAAGCATGGGGCAGGCCCAGACCACCCCTTCCCACCGGTCTTGTCAATTCACTGTAAGATATCCTCGCCCTCTTCCCCCTCCAAACATAGCCTGTAAATGTCTGTCGCAAATCAGAGAAAAATGTCTGAGGTACAGTAATAGGGAGGGTTTGGAACAAATATAACAGTCGAGGTAATTTATTCATCCGTAAGACATTGATCCTTCCCAACCATGAAATATGGGGTAAGTTCCAGTTACGTAAGTCCCCCTTGATCTGTTGCAACAGAGAAACGTAATTCAACTGAAATAATTTGTCTAGGTCCGACGATAAGCGTATTCCTAAATATTTAAGTCCCTCCGGAACCCACCGCATTCCATAGGTATGACGAATACTCTCAGTCACGACTCGTGAAAGTTTTACCCCTAAAAACTCACTCTTCAGCACGTTAATTTTATATCCCGAGAAAGCTGCGAACGCATCTAATTCCGTCATCAAAGCCGACACCGATGAAAGGGGATCCGTCAAGGTGAACAACAGGTCATCCGCAAATGCGGCCACCTTGAGCTCCTGTCTCGGAACAGTTACTCCTCGAATCGCCGGATTATCTCTAATCGCTTGCAATAGGGGTTCCAGATACAGCAGGAACAGGAGAGGGGACAGAGGGCACCCCTGTCGAGTCCCATTATGTATCGTCAATGGAGTCGATTGTCTGCCATTAACCCGCACTCGTGCCTGAGGGCAGTCATACAGCGCCCGCAACCACGAACACCATCGATCACCAAAACCCATCCTCTCCAACATCCGAAAAAGATAGGACCAGTCCACTCGGTCAAACGCTTTTTCAGCGTCAACCGAGAGGACTAACAGACAGGGTTATCCAAAGAGATCCGATTTGCTTGAGAAAGGTAACCGAACGCTGAAAATCAGCGTTCGGTTACCTTTCCTGGCCATTCGGCTATCCAGAAAGCAGGCAATTCGCCAAATCCTGGCGATTGCCTGCACATACGGTGCCTGTTCGTTCCTGTTCGAGGGCAGTGAAATCCCCATAGAGAAGCACTGCTTCGGCTATTCAGAGAACACAAACCAGCAGTGAAAGGTTCCCCTAATGCCCTGCCATTCGGTGGTTTCATTCGGCAAATTTATTCAGGAGAATCCCATAGGCTTCAATGTTAAAAATATTCCCGTTTTAATTCAATATCTAATAAACCGTTCATTATAAAATTCTGCAGCAAAAAGTCTCTTTATTTATAGATTTCTTAGGATACTTTAAGCATTTTTCTGATTTTTTTTTTTTTTTTTAAAAAGTCCGATTTTTTTTTTTTTTTTTTTTCAGTTTGCTTATTTTTTTTGTAACAGCTCTCTTATTATCATTCCCTGGACCTCCTGTGAAAATTTCAGACATTTTCGCTCAGTAGTTTCTTTGCAAACAGCGTTTCATTTTCCCAGATTCATACAAATGGTTTTTCTAATTTATTCACTGCCTCCTCTACGTCACAGCTGCTTCGGCTCTGTGTGATTCGGCTCCTTTTCGGCTCCTGTTCGGCTTTTTCGAAGGTTAATCCAGATGTTTTTGCTTGTTTTCAGCATGCATTCGGTTAGGTTTCGTCAGGTGTTCGGCAGCTTTTCCCTGCAATTCGGGGGCCCTGTGGTGCTTGCTGAATACACCGCAGGGTCACCGAAATGCAATCGGCAAAAGGAACCGAATTGAAGAGAACGAAAAGTCACCGAACGTGCGGTGACTTTTCGAATCTCTTTGGATAACCCTGAGAGGCTGATCAATCCTGGAAGCATGATGGATGAGGGAGACGGTACGAATAGTATTATCACGGGCTTCCCTGCCCGGTACAAAGCCCGTCTGGTCTCGGTGAATCACTGAAGTCAGGAGAGGCTTAAGTCGTAAAGCCAGTATTTTCGTAAACAATTTTAAGTCAACGTTTATTAAAGATATGGGTCTATAATTAGCGCAATCTAACGGGTCTCTATCCGGTTTCGGTATCACAGAGATAGAGGCGAGGAGCGTCGCAGGTGGAATAGGAAAGGTATCCGAAATAGAGTTAAAAACTTTAACAAATCTAGGGCCCAGAATAGACCCGAAAGTCCTATAATATAGCACCGTAAACCCGTCAGGGCCCGGGCTTTTACCCAAGGGTGTTAATTTTAAAGCCTCCGTAAATTCCTCTAATGTAAGCGGGTTATCTAATTGTCGGCTAACATTAAGCGGTAAAGTAGTTTTAATCGTCTTAGCCAAAAACGAGTCCACTATATGCTCAGGGACCCTACTCTCATCAATATTATATAAAGTTTGGTAATAAGCATGTAAGGCTTCCGCAATGTCTCAGGTCGTATTGACCTCGGATCCCGTGCTAGTACGCAGTTTCGGGATAAAAGTAGCTTGATATCGTTTCTTCAGAGCACGTGCAAGTAGCCTGCCACATTTATTCCCTTGGGTGTAGTAAGCATATTTCGTCAGTGTAAGGGCCCGCGCCACCTGTGCATTCGTTAATTTAGCTAAGTCAGCTCTTAAGAGAACTAATCGTCGGAATGATTCAGGATCTAGGTCAGATTTATGCGTCAGTTCTAAGGCCGTGATCTCCCTCAGCAATTCCTCCGTTCTGGCGGTCCTTTCCTTCTTGCGCCTGGAGCCCAACTGGATAAAAGCACCTCTCAACACACACTTGTGAGCCTCCCAAACCGTCGCGGGTGTTACATCATCCGTGTCATTTTCAAGGAAGTAATTCTCTAAGGAGGCAGTCACCTCCGCTCGCGTCATGGGATCAGATAGCAAGGACTCATTCAAATGCCAGGCATTCTCCGTTCTCACTAAATTAGGTAGGGGTAAAGATAACAGAAGGGGTGCATGGTCCGACCATGTTATGGGTCCTATGTTGCAACTGCGTACCATTTCCAAAGCCCTATGTTCCACAAAAAAAATAGTCTATTCTAGAATACTTCTTAAAGGCATGTGAATAAAATGTGTAGTCCTTTACTGCTGGATTACAGAGACGCCAACAATCTATCAGACGGTCCGCTGACAAGAGTTTACGAAATTGGACCCGTAGAGAGGGAACAGACGATCCCCCACCCTGGACACAATCTGCCGGCATATCTAACGAAACATTGCAATCACCCCCTAAGACCACAAAACCTTCCTGAAACCCGGACAAACGTCGTAACACTTTTCGGAGACATTTGGTTTGCAAGCGGTTCGGCAGGTAAACATTTACAAAAGTTAACTTAGTATTGCCCAACATCCCTTTAACCATCAAAAATCGACCTTGCGGGTCCGTTACCACATCTTGCAGAGTAAAAGGCACATGTCGCGCAAATAGAATGGCAACCCCCCTAGATTTTGTCTCCCCAAAATTGCTAAAATAGCCCGTTGGATAGCGAGCATTGCGAAACCCTGGAGCGGAACCCTCTCTAAAATGTGTTTCCTGAACAAAAATAACATCATCTTTCAACCTCTGGAATTCTGCAAGAGCCTTCGAGCGTTTGGCAGGCATATTAAGACCTCGGACATTCATAGAAATCAAATTTAAATTAGCCATTTAAAATAGTGAGAGAGGAGGGCGGCAGAGCCCGGGACCTTGCCCATACCCCCTAGTAGCATAGCAAATAGTACGAGTGATCACCAAAAAAAAATCTAAAAACAAACAACAATAACAACACAAAACTAGAAAAAAATTGAGGTAGTGTAGACCTCTGATAGTGGGAAAACCCATCAGAGGTCATAAAAAAAAAACACCACTCAGGAGGCGGCCGAGAAAGTCTCAGAATTTTCCAAAAATTCTGGGTGCCGAGCAAGAGTCTCATCCGACTGTCTCGGTTGCCGGACCCAAGCGCATTCAATCAAAATTTTTTTTGCAAGGGGGCAGAAAATATCAAAAAAGCGTATAAACTTTCAAATGACAATGGCAGCAAAAGCAAGGGCTTCCCTCATGGTTCTGGATCAGGCTCAGAAAGCGCCGCTGCAGAGGGCTTGCCTTTACGTTTTTTTTTCGCCTGTTGAGTCCAGCGGGGTCGCTGTGGGAAGGGTAGAGTGTCAGATGGCGATGGCGAACCATACCAGTCTGGGATGTCGACTTCTGGGAGTCCAAAAACACGCACAAAGTCCGGAATGTCCTCAGGACATGCAACAGAATGAACTTGGTTGTTATGCGTCACCTGTAAAGATAGTGGGAATCCCCATCGGTAACGAATATCACGTTCCTGGAGCGCTTCAGTTAACGGTTTCAGAGCCCTCCGTGCCTGTAAAGTGGTCCAAGAAACATCTTGGAAGAAAAGTATCACTTGACTGTCCAATTTAATTTCCGAAGTTTTGCATGCTGCTCTGAGAATTTCCTCTTTCAGTGTAAAATCTTGCAAGCGACAGATAATATCACGAGGTGCGTCTTTCCACATGAGAAAATAACGCATCTCTGTCCTCTTCCAAGTCCACTACGCGGCCTCCCAACTGCTTCAAATCAGACCCCAGTTCATCAAATTTAGTATTAAAATTGCGCTCCATTTGAGTAAACTGAGCAGCCAAATCCGTTTTGGTCGGCAAATTCTGTAATAAGGCCCGCAGTTCGTGGTCCATATTGCTCCCTTTTATTGCTGAATCTAATCGTGGCGGGGAGGCCTCCTGATCTGAGTCGCCGGGCGCCATTTTGGATCCCTTACCGGAGGTCCGCGGCTGAGATGTATCTCCCAAGAACGGTAAAATGGAGGATCGGCGTTGGGTCCCCGCAGTCCCCGAGAGTCCTGGGGTAGTAAGTGTCTTTTCCCGCTGTGCCATTGCTGTTATGGCCTGGGAGCTCAGCACTCACACATCCAGCTCTCTCTGTGTTCCGGCCACGCCTCCTCATGGACGGTTTATGTTCATCCGCACAGTTACTAATGGGTAGAGCGCTGAGGACCACAGTACCTATTGCACCACATAATTTGCAGCCTCACTATCCCACAGGAGCAGGTAGCAGGTCAGAGTGAAAATGCAAAAACTGTATTTTGACAAAACTACCAAGTCGCTTCATCCTCTCAGGGCTGGGCAAGCTGTGAGGCACAGAGTCACTGGAGATACATGGGAACCTGCTCGCATTGTCAGTGAAGCCGATTCTCCGAGATTGTATGTGATTGAAACAGAGTGTGGATCTCAACTCAGACGAAACAGGCGTCATCTTCGCCCAGACACTGCCTCGGATACTCCACTGGGGCAACCAAACGACAATGAAAATAAGGAAAAAAATGAAGACAGTACAGAATTCCTGGACACAGATATAACGTCTACTGAGGATGTTGAGGACAGCATAAGTGTATCATCTTGTGATAATGCTGGAGATGACTCTCAATTGGACATCGATTCTACTGATAGTGAGCCAGCGGTTATTATCTCCCGCTATGATCAAGCTTTTAAATCAAAACTATGGAAAGACTTTGTATCGTATTAAGCGTTTATAC
The DNA here is from genome assembly GCA_009667805.1 of Leptobrachium leishanense. NCBI lineage: Eukaryota > Metazoa > Chordata > Amphibia > Anura > Megophryidae > Leptobrachium > Leptobrachium leishanense. The sequence goes on from CM019064.1 coordinate 170,606,226, forward strand.
TTGAAGGGGAAGATCTAATGATGTGTATGCTTCATGTTATGTATTAAGTGTATTATAGTTATGGCTAGTTCATTCTGCATGTTAATAGTTAGTCATGTGATCAGGGGGTGGGGAGTGGCATTTATTGTAAGATGGATGCTGCTGAGTAAAGTCTGTTCTTGTCAAGCTCCCTGTTGTCTGCCAATACTTCAGTGGATTCATCACAAAGTCTATTCACTAAAGGTGAAACTCAGCAGAATTGGCAGGAGAAGAGAACAATCTAGACCAAATAACTGTAGCGCTCACTCCCGGAGGAGCCGCTGAAAATGAACCACGGGTCAGTCTCCCCGCACTAGGGAATAAATATACTCCAACACCGCTGTGGGTTTTTATAATTTAAATAGTTTACTAAAATATTAAGCAGACGTTGAGACACGGTATTCACAGTATTATTACAGTACTTTCGTATCGCGGTAAAAACGCGTAGCGGGAAAAAACGAAACACGAGGCTTCGTATTTCGGAAAAAAACACAATATATTCGCAACCGAACAGAAAAAAAGAATGCAATTGTCACGAAATTCCAAAAGGGACACGTAGCGGAAAAGAATACAGTCTCTTCGTATTTCAAAACGCGCAGCGGAAAAAGAGAAAAATATATTCGGAACGTATCTTTAACCCCTTTCCGATTCGTAACAGTAGGAGTCCTGCACAGGTTAAGTCCCGGAATGTAAAAGGGTATATGTGTGTGTGTAAGGTACCCGGGTACAGTTCAACTGGCCAGTGAATTTACTTAAGGAATGTCTTCGACTAGTCAAGTTGGGGCCCTGTGGACTTTAAAGAGAAAAACAGCAGCGTGTTCTTTATTTACAAACGGCCTTGGAGGCCTCTCACCCATCCACCGATTGCTTTAGGCTCCGCTGACCCAGGACGTCTCTCGCTCGATATTGACTGGGGATACTTGCGGCCGGATCCGTTGTCTGACTCTCCGTAGCTTGTCCACGACTTGTCCAGCTCACCGCCTGCTCTCCGTATCCGATCAACTCGCGGCAACTCCTCACTCAAGTCTTCGGTTCCTCAATCTGCAGCAAATCTCGGGAACTTGGAGGTCTCCTTTCTTAAGGCTGGATGACGGTGAAAGTAACTGACAGTTCTCACTCGCGCTCTGGCCTAGGCCCTCTAGCGATGTCTTGCACTGCGTCTGCTCTCACTCGTTCCCTGGCGCGCTCTGGCGCGTTCTCCACGAGGCTCAGGATGTCAAGCGTCTCAGTCCCGCCCACTTCCTGTCTGTTTGCAAAGCACGCCGGGAAATGTAGTCCCAAGGTCCAGTGTCTCTGATCGCGATTGTCTCCATCTTGTGGCCAAAAATAGGTACTGCCACAGCAAGATTTTAACACAGCGCTACACTCTCCCCCTCCTAGAACTCTTGGGTCTCTCCAAGAAGGTACAACAGTTACATTACATTTCCACAATATTTGAATACAGTTTACATAACATGTACAGGTTCAGCAGCATACATGCAGTGGGTTAGGAACACTTCCTCAAGTTGACTCATATTTTGGGCTACCTCAGCTAGCATAGCAGACACTTCGGGCAACCTTTGCACTGTGGTGATGGCCTCTTCAGTGCTATGTCCTGGTGAGTCGTAGGTGAGTTGTTGGGGCGGTCGAACAGAGCGTTTTGGTTCTGACTCAATCAGTTCCTCTTCAGGTGGAAGTACTATAGGTGCTGGCTCAGTCCTTCTCTCTATCACTGGAGCAGACGTTTCTTCAGAGTATGATCCCTCCAGTGAAGGCATAGAACTATAATCACCTGAATAAGCTTCAGCTTCCGGAGCTACCGGGATCCCAACTTCCTCAGGGACTTCCAGCTGAAATTCAAGAGCTTCAGGGATTTCAACAGTCTCAGGGACTTCTAGCAGAAATTCAGGAGCTTCAGGCCTCAAGTTACTCTCCCACCGCTCAGGAACAACGACAACCTCCTCAGGCTCCGGTGAGCGCATCCAGTCTAGACAATAACTCTCTTCTTCACTGTCTCTTTCGCTCTCTTCGGCAACCCGGGTCTGTTGAGACCGAGTAACAGGAGGCAAACGTGGAGCAGGCGGATTTGACAGAGGCAGTTCGTCCCCAACTGGCATCCTCACAGCCTCTCTCAAAGGTAACAAATGATTCCGGTGCCAGTTCTTGAGAGGCCCAGCCTTTCCATCCGGGCGAATCTGATACACTGGTAGACCCGCAGTTGTTTGCAGACAATGTAAACCTGGGAACTCCACCTATCCGCCAACTTGTGTCTCGCAGCAGCACCCAAGTTCTTCAATAGAACCCTATCACCGGGTTGTAGATCTTGTATTCGAACTTTCAAGTCATAGTTCCTTTGTTTCTTTGCTCCCTGTTTCCTGAGGTCAAACGGGCCTGTTCAAACGCAGAAGCCAGATTCTTTCGAAGTCTATCCACGTAGTTTCTATGGGAAGCTACTGATGTCTGGTCTAGAGATAACCCAAATGCCAAATCAACCGGCAGTCGAGCCTCCTTCCGAACATAAGACGGTACGGTGAGTATCCAGTTGCATCGCTCTCCGTACTGTTATATGCATGCACCAGAGTAGCTATGTGACGACTCCAACTCTGCTTCTCCACATTCGACAAGGTCCCCAGCATGTTTAGCAGTGTGCGATTAAACCTTTCAGGCTGAGCATCACCTTGAGGGTGATATGGTGTAGTTCGGGTCTTTTGGATTCCCAACAGCTCTAACAATTGCCCCACCAGTCTGCTTTCAAAGTGTCTCTACCCTGATCAGAGTGTATCCTCCTTGGCAGTCCGTAATGAACAAAGACTTTTCCATCAACACCTTTGCCACTGTCGGAGCGCGTTGATCTTTTGTGGAAAAAGCTTGGCCGTAACGAGTGAAATGATCAGTCACTATTAGAATGTTCCCTTGCCCACTAGCATCCGGCTCTAAGCACAAGAAGTCAATGCACACCAAATCCATGGGTCCCTGGCTCTGCAGATGGCTCATTGGAGCAGTTCGGGTCGGTAGAGTCTTTCTCTGAATACACCTCAGACAGGAATGACAATAACTTTCCACTTCAGCTCTCATGCAAGGCCAATAGAACCTATCTCGCACCAGCTTAAAAGTTCTCTCAGCACCCAAATGTCCATGCTCATCATGTAGTGATCGCAGCACACTCTCCCTATGTTTAGTGGGGAGGAATAACTGTTGAATCTCTTCAGCGTTGGTTGAGGGGCCCCTTCGGTAGACCACCCCATCCAACATCTTTAACCGCTCCCACTCTTTGTCGACCAGTCTGGCTCCACTCGGGGAGTTGGTTAACAAAATCTCTCGCTGGTTTGCAGTCAGGGCCTTTATGGTCAAGGCAATTAAAGGGTCTCTGGCCTGATCCGCTTTCAGGTCCTGTCTCGAAAAGGTAGGTAAACTCTCATCCCTTAACTGCGTAGGGTTACAGTAAAACTCAGGAACAGCCGCAGCCATGACTCCTATGGCCTCCGCTTCAATCCCTCCTTTGACCCGGCGCTCTGTTCCTTGACACAAAGCTTGCACCCCGTCTGGAGTCAACTGAGTCCATTCTGTAGTGTAGGGTCTTCTCGATAACGCATCAGCATCTCGATTATTCACCCCAGGGCGGTACTTCAGGCTGAACCGAAACCCTGACAGAGCAGCCAACCACCGATGTCCCGTTGCGTCCAGTTTTGCGGTAGTAAGGATGTAGGTAAGAGGATTGTTATCCGTCTTGATCACAAACTCAGCTCCATACAGATAGTCTTTTAATTTGTCTACCACTGCCCACTTTAAGGCTAGGAACTCCAACTTGTGAGTAGGGTAGTTCTTCTCGGAAGGCGTAAGGCTCCGGCTCACGTACGCTACAGGCCTCAGCAATCCACCATACTCCTGATACAGGACTCCTCCCAGACCTTCTCGGCTGGCATCCACATGTAGCTCATACGGCTTGTGAGGGTCCGCATTGGCCAAAACAGGAGCTCGGGTTAGACTCTCTTTCAGCTTCACGAAAGCTCCTTCACATTGACTGGTCCATTCACCTTGTATAGACTCTCGAGCTTTCCTTGGCCCTGGAGCTGACGGGTTTTGGTCAGAGACCTTGCAGCCTTCTTCTGTGGTTTCCTTCTGCAGGAGTTTGTTCAGTGGTTGAGCTATTTTCGCGAATCCTCCCACAAATCTTCGATAGTATGAACAGAATCCCAAGAAAGATCTAAGTTCAGTGACGTTTCGGGGTCTAGGCCAAGAAGCTACGGCCTCCAACTTCCGAGGGTCTGTCGAAACACCTTCTGCTGAGACCACATGTCCTAGATACGTAACAGACGGTAGACAGAATTGGCATTTCTCCAGAGACAGTTTCAGCCCCTCTTCATGGAGCCTCTTCAAGACCTTCTGCAGACGTTGCTCATGTTCTTCCAGAGTCTTCCCAAACACAATTATGTCATCCAGGTACACTAATACTTCGATCAGATTCATATCCCCGACTGTCTTCTCCATCAACCGTTGGAACGTGGCTGGAGCCCCCGTAAGGCCTTGAGGCATTCTGTTGAATTCAAAGAACCCCAGTGGACAGATGAACGCAGTTTTCTCCTTGTCTTCAGGATGCATGGGTATCTGGTGATACCCGCTTCGCAGGTCTAGTACACTAAACCACTTTGCTCCAGACAAACACTGTAGGCATCTTCTATCCGAGGAGTGGCATATTGATCGGGGATGGTTCTCCGGTTCAACGTGCGGTAGTCTATGCATAGGCGGACAGAACCATTTTTCTTCCGGACCAACACTATGGGAGATGCGTATGGACTCCTGGACTCTTGAATCACCTTGGTTCTTTGCAATTCATTCAGCTGCTCTCGCAGATCATCTAAGTCTCCTAGCGGAACTCGCCTTGATCTTTCACGAAACGGCTTGTCTTCTTGTAACCGAATGCGGTGCTCAGTACTCTTAGCTAGGCCCACATCGAACTCATCTTTCGAGAACAATTCCTTCCACTTTAGGACTTGAGACTGAAGACGTTTCTTCCACTCAGGTGAAATGGGAGCGTCCTTGGGTAGAATCTTTCATCTGGAATCTCTTTATCCACTCCCCCTCCTAAATCGGTAGAGAGGGGTGTAGCAGACTCTACTTGCCCGATAGGCATTCGTGCTTTAAGGACTACTGGAGAATCAGTCACATTGCACACGCTGACCGAGACTCTTCCTCGTGTTCTCTTCAGAGCTTTGGTGGAGATTATTTCAGGAATTACTTCGACTCCGGTTTCACTCCCATGATTAAAATCGGTTCCCAGCACCACATAGGGACCTGGTTGCGATCCGTTCAACTTGACTGAAGCCCGGAAGCTCGCTACTTCTCCTGCTTGCAGAACCTTCTCTGTTCCCCCCAGTCTCCACAGGCGCCCCACCTCGGCAGGTGCCTTTCGTTCTTCGACCATCCTCTGATAGACCGGACGTAACATTGGGTGTACTCCTTGAGTCGAACCTTCTTCCAATACAATAGGTGTTAGGAGACGCCGCACTAGGTCAGTATTCGTCCCCACTATCAGGGAGCTTCTGTTCGCACCCAAGGGTCGAGGACACACAATGGCCAATGCATCACAACCCCCAGACTGCCCGATGACTTCAGATCCGATCTCCAACTTCACTTGCAGGTACCCGTCATAAGGGAGTTTCTCAGTGCCGATACCCCATATTTCCAAATCCTTCAATTCTTGCAGAGGAATGTGCTTTAAGTGTTTCTCATAGAAGTCTTTGTAGATCAATGTCACTTGAGCCCCTGAATCTAACAGGGCTTTAGTGTAGACTCCCTCCACTTGGATTGGCACAATAGGAGAAGGACCTATCAGTTGGTCAGGAAACTTGGTGGAGGTATCCGGACGCTTAGACCCAGTTTGCTGTACCCTGGCCCTTTTCTTGGCCCGTGTAGGTTTTGGATGTGCATTGCTTCCCCATGACGTAGACCCGGATGCTAAGGGAGTGACTCTTTCAGTCCTGGCAGGCTCAGCAGTTGGCTCGGCTTTGATCCCTCTCGCCCTCTTAGTCTTGGCTTGGTTTTTGGAGCGGGGTTCAACCTTCGGGCACCTAGGTTGCTCCTTCACTTGTGCCCTCTGGCGTTTCCCGCCGGTGAGGTAGATAACAGTCCTTCTAGGGCTTTCAACAATCCCTCGACTCTATCCTTCTCAGGCTTTCGGCCTTTGCACTGTGCGCGGAAATGACCCATTTCTCCACAACCGAAACATCTCTTCTTAGAGAGCGGAGACGTAGTTGCTTGTTGAGCTTTGGTTAAAGGACTTGGACCAGACGCCACAGCAACTCCCGTCGTCTGCATATCTGTGAGGAATTTCTGCATTTCTGCCTGCATTTCGGTTACCTTCATCAACACTCGGCACAGTTCCGCGTGCGCTTGTTGCAATTCAGCTTGAGCTTCCTGTACTTTCTTGACGGTTTTGGACAATTCACCACGTTCAGGGAGGTTCGATTCTTTGGCAGCCCTCTCTGTAGATTTAAAAACAACTAGGTGTTCTTGTTCGTCCTCGTCAGATCCATAAGTATCTAGAGAGTCGCTTTCAGGCTGCAGACCGTCGTTATGTCTCACAGGTTGTGCATAAGCCCTTTCCCCCCGCCTGAAGGATTTCTCTTCCAGTAAAGCCTCTTCCTCTCGTACAACTCGGATCAGTTCCAGGTACTTCAGCTCTTGGTTACCTGCTCTGCTTCTCAGCTGCATCATTACTGGATCTAGAGGTTGAGAGCCCCTCAGGATCTGTTTTATTCGGATCTTATCTACTTCGGCCGGTTCGGCCCCTTTCTTCAGGAGTATCTGGTGTAGAATCTTATCTAGGCGCCTCATGTACTCGGTCATCCTTTCACCTCTCCTCTGATAGGTGTGTTCGTACTGATATACCAGTTCGGCCGCCTTTTCGGTTCGCCCAAAAACTTCTTCAAGAACGTTTAAGTAATCTAAAGCAGTACAATCTTTTCTACTCAGTTTCAGGTTTCTCACTGCTTCCGACGCAGGTCCCTTTAAGCTCTCGGTGATCCTTTGCTTTTTCTGGGCCTCAGGGACATCCCACTCATCCAGAGCCTGCATCGCCTGTTCCACCCATTCTTCAAAGGTTTCTTCTCCCGCCGGAGTTGGTACGTTTCCTGTAAAATTTCTTAACCGTCGATAACCGAAGTTAGTGTGAGGAGGGCTTGTTTTCTGACATTTAGCCAGTAGATCTCCAATAGCCACGATAAATTCAGGCCCGATCATGGCCAACGGACTGGGCGCAGGAACACTTGCGGATTCGCCACGTGGCGCACTTGGCTGAATTAGTTGGACTTCCACCTCATCGGTCAGTTTCACGCTCGCGCCCTGAAAACATGATGGAACGCCCTTTCTCCACTCGAGAAGAACATACGTGTGAGAGGTATCTGGGTTTTTTCAATGTCCAGTATTAACCCCCGATGATCTGGTGCTAGCGTGGCCACGGCCTGGCGAATATGATCTTCAGCCCAAGTGTCTGCGGGAATATCCATGACTATACAACATTCTAACTGACTACTGTGCTCCCCACACCATTCGGCAATAGTGTCTGGATCCATATTTAACCCTTTAGATGCGGTTTTTCCAGAGACTGGATCCCGGATGAGCCCCCACGTGTAGCGCTCACTCCCGGAGGAGCCGCTGAAAATGAACCACGGGTCAGTCTCCCCGCACTAGGGAATAAATATACTCCAACACCGCTGTGGGTTTTTATAATTTAAATAGTTTACTAAAATATTAAGCAGACGTTGAGACACGGTATTCACAGGTATTATTACAGTACTTTCGTATCGCGGTAAAAAAACGCGTAGCGGGAAAGAAACGAAACACGAGGCTTCGTATTTCGGAAAAAAACACAATATATTCGCAACCGAACAGAAAAGAATGCAATTGCACGAAATTCCGGAAAAGGGACACGTAGCGGAAAAGAATACAGTCTCTTCGTATTTCGATAAACGCGCAGCGGAAAAAGAGAAAATATATTCGGAACGTATCTTTAACCCCTGTTCCGATTCGTAACAGTAGGAGTCCTGCACAGGTTAAGTCCCGGAATGTAAAAGGTGTATATGTGTGTGTGTAAGATACCCGGGTACAGTTCAACTGGCCAGTGAATTTACTTAAGGAATGTCTTCGACTAGTCAAGTTGGGGCCCTGTGGACTTTAAAGAGAAAACAGCAGCGTGTTCTTTATTTACAAACGGCCTTGGAGGCCTCTCACCCATCCACCGATTGCTTTAGGCTCCGCTGACCCAGGACGTCTCTCCGCTCGATATTGACTGGGGATACTTGCGGCCGGATCCGTTGTCTGACTCTCCGTAGCTTGTCCACGACTTGTCCAGCTCACCGCCTGCTCTCCGTATCCGATCAACTCGCGGCAACTCCTCACTCAAAGTCTTCGGTTCCTCAATCTGCAGCAAATCTCGGGAACTTGGAGGTCTCCTTCTCTTAAGGCTGGATGACCCGGTGAAAGTAACTGACAGTTCTCACTCGCGCTCTGGCCTAGGCCCTCTAGCGATGTCTTGCACTGCGTCTGCTCTCACTCGTTCCCTGGCGCGCTCTGGCGCGTTCTCCACGAGGCTCAGGATGTCAAGCGTCTCAGTCCCGCCCACTTCCTGTCTGTTTGCAAAGCACGCCGGGAAATGTAGTCCCAAGGTCCAGTGTCTCTGATCGCGATTGTCTCCATCTTGTGGCCAAAAATAGGTACTGCCACAGCAAGATTTTAACACAGCGCTACATAACCAATTTGGAAAGTGAGATAAATGGGAGAATTTTTCTGGTTTGGCTATTTTGACCTAGATTTTCCACTTCTGCAGTCCTCTTGAGTTTCACCTTTGGTGAATGTATGTTTTTTGACAAAATGTAACAGAAGAATGAATATAGAAGCTACCCGGAAAGTATATAAATATATATATACAGTATATTGCCAAAAGTATTCGTTCACCTGCCTTGACTCGTATATGAACTCTAGTGACATCCCATTTCTAATCCATAGGGTTCAATATGACGTCGGTCCACCATTTGCAGCTATAACAGCTTCAATTCTTCTGGGAAGGCTGTCCACAAGGTTTAAGAGTGTGTCTATGGGAATTTTTGACCATTCTTCCAGAAGCGCATTTGTGAGGTCACACACTGATATTGGATGAGAAGGCCTGGCTCTCAGTCTCTGCTCTAATTCATCCCAAAGGTGTTCTATCGGGTTGAGGTCAGGACCCTGTGCAGGCCAGTCAAGTTCATCCACCCCAGACTCTGTTATCCATGTGTAGCGCTGGTTTTAAATTCCCTGTCGTTGTAGTACTTGTTTTTGGCCACCGGAGGGAGACAAGAGCGATGTAAGACACTGAACATTGGGACTACATTTTCCAGCATGCTTTGCGGGCGGGAACAGGAAGTGGGTGGGAGAGAGACACTGAGATCCGCAGCCTCGTGGAAAGAGCTGGCAGAGCGCGCCGAGGAGTGAGAGGAGCAAGACGCAGTGTAGCAGAGAGTGATCTCGACCAGGCCAGAGCGCAGGTGCGGCCTAGCGGAGCTAGAGATCGGGCTTTTCCTCCCTATTTGGCGAAGACCCAGTAACCCACGCTGAGACAGAGTAAGCTGAAGGACCCCGAGTGAGGAGAACCGCAGACGATTTAACAGGGAGTGCAGGCGGTGAGCTGGACATCTTGTGGCCGATACAGAGGAGCAAGACAGCGGATCCGGTGACACAGAGAACCCCAGTCAAAAATCGAGCGGAAAGACGTCCTGGGTCGAGCGGAGCACCGAGTATCTGGCGGATGGGTGAGAGGCCTTCCAGGCCACTGTGAAATACTAAAGCACACTACAGTTTGTTCCAAAACCTACAGGGCCTCAACGTGACTAGTCGAAGATACCTCCTAAATAATTCACTGGCCAGTTGAATATTGTACCCGGGTACCAATACACACATACATTCCTTGGGACATAACCTGTACGAGACTCACACTCCAACCACTAAGGGGTTAAAAATACTTTTTTTCCTTTTCCGCTGCGCGTTTCTCGCATTACGAAGTGCTGTATTTTTCCTTTTCCGCTGCGTGTTTCTCGTATTACGAAGTACTGTAAAAATATATACATATACCGTGTTACTCATTATATGCCCGTTTATTCAGTAAACTATATAATTCATAAAATTCACGACGGTGCTGGAGTATATTTATTCCCTAGTGCGGGGAGACTGACCCGAGGTTCAAATTCAGCGGCTCCTCCGGGAGTGAGTGCTACACATGTCTCTATGGACCTTGCTTGGTGCACAGTCATGTTGGAAGAGGAAGGGGCCAGCTCCAAACTATTCCCACAAAGTTGGGAGCATGGAATTGTCCAAAATGTCTTGGTATGCTGAAGCATTCAGAGTTCCTTTCAATGGACAACCCCACACCATAATCCCCCTCCACCAAACTTTACACTTGGCACAATGCAGTCAGACAAGTACCCTTCTCCTGACAACTGCCAGACCCAGACTCGTCCATCAGATTGCCTAGATGGAGAAGCGCGATTCGGCACTCCAGAGAACGCGTCTCCACTGCTCTAGAGTCCAGTGGCGGCATGCTTTACACCACTGCATCCGACGCTTTGCATTGCACTTGGTGATGTATGGCTTGGATGCAGCTGCTCGGCCATGGAAACCCATTCCATGAAGCTCTCTGCGCACTGTTCTTGAGCTAATCTGAAGGCCACATGAAGTTTGGAGGTCTGTAGCGATTGACTCTGCAGAAAGTTGGCGACCTCTTCGCACTATGCGCCTCAGCATCCGCTGACCCCGCTCCGTCAGTTTACGTGACCTACCACTTCTTGACTGAGTTGCTGTCATTCCCAAACACTTCCACGTTCTTATAATACAGCTGACAGTTGACTGTGGAATATTTAGGAGCGAGGAAATTTCACGACTGGATTTGTTGCACAGGTGGCATCCTATCACAGTTCCACGTTGGAATTCACTGAGCTCCTGAGAGCGACCCATTCTTTCACAAATGTTTGTAAAAACAGTCTGCATGCCTAGGTGCTTGATTTTATATACCTGCGGCCATGGAAGTGATTGGAACACCAGATTCTGATTATTTGGATGGGTGAGCGAATACCTTTGGCAATATAGTGTATATACAGGGCTCCAAATTTCCACTCGCCTACTAGCATTTGGCAAGTGGAAATTAAGTGAGGGCGAGTGAAAATGCACCTGCAGGCAGCACAGTAAATTATTTTGTTCTGCCTGTGCTGTGTACACCAGCGGCAGCTGTGTTTCTTTTTAGGCCCTACCACCAGCCAGAGAATCCAAGATGGCGACCAACTGACCAGCTGGCGGTCCCCTTTGATAACATCAGAGAGGGCACACCAGACATCTGCCGCCCATGCCTGCCCCATCCTGGTGGTTCTCTTACAGCCGCACCCTGGCTTCCTGTTACCACACAGCACCACAAGTCAACGGTCCCTCGTTCTGCTCACACTGGGGTCTGATATCTTGGTATACATGTATCTGGGGTCTGATGTCTATGTATACATGTATCTGGGGACTGTGTCTGGGTATACATGTATCTGGGGTCTGATGTCTGGATATACATGTATCTGGAGTGATTTTGGTAATGAAAAAAATACATTAAGGGCCCTATTACAATCTTCACGCAAATGTTTACGCCGGCACAAAAACGCATTAACGCGAGGTGTAAAATACTTTGCGCTGAACGTCGTATTACAATGTCAGAGCAACAAACGCGAGTATACGTCTACCGCGGGTGAACCTGCGCGAAAGCTGCGCAAGCTTACTGTACGTCGAGCGTCCTATACTTAATATTGTGAGCACAAATGCGTTTGTGCGCTGGTACGCGGACGGTATTACAATCTATGCGCAGGAATTAACGCATAGACGTTTGCGCGCATAATTTTAGCAACTCTAGAACTTTAGAAATCAAATACACCAGCAAAAAAAAAAAAATGCAGCAAAGTATAGTTACACATTCTAAACATACCAAACCGTAAATTGGAGAAGTTGTATGTGCATTTTTTATTGAGGCAGCATATATGCGCAGATTGACTTTGACAGGCGCAAAAACTTAACGTGAGACAGTTATGGTTCTTAATTCTGATTGGCTCAAACGCGTGAAAAAAACAGTCCGCACACTGATTTCTGCTCGCAACGTTACTGTGCGCATATTTGTGCTCGATGGATGAAAGAATGCGCGAGGATTGTAATTCCAGCGTTGATTTACGCGCGTTACCGTTTAACGCTGGGCGCACAAATTCACGCATTGCGCGAGCGTTTTAACGCAAAGATTGTAATAGGGCCCTAAATTTATTAAAAGTTGAGCACTTACTTTTAATATTTTTTGCATGCCCATTGATGTAAAGTACTTATTTTTCTTTGTTTACAATGCTTTAGGTTATTATTTTTTAATGTTATTTATTTTTGGAACTTTATTCTGAATAAAACATTTAACAGTGTCATTTCACAAGATAATTAGGGATGAGCTGTTCGGTTCGATCAGTTCGGAGTTCGACTCGAACATTGGCGGTTCGAAAGTTCGTGAACTTCGAACTTTTTGGCGTGTTCGGTTCGAGTTCGAAAAAATAATACATTTTTGAAGAAAGTGTAAAAAATGCTTAAAAAATACCAAAAAATCGAGAAATAAAGAGACTCTTTACTGCAGAAAATTATAAGCAACGGTTTATTAGATATTTAATTAAAAAAACTACCCAGGGCAAGAAGGCACGCATGTGGGCGATGATTAGCAATGGACGGACTGTGTACGTCGTCAAGAAGCAGTATGTATAATAGCATAAACATGTTACATACACATACCACACATTACATACATCTACCAACATATGTCAACACATGCTGCAGCGTAATGTATTATCTGTTTGTCAGACAAATGTGACTGTCATAAAATTATTCAGGCTTTATTTAAAATATTTGCACACGTGTACATTTTTCTGAAACTTTCACACACCTCAAAATTACATGTGCTTAGAGTGCATGAGGCTTGCATGGGATTTTTTGCGCCGCCTGTGTGTTTCATCTTTAAAATGCTGCAATGGGTGATGTGGATTTTATAGCTTACAAGTGTAGCGCTGCTTTGAAAAGACTGTGTTCTGCTGCATTTACTTATATTGGCCAGCAGAGGGAGACAGCGCATTGTAAAGTATACTGGACACAATGGGACTACGTTTTCCATCATGCTTTGCGGTGGATACAGGAAGTGAGTGGGACAGAGGGCGAAGGACATCCGCAGCCTCGTACGAAGGAGAGCCAGTGTGAGCCGAGTGGTGAACAGAGTAAGACGCACGTGAGACTGTGAGCAATTGTTACCAGGCCAGAGAGCAGGTGCTGCCTTGCCGATGCTGGGGATCGATACAGTGACTTGCCAGAGACCTAGTAATCCACCGCTGAGAGGTTTTGCACAGACACAGAGTTCCAGATTGGACCCAGAGTAAGGAGACCGCGATGATCCACTGGGAGTGCAGGCGGTAGGCCGTAGATCTTGTTGTAGAAGACGGACAAGCAAGAGAAGCGGTTCCGGTGGCACAGGGTCCCAGTATAATCCAGCAGAGAGACGTCCTTGATCTGGCAGTGGAACAGATTGTCTGGCGGATGGGTGAGAGGCCTTCCAGGTCACAGTCAAAGTTTAACGAAGTACGCTGCAGTATTGCTTAAATCTACAGGGTCCCAACGTGACTAGTCGAAGATTTATTAAATCCATTCATTGGCCAGTCGAATATAGTACCCGGGTACCTGCGCTCATACACACTTTTTGAGACATAACCTGCACGGGACTTACACTCTAGAGACGAAGGGGTTAAACTTTTCTTTTACCGCTGCGCGTTTCTCGCATTACGAAATCCTGTTTTCTATATACCGTGCTTACATTATATATGCGCATTTTGAGACCAGTAAAGTATATAATTTATAAAATCCACAACAGTGCTGGTGTATATTTATTCCCTAGTGCGGAGAGACTAGCCCGAGGTTAAATTCAGCGGCTCCTCCGGGAGTGAGCGCTACACGTGGGGGCTCGTTTCCGGGATACAGTCTCTAGAAAAAACGCATTTAAAGGGTTAAATATGGATCCAGACGAAGCAGCAGAGTGGTGTAAAGCACAGGGTGGCCAGTTAGAGTTGAGTGTAGTAATGGATATTCCTGCAGGCACCTGGGCAGAAGAACAGATCCGCCGGGCCGTGGCAGCGTTGGCGCCTGATCAATGGGGGTTTCTAGCGGACGTGAAAGTGAACCCAGAGACTTCTCACACGTATGTTCTTTTTGAGTGGAGAAAGGGTGTTCCCGTGTGTTTTCAGGGCGCGACTATGCAGCTAACCGACGACGTGGAAGTTCGTCTGATCCAGCCAAGTAAGCCACGTGGTGATTCTGCGAATATTCCTGCATCCAGCCCGCTGGCCATGATCGGGCCGGAGTTCATTGCTGCTATTGGAGACGTCGTAGTTAAGTGTCAGAGGGCCCACCCTTCTTACATCAGCTTCGGATATCGGAAGTTGGAAAAATTTTCAGGAAACTTGCCAACTCCGGTGGGAGAAGAAACCTTCGAAGAATGGGTGGAACAGGCGATGCAGGCTCTGGATGAGTGGGACGTCTCTGAAGCGCAGAAGAAGCAAAGAATTACTGAGAGCTTGAAGGGACCTGCGTCAGAGGCTGTCAGGAATCTGAAGCTGAGTAAGCGAGACTGTACTGCTCTAGATTACCTGAACATATTACAGGAAGTCTTCGGGTGAACGGAAAAGGCTGCTGAGCTCATGTACCAGTATGAACATACTTACCAGGAAAAGGTGAGAAGATGACAGAATACATGAGGCGCCTGGATAAGATACTGTACCAAGTACTGTTGAAGAAAGGAACAGACCCCACTACAGTAGATCAGGTTAGAATGCGGCAGATATTGAAAGGTGCTTTACCCTTAGACCCTGTGATGTTGCAACTAAAGACTCGAGAAGGTAATAAAGAGTTCAATTACCTAGAACTGATTCGAATTGTTCGGGAAGAAGAAGCCCTTCTGGAAGAGAAGCTTGCAAGAAGGGGAGAAAAGGTCTATGCGCAAACCATAGGGTATAACGAGTGTTCATCAGATGAAGGTGATCCGGAAGAGACATATGAGCCGGAGATAACCCAAAAGTCGTCAAACCAGGTGTATGGTGAGATACAAAAGACTCTCAAGAAAGTACAAGAAGCCCAAGTTAAGATGGAACAGACACACACGGATCTATACCGGGCAATCTTGAAAGTAGCAGAAATGCAGACTGAAATACAGAGGTCTCTCTCAGATATACGAACAGCAGCGGTTGCCATGGCCTCCGACAGGGGAATTTTAAATGAGCCACAGGAAGAAAGTGTGCCCTCATCCTCATGGGGAAGATGTTTCGCCTGTGGGGAATTCGGCCATTTCAAGGCTCCGTGCCCGGAAAGGAGACAGGGAGGGTCCCTATTAGGGATGAGCCGAACACCCCCCGAGTTCGGTTCGAGCCCGAACACGAACTTCCCATTTGTTCGGGTCCGAACCCGAACCCAAACTCGAACCCAATGCAAGTCAAAGGGGCTGAAAATTCGGTTTTTAGAGTGCCCTCCAAGAGGGCATATTTGCTACATATTTGCCATAAAAGGTGTATGGGGGTCCGGGTAGTGTCCTGGGGGACAGGAAACAAGGACAAAAAGTTAAAAAACAAAGTTTTTAAAGGGACAGTGAGTTTTCCATGAAATAAGGGTTAAAAATAAAAACGAAAAATTCCTTCAAATATCGTGCCTAGGAGGTCCCCATAACCTGCCCGTGAAGTGGTGGATTTCTAGGATGTATAGAAACACTTAAAAACAAAAAAATGACGTTTCATATGACGGTAAATGCTTTTCCTTTAATCTATCCATAAACAACTGCTTGGGGCGGCAGTCTTTATGAAAAGAGGAGTCATTTTCGTACACGCAGAAAAAAAACTTTACTGATTTTTTTGGCTAAATTATTGTGAAATATATGCAGGCTTTGGATGAAAGTAACAATAGGTGCTTTAAAATTGGTCCTTTAGCGTCCCCAACAGTGCCGTCAAACTGTAACCCCTCTGAGGATATGAATCTGATACAGGCGTCAGTGGCAGTGCACCCAAATATTGTGCTTTTGGTGCCAGGCCTGCAAGTACTATCATACAGTAACCCCTCTGTGGTATTGTGGAAGAATGCAGGGGTGGACCATGTGGTCCTATATTGAAAAGTTTTTGATCTGGTAATGGGCGTCAGTGCACCCAGATATTGTTAAATACAGAAAAAATGGCGTCGCGCCCATACTCACCGGAGCGGCAGCAACTGCCAGGAGTAACAGCCCAGTAAATGTATAAAACATAACAAGGAAAAAAGGTGTCATCTGCGCTCGTTTCTATGTGTTCCATGTACAACAGAACTGAGGTTTTTGTTTGTTTCAATGGCCATTGCAACGTAAGCTCACTCGCCACTTCACGGCACCTCTTTACAGAGTGAGTACCTAACATGTACCAAAAGGCCGCTCTACTGAGCAGCTCCAAGCCCCTCCTGCTGCTTTTCAGCCAAGGAGAGGCAGAGATGGTGGGTTTTATTTATACAAGCACCAAACACTTCCCATTTGGGATTAAAAACAAAAACAGGGAAAGAGGAACAGCTGCAGAACGACGGACTGGTGTTACAAGCATGATATACATAAATACAGAAAAAATGGAGTCGCGCCCATACTCACCGGAGCGGCAGCAACTGCCAAGAGTAACAGCCCAGTTAATGTATAAAACATAACAAGGAAAAAAGGTGTAATCTGCGCTCGTTTCTATGTGTTCCATGTACAACAAAACTGAGGTATTGTGCCTTTAATGCCAGGCCAGCAAGTATCATCATACAGTAACCCCTCTGTAGTATTGTGGAAGAATGCAGGGGTGGACCATGTGGTCCTATATTGAAAAGATATGATTCTGGTCAAGCCGTCAGTGCACCCAGATATTCTGCCTTTGGTGCAAGACTGCCAGGCCAGCAAGTATCATCATAAAGTAACCCCTCTGTAGTATTGTGGAAGAATGCAGGGGTGGACCATGTGGTCCTACTGTATATTGAAAAGTTTTTGATCTGGTAATGGGCGTCAGTGCACCCAGATATTGTGCCTTTAATGCCAGGCCAGCAAGTATCATCATACAGTAACCCCTCTGTGGTATTGTGGAAGAGTGTAGGGTTGGACCCTGCGGTTCAAAAAATTAAAATGATATAAATCTGGCACAGGCGTCAGTGCAGCCAAATATTGGGCCTTTCATGGCAGCAAGTGCCTTCACACCGTAACCCTTTTGTGGTATTGTGGAAGA
Source organism: Leptobrachium leishanense (assembly GCA_009667805.1). Classification (NCBI taxonomy): domain Eukaryota; kingdom Metazoa; phylum Chordata; class Amphibia; order Anura; family Megophryidae; genus Leptobrachium; species Leptobrachium leishanense. The sequence goes on from CM019064.1 coordinate 170,623,541, forward strand.
GTTCAGTGCTGGAGGTTTTGTGAATGCAGAAGAGGACATCCCCGATCTATTCCATTACTTCAGCATCAGGGGATTGATAGCTGCTGATCCAGGACTGATTCATTTTTATAAATGTCAGCCGGTCTACAGAGTCGGTGGACAGACGCACTCTTTTGTCTGTGACAAAACCTCCAGCGGCACTGAACGTCCTTTCGGAAAGCACGCTAGATGAAGGGCAACCTAGTAGCTGCATAGCATATTGGCTAAGTTCTGGCCAGTGATCCAATCTCAACACCCAGTAAGCCAGTGGATCATCTGCTGGAAAGGTATCCAGGTCTGCGCTTGCCCCTAGGTAGTCCTGCACCATATGGTGAAGACGCTGGCAATGGGTGCCTACATATGACGTCGAGGACTAAAAAAATTTAAAAATGCATCAGTCAAGCGGCCCTGGCCTTCACCACTATTCCTCTGATCATCCTCGGCCTCAGAAGCACGTGTGTCAGCACTTGGTAATCTACCAGTGCCTGGAAAGGTGTTACACAAGTGTCGCTTTAGAGCGTCCTCAAGTTTTTTCATCCTGTGCTCCCTCTGTGCGGGCAGGATGAGCTCTGCAACTTTCCCCTTGTATCGTGGATCAAGAAGGGTTGCCAACCAGTAATGATCCCTCTCCTTCATAGCACGAATCCTGGGGTCCTTTAGCAGGCTTTGCATCATTAGGGAGCCCATGCAGAGTAGGTTGGAGGAGGCATTAGCTTCCGAGTCTTCCTGGTCAATGAGGATGACTGTATCGTGCACTTCCTCCTCCCAGCCACGCACTAGCCCTTCTGTTTCTGGGCACACAAAACCCTCCCTTGAGGAATCCCCACCTTCAATGCCCCCACTACTTAAATATTCCTCCTCCTCCTCCTCCTCCTGTCTGATCTGAGTAGGACCTGCTGGAATGCTGTCTGCGGAAAGACTGGGGTCTTGAGAGCTAGGGAAGGCCTCCTCTTCCTCCCGCTGCTCTGCCTCTAGAGCCACATCTATAATTCCCCACAGAGTGTGCTCCAACAGGAACACTTAAAGAATTGTGTCACTGATGCATGCACTGTCCCTGCTCACCATCCTCGTTGCCTCCTCAAATGGTGACAGTACAGTGCATGCATCCTTGATCATCAGCCACTGTGGGTGGGAAAAAAAAACAAGTTGACCTGAACCTGTCCTTGTGCCATACTCACACAGGTACTCGTTGATGGCCCTCTGCTGCTTGTGCAGACGCTGCAGCATTGCTAATGTCGAGTTCCACCTGGTGGGCATGTCACAGATCAGACGGTTTGTGGGAAGGTGGAATTCTCTTTGAATTTCTGCCAGGCGAACGCTTGCTGGGAATGACCGCCTGAAGTGGCTGCAGACTTTTCTGGCCTGGATGAGAAGCTCTCGCAGCCCTGGGTACTTGGTTAGGAAACGCTGTACCACCAAATTTAGGACGTGTGCTAGGCATGGTACATGCGTCAATTTACCCTTGCGTAGGGCGGAGAGAAGGTTGCTGCCATTATCGCAGACGATCATTCCCAGCTCAAGCTGGCGTGGTGTTAACCATCTCTGCACCTGCCCCTGCAGAGCTGACAAAATTTCTGACCTGGTGTGGCTCCTGTCACTAAACAAACCAGCTCAAGCACAGTATGGCATCTTTTTGCTTGAGCCATTGTGTAGACCCTGTCAGGCGTCGGTTTAACTGCCACTTCGCCAGAGACAGAGAAGGAGGAGGAGGAAAAGGTGGTGGTGGTGGAGCAGACAGACCTCATACAAGCAGCTTTCTGGAGGCATGGTGGATGAACAAGCTCCAGCACACAGCCCCGTCTTGGATCCCTCCCAGCTGCAATCAGAGTTACCCAGTGTGCCGTGAAGGAAATGTAACGACCCTGTCCATGCTTGCTGGACCACGTGTCTAAAGTCACATGCACCTTGCTGCTGACTGCCTTTCCCAATGACTGGATAACATTGTCTTCCACGTGCTGGTATAGTGCTGGAATGGCCTTCCGTGAAAAGTAATGGCGTTTTGGAACCTGCCACTGTGGTACAGCACATTCAGCAAATTCACGGAAGGGAGCAGAGTCCACCAGCTGGAAATGCAGCAGCTGCAATGCGAGTAATTTTGCTAAACTGGCATTTAGACGCTGTGCTTGGGGATGGTTGGGACTATATTTTTTCTTTCGGTGCAGCAGCTGCGGCATCATAATCTGACTGTGTAAATCTTCAGCTACTGGGATGATGTCACATTGTGAGGAAGGACCTGGTACATCCATTACTGTAGCATCATCCCTGTCGGTGGAGGTTGTAGGCAATGACATGGCAGGACATACAGTGGGGGTAGAGACAGATGAGGAGGAGGAGGACCTACGCAAAGTTTTGCGCGAACGGGATTTTTGGCACTTGTTCATATGTCGCCTCAAGCACGTGGTACCCTAGTGTCCGGTACCTTTCCCACGCTTAAGCCTCATCTGACATAGATTACAAATAGCAACGCTGCGCTCTACTGCACATTTCTTAAAGAACTCCCAGACAACAGAGTTCCTGCATGTGTTCTTTGAGACAACAGCGCTCTGCACGGAGCAGCTCTGACATGTGATGCCTTGGACTGGCTAGTGTTACGGTTGGTCACAGAGGATGTTTTGCCTCGTGTTTGCTGTGCCTCCTCCTCCCCCTCTTCCTCACTTAATTCCTCTGTTTGATCTGGCACCCAGGTGGAGTCAGTGACCTCATCATCAATGTCATCTTCACACCCTATCTCCTCGTCACTGGAGCCAACTTGGCAGTATGCTGCAGCTGCTGGGGCAACATGAGTGCCAGTTATTTGTGTGTCATCACTGGCACCCCCTTCCTCTAGGTTGATTATACTCCCTTGCTCAACCTCAGAGATTGAATCAGAGCACTGTACTTGCTGCGCATCCTCAAGCAGCATGTCACTCTCATTGTAGTCAAACAATTCAGCTGACTCCTCCGTGTGTGATAGCAAGGCTACGGCAAGAGTAGCTGTGGACATGGAGGCTGCATTAGATGCTTTGGCAGCTGAGGTGGACTGTAAAGCACTAGAAGCCTGGCTGGCAGAGGACTCGGAGGATGAGGAAGGCCTGATTAGCCAATCCACCAAGTCCTCTGTATGTTGCTGCTGCTTAAGACGGCCAGCACCAGTTAGAAAGGACAAGCATGCCCCTGCAGAGGATGCACCACGTCCACCACGACCAGAGGATCACCTCAATTCACAAATGTTTTAAAGAAATTAGTGAGCCCCAAAATAATGCGTGGTACTGGATGTGTGACGAGACACAGATCACCTCAATACGCAAATGTTTTAAAGAAATTAATGAGCCCCAAAATAATGCGTGGTACTGGTTGTGTGACAAGACACAGATCACCTCAATTCACAAATGTTTTAAAGAAATTAGTGAGCCCCAAAATAATGCGTGGTACTGGTTGTGCGACAAGACACAGATCACCTCAATTCACAAATGTTTTAAAGAAATTAGTGAGCCCCAAAATACTGCGTGGTACTGGATGTGTGACGAGACACAGATCACCTCAATTCACAAATGTTTTAAAGAAATTAGTGAGCCCCAAAATAATGCGTGGTACTGGTTGTGTGACAAGACACAGATCACCTCAATTCACAAATGTTTAAAAGAAATTAGTGAGCCCCAAAATAATAAGTTGCTCCAGAGCCCTGCAGAGCTGCTATCCATGGTGCTGAACCCTATTCAGTATCAGGGACAGCAGCCCCGTGGTGCTCCGGAGCCCAACAGAACAAGAATGGCTGCTGTCCTTGGTACTGAATAGGTTTCGTCACCACAAACAGGGGGATTAAGTATGTTTTTTTTTACCGTAATCTAAGTAATTAATTAATCCATTTGACATTTCAAAATAACTAATAAAAATGAAAAATTAACTAATAAAAACAAAATACGAATTGATCCGAAAAATGAATTACTAATAAAAACAAAATAACGTATCAATCCGAAATATGAATTACCGATCGTCCGAACCAACCAATCAATCCGAAACAAGAATCACGGTAACATGACAAATGCATGAAAACAAATTGAAAAACAGAAAGGATAGATCTGAAATGAAACAAAACTAATTTTTTTTGTTGTGCACATGTCTAAACTTCAGTAAGTCATCTTCACCAAGTCTAGATGCCTAAATGCATTGAGTTGCTGTCAAGTAATTGGCTGATTAACAATTTGTATTAACAAACACTTGAACAGGTGTACCTAATAAAGTGGCTGATGAGTGTACATCCAATGATTGTAAGGCAGAATTGATTTTTCTATAAGAGAACTTTAATTATAAAATAAATGGGGAATAAAACAAGTCCAGCTGTGGACTGCAACCCCCTCCCCACCTGTAATGACCCCATCTGGCTTTCTTGAGGACCAGGTTCTACCAGGGACAGGGTGGAGGGAAAATTAAAGACAGGATAATTGTCTGTAATTATGAGGGGTGTAGTGTTCTGCAAAGGTGTGGGACAATGTCTTCTTCCAGTTACCTCTGAGTGACACTGACAAGCAGGTCAGACTCACACCCTGTACACACGTTGTACTACAGAAATAACAACATTTATAATCATATCTTTCACTTTCAAGCTAGGAGAGGAGTGCAGTTTTCTTGCTGACCCATTGATGACATTTTCTCTTCATCTCCAGGTACAGTAAAACCGAAACAAAACAGAAAACTGAATAAACACATGCTATATACCTATACATTCTGTCTTGATCCTTGACTCCCTTTCCTGTTTATTTTTAATGGATTTTTAATGGAGGAAAGACGGGAAGAGAACAGGTGGAATTTTATTGAAAGTTTTCATGGATTATATACTTATATGGACTGAGCTTGGGCATCTTTTTCAACAGTCACTGAGGTTTTACTGTCCATTTCTGGTGTGTGTACATACAGTATATATAAAATAATTTGTGAATTTAGTCATACATTTTTGCCATGCAATATACAACCCTAATATATATATACAGTTGTGTTCAAAATTATTCAACCCCCACTGAAATTGAGTGTTTTGGCCAGTTTGACATTGATTTTGATCATTCAGTCATCTTGCTTACAATTAAATCAAAGAGGCACGTGTAGGTCGGACAAATATAACATAACATTTATAATGAAATAACCACAAATGTCTTTTCTGTGCTCACATCATTATCAGTTTTATTCAACCCCCAAGTGACATTCAATCTTAGTACTTAGTACAACATCCTTTTACAGTTATAACAGCTTTTAAACGTGAAGCATAGCTTGACACAAGTGTCTTGCAGCGATCTACGGGTATCTTCGCCCATTCGTCATGGGCAAAAGCCTCCAGTTCAGTCACATTCTTAGGCTTGCGCACTGCAACTGCTTTCTTTAAGTCCCACCAGAGGTTCTCAATCGGATTTAAGTCAGGTGACTGCGATGGCCACTCCAAAATGTTCCAGCCTTTAATCTGCAACCATGCTCTAGTGGACTTGGAGGTATGCTTGGGATCATTGTCCTGTTGAAAGGTCCAACGTCTCCAAGCCTCAGGTTTGTGACGGACTGCATCACATTGTCATCCAATATCTCCTGGTACTGAAGAGAATTCATGGTACCTTGCACACGCTGAAGCTTCCCTGTACCTGCAGAAGCAAAACAGCCCCAAAGCATGATTGACCCCCCGCCATGCTTCACAGTAGGCAAGGTGTTCTTTTCTTCATAGGCCTTGTTTTCCTCCTCCAAACATAGCGTTGATCCATGGGCCCAAACAGTTCTAATTTTGTTTCATCAGTCCACAGAACACTATCCCAAAACTTCTGTGGTTTGTCCACATGACTTTTGGCATACTGCAGTCGACTCTTCTTATTCTTTGGACAGCAAGGGGTGCGCCTGGGAGTTCTGGCATGGAGGCCTTCATTACGCAGTGTGCGCCGTATTGTCTGAGCTGAAACTTCAGTACCACATCTGACAAATCTTTTCTCAGTTCCTCAGCAGTCACACGGGGACTTTTCTCCACTCTACGCTTCAGGTAGCGCACAGCAGTCGAAGTCAGTATCTTCTTTCTGCCACGACCAGGTAGCGTTTCAACAGTGCCCTTTGCCTTGAATTTGCGAATTATGCTTCCTATGGTCTCTCTTGGTATGTTTAACATCTTTGCAATCTTCTTATAGCCATTGCCCTTCCTGTGAAGAGTAATCACCTCTTCTCTTGTCTTCCTGGACCATTCTCTTGACTTCACCATGTTTGTAACCACACCAGTAAATGTCTAGAAGGAGCTGAGTATCACAGTCATTTTAAAGCTGCCTAATTGGTGCTTATTATGCTTTATTGCTGCTCCGTGACATCCACAGGTGTTTTCAATACCTGATTGAAAACACTTGAATGAACCTAAGGGGTTGAATAATTGTGTCAATGAAGAATTCACAAAAGAAACATTTACTACTGTATTACAAAACCAATTGATGTCATTTTAGTTGCATATGGTTCTTTAAAAAGTCCTTGTAGGATTTCATTCTGAATACAATTACAAATGTACACTAAATTCCCTAAAACCCTTTACAGCATTGGGGGTTGAATAATTTTGAACACAACTGTATATATACATATATATATTCTTTATTATATATTCTTTATTAAAAAGTAAAATCAGTAAAGAAATAGAAACACATCAAACACGAGATCAGGATGCACTCTGGGACGGTATCTGTAAACCACAAAATGATTCTGACATTCATGAATTACAAATGGTAAATATCATCAATAATATCCTTTACATTGTATTGTAATGTTAAAACTCCTAGTCCCTACCCCCAACAGGGAAAACTTACAGGGTTATTCAGAGAGAGGTGAAAAGCAGGAGAATGACTGGAGAATGGAAAATTCTTGGTCAAAATAGCAAACCAGAAAAATTCTCCCATTCATCTCACTTTCCAAATCGGCTAGTTTGACCTAGAATTTTCCATTCTCCAGTCATTCTCCTGCTTTTTACCGCTCTCTGAATAACCCTGATAGTCTGCCAAGCATGTTTTTGTGCATATATTAGTGTCATTTGGGGAAGGGAGCTCTTGGAATTTGCCCCAGGTGTGAAAAGAACTAGTTAGAACTCTGCTTTCCTGTGTGAAAAATTGTGTAACTGCAGATATCTTGGCAGAGATATTCAATTTCGCTTTGAAATATTTTTTTTCCCATGTGAAGATTGCATAATACTCGATTACGAGACACCAGTACCCTATAACGTGGGCTGGTATAGCCAGTACTAATGAAGAATAAGAGTTCCAGTGTTCCCAGTTCCTGTTATCTCACTAGGTGTTATGATTTTGAAAGAGATGCTTATTCCATGTGCTGGTGAGTGTTAAATATAATCTTTTTTTCCCCCCACTGCGCGTCCTGCTCATGACCCTGCCCATATGACAACATTTCTTGCACCCTTACTGGATTTGGAGAATTCTATATATGCATTCTTTGTTATACTCAATGTGATGTCTATTATTGAAATACCCATGCATTTATTTCTTCTTTGTGATAAAGATATTTTACCTGTTTGTTGCAAAGTCTTATAATAAACAAAAACAATAATAATATATAGTATATAATTGTAATCACCAATGCGCTGACCATAGGTTCCCCCATAAAGAGGTTTGCCTTGGCAGATGGGCTTAAACATTAATGGCCAATTTAGTAACTTGTTTTGTTTTGTGTGAGTATATGGGATTCGAAGCACAATTATTAGATATGTTTTTTGTATTAAGTGGGACCGCTACCCAGGAAAAGTGGGAGTACAACGCAATACTGCTTTCTACGTTTTAAATATTATCTGTAGTTTGCTGACAGGTTATATTTGCTACTGTACCCATACTGTTTTCTTTTTGCAGGGACTGCTTGGTGCAGGTTATAAATAAATCCATTATTTTGTCTCTGCTGAAAGTGGCATTTGGCTGTGCATTGATGTTGGGTTCCCACCTTAAGAGGTTTGCCTTGGCATTGGTAGATAGGTTTAAAATTTAATTTCCATTTACCTAAAAATGTCTTTCTTCTTATTTAACGTGCAAAAAGTACAGATGAGACGTTTTTGATACGTTTTTGTTAGAGGAGCTGAATCCCAACAGGGTGTTCCACCACCCAAGAGCAGTGGGATGTATTTTATGTGTTTTTTTTTTATATATATATATATATATCTGTCCTGGGTCCTGAATTCTACATATTCCATCATGAAGAAATTGCCAATCATTCAACGAATGTTATACTAGACATTATCATTTAAGATGTGATAGTGACATGTTCTAATTTCCCCTGCTGGGCTTTATAGTACACTATCAGGGTTATCCAAAGAGATCCGAATTGCTTGAGAAAGGTAACCGAACGCTGAAAATCAGCGTTCGGTTACCTTTCCTGGCCATTCGGCTATCCAGAGAGCAGGCAATTCGCCAAATACTGGCGAATTGCCTGCACATACGGTGCCTGTTCGGTGCCTGTTCGAGGGCAGTGAAATCCCCATGAAAAAGCACTGCTTCGGCTATTCAGAGAACACAAACCAGCAGTGAAAGGTTCCCCTAATGCCCTGCCATTCGGTGGTTTAATTCGGCAAATTTATTCAGGAGAATCCCATAGACTTCAATGTTAAAAATATTTCCGTTTTAATTCAATATCTAATAAACCGTTCATTCTAAAATTCTGCAGTAAGAAGTCTCTTTATTTATAGATTTTTTAGGATACTTTAAGCATTTTTCTGATTTTTTTTTTTTTTATTAACCACTTGAATGCTAAGGACGCGCTCAGCGCGTCCTCAGCATTCCCCCTGGTATGCGGAGGACGCGCTGAGCGCGTCCTCGCATTGGGGTCAGCGTTCGGCCGGGTACCGGCCGATCGCTGGCCCCTCCGGTGCGGGCTGACATCCTGGATGTCAGCCCGGCATCCGGAGCAGTGGCCGCCATTATTATGTGTCATCGCGCCCCCGCGATGACACATAATTCAGGCGCCCCCCGCATGTGCGGAGGAGGCGCCTGAAAGGGAGGGGGGGGAGGTCCTTCGGACCTCTCTCCCTCCCGATCGGCGGCTCACAGGGGCTTAACCCAGGCATCATTTGGAAGGGCACAGCCTGCCCTTCCAAATGATGCCTGGCATTAACCCCTGGGGAGCTGGATCGCAAATCGGCGCTGAAAAGCGCCGATTTGCGATCCTTCCCGGGAGCTGGCCGACATCTTGGATGTCGGCCAAGCTTCCGGGAACTCCCCCAGAGGACTGGCGTCATCGTGCGCAGCACGATGACGCCAGTCCTAGCATTAACCCCTAACTGCCACGAAGTGTGGAGATAGGGAGTTCCAATGAACTCCCTATCTCCCGATCCGTGGCAGTTAGGGGTTAAATTCTGATATCGTTGGATCGGCCAGAGCATGGCCGTTCCAACGATACCAAACATGAAAGTAAAAAAAATTGTAAAAAAAAAAAAAAAAGAAAAATAAAAATAAAAAAAAATTAAAAAAAAAATAATAAAAAAAAAATAAACACTTTTTTTTTTTTTTTTTGTTTTGTTAATGCAGCAATATTGTTCCCATTTCAATTATAATGTGAACAATGATGCTGCATTAACGATTTTTGTATGCGGTGCGTTTGTTAAAAATGGTGTCATTTTCCCCAAAAAAAAATGTAACGAGACCCCATCTCTAATTTTTTTAACAAGCGCACCCCATACAAAATATATCCGCAATTGCTCGCATGTTAAAATGTGGAAAAAAACACTTTACACGCTGTAAATTATTGAAAATACATATTTTATTGCATTTTTTGTTATAATATACAAACATGACATAACGTATACATATAATAATGACATATTATGAATCTACCGAGTCTGACGGAAAGAACGATATATAATATGTCGATGTCATATACTAAAATAAGCCTTCAAAACACGTTTAAACATGATGCGCAAAACAGGTAAAAAATGACCTCAGCACAGGGGCGGGAAAAGTCTCAGCAGCGAAAGGGTTAAAAGTCCGATTTTTTTTAAATTTTTTTTTCAGTTTACTTATTTTTTTTGTAACAGCCCTCTTTATTATCATTCCCTGGACCTCCTGTGAAAATTTCAGACATTTTCGCTCAGTAGTTTCTTTGCAAACAGCGTTTCTTTTTCCCAGATTCATACAAATGGTTTTTCTAATTTATTCACTGCCTCCTCTACGTCACAGCTGCTTCGGCTCTGTGTGATTCGGCTCATGTTCGGCTCCTGTTCGGCTCCTGTTCCTCTTTTTCAAAGGTTAATCCAGATGTTTTTGCTTGTTTTCAGCGTGCATTCGGTTAGTTTTCGGTGGGTTTACGGCAGCTTTTCCCTGCAATTCGGGGACCCTGTGGTGCTTGCTGAATACACCGCAGGGTCACCGAAATGGGATCGGCAAAAGGAACCGAATTGAAGAGAACGAAAAGTCACCGAACGTGCGGTGACTTTTCGAATCTCTTTGGATAACCCTGAATGACTTGCTAAATGATATCTTGGGCAATCCTTCTTCCCCCATACAAATGCCTAAAAGAAGTTGCACCCTAGGAAAGTGATATATATGTTTTAAAGGCAGTCGAACCAATGCACGTGGTATATATTAAAAGCGTGGCCTTTGTGTAACTGCATGCATATTGACAACACAAGATCAGATAGTGGTGGATATTTATGTTTATTGGTAGTGTCTGCTCTAACCGCACAACAGTCTGTATTTACATTGAAAATAAAAGGATTAATATGATTTCTAATTTATGATAAGTTTTTCTTGGCAGTTCAGAGATTCAATAAACAGTAGAAACCACGTAGAAAGAGTAGAGACCTTTTCTTCAAAAAAGTGCACTAGAGTCACCTTTGCAGCATAGGATGAGCATCAAATACAAACATTTCAGGTATGGAACCCTTTCTTACTGTAATGCCCATGCAGACTGAAACACGTGATCACAATACGTACAAGTGTCAATCCTGTAAAGCCTAAAGTAACCCCTCCCCTCCTGACCATAATGTGACAGTATAGCATGTGGTAAAATAAATAAATATAGATGGGGCATGTTCAGAAGTCCGCCGCGACAGACGTGTGACAGCTGAGCTCTGCAGCTTGGGCGATTTACTGGTGACCATAGAGGCTCTGAAGGGGTGTATGGGCTTCAAAAAAAGGTCCAGAGCACCCCCAGATCATCAGGAATTCGGGGGATCAATCTGCTTCCTCTGCTCCACTTTTTGGACAGCCTGCAGCTCTCCTGGCTTTGCTCTGATTCCAAGATGGCCCCCAGGGCCTCAGACCCTCCAGCTCAGCTACCTTGGACTCCCAGAGCCCGGACCCTGAGGTGAGAGACATTCTCAAGCAGCTCCCAACCAAGGCAGACCTCAGTCTAATGCTCACCTAGAACACAATTTTACTCAAAACTGGAGGAGTTGAGTGGAGACGTGAAGCAGATAGGGGGCAGAGTGCAGGAACTGGAAGAAGACCGGGATACTATGTATACCCATATTGACCACCTTAACTCTAAAATTGATAAACAATCTAAATATTCGATGGCCCTGCATCGTCACGTAGATGACATTACTAATAGAGGCAGGTGCAATAAATTGCAGATACTGGGCTACCCGGAGGCCGTAGATGGCCCAGAGGACTTACAATCCATCATGCAATTGCTTTTTAACTCTTTGTTTCAGCACCCTGCTACCTTCCCCATAAAATTGGAAAGGGTCCAGAGAGTTCTGGGTCACCCCCCCCCCCGCCCAATTACCATCTGAGGGATATTATACACAGTATCTACCACTTCTCGCTGAAGAGGAGATATTAAAGGCTGCACAGAAAACCTCTAATTTTCTTTTTGAGGGCCATCATATATCTGTTTTCTTAAATTTCCATCTATGTAACATGTGCAAACCTTGTGTACACAGTGGCTGGCCCCAAGGATGTCTCGGCCTTCCTATAAAATTTAGATCTACCTGTATTGGATATCCTGGACAGGTACGGTCCTGCTCTTCTGGGGCCTTGGTTACCCTTACCCCCATGTCCTCTATGGTATCGAGTTTCTCAGCAGAGGGCCTCCGTGGGACCTGGCCCCTACACGCCACCCCAGGTCCATTGCTGGGACAGCTTTCCTGTATTCTTCAACTGTGCTGTCAGGAAGTCTGGACTTCCCCCTTGGTGTGGGTCAAAATTGGTTCACGTCATCCTGATTCAGACCTTTCAGGTCTTAGACACTGCTCCATTTTTTCTCTGACAATATTTTTAAGTCAAAATGGGACTTGATCGGGGGGGAGGCTTTTCTTTCTCCGGAAGTCCCCACGACTCCAGGGGTCCTGTCTCTCAGAAAACCTTGCCACTTTTCTATTTGGCCCTCATCCAGGCTACCTTTTGCTATCCTATATTGTTTTTTATTTATTGTTCAGAGCTTACTTGTATGAAATACTACCTGTACATCTCCTGAGCGCTTTTCTTGGCTGCCCTGTTGCAGTGGCTATTTACGGTTCAGTTTGATACTGTCTGTTCCTCAGTTCTTGAAAACTGTTTCCAGAGCAGTGTCACCCCTCCCGAGGAGTATTGTTCACCCCCTGCAGGATATTACCCTTTGTGGGGCTATCACTGTCTAAATATTCATTATCATATTTTAGTTACTCGGTTTTACATTTATCTCATCATGTTGTTGGTAATGTATGTAGTTAATTCTGTTAAATTGGTTGTCCACGAAAACCTTTTGCAATTCAGGTCTAGGTTTTCCCCTGGGAAATCTACACCCTTTCTCCTGTATGCAACTTTTTGCCATCAAGGGACCCCAACCTGGATATCAATTTAAGTACCTAATTTCTGTTTTTAGCACATATTGCTGCACGGTGTATTAGCCCAAATTTTATTGGCTATTGTGATATGGTTTCACTGTAATATTTTATTTGAAATAATCTTATTCTTGTGCCACGAAGTACTTATGTTTATTATTTTCTATTTTTTGTGTGTATTTTTATGTATAAACCACAATAGCTGTAACCAAAAGACTCCCACCAATTAGTCAGAACGGATCCAACTCCCAAATCCTCCACATAGCAAAAACGTAATACTGACTCTTCTGTATTAAATTCAATGAAAAATGGGTTTACTTTTCCTCATTGTGAATGACAACGTTTCGACCTGTGCAGGTCTTTGTCAAGTCTGAATTTACCATCAAATAATTCTATACATATAAAGGGTTAATCATAGAGAGCCAATCTGGTCCCGAAATTGCACCGAACAGTGCATTTTCCCATACGGTGCAATTTCATGGCCCTTCGGCTATTCAGAAAACCGGCAGTTCGCCAAATCTTGGCAAATTGCCAGCAAAATACGGTGCCTGTTTGACGCCAGTGACATTCCCATAGAGAACCAACGGTTAACTTATTCAGATATCACCGAAAAGCAGAAAAACGTCAGTGAAATGCTCTGATGTTCGGTGGTTTCATTCGGCAGATTTAATCAGGCGATTCCCATAGGTTTCAATGTTAAAAATAATCCTGTTTTTAACCAATATCTATTAAACCGTTTATTCCTTTAATTTGCAGCAAAAGGTCTTGTTAAAAAATAAAATTAAACAAATCAAATCAGTTTTCCTAATTATAATTACCATAATAGGAATTCCAAAAACCTCTGCAAGTTCCTTCTCAAATAAGAAAATGAAGCAAGACGCCACGCTATAGCGGAGACATTAAAATCAGCTACACACAATGTACAGCTTTCATCATGTCTGACTATTCTTTGCTCAGACATCTCTATTTATTAGATTTCAAACAACTTATAGCCAATCAGTGTACAGTTATATTTCCACATCAAAGTTGACCAATCCACTTTGACCAAGCACTTACAGCATAAAGACGTTTTTTCTGGCTTACAACTTTCGCACACTTTTTTTCTGTCCTTGCAACGATAACAAAGGATCCTCACTTTACCAGGATATGGTCTGGATTCAAATCAACATGCCTAAGCCCTGCATCATATGCCGTAAAAAGGGAGGGGAAAAGGGGGGGGGCCACAGCCCATCTGTATTATTTATTTATTTATTTATTTATAAAGGATTTTACCAGGAAGGATACATTGAGATTTCTCTCGTTTTCAAGTATGTCCAGGGTTCAAGAACATTGAAGTGTTACAGTTACAGAAATACAAAGTAATACAATGCAAGATATTAAAAAACAACACAAGTATACAGATTAACAGAAAATAAATATGTAGGAAATATAGTCACTATGTTACATTCTGTATTGAAGTATGTTAGTAATGAGCTCTTGAGTGACTTAAGACTGGGGGAAGATTTGATGGTGTCTGGGAGATTATTCCATAATTGTTGTGCTCTGTAGGAAAATGAGGACCGAGCCACTGTCTTTTTGTATTGTGGTATTGCAAGTAAGGTGCTGGTCCTGGATCGGAGGTTATAGGATGAGGGAGCTGCTGGGGGAAGCAGTCTATTCAGGTAGGGTGGCAGCTTCCCAGAAATGCTCTTAAACACTAGGGATGAGCTGTTCGGGTTCGGACGGTTCGGAGTTCGACCCGAACTTTGGCAGTTCGAAAGTCCGCGAACTTCGAACTTTTTTGGGTGTGTTCGGTTCGAGTTCGGAAAAAAAAGATATTTTGAAAAAAAGTATAGAAAATGCTTAAAAAATTACTAAAAAAATCTAGAAATAGAGAGACTCTTTACTGCAGAATATTATAAGCAACGGTTTATTAGATATTGAATTAAAAACTAATGTGTACGTGGAAAGATTATCAACTCTAAGGCTGGGGTCAGACCAGCGCACTTTTAACGTGCGTTCTGGCGCACATAATTACGGCCGCACTAGCAGCAGATGACGGGCAATGACGGCCAATATCCGAAGTACGGTCGCACGAAAGTCCGGCCGCGCAACGCAAGTGGAAAACTAACGCATTTTTTCGAGAACGCCGAACCGCTAGTACTGACGTACTGAGTGCGCAGCTGCGGCATAGCGGCGTGTTTGCGTGATTAGGAGATGTCAGACACTGCTAATGTCCAGCCTACATAACGTCCAGACGCAAAAAGAGTTTTTTTGACGATCCGAAAAAATCACGCACGAAAAATGCGCATCGTATGACCGTTTTCGCGCACTCCGTGAAAAAATACGTTAATTCGTTCGGACGCACTTTTTTACGTTCGCGTGTAAAAATGCTTTCGTTTGACCCTAGCCTAAATGACCTCTGTTCACAAACGGGCATAACACCAGGTGTTTTTAGTCTGGTAATCAATTTGATACATTGTACACTATACAGAGGTACTGAGGGGGTGGGGTGGTGTCTGTTTCTGATTGAGATTTGAGAATTAATTTCCCTCCTAAAACATCCTAATATGCTGCATTTAACCCTTTCGCTGCTGAGGCTTTTCACACCTCTGTGCTGAGGTCATTTTTACCGCTTTCGCTCATCATGTTTAACCGCGTTTTGTAGCCATATTTTGATATATGACCCAGACATATTATATATTGTTCTTTCCGGCAGACTTGGCAGATTCATAATATGTCATTATTATATGTATACGTTATGTCATGTCTGTATATTATAACAAAAAATGCAATAAAATTAGAATTTTCAATAATTTATTATGTGTAAAGTGTTTTTTTTCACATTTTAACATGCGATCGTTTGCGGTTATATTTTGTATGGCGTGCGCTTGTTAAAAAAATTAGAAATGGGGTCTCGTTACATTTTTGTTTTGGGGAAAATTTAGCTTTTTTTAACAAATGCACCGCATACAAAAATCGTTAGTGCAGCATTATTGTTCACATTATAATTGAAATGGGAACAATATTGCTGCATTAACAAAACAAAAACAAACAAAAAATCTTGTTTATTTTTTTAAATATTTTTATTTTTTTATTTTTATTTTTTAATTTTTTAAAAAAACATTTTTCATGCTCATGTTTGGTATTCTTGGAAAGGCCATGCTCTGGCCGATCCAACGATATCAAACATTAACTCCTAGCTGCCATGGATCGGGAGATAGGGGGTTCATTGGAACCCCCTATCTCCACCATTGGTGACAGCAAGGGGTTAACTCCAGGACTGGCGTCATCGTGCTATGCACGATGACGCCAGTCCTCAGGGGGAGTTCCTGGAGGCTTGGCCGACATCCAAGATGTCGGCCAGCTCCAGGAGAGGATCACAATCCGGCGCTTTTCAGCGCCGATTCGTGATCCGGCTCCCCAGGGGTTAATCACAGCCACCATTTGGAAGGGCAGGCTGTGCCCCTCCAAACGGTGCCTGGATTAACCCTCTGCCCTCCGGCGATCGGGAGGGAGAGAGGTCCAAAGGACCCCCCTCCCTTTCAGGCGCTTCCTCTGCACTTGCGGGGGGGCGCCTGAATTAGATGTCATCGCGCCGCCGCGATGACATCTAATTGCTCCACCGGGGTCCCGGAGTGCTGGGCTGACATCCAAGATGTCAGCCCGCACCGGGGGGCACAGCAATCCGCCGGAATCCGGCGGATTGCTGCCTCCTGTGCATGGACCCGCTCAGCGCGTCTATAGCACAGGAGAACCACTTGGCTGGACGCGCTGAGCGCGTCCATAGCAGCCAAGTGGTTAACTGGTGTTTGAAAAAAATTCAAAATAACATCTGAGGCTAGGGTCAGACTGAGGCAGTGCGAACGCGCGTTCTGGCGCACATAATCACGGCCGCACTAGCAGCAGATGCCGGGCAATGACAGCCAATATACGAAGTACGGTCGCACAAAAGTCCGGCCGCGCAACGCAAGTGGAAAATGAACGCATTTTTTCGAGAACGTTAAACCGCTGGTACTGACGTACAGAGTGCGCTGCGGCCGCATAGCAGCGTGTGTGCGTGATTAGGAGATGTCAGACGCTGCTAGTGTGCGGCCAACATAACGTTCAAACAGCCGGATTTCCCTAGACTTCTTTTCACCCCATCGTCATGAAATACGTCCAGAATTGCGCATCGTCTGACCACTTAAGCGTATTCCGTGAAAAAATGCGTGCGCACGCATCGACGTACATTTTGACGGTGGCCGCAGAAAATGCGCTCATCTGTCCCTAGCCTAAGGCTAGGGTCAGATGAGCGCATTTTGTACTGACTGTGCGTTCGTGCAGTACGGACGTACTTACTGACTGACAACAAGGTAGTGGCCAAACAGTCCGTTTTTTTCACTGACGTATTTTTTGACTGATGTAGCAGGGAAAATAAATTAAAATGAAAAAACATTCTGTCCGTCAAAAATGCTGGACGTATAAATGCAGTCCATCTGACCTCGTTTCATCACTCACATACAAAGCTACACGGACGTTGCGGACGTGGCGCACTCCGCACGTCCGTTCTAGCAGTATTACGTTCTTGCCTAACCTGCGTCCGTTTGCTGCGTCCGCCATGCATCCGCACTTCCGTGTGGACATACTTCGTGTGTGGGGCTCCATTGGTCAGAATGCTATGCTGCCACGGAGGTACAAATGTGCGGCAACACAGACGTGATAACTGCGCTCGTCTGACCCCAGCCTTAAGCAATGTTATTTTTCACCTCGGGATTAAACATTCACAGGGTTATTCAGAGAGCGGTGAAAAGCAGGAGAATAACTGGAGAAGTGAAAATTCTAGGTCAAAATAGCCAAACCAGAAAAATTCTCCCATTTAACTCACTTTCCAAATTGGCTATTTGGTCTAGATTGTTCTCTTCTCCTGCCAGTTCTCCTGGCTTTCACCTCTCTCTCAGGGTTGTTCAGAGAAAGGTGAAAACCAGGAGAATGGCAGGAAAAGAGAACAATCTGGACCAAATAGCCGATTTGGAAAGTGAGATAAGGCTAGGGTCAGACTAACGCATTTTTCACAGCAACCGTCAAAAAGTGCATCCGAACACATTGCCTTATTTTTTCACGGAATGCGCGAAAACGGTCATACGATGCGCATTTTTGTGCATGATTTTTTACGGATCCAAACCAGGAAACTTTGGGTGTCTGGACGTTATGTTGGCCGGACATGAGCAGGGTCTGACGTCTCCAAATCACACACATACGCCGCTAATGGACGCAGCGCACTCTGTACGTCCGTACTAGCGGTTCTGCGTTCTCGAAAAAATGCGTTCATTTTCCACTTGCGTTGCGCAGCCGGACTTTCGTGCGACCGTACTTCGTATATTGGCTGTCATTGCCCGTCATTTGCTGCTAGTGCGGCCGTGATTAAGTGCGCCTAAACGCACGTTAAAAATTCGCTAGTCTGACCCTAGCCTAAATGGGAGAATTTTTCTGGTTTGGCTATTTTGACCTAGAATTTTCCATTCTCCAGTCATTCTCCTGCTCTTCACCGCTCTCTGAATAACCCTGACAGGGTTATTCAGAGAAAGGTGAAACTCAGGAGAATGACTGAAGAGAAATTTCTAGGTCAAAATAGCCGAACCAGAAAAATTCTCCCATTTATCTCACTTTCCAAATCGGCTATTTGGTCTCGAATTTTCCATTCTCCAGTCATTCTCCTGATTTTCGCCGCCAAAAAATCAGTAAACTTTTTCTGCGTGTCCGAAAATGTCTCCTCTTTTCATACAGACTGCTGCCCCAAGCAGTTGTTTATGGATAGATTAAAGGAAAAGCATTTACCGTCATTTGAAATGTCATTTTTTGGTTTTTACATTTTTCTGTACATCCTAGAAAGCCGCCACTTCACGGGCAGGATTTGGGGACCTCCTAGGCACGATATTTGAAGGAATTTTTCATTTTTATTTTTAACCCTTATTTCATGGAAAACTCACTGTCCCTTTAAAAACATTTTTTTTTAAAACTTTTTGTCCTTGTTTCCTGTCCCCCAGGGCACTACCCGGACCCCCATACACCTTTTATGGCAAATATCTAGCATATATGCCCTCTTGGAGGGCACTCTAAAAACCAAATTTTCAGCCCCATTGACTTGTATGGAGTTCGAGTTCGGATTCGGATCCGAACATTTGGAAAGTTCGGGTTCGGCTTCGAACCGAACTCGGGGAGTGTTCGGCTCATCCCTATTAAACACCAGGCTGGAAAGATGAAGGGTGCGTTTAGACTCCAGCAATGGCCAGTTTAGCTCTTTTAACATGTCACAATGGTGGGTCATGTAGTTACATTGTAATGCAAAGCGGCAGAAGGAGTTATACAATGTAGTAAGTTTCTGAAGGTGTGTTTGCGGCGCCGCTGCATACACTACATCTCCGTAATCAATAGCCGGCATAAGCATTTGTTGTACAATCTGCTTTCTTACCGCGGGGCTCAGGCAGGATTTGTTTCTGTACAGGGTACCTAGTTTGGGGTAAAGTTTAGATGAGAGTTTTTCGATGTGGGGGCCAAAGGATAGTTTAGGGTCCAACCACATACCTAGATATTTGAGAGAAGTGACTGTGGTCAGTGTGCCATTTGATTTTGTCTCAACACATAGATGGGGATTTTGCAATTTGTGTAGTTTAGGTTTTGTTCCAAAGAGCATCGTTACAGTTTTGTCAGTATTTAAAAAAAGTTCGTTGTGTTTGATCCACTTTTCTACCTCTGTGAATTGTTCTTGCAGCACGGCCTCCAGCTGTGGGAGATTTGGTTTGCTGGTATAGATCACAGTGTCGTCTGCGTACATATGTACAGTTGAGGCTTTGCAGACGTTGGGCAGATCATTTATGAATATTGTGAATAACAGGGGGCCTAGTATTGAGCCTTGGGGTACTCCGCAAGTGACTGGGAGCGGGAGGGAGGAGCTCCCAGAAATTGACACATATTGGGATCGGTCGGATACATATAATTGAAACCAGGTTAGTGTGCGATCACCAATGCCAGAGTTTTTACGTTTTTCTAACAAGATGCCATGGTCTACTGTGTCAAAGGCCTTGGCAAAATCAAGAAAGATGGCTCCAGTTAGGTTTCCTTTGTTTCATCCCAGCTTGGATATCATTGCAGACTTTTAGGCTGGGGTCAGACGAGCGTAGTGTTCACGTCCGTGATTGCGCCTAAAAGTACGTCCGTGATAGCATGAAAGTAAGTCCATTGGAGCCTGACACATGAAGTACGTCCGCACTGAACTGCGGACGCACAACGGCCGCGGCAAACGGACGCAGGTTAGGCAAGAACGTAATACTGCTAGAACGGACGTGCGGAGTGCGCCACGTCCACAACGTCCGCATAGCTTTGTGTGTGAGTGATGGAGCGAGGTCAGACGGACTGCATTTATACGTCCAGCATTTTTGACGGACAGAATGTTTTTTCATTGTAATTTATTTTCCCCTCCTACATCCGTCAAAAAATAACTTCAGTGAAAAAACGGACTGTGTGACCACTACTGCGTCATCCTTACTGACGATGTCCGTACTGCACGGACGTACAGTCCGTAGAAATCACGCTCGTCTGACCCCAGCCTAAAAAGGGCGGGTTGTAGAACACGCTACTCAAACTAATACATATTAACGTAAGGTACGCATTTGAATTACGGGATCTTTATAGTCATACAGAAAATTAAAAATATCTATCAATTCTTTCAGGTCTCTTTATTTTGAACTTTTTAAGCATTTTCAGGACATTTCCGGCGGCTGGTCAGCACTGTGTTCATCGGGTTTGCGGTGGGTCGTCGAGCACGATCGGTGGGTTTTCTGCAGCACTTTTGGATCGATTTGATGTTTCCAGGTGATAGACACAGTGTTGAAGTCTACGAGAGAAGGGAACAGAGAGGGACTGTTGAAAATGAAGGAAATTTACTGGATCTACCATTTATATACGATTGAACTTTTTGGTTTAAATACAGAATTTGCTGTGTCCCCCTTCCTTTGAAGTTACTAAACATTTGGTTACTATATATTTGGTTGCAGAAATGAGTAGTGTAAACTAACAGGGTTATTCAAAGAGATCCGAATGGCTGCCGAAAGGGAACTGAACGCTGAAAATCAGCATTCGGTTACCTTTCTTGGCCAATCGGCTATCCAGAGAGCAGGCAATTCGCCAAATCAATAAAACGAGCGTATTACGTGCGTCAAAAAAACACGCAGGTGCGAACCCATCCTAAGAGATTCCAAAATAAACAGGGGAAGTCAAAGTAGTTTTATGCTTTACCTTCTATTTAAACTTGATAATGAAGTGTGTGTGTCTATATATAAAATGCATTTAACATGGAGTCCTCCATGACAGTGTATAAATCCATACCAAGGGAGTCCTGTTACTTGCATTTCAATCTTAGGCCCGTGTCAGGCGAACGCAGTCATCACGTCTGTGTTGCCGCACAGTTTAACGTCCGTCGTATCATAGAGTCATGAGCAATAGAGACCCACACACTAACATGGTTATTCAAAGAGATCCGAATGGCTGGAGAAAGGTAACCAAATGCTGAAAATCAGCGTTCGGTTACCTTTCTTGGCCATTCGGCTATTCAGAGAGCAGGCAATACGCCAAATCCTGGCGAATTGCCTGCACATTCGGTGCCTGTTCAAGGGCAGTGAAATCCCCATAGAGAAGCAATGCTTCGGCTATTCAGAGAACAAAAACCAGCAGTGAAAGGTTGCCAAAATGCCCTGTCATTCGTTGGTTTAATTCGGCAGGTTTATTCAGGCGAATCCCATAGGCTTCAATGTTAAAAATATTCCCGTTTTAATCCAATATCTAATAAACCGTTGATTATAATATTCTGCAGTAAAGAGTCTCTTTATTTATAGATTTTTTAGGATATTTTAAGCATTTTTCTGGATTTTGTTTTAAAAAAAAAATCAGTGTTTTTTTTTAAACTTCTTTTTTCTGTAACAGCCCTTTTCATTATCATTCATTGGACCTCATATTTAAATTTCAAACATTTTCACTCAGTTTCTTTGCAAACAGCATTTCACTTTTCAAACATTCAAGCGTACTGTTTCTTTAATTTATTCACTGCATTTGTCTGCGGTGTCGGCTTTCTCCAGCGGCTGCGCTGCGTGTGATCGGCTCCTGCTCTGGTTTTTCCAGGGTTTTCGGCTGGTTAATCCAGATGTTTTTGCAGGTTTCGGTGTGCGTTCGCCCTCGTTTTGCAGTGAGTTTTCGGCAGGTTTGCGGCGACTTTTCCCTGCATGTCGGCGGTCCTGTGGCAGTGACGTGCGGTGAGGTCAGTGGCTGGTGAGGCACTGGTTAGTACCAGAGCCAGATATACACAGGGTTACGCAGTTGCAATTTACCCATTTGATTATCGTTATATAGGAGAATAGAGTTTCACTATCTATAAAGTAAAGTTCGCATTTTTTTTTAGTTTTAAGAGCATGCACTTACAATACTGACTAATAGAGGGCGCTATTACACACATGCTGATTGCTGAGCTCTGCCTGCCCTTCCCCCCCACGACTGACGAGGACAGTCACATGACGTCAATCAATTCATGGGGAGCTCTGCCTCCCATGGGGGTATTTTTTTTTTAAAAAAGTGCTTGATACCATTGGAGCTTTCCCATTGGCTCAAGCTTTCAATTGCTCTCAGTGCCTCTGGAGGCACTGAAAAGCGTAGAACCAGGAAGTCAGCTTAAGCTACGCAAGTAGTGTAGCATTCAGCTGCGCAAATTGCGTAGGCTAGGCTGGCTCAGTGCTGCCCCTGCTGTCTGTGTAGTGAATCACACACACAGCAGCCGGCAAACTGAAAGTGCAGGGGGAAAAAGCAGACAGAGAAGCACAGCGAGGGAGCGTGGAGCAGGTGAGTATGAGAACTTTTATCAATAAATAACATTTTATTTACAATTTAAATATACACACATGTCATTACAGCACAATGAGCATATTAATTTACTAGAATGGCGGGGAGACTCTGCCTCCCCTGCCACCCCTGACTGCACGTCCCTGCCCTGTGGTGCTTGTTGAATACACCGCAGGGTCGCCGAAATGGGATTGCCAAATCGAACCGAATTGAAGAGAACCAAAAGTCACCTAACGTGCGGTGGCTTTTCGATTCTCTTTGAATAACCTTGTAAGAGTAGGAGTTGATTACTAGGTTGCTATGATATTTATAGACATACTTAATCGCCATTGATATAATTAACTTAATAGAGAGATATGCCATATGCAATCCAAGATACTAATATCAATGGTGGTCTTTTTGATTTTAAGCGTATTCTTATTTTTATTATTTATATTGATTCACGGAGGTGTATAATTATATAGACAACCAGGGCCAGACTGGCCTATTGGGATGTATCCCGGTAGGCTGCTTAAACTTGGGGCCGCTTTTATTTTTATGCTGCTGAGAATGCGCGGCCGCGGGTTGGTAGCAGGCGCCGGCCTGGGTATACATTGCCTGGCCAGACGGCTGCCGCGGCTGACTTCTTAATGCTCAGCTCCGGTATCAAACTCTCTGAGTCCGAATCCGAAGCTGATTGGTGTGCTGAGCTCAGCTGCTGCCCTCTGTGTGAGCGAGGGGCTGGGCTGACAGCCGCTGCAGCATGCTTGCCTTCCCAGATACTGAAGGCTGGGAATGGCACGCACGCTGTATCGGTGCCGCCCACTTCCCTGACCACGTGATTCGCGTAGCCAGGCGCAGAACGTCTCCGCACTGCATGCCTCTCGAGCTAGTGGCTGCAGTTAACGGAGGAGGCTGCGCTCTTCTCCTAGTCGTCTGCACGCTTTTTTTTACACCAACTCGTGGCGGCGGGAGGACAGACACAACAGGCTGAGGCAGAGCCGAGGAGACACGGGGAGGCAGCACTCACTCACTCACTGGCGAGGCGACTAGAGTTGGGTGAGTGACTGTGACAGACAATTTTTTTTCTTTGCAGGCTGGACATTGATGTTGATGACTGGATCCCCCAGAAGGCAGGCCTCTCTCACTCTTTTGACCCCCCAGCAGGTCCCTCACACATTTTACTCCCCCCAGAGTCAGCCTATCCCATTCTTTATTAGGCCCTGCAGGTCCTTCAATTTCTTCTACCCCCCCAGGACCCGCATCATCAGATGAATGAGAGGGGGTAGAAGAAATCGGCTGACTCTGGGGGCAGAAAAATGTGAGGGACCTGCTGGGGAGTCAAAATTATTTGAGGGGCCTGCTGGCTGGGGGGGGGGGTCAAAGGAGTGAGAGGGGCCTGGGGGTGAAAATGGGCTGTACAGCTCTGCGATATCCTCAAACACACCGCACATTACTGTACAGCTCTGCGATACCCTCAAAACACACCGCACATTACTGTACAGCTCTGCGATACCTTCAAAACACACCGCACATTACTGTATAGCTCTGTAATACCCTCAAACACACCGCACATTACTGTACAGCTCTGCGATACCCTCAAAACACACCGCACATTACTGTACAGCTCTGCGATACCTTCAAAACACACCGCACATTACTGTATAGCTCTGTAATACCCTCAAACACACCGCACATTACTGTACAGCTCTGCGATACCCTCAAACACACGGCATATTACTGGGGCTGGTATGAAATTATTTCCAGGGCTGTTCTTTATCCCCAGTCCGGCCCTGTAGACAACTGAATTGTTGTAATGTCACTTTAAAGAACTCTCCTTCCTTTTATGTGATTGAATCAAATTTGAAGGATTTAATGTTATTATTTCAATTAATAAGCATTGTGTGACACATACGAGGTATGTGCACAATTGTATAAAGTAAGTAATTGTCATGTATAGTGGTGACATTGAAAGGTATGTGTTTATGTTTTCTATGTGGTATATGGTGCCTATAACAAGTCACTATGAGAATGCAGCTCTCTGCTGCAGCAGCAGGGGACTGTTATTATGACGCACAGGGTCTTATGTTCAGGAAGGATTGGGGGAAGATTATAGGTGTGGCACTGGTGATGTGTTCCTGCTTACCCTCATAACCACGAGGATACTATGGAACAAGCAGCCAATCTGTCTGTCTCCTGATTCTTTCCTGTTTTTACAGGTATTTACATCTGTCTGCTGGCCCTCTGAACGGGGTCTGCAACAATTGCACTTAATTATTGTTGATGATGTCACTAATTGAACACATTATATGTAAGGAATTGTTTGATGGTAAATTCAGACTTGACAAAGACCTGCATAGGTAGAAACGTTGTCCTTCACAGCTGAGGAAATAAACCCATTTTTCATTGCATTTAATACAGAAGAGTCAGTATTATGTTTTTGCTGTTTTTTTATGTGAAGATTTTTGCACACTACACTGGTACCGTTCAGGCTGCACTTTATCATCTGGTATTTTCTATGTATTTATTGTCAGTTATTTAAATTATTATCTAGCGCCTATAGCACATACATATTTTCATTCAGAAACTATAACCCTAACCAAAAAAGCAAACATAAGCTGTAACTCTAACCCTAGCTACAACACTAACAGTAATCTTAATAAAAAAAGCAGAAACTGTAGCTTTAACCCTAATCCAAAAACAACCGCCGCCAACCAGCCAACCAGCCGCCAAATTACACCAATAACTGATGAATAATGCAGAATTGGCATCAGCAAATTCCTCTGAACTGAAAAAAAGGCTCATATTGTCCTAATAGATTAAATCAATAAAAATGTTTATAATAGAAAAGTTCTTTAAAAGATAATAAAAAGATCTGTTACAAAATTTATTTAAGTCTTTTAAAAATAAAAAAAATAAAAATGTCAAAAAAAAATAAAAGGTCTTTTAATTTTTTTTAACCCTTTTTAGTGACTAGGCGGTATTACAAAAGTCTGTCCGAAAGTGCCCACTGCCATTTTTACGTTTCTACGCTATTTGTGTTTTTAGGTGAAATTTTCCTCTTACAAGGAACATATTATATAACCTTTATCCCTCCATTAAATGAACTTTCTAAAGATACCATTATTTCCATCATATCGTATAATTTGCTATATTAAAAAAAAAAAATATGATGAAAAAATTGAAAAAACACACTTTTTCAAAATTTAACCCCCAAAATGGGGTTTACAAAACCACCAAAAAAAGACTCCGGCTAAATAGTTTTGAAATTTTGTCCTGAAATTAGAAATACACAATTTTTACATGTTTTTGATTTTTAACCCCTTCACTGCTGAGACATTTTGACCATTTTATGCTCCTCATTTTTAGATGCCAGTTTAGGTCCTATTTTATTTTTTAAAAAAAACAGACAATTAATTAAATATATATATATATATATTACTGTTTATATATTTATTGATCTTTACAACAGACCTGGTCATGTTTGGCATCATTGGAAAGGCCATGATCAGGCCTCTCCAATGATATAAGACATGGCCCTCTAGCTTCCACAGATTGGTAGATACAGGGATCCAAATGATCCCGCTATCTCCACTTGGCGGTCAGCCAGCCCAGGCAAGCGGTAGCAGGCAGGTGGTCGGTCACACCGACCCACTGATCAATTGGCCCTGTGGACAGTACATGCCTGACGACAGTGAAATTGGGAAGTAATGGTCTGTCTATTCACAGAACGCAGAACCTCAGTGTGGTGTCAGTGAAATGCCGAGATTTACGGTGATTCAGTTGGACAGGTTTAGGCCCTTGGCTGCAGAAGACGTGTGGGGGACGTCATGGGCAGGGCTGGATTTGCATCTCAGGAGCCTGTAGGCACAGAAATGTGTAGTGCTCCTACCCCCACCAAACCAAAGAAAAATGCCAAAATGACTCTTTAAATTTTCGTTTTGGGGCAAACTAAAAAAATCGAAAAAAACCCCATTCTCTTCACTCTCAAATCAAAAGAAGGGGAAGAATCTGTTGCCTTAGTTGAGATGCAACTTAGTCAGTGCAGTGACATTGTTTGTTTTATATGTAAAAACATATATTGCCTCTGCCGTAGACCAGAGAAAAAAAAGAATTTTGCTTATTTTTTTTTAATTTTTACACATTACATGTTTGATGTCAATGTAAAGAGCAGACTTTGGTCTTTCCAATGACACCTCACTTGACCTTGTGCAGTGTAAAGATCAGAGACGCGGGTTTCAAAGTCTCTCCTCACTGCTGTGCCACCGCCTAGGTTGTCGATGAAACAAAGGATTGCATGATCAGCTGCACACTTTCTGGCAGTGTGGGAAATGAAAAGATACATTGGTGCAGCATCACTGTTCACTTTATAGTTGTAAACTGAATAATAGTGCTGCGTTAGAAAAAAGAGAAAAATATTATTTTATTTTTAAATAAATCTAACCTGGTTATATTTGGTATCACTGGAGCGTCCATAATCTGGCCTTTCAAATGATTCCTCGTATGTCCCTCTAGCCCTTTGAGCTCCAGAGATACAGTGGTCTAAATGATTGCTTACTCTGCCTAGTTATAAATCCAACCCTGCCCACAGTGTTCCACTTCCAGAACCTTCAGCCATGTGGTCTCTGCCTTCCAGAACCTTCAGCCGTATGGTCTCTACCCGCCCGAGCCTTCAGTCTTGTACTCTGTACCCTATAAACCTTCTGCCTGAATCAAGTCCTGCAACCTGTCTGCCTACATAAAGCCCTGCAATCTGCCTTCAGTATTCAGTCCTGCCTTGTACAACCTTGTTTAAACTGTGTGTCCAGCCACCTTCATGTGCTACCCTGCTGCAGTGATTTGTGTCACTTTGATCCTTGGTCCTAGAGATGTATTTGGGAGGTGCAGAAAAGATGTTCTTGATTATTATCCTGCCCACTCCTATGTTGAAGTCACCCTCTAGTTTGTTTAATCTGTGGTATGTATGAATACTGTTATTGTCCATCTTTATTGTCTTTGTGTATCTGTTACCATCTGCTGATAGGATTTCTGTGTGGGTCACTTTAACCTTTCCCAACTCCCCCTATCTGGAATCTCTTTGCATCTGTTAAAAGTTTGAGTGGTCTCTGTTGGTCTGTTTTAACTGGCAAACACTGCCCCATTGTCTGATGTATAATCTGAATCCTGTTTACCATCACAATCTACCATCTACCAATCTACCATTGTTCTGAATGTGGACCAGAGTTAATCCCATTTATATAAATAAATTTTGCACTTACTTTTTTTCATCTTTTTTATTTTTACAGATTACATGGTCATGTTTGGTTTCATTATAAAGACAAGACTCTGATCTTTCCAATGACTCCTCACTTAACCTTGTGTGGTGTACAATTCAGAGATATAGGGTTCCAAAATTCCCCTGTCACTCCTCCCTGCAGTGTCTGGGTTGCCGATGAAACAATGCTTTGTATCATCAGCCCCATATTTGCTGGTAGTGTGGGAAATGAGAAGGTGAGTTAGCATAGCATCACTGTCCACTTTATTGTGAACTGAATAATAGCGCTGCGTTAGGAAAAAAAAAGAGAAAATATTATTTTATTTGTTATTTTATTTTTACACAAATCTAAACTGGCCTTTCCAATGATACTGAGTATGTCCCTCTAGCCCTTGGAGCCCTAGATACAGTGATCTAAATGATTCTGAAGTGTAATAAAAACAACTTTTTTTCAGAGCAAGGTGCCCCTTGTGACAGGCGCTTCTTGGTACATAACAAGAAAAAAAAGGTGTCATTTGCACTAATTTCTATAGCTCCATGTGAAACAAAATACAATCAGATGTTTTGGTTTACTTGAATGGCCATTAAAGTGTAAGCTCACCTGCCCCGTCAAGGCACCTCTAGTAAGGTGAGTCCTACCTAATGAAACCAAAAGCCGCTCCTCTGAGCAACCAACCGCACACTCTCATGCTACTTTTCAGCTAAGAGACAAAATGGTGGGTTTTATTTTTACCACCAAATACTTTCACTTTGGGATTAAAATCAGGCGGGAATAGGCGCGACACCGGTTTTTTCTGTATGTATACTTTTAGGTACATGCCTACTCCGCCTAGTTATAAATCTGGCCCTGATCATGGGGATTTTACGTAGCATGCGGAGGAGGTCCCCACATGCCATGGTTTCCCCGCAGCCTCAGGGTAGATCTCTGCAGGTTTTGGGGGAATCCCAGGTTGGTCTGGCTTCCTGGAAGCCAAAACCTTCCCTGGGAATCTCCACCCACCCAATGACATCATCCAGCATTGCCGCGATGATGTCATAAAGGGACCTCTCCCCAGCCGGGCAGGAAAATTCCAATACAGGACATACAGGTGTCCTTTGGACCCAGAATCTCCTGAACCGTAAAAGTTACTCGGACATGCTTGGTATAGTTGGAAAGGCTAGAGCATGATACCAAGCATGATAACATTGCATATTGGCGAGCACTTCAGACTGGGCTTAGTGATGTGTGAAAGGCTGAACCTGACGGACACATGTCTTTTTTCAGCCTATATAACTATGTTCCGTGTAAAGGTTCCGGGTTCCGTGTAAAAATTAAAAAAATATATAAATTTCCTTTTTTTTAAATGCTGCACTATTGTTAATTTTTTTCAATTATATTGTGGCATTTTTCAATTATATGGCATTGTCCATTTGTCACATATAAAACAAGCAATACCACTGCCGTTACTCACCTTCTCATTTCCCATGCCGCTAGCAAGTTCAGTATTTTACATAAGCTTCATAAAACACAATGCGCCAAAACACAAGCAATTTTTTTTTTCCGTCTTGGTTAAAATTGAATATTCTCAAAAAATGCAGTAACAGGTTCCCATTTCTAACTTTTTTTTTATCAAGAGTACCCCATAGAATATATAACCACTAAGGTATGATAAAATGTAAAAAATAATAATTTTAGAAGCTGTAAATTATTGAAATCTTAATGGAAATTTGCATTTGAAATTTTATGTTGACAGGACATGACGTATACATAGAAAAATCATATATATTACAAACCTGCCGATTCTGCTGAAAATAAGGATATATAATTTTCTGGGTCGCACAATAAAACAAGACTTCAAAACGCATTTATACATGATGATGAAAACAAAATTGTCAAAATGAACTCCTCGCACGGGTGAAATGGCTCAGCAGTGAAGTGGTTAATCCCATAGGTTTCAATGTAAAAAAGTTATATTTTTAAAACATTTATTCTTTTCATTTTCAGCAAAAAGCCTTTTTATTTTTTGGAACACCTTTTGTATTTTTGCTTCTTATTTTATTCTTTATTCTTATTTTAAAATGTTTTTTATTTTTATATTCTGTGATAGTCCTTCTTATTCTTTTATAACGGAAATCTTTTTGTTATTTAGACACATTTTATTGAATTTTTATTGGTTTAAACTGCTACTGGGAGAATGGAGAGTTCCGTTTCTTTTTTTTTTTCCATTTCGGCAGTACTTCGGTACTTTTGCCCATATGTAAGACTTGTGGATTTCCTGGAGGGTAATCCAGCTATTCTCAGAAGTCGCTTTTTGAGACAAAAGCTGCTGTATGTCCTCTGAGGTTGTTGTGAATATCCAGGTCCAGTAGCAGGGAGTCATTGAAGTGCCAAGAGTGTCTAGTCCCTTCACCACCCCACTCCACCCCTCCTTCGAGTGTCTATTATGGTATGGTCAGACAACAAGATCTCATGTTTGGTGAAGGATTCAAAGGAGGAGACTTGGTTCCTGCTACATTAATTATAATCCAGGTGGGAATACATTCATGGGGATGGGAATAAAAATTGTAATCTCAGTCATCAGGGTGAAGGAGACGCCATGAGTCAAAGAGGTTGAGGTCTTGGAGGAGGGTGAGGAACAGTTGGTAGACAGAGGGAGGTTAGTGGTCCAAGCCAGTGGAGTTGCAGTCAAGTTAACCCTTTCGCTGCTGAGGCTTTTCACACCTCTGTGCTGAGGTCATTTTTACCTGTTTTGCTCATCATGTTTAAACGTGTTTTGAAGGCTTATTTTAGTATATGACCCAGACATATTATATATCGTTCTTTCCGTCAGACTCGGTAGATTCATAATATGTCATTATTATATGTATACGTTATGTCATGTCTGTATATTATAACAAAAAATGCAATAAAATATGTATTTTCAATAATTTACAACGTGTAAAGTGTTTTTTTTCACATTTTAACATGCGAGCAATTGCGGTTATATTTTGTATGGGGTGCGCTTGTTAAAAAAATTAGAGATGGGGACTCGTTACATTTTTTTTGGGGAAAATTACGCGATTTTTAACAAACGCACCGCATACAAAAATCGTTAGTGCAGCATCATTGTTCACATTATAATTGAAATGGGAACAATATTGCTGCATTAACGAACCAAAAAAAAGAAAAAAAATTTTTTTTTTTTTTTATTATTTTTTTTTTAAATATATTTTTATTTTTAATTAATTTTAATTTTTTTTAAAAAACTTTTTCACATTCGAGTTTGGTATCGTTGGAACGGCCATGCTCTGGCCGATCCAACCATACCAAACTTTTAACCCCTAGCTGCCACGGATCGGGAGATAGGAAGTTCCAATGAACTCCCTATCTCCACCGTTGGTGACAGTTAGGGGTTAACTCTAGGACTGGCGTCATCGTGCTATGCACGATGACGCCAGTCCTCAGGGGGAGTTCCCGGAGGCTTGGCCGACATCCAAGATGTCGGGCAGCTCCGGGAAAGGATCGCGAACTGGCGCTTTTCAGCGCCGATTCGCGATCCAGCTCCCCAGGGGTTAATGCCAGGCACCATTTGGAAGGGCAGGCTGTGCCCTTCCAAATGGTGCCTGGGTTAACCCCCGCAACGCCGCCGATCGGGAGGGAGAGAGGTCCGAAGGACCTCCCCCCTCCCTTTCAGGCGCCTCCTCCGCACATGCGGGGGGGGCGCCTGAATTAGGTGTCATCGCGCTGCCGCGATAACACCTAATTTCAGCGGCTGCGGTTCCGGATGCCGGGCTGACATCGAGGATGTCAGCCCGCACCGGGGGGGCCAGCGATCGGCCGGAAGCCGGCCGAACACTGACCCCAAAGGGAGGACGCGCTCAGCGCGTCCTCCGCATACCAGCAGTAATGCGGAGGACGCGCTCAGCGCGTCTTCCGCATTGAAGTGGTTAATAGTCGATCATGTAGGGGATCTGAATCATT
Organism: Leptobrachium leishanense; assembly: GCA_009667805.1. Lineage (NCBI taxonomy): Eukaryota > Metazoa > Chordata > Amphibia > Anura > Megophryidae > Leptobrachium > Leptobrachium leishanense. The sequence goes on from CM019064.1 coordinate 170,655,305, forward strand.
TTCTTTGTGTCGTGCTGTAGTTACATGAGATTTTATTTTGTTCGTTTCTTTCGCTGTGTGCATGGGCTAAAGTGAGGATAGAAAAGAATTTCCCTGCTATTTTTTGCTAGTTTTCTGTTTGTGTAATTTATGTTTTTTTTTCTAATAGGAGTCCTAGCATACTTAAAATGTCAGTAAATTACTTTTGGCCTGCATTGTACTTCTCAGAGAATGTTAAGCAGACATTTAGAAATGAATTCCAAACAATCATTTACAGTCAGACCGAATTTGCATCACAGGAGAATATAGGCAGAAAATTATGGAGCCCCCCCCCCAAAAAAAAAAGAAAAAAAGAAACAAGCCAAAATTCTCGTTTTGGGCAAACTTAAAAACATTAAAAAAAACATTTAACAAAAACTGAAAAACTGAAACGGTTTCTCTCAAATCAGAAGGGGCAGAATCTGTTGTCTTAGTGGAGCTAGTGCAGTGGTGTTGTTTGTTTTATATGTAAAAGCATATATTGCCTCTTCCGTAGAACAGAAAAGAAATTGCATTTACTTTTTTTCAATTTTTTATTTTTACACATTACATGGTCATTTTGGTATCATTGTTAAGACAAGACTGAACTTTCCAATGACGCTTCACTTAACCTTGTGTGGTGTACAATTCAGAGATACAGGTTCCAAAGTCCCCCTATCTCTCCTCACTGCAGTGCCTCGGTCTAGGTTGTTGATGAAGCAATGTGTTGCATCATCAGCTCCACACTTACTGGCAGTGTGGGAAATGAGAAGGTGAGCTAGCACAGCATCACTGTTCACTTTATAATTGTAAACAGAATAATAGTGCTGCGTTAAAAAAAAGAGAAAAATATTATTATATTTAAAAATATTTTTTTTACATAACCCTAGCCTGGTTATATTTTGTATCGCTGGAAAGGTTGTAATCTGGCCTTTCCAATGATACTTTATATACATCAGACAGGGCCGGATTAAGGGTATCATGGGCCTGGTGCTGAGGATTTCAGTGGACCTTTTTATTGATACGGAGACGATAATTGGTCCGCACTGCTTTCTCGTTTAGAGAGTCAGGCGGCACACTGTGTTTGTCATACTATGCCAATGTCAGAGCGACTGGGAGACCGTACTGGTGACTCTGACGTGGTGTGCTATGAGGCATAGCACTACTTGCAATGCTCCGGATCACAAGCCTCCTGCTGGATTAGAGTGCGTGGCCCATATATCAGTCACTCACTGCCTGGTGGCAGACTGACAGTATTTGGGGCAGGGCCCCCCCAATGATTGAAATCTATATGGATATTTACACTTTGTTTTACGTAATTTAGTTATAACATTGCTATGGAACATGACATAATAATATATTAAGGGCCCTATTACGCTCTTGGCATTAAAACACGGGCGCAAGGGAGGAAAATCTGCGCAAGCAGATTTCCCCCTTGCGCCCACGTTTTAATGCTGGATTACAATGCAGGCGCAAAAAATGCTGCCTGCATTGTTATCGAGCGTAACAATGCTGGATGCTCGCGGCAGCGCTGAGGGTAGCTGTGAGCATCCACTCGCTAGAGTCCGTACTCGCTGGAGCCTCGTGAGATCTGTCCGGTCAGCGTAGGGATATGCAGGGAGAGACTGGGGGGACTTTTCCCCCCCAGTCTTTCCCTGCTCCCACTGGAAGGAGGAGGCGGTTGGAGCTGCGGGACAGAGGGTGAGTATGTTTTTTTTTTTTTTAAGCTGGTATTAACAGATTCTGCAGAAGTGGAATCCGTTAACACCAAGTCCTGGCTCTGGTTAACTTTTCGCTAACCAGAGCCAGGCGTTAATCAGCGCTGGGACATTGTAATCCAGCACTGATTAACACTTTGTGCTCCCTATACTTAACATGGGGAGCGCAAAGAACAGTGACCTCGCGCTGAGAAGCACAAGATAACAAACGCAAACGGGTTTTTTAACCTGTTTGGATTGTAATATGCGGTAAATACTGCAGCAAACGTTAATGCTCACACAAGTGAGCGTTAACGTTTGCGTTAGGGATGTAATAGTGCCCTATGAGTCTGCTGAAAACAGGATATATAATATGTCTAGGTCTATAATAAAACGTGACTTGAAAACACGTTTAAACGTGACATGCAAAAAATGGTGAGTGGTGACAGGCTGGAGTGGCAGACTGACTGGTGGCAGTGCCTGCTGGTTCCAGCTCCAGACATCCCAACCTGCAAAAACCTATTTCAGGGAGCCCCCCCCTCCTCCTCCCCCCTTTTGATACTGTTTCCGATGGGTTTCAATAAGCAGAACACAAAAAAAATTATGGGAAAAGGGTTATGTCCAGGAGCTTAAAATCTGAGAGCCGAAGAAAATGACGACAGTAAGACAAAGATGGGGTGGACTTAAAATAGGATTGATGGAGGACTAGGATGGACAAAGAGAACCCTTGCGCAGAACCTCCATTCTCCTGTGCACTGCAACTCTCATGATGCTCAGCCAGGGGATGGCTACACTGGTGCCAATGAGCTTGCTATAGTGACTGCCCTGCCCTCTGCCTTTTTAGATAATTCATTCTGTGCCTCCCTCCATGATATGGCACCAGTCCTACCTGCATGGGGCATATATTGATCACTGCACAGACCCCCTCCCCCTCACTATCATACCTGCGGGAAGCTTGTACAGGCCAGGGTGTCCACACTGCAGTTCAGGTTCCCCTGGTCTGGCGTCTTGTCTGTCTTCTCCTCCCAGCTCCTCTGCATGACCGCACACACACAGCCCAGGGCCCGCCAGCCGGAAGCCAGGCTGTTTACTGCACTTTAAAGGGTCAGCACGTGTCACAGCAGAGGCGCCCCTCTGCTTTGAGAGTGTGTGCAGGCAGGATGAGATCCCCGGGGAGCTGTGACAGTGTGCAGCATCTACCGATCTGCCCCAGCCAGCCCTGCACACCATCGGATCCCTGCAGGTCTCTCCAACTTCCTCTCTTCCTTGTGCTGGGCTGCCGCTGGTTCCAAGGCAGAGAACACACTGTGCAGGCTGTGCATATTCATCCACACGCCTGCGCACTGATAAGCCCCCCCCCTTACAACTAAATGAACATGTCACGTGTTGACCACCTCCGCTCCGTGCACCAGGCCTGTCAAATCTCCTGCCACACTCGAGGGCTGGGCCGCATCGCCCGGATCCAGCGGCTGCCTCTGCCTCGCACTGTGTGGCAGGCCTATCGGCTTGACCAGCAGCTCAGCTTCGGCCAGCGGCTCATCTTGGCAGCTGTGGGCCTATTTTCAGAACGGGGCCTGGAGCGACCGCTCCATCTGCCCCTATGTTAATCCGGCCCTGATATCAGGGAGCCACGGTTGCTGACCCCTGCTCTAGCCCTTAGGGCTCCAGAGATACAGTGGTCTAAATGATTGTAAATTGAAAAAAAAAAAAATACTTTTACAAAGTGAGGCACCCCCTTATGGCAGATGCCTGTAGGCACATATAATATAGAAAACAGCAAGTCTCGTGGCACACATGGAGAAAAATATATATAAGAGGATTACTCAGCGCCTCCATCCAAGATATAGAATACAGTAGCTAATTATTATTATTGCCATCATTTAAATAGCACCAACAGTTTCTGCAGCGCTTTACAATAACCAAAGGGAACGAGATAAGCGGACATATGATAGAAACAACAGGTGTAGAGGGCCCTGCTCATAGGAGCTTACAATCTAGAAGGTTTGGGGTTGAGGAAGACCAGAGGAATTTAACTAGATAGCAGGATGGCAGAGGGAGGAGGTGCGTCTGAGAAAAATAAGACTGGCACCTGCATTCATTACAGATTGCAAAGGGGCAATACGGGAGTTGGGGAGGCCAATGAGGAGTAGTCAAGTCGTGAAATGACAAGTGCATGAACCAGCACCTTTGCGGTATCTTGTGTCAGAAAGGGGCGGACACGGGCAATGTTTATATAAAAGGTGCTCCCCAATCACCTCTAAAAATCAAAATAAACAAATTATAGTGATTGTCCAGTGTTTTTTATGCACACTTATGTGTACTTAACTTAATTATCGTGGCAGTCCAATAACTGTGGTTAAATGAAGTTCACCTCTCACGGAGAAAAGGGGTCTTCAAATTCAATTCCGATTTGTAAAATAGTTTTTCAACATAGGCCAGTGCTTCCAAATTGATTATATTCGCACTCGGGTAGTTGTTTCGGGCTCACCCATAGAACATATTCGTCCTGGTCTGTGGAACCTCAGTAAGAGCACAAAAATACGGACCCCACGGTGCAGTACAAAATACTTTTACAAAGCTCTCATAGTAGACCTTACTCACCCTTTTCTGGGTCTATAATAAGACCCCCACATCAGCACATAGAGATTGTTAATTCAGGCACAACCCCCGCAAAGCCTTCCACTGATCCTAGTTTTTGGGACTGCCACAATAATTAAGTACACATAAGTGTGCATAAAGAACACTGGACGCTCGCTATCATTCGTTTTAGCCTGTAGACACATGCCTACTCTGCCTAATTATAAATCCTCCCTGTTTGATTGTTGTACCTCTTTTTTGCCGGCCCGTGTGTGTGCTGCCAACCAGAGTATGACGTGGTGTTACGCAGTACTTATGTTTTTTGCTATTCGTCTGATATAACGTGCTCTTTATGTTGGTTTAAATGCCGACTGGCATTTGGGTGACTCTTAGGTGCTAAATTATAATTATGAAAATAGGTGGCAGCCTCAGGCTTCACAGGATGGAATTTGTATGGAACTTCAGTTCGCCCTTGACACTTATGTGTACACTGACACTCCACAGATGAATATTGTTACATTCACTCATTCTTGGCTAGCAGAGACTTCATAAACTAAAATTATTTTTTGCATAACAAGGACACCTTCACATTTCAACCTTGCCTAAGGCCTCACTATCTCTAGTCCCACCTCTGGTGGTGCTATACAGATATTTTTTAAAAAATATATATGATAATTGTTCAGTACTTACTGTATGAGTTCCTGTCTTTTAAGAAGGAGTGAATGATAATCATGCCTCGCTTAGAATATGGTTGGTGCCTCCAATGTTCTCTCCTCTGTTGGTGGATTGTGGAGTGGTCTTAAAAGGGCCTCATTCACAGTCTGGATAAACAGGTTTGCTGGTTTTCTTTGTTTGCCCCCTCAATGACGAACTTTAGAAATGTAAAAGATTTGTCATTCCTTAAAGGCAAAAAAAAGTATTTGCCTTTGTCTCATAAATTAAAGATAAAACCACAGACGTCATGTTCTGGCATTTAAACCAGGTGTTACAGTATAAATGTCCTTCTAACCCTATCTTTAATTCTTCTGTATTTTAGCTCTGTTTACCACCTATTAGTTAATGCTAATTCCTGTAAAGATTCAAATACTACTACTTTTAAAAAATGTCATGCACATCAGTTCTGAAAGACTTCAAAGAAGTCTACCACCTCCTTTTCATATAAAAACAGGGACTCCCACGTTCCTGCTTGAAGTAAGATGTAGCGGGCCTGATAGGGCTAAAAGCAATAGTTATCTACAAAATGTCCAGACCTGGAGATTGCACCCTAAGTGCTGATATTTCAGTGAGCGATAAGAGAATAGAACCACAAGACTTTTGACATGGCAAGAGTTGTCACTGACAGGATGTGATCATTCTATCTTTATGATCATTTTCGCCTTCCAAAACTGACTCCTGGCTAGTCTATAAAGACAGGCACCTGACATCAGCTGTGATCGCTGAGTTTTCACTGGGTGCGGGTGATGCCCAGAATCAAGCATTCATGAAAGGTTCAGGACAGAAACAAATAGCAGGTACCTGAGAACCCTCAGGGAGATTTTATAGATAGATGACTTGAATGGACCGTGGAGCTGTGGGTTCTACTCCAGCTAGTTCTAATAAAGGGTTGGCTGCACCTGGAATATTTGCAGACCATGGACTGTTCATGACAATCCAGTCTTACTTGATAAGTTCCGGTTGCTGTTAACACATATTCTGCGTGCACATATGCATATGTTCATCCAGATGCACAAAAAACAAAGTTACTGTTCTAAATATAGGAGTATATCATCATTAACAGGATACTATAGGTTTAAAACCGGAGGGGGAGGAAACAGAGCAGAGAGGGGTTAAATATTAACCCCTATGCAGAGCAGCCATCAGAAATGATGGGGCCCCCTTACTGAACCTCACGATGGGGCCCCCCCATTAACTTCTTTAACCTTTAACAGCATTTTGTCCCCTTCCAAAACATAAAAGGACATAACACAGTTCTACAGCAATGAAACTCACAGTAATGTGTGGTGTGTATGAGCGTATCACAGAGCTCCACAGCAATAAAACTCACACTCATACACACCACACATTACTGTGAGTTTTATTGCTGTGGAGCTCTGTGATGCACTCATACACACCACACATTACTGTGTCACAGAACTCCACAGCAATAAAGCTTACAGTAATGTGCGGTGTGTTTGAGTGCATCACAGAGCTCCACAGCAATAAAACTCACAGTAATGTGCAGTGTGTATTAGCGCAGGGCTCAAAATTTCAATTCCCATGCTACTAGCCAGACCTTAAGAGTTACTCACCACCAGTTGCCCCACCTTCCCTGCCCTAAACTCCGCCCCTAAACACACCTTCTTAAATTATCTTATGAAATTACACTTAAACGTATTAGAATAAAGTTACAAAAATAAATAACATTAAACCTCAGGCACCAGACCCAGACAAGTAGTATCATACATGAAGTACAGACTCCTCTCCAACAGTTTTTAGGACCAAATTAATTTGGGGTTTATGCATCCAATATATCAAGTGGAACCTTATACTCCTATTGATAACCTGGCATATGAATAATGGAAGTTAGAAGACCCCAGAGTCAGTTTTCCCCCTTGGATGCTTATACAGATGAATCTATTAATATTCATGTGCGATACTTACATCCCCATTTTTTCTTTTTTTTTGCTCCTTCCGTATCACCCATCTTTCTTTATAGATTTATTTTGCACTTCCGGCACGCTGACAGCTTGGCAGCTGTTTATGTTCACTTAGTTTACACCAGGGCTGGGGAACCTTTTTTTCTGCCAAGGGCCCCCTTTAATTAATTTCTCCCTCCATTTAATTAATTTATTTTTCCCAATTCATTTCTCTCCCCCATTTAATATCTCTCTCTCCCCCCATTTAATATCTCTCCCCCATTTAATATCTCTCCCCCATTCAATATCTCTCTCCCCATTTAATATCTCTCTCCCCCTCCCCCCATTTAATATCTCTCTCTCTCTCTCCCCCATTTAATATCTCTCTCTCTCTCCCCCCATTTAATATCTCTCTCTCTCCCCCCATTTAATATCTCTCTCTCCCCCCATTTAATATCTCTCTCCCCCATTTAAATAGAGACAGACTTTAAATGGAGACAGGGAGAGACAGACTTTAAATAGAGACAGGGAGAGAGAGAATTTAAAGTCTGTCTCCACCCCGCCTTATTAGATCGCGGGAGTAGAATGAGGGAGCAGGGATTATCCCTGCTTCCCTCACTCCCTGAGGCACGCCGGATCCAGGGGCGGAGCCAGCGTGAAGCGAGGTCCTGGCAAGTAAAGTCCCTGTCCCAGCACCTCTACTCCCCCCTGTCATACACACTGTGAGTGGGAGGGAACCAGGCATCCCAGCGTCTCCCCAGGCAGCCCACTCCGGCCACTCGCAAAGGGAGGGAGTGATTCAGCAGCCCTGTCCCAGCACCTTCCCCCCCCCCACTGAGAGTCAGACTCCGGAAGGGATTGCTGCCTTCTCCCCTGGGGAAAGATCCGTTTGCCGGAGACATGTCCTGAGCACGTCGCCGGCCTTAAAAAAAAGATAAAAACAACAAAAAAACAGCCGCCGCCTGGATACGCAGCGCAGGCAGCACGATCTAATTTATCATGCTGCCTGTGTGTGCATTCCCACTCGCCCTCGCATTATTTCCACTCGCAAAATGCAAGTTTGCAAGTGGAAATTTTGAGGGTTGTATTAGCGTATCACAGAGCTCCGAAGCAATAAAACTCACGCTCATACACACCGCACATTACTGTATCACAGAACTCCACAGCAATAAAACTCACAGTAATGTGTGGTGTGTATGGGGCCTTGGAGTCTGGCTGGACCCTGGCTGGGCCTTGGGGTCTGGCTGGGCCCTGGGGTCTGGCTGGGCCTTGGGGTCTGGCTGGGCCCTGGCTTGGCTCACCGCTCTGCCATCTTCTGTCCCGGTCCTCTACTCCTCTCTCCCTCTTCTCTCTCATCTTCTGCTTTCTCTTCTCCCTCTTCTCTTCTTCTCTTCTGCTCCCTCTTCTCTTCTTCTCTAGTGCTCCCTCTTCTCTTCTTCTCTAGTGCTCCCTCTTCTCTTCTTCTCTTCTGCTCCCTCTTCTTCATCCTCCGTTGCAGGCAGCTACACGTGACTGTTGGGCGGCGCCAAAGCAGCGTGCTTGGGAGGCACACGCACTCTGCTTGGCCCGCCCAGCCAGCCTGCCAGCCCAGGAGACCAAGTACAGCTCCGGATTCGGACTCAGAGTCCGATACCGGAGCTGATAAAAAGGGTGCCGCCGACGATGGGGCCCCAGGCCCCTTACGTCAGCATGGGGTGTAATGCCCTGATGGCGGCCCTGCCCCTATGCGTCCCCTCTCGTTTCCAGTTTACGTTAAAAATGTAAATCCAGCTCTGGTCTTCTTCTGTGTGCTTCTGTCACGGTGGCAGTACCACCAGGCACGCACCACCCTATACTTGCCCTCCGATCCTTGGAAGTGGTCGGTCTGTATATATATCCCTATGAATATACCTCGCAGGAAGGTGAGGCCTTGGTTCCTGAGAGAAGCCCCTATATGCAGAGATGCAGGGTAAACTGCAAGGACAGGTGAAAGCAAAGGGTTAACAAAAGACCTCTGTACGGCAATACCAAAGATTCCCTGCACTGAAAGACCGGTCTTTAGGATAGCCGATCTAATCTAAAGGAAAGTATTACCTTGAAGCCGTACAGAGTCTTTTGTTATATGCAGATGACAGGGTTACCTGGAAACGGTACAGGCAAGGAATATAGCATAGAATAGTCATAGAGGAAAGCCAAAGGTCATAACCAGAGAGAGTACGTCATACAGGATACAGGAATCAGAACCAGAAGGGAAGTCAGCCAAGCCAAAATCAGTAACCGGAGAATCTGAATGGAACATAAACAGCAAAACAAAATACAGCAATAGACAGAACAAAATACACAGAAGGAACTGACATAAACTGGAACAGAAATAAGAGGCAATAACTGAACCAGGATTAACAAACGGAGGATATCAGGAACACAGCAAGGAGCTTTCAGGACACAGGATGCAAGGAGACCAGGCAAAGGAAAATGACCCAGCAATGTCCTATAGGTACATTGCTCTAATATAGGCAGGGGAATCAAGGCAAGGGTCAACAGGTGAGCAGCACACAGAACACCAATTAACCCCTGGGAGGCCACCCAGGAATTGGCAGCAACAGAAACACAAGGGAAACAACACAATATACAAATACAGAGGGCAGGAAGACAGGGTTGGAACGTGGGAACGTGACAGCTTCTGGTTGTGACATGTCACAATCCAGTGACTCTCAATACCTGAATGCCATTGGTGAGATTGTCATGCCACCAGCCTTGAGACCATGGGATAATAAACTGGAGGTCCCTTGTTTTTTCTCCCATTCCAGGCTGGATCTTACCTTTCCATCCCTCAACATCTAGTCCAGGCTTCCTGGCTGCTCACTCTCTTACCACTTGACCTACTGAGCACTGACCCACTCCCTATATTAAGGCAGTGCTCCATCTAGACAGTGTTCTGTCCTGAACCTCAGTTTGGAGTCAGTACTGCACCTCCAGATTGTTCCTGTGGTCTACCCTGCAGTGTATCCAGCAATCCTAGCCTACAGTGTTCCTGTGATCTAGTCTGCAGTGTATCCAGCAATCCAAGGCTAAAGCATTCTTGTGACCTAGCCTGCAGTGTATCCAGCACTTCTAGCCTGTAGTGTTCCTGTGATCTAGCCTGCAGTGTATCCAGCAATCCAAGGCTAAAGCATTCTTGTGACCTAGCCTGCAGTGTATCCAAGACTTCTAGCCTGCAGTGTTCCTGTGATCTAACCTGTAGAGCAGTGTTTCCCCAAACTTGTCTTCGGAACCCTCAACCAGGCCAGATTTTGCAGATCACCTTGGGGAAATACAGACTGAATCCTGCAATCACTGAGCAGCAAATCATATCACCTGTGTTGTAAGGAGGTGGTTCCGGGGTGGTAGAACTGAGCCCAATGTGCAATGATATTTGCTGAGAATCGTATATGTATAAACAAAAGAGGGTTATTTATTAGGAAGTCAAGAATAGAACATAAAAGCAATAGATAAATATAAAAGGGATTGGTAATACTGAGGGGAAGGGAGCACACTGAATAAACAATAAACTAATAACTTTAACTGAAGGCAAGACAAGAGAACAATACTAAACTATACTAAACTAAACTACGACAGAGAGAGGATATATAGAAGCAGAGTCTTTGCAGGCAGAGGGTCCTTGGAAGGCAATGGTCTCTTGGAGCAGGGGGTCCTGGAGAAATGAATCTTTGGCAGGCAGAGGTCTTGAAGCAGAAGGTATGTAGCAGGTGGAGCAGAGGGTCTCAGGAGCAGAGGGTCTGTAGCAGGTGGAGCAGAGGGTCTCAGGAGCAGCAGAGGGTCTCAGGAGCAGAGGGTCTGTAGTAGGTGGAGCAGAGGGTCTTTACCAGGTAGAGGGTCTCAGGAACAGAGGGTCCATAGCAGGTGGAGTAGAGGGTCTCAGGAGCAGAGGGTCCATAGCAGGTGGAGTAGAGGGTCTCAGGAGCAGAGGTTCTGTAGCAGGTAGAGGGTCTCAGGAACCGAGGTTCTGTAGCAGGTAGAGGGTCTCGGGAACAGATGGTCTCTGGCAGGATACAACAGGAATAGGGCATTTAGAGGCAGCTTCCTACTAGTGTGGGGTTCACTATAGCAATGCAGAAGCATTGTGCCTTGGGAGTGGTTCCTTTTTATAAAGGGGGGATCAGGATGCATTAGCCAGCACCTGGTTGCTGTATCAGCCTTGTTTAGTAGAAGGATTACCAGTCTCATTACAGGAAACCTGCTTGCTTCTAGGTTTCCTGCGGTGCTGGCGTCCAGCTTCCTGACAGCTGTGCTTCAAATATCTGGGAAACCTGACAAGGCAGAGGGTCCTGGGGACAGGTTTGGGAAACACTGCTGTAGTGTATCCAGCACTCCTTACCTGCACTGTTCTTGTGATCTAGCCTGCAGTGTATCCAGCATTTCGAGCCTGCAGTGTTCCTGTGATCTGTCTTGCAGTGTATCTATATAGCATTTATAAGCCTGCAGTGTTCCTGTCCTGCTACCCACCGTATTCCAGTTCTACGTGTATAACCTTCAACCGTGTGGTCTCTGCCTTCCAGAACCTTCTGCTTTGAAATACTATTTTATTATTAAATAAATCTAACCTGATACAGTGGCCTATATGATTGTAATAAAATATATATATTTTTTATCTACACAGCAAGACACCCCCTAGTGGCATGCACGTGTAGGCACATGCCTACTCTGCCTAGTTATAAATCTGGCTTTGTCCCCAGTGTTCCAGTTCCAGAACCTTCTGCCTTTTGGTCTCTGCCTTCCAGAACCTGACGATCGAGGAAGTCAGAACACCGTGGGACCCCGGACCAGAGAGATGAGTATCTCTCTGGCCCCCCGCCGAGCGGAAGACGTGTGGGGAACGTCCTACGCATACAGCGGGAGTCAATGAGGATGTTCCTCACACGTCTTCCGCAGCGACAGGGTTAAAGAAATGTAGTTATCTTAAAGCATATTTATCCCCCCTCAAACAGGGACCTATTATTATTATTGTCATCATTTATATAGTGCCAACAGTTTACTCAGCGCTTTACAATAACCGCAGGGAACGAGATAAACGGACATATGATGGAAACAAGAGGTGTAGCAGGCCCTGCTCATAGGAGCTTACCATCTAGAGGGATCGGGGTGGAGGAAGACAAGAGGAATTTTACTAGATAGCAGGATCATTAGTGCCAGTGGTTTGAGAATGGTGGGGCCATAGAAGCAGCTTCAATCCTTTGTGAGTAAGTGAGAAGAGGGATGAATTGCATCAGTGATGTGGTACGCTAATCTGAAGAGATGGGTTTTGAGGGATTTGTTGAAGGCCTGAAAATCAAGGAAGAGTTTGATAGGACGAGGCAAGTTATTCAACAGGACTGGTGCTGCCCTTGAGAAGTCTTGGAGGCAAGAGGTGGCCGTGCACGGGTAGACAGATGACAGGTGGAGATCGCCTGCTGACCAGAGTTGTCTAGGTGGGGCATGCTTGCAGAGTAATAAAGTCATGTAGGGAGGAGTTGAGTTATTGAGTGATTTTGAATGTGAGCATCAGTATTTTAAACTGTATCCTGGAACGTACAGGAAGCTAATGGAGGGACTGGCAGTGGGGAGGTACGAGAGGTGTGTCTGGTGAGAAAAATAAGCCTGGCACCTGCATTCATTACATATTACAAAGGGGCAATACGGGAGTTGGGGAGGCCAATAAGGAGCGAGTTGCAATAATCAAGTCATGAAATGACAAGAGCATGAACCAGCACCTTCGCAGTAGCTTGTGTCAGCAAGAGGTGGACACGGCCAATGTTTTTGAGTTGAAAGTAGCAGGATTTGGCCACTGTCAGGATGTGGGGAGCGAATGTTAGGTCAGAGTCAAAAGTGACACCAAGGCAGCGAGCTTGAGGCGTTGGGCTAATGAGCGTTCCATTTACTCGTAGAGAGATAGGTGGTATTGGCTTCTTGGAGGGAGGAATGACGAGAATTTCAGCCTGCTGGTAAAAGATTACAGGATTTATGAAGTACAAATGATAAGTGCTCAAGGTGTTCCAACTTTCTTGTGGCCTTTTTTGGGATAGTAGACCCCCATGTCACCTCCCACTCACAATTAATAGAGTTTCTATGTCTTTACAGTATAATAGAGGTCCAATTCATTTCATGGAGAGGCTGTGGTATGTAATCTCTTTAGTTTCCACAAAAGCATTTGATATTTTTAGAGGTTACTGTAACAAAAGCATGTGATTTACACTACAACAGCTAAACACGTGGAATCTGCAACCAACTAGGTGCTACCAACAATCTGCTACCAACTTGAGGTGCTGTATTCATTCGATAATTTCTAAAGAAACTGGATACTTTTCTAACAGCAAAAGGCATGCAGGTTGTAGCAATTTAAATGATCAAAGGTTATGTTGATCCGAAGATTTAGGTTGCCTTTGAAGCGTAGAACAGATTTAGTTTAATCATTTGGTTAAACAACCTTATGCACAAATAATTAGAAGAGTTGATGGAAGTGAGAGCATGTGTTTTTTTGTTAACCTAATTTGCAAAAATGTAAACATGGACACACACAATATTACTTTAAAATGAGTCCTTCATAATACAGAAAAGATATTACTTACCAGTATATATATATTTTTATTATCGGCATCCATTTTTTTATCAGTATCATTGTCTGTTTCTGCTTTACTCTATCAAACTATTTATTTATCTTTTCCACTCAGATTCAGTAATTCAGGTCATAAAGATGCTAGTTTGGCAAGCTACAAAAGGCCTTCCAAATAGGATCTCACTCTCGAGCTTTTAAACGGAAACTGCTGAGTTAAAATGGGGGAGCATGGAGTTTAACATTCAGCAGCAGGGGCGGACAGACAACTAATGGGGCCAACGGGCAATAGGTGATCAAGGGGCCCCATTGTGCCACACCCACAAAATGCCACACACATACAAACCCAACCCATATAACGCAACACCCATGTACATTGTTGTGTTAAAGAATTTTTTATTCCCACAATTTTCTAAATATTTTAATGAGTTAAACTCCACCCTGGACCCAGCAGCGAATTGGGGAATCCATTGTGTCTCCTCCAGACTTACAGATAGTCACCAATATGCTGCGGCTGCCATCACCTACTTATTGCAGCGAAGGCTGTGCCATGGCACAGAAGGTCCCGTTGGCACACGTGGGAAACCACCAATCACTTTTCAGGTTTATAAACATACACTTATACACACTGCACATTAGACAGCTCCACAGCCATAAAACTCACTGTAATAGGCATTGCATGAGTGCATCCAGCATCCACAGCAGAAAACTCACTGTATTAGGCATTGCATGAGTGCATTACAGAATCCACAGCCATAAAACTCACTGTAATAGGCGTTGCATGAGTGCATTACAGAATCCACAGCCATAAAACTCACTATAGGCATTGCATGAGTGCATCCAGAATCCACAGCATTTTTTAATTTTTTTTAGAATATTTACCACCTGGCCTGTCATGAAATTTGGGGCCTGGGCAATCTGAGTGTCACACTCCTCTCAGCTGCTGCTCTGCATGATGAGGCACTCACTGCTGTTCCAATCTCCTGCGGCTGCAGGGGCAGGCTCTCTCTCGTCCACACTCACATCATCTCATGGAGGCGTGGCCGTGATAGGGAGCCGCGCGGGAGCATGTGAAGTCACGTTACGTGCCAAATTGTGAATGGTGTGAGAAGCTGGCAGTCAGACGGAGTCCTGCAACGCTCGGCGTCGGATCAGTAAGATCCACCGTCCGAGCCGAGGGGCACAAATCGGGAAATGCCGATTGTAAATTTGTCTCCCAGGTACCAGCTGGCTCACATGTAATTCGACCTAGATCGGATTGCAGTGCGAGAATACCCCAGCAGGTGTACCCAAAGTCCGGCCCCCTCCTTCCCCCACGGGCCCTCGGGCAGTGCCCGAGAGCCCGATGGGTCAGTCCGCTCCTAATCAGCAGTACTGACCATATCTTCACTCCTCCTTCCTTTTCTAACCCTTTAGATCAGGGATCTCAAATCCAGCCCTCCCAGATGTTGTTTGCCTACAATTCCCAGAATTCTATGAATGCAAAAGATGGTCAAACACTCATGGGAAGTGTAGTTTAGACACATCTAGGGGATCAGAGTTTGAGATCCCAGCTTTAGATTATTTTTAAACTCACCTGAAATCCAGCACTGGGCTCCGACGGTTCTTTCCAGACATCACATGCTGCCAGTTCCTATAAACTGCAGCATGTCACATGACCACAGTGAGACGGCTAATCTAATGACTGAACAAAATGAGAGTCATTGGTGGAAGCAGGCTTCCAAAGATTCCGAACTCCCTGAACCTGTGCTGAGCACTCAAGGTCCAGACAAGATTAAATCCCTGGACTCGGAGGGATGATTCGGTCCTCTGAGAATACTCCCTTCCTCACTTTCCAAGGATGAAGAAGAGGTGTTTACAGTGCATAAAGCATGAGTCTGCAACTTTGACTTTCCAGGTGTTTTGGAACTACTTTTCCGACAAGACTCAATCTAATGAGTGGTAGAGCATCATAGGGTATATTGTTCCAAAACATCTGGATGGCCATGGTTGTGGACCCCCGGCCACAGAGTATCCCTTTAACCCTTTCACTGGGGACAACGTGTGGGGAACGTCATGGGGTTCTCCACTGTATGCAGAGGACATTCCCACACGTCATCCAGTGAGCGGGGTATTCTGAGGAATACTTACCTCTCTGTCTGGGGTCCCACAGTGGTCTGGCTTCCTTGAAGTTAGACCCCGCTTTTATACCCTGTCCCGGTGCACTGACATCATCGTGCCTGTTAGATTCAGGCGCACCCCTGGCAAAGCCGGAAGAGTGCCTGAAAGGGGGATCCTTTAGTAGGAGATCCAGCTTCAACAGAGGCATCGTTGGAAAGGTCACAGTCTGATCTTTCCAGCAATGTCGCTCTTTATCTTGGATGTCAGCCAAGCATCCGGGCCCTCCTCCCACCCACTGACTTCATTGCACATGGGTGTGATGAAGTTAGTTGGGGAATCAACATCTAGCTGCCCAAGGTGGAGATGGGGGGTCATTTGAACCCCTGTATCTCCCGATTGGTGAAAGCAAAAGTAAATAAATAAATAAAAATTAAAATTTATTAATGCAGCACTATTGTTCACTTTTTAATTTTAATGTGAACAATGATGCACTAATGAAATATTTAGTTTTTTCATTATTAGCTAAATTCACGTATTTTCTCAGATAAATACAGTAAGAAGTTCCCATTCTTTTTTTAAAAAAAAACTGTACCCCATAGAATATATAACTGTAAAGATATGATGAGGGTATGCTCAGGGCCGGTGCAAGCATTTTTGTCTAGTCAGGCGAAGGTGCGTTTTGGTGCCCCCCCATCCATGTCATGTCAAGCCAATCAGGATAGAGGTGCCATAATAATCTCTATATGCACACATACATATATACACACACACTAGGGTTGCACCAATACCACTTTAAGACCGAGTACAAGTACCAATACTTTTTTTCAGGTACTCACCAATATCATGCCCACTCAGATACATATATACAGACCAGAACATGTCCAGATACATATATATAGAGACCTCAGACCAGAACATGCCCAGATACATATATAGAGACCTCAGACCAGATCATGCCCAGATACATAAATACAGAGACCTCAGAACAGAACATGCCCAGATACATATATACAGACCAGAACATTCCCAGATACATATATACTGACCAGAACATGCCCAGATACATATATACAGAGACCTCAGACAAGAACATTCCCAGATACATATATACAGAGACCTCATACCAGAACATGTCCAGATACATATATACAGAAACCTCAGACCAGAACATTCCCAGATACATATATAGTATGTATCCAGTATAGTATGCCCCAGCTCACATGGATATATATTGTGTTCAGCTCACATGGGTATATATTGCCTCCAGCTCACATGTATATATTGCCCCCTGCTCACATGGGTATATATTGCCCCCAGCTCACATGGGTATGTTTGGCCCCTGCTCACATGGGTATATTTGCCCCTGCTCTCATGGGTATATTTGCCCCCTGCTCTCATGTGTAAATTTGCCCCCCTGCTCTCATGGGTATATTTACCCCCTGCTCACATGGGTATATTTGCCCCCTGCTCTCGTGGGCATGTTTGCCCCCCTGCTCACATGGGTATATTTGCCCCCCTGCTCACAAGGGTATATTTTCCACTGCTCACATGGGTATATTTGCCCCTTGCTCTCATGGGTATGTTTGCCCCCTGTTCACATGAGTATATTTGCCCCCTGCTCACATGAGTATGTTTTGCCCCCTGTTCTCATGGTTATGTTTTGCCCCCTGCTCTCATGGGTATGTTTGCCCCCTGCTCACATGGGTATGTTTGCCCCCTGCTCACATGGGTTTATTTGTCCCCTGCTCACATGGGTATGTTTTGTCCCCTGCTCTCATGGGTGTGTTTTGCCCCCTGCTCACATGGGTATGTTTTCCCCCTGCTCTCATCGGTATATTTCCCCGTGCTCTCAAGGGTATGTTTGCCCCCTGCTCACATGGGTATATTTGCCCCCTGCTCACATGGGTATATTTACCCCAGCTCACATGGGTATATTTGCCCCCTGCTCACATGGGTATGTACATGGGTATGTTTTGTCAACTGCTCTCATGGGTATGTTTTGCCCCTGCTCACATGGGTATGTTTGCCCCCTGCTCTCATGGGTATATTTGCCCCCTGCTCTCATGGGTATGTTTGCCCCCTGCTCACATGGGTATGTTTGCCCCCTGCTCACATGGGTATATTTGTCCCCTGCTCACATGGGTATGTTTTGTCCCCTGCTCTCATGGGTAAGTTTTCCCCCTGCTCTCATCGGTATATTTCCCCCTGCTCTCAAGGGTATGTTTGCCCCCTGCTCACATGGGTATATTTGCCCCCCGCTCACATGGGTATATTTACCCCAGCTCACATGGGTATATTTGCCCCCTGCTCACATGGGTATGTACATGGGTATGTTTTGTCCCCTGCTCTCATGGGTATGTTTTGCCCCTGCTCACATGGGTATGTTTGCTCCCTGCTCTCATGGGTATATTTGCCCCCTGCTCTCATGGGTATATTTGCCCTATGTTCACATGGGTATATTTACCCCCAGCTCACATGGGTATATTTGCCCCCTGCTCACATGGGTATATTTGCCCCCTGCTCTCATGGGTATGTTTGCCCCCTGCTCTCATGGGTATGTTTTCCCCCTGCTTACATGGGTATATTTGCCCATTGTCCCCAGCTCTCACCTCTCTGCTGCCAGGCCCACCACCGTTCTTCTACTATTCCGAGTCCCCAAAAGGCGAGCGGCGGCTGGCAATGCAGCTTTGCCGCTCGCCTGGGATGGGAACCACGTGATCTGACCAGCCGAATTCTCGCCAAATCGCACACTGGTCAGGTCACGTGGTTCCCATCGTTCCCAGGCGAGCGGCAAAGCTGCATTGCCAGCCACCGCTCGCCTTTTAGGGACTGGAGAGTGTAACGCCGGTGATGATTTTATCCCTGGATCCGCCCCGGGCCAGCGCCCCCTCAAACCTGGCAGAAGCCAGACAGTAAGGCGGCCGTCTGTGCCGCCTTACGTTGGTGCCGGCCCTGGGTATGCTACAACAAACATGCCAAGAAATCGAGTACCGTCTTGATGTGCTTTGTGTAATAATGGTGCCCCTGCAGAGGTGTATTAAATGAGGCACAAAAAACCTTAAATATATACGTCTCATTTTGTATTAATTTTCACTTATCTGACTTTTCTTTTGCCTTTGTAATACATTTTTGAAATTGTATAGAGACTTTATGGACGCCCTGTATACGGTAATTTGTCTGGGTCGTACAATAGAACATTACTTTAAATCGCGTTTAAACATGATGACGAGCACAAAACAATAAAAATGAGCTCCTCACACAGGTGAAATGGCTCAGCAGTGACGGGGTTAAGAATGGGTGTTTTCTTTTTGTGGGTGTTTCATTTTTTTTACAGCATTTTAACAGTCAGGCACACAGCACTCTCATACACACACTGTAACAGAACACTTATACACACATTCAGGGGCGTAACTACCAGGGGTGCAGAGGGTGCCACCGCACCCGGGCCCCTAAGTCCAGGGAGGCCCACACTCGCCTGCCTGGGCCTGTGGGCTTGCCTATATATATATATATCTTTTTAAATTTATTTTATACTTATTTGTGAGTTTTACTTTGGAGCTCTGTGATACACTCATACACACCACATACAGTGGCAAGAAAAAGTATGTGAACCCTTTGGGATTACGTGGAGTTTTGCATGAATTGGTCATAAAATGTGCTCTGATCTTCATCTAAGTCACAACAATTTGAAAAACACAGTCTCCTTAAAATAATACAACACAAACATTATATAATACAACAGACAAATGGTAGGCGCCCCTGCCTGCACCGCCACCAAATCTCCCAAGCCAGCCAGCAATCAGTGGTTTCCCCCAAACCAGTGAACAATGAAAAACAAATACGTAACTGACGGAGCTTTAAGCTCCGTCACATGTGAGTGTAATCCCTTTATAGGTACTCTGATTGTGCTTCCAACGGATCTACGCAAGGAAGTCTCTTTTCTTCTTTTCACATGTTTCTTCATGCACTGGCATTGGAAGCGGATCACCATTCCTGAGGGTTGTAGGTCGCCTCCTTCAGAACAAGATCAAATGACCAAATGTGCTGACCCGCTCAGAGCCAGTGTTGGGGCTCTTCCTTTGTGAGTGGGAATATTATAATACGTACCTTGACAGATAATTGTAATTCCGTCTGCACTATAGTATTTTCCACTGTTTTTCATATATGCAGACGGCACTACCAAAGAGAACCACCATAAGATCCTGCAGCGATTGGCATCGCGCCGCCAGTTACGTATTTGTTTTTCATTGTTCACTGGTTTGGGGGAAACCACTGATTGCTGGCTGGCTTGGGAGATTTGGTGGCGGTGCAGGCAGGGGCGCCTACCATTTGTCTGTTGTATTACACATTGTTGGGATAGTAAATTCCCCCACTGGTAATTGGCAGCCCTAGCATGTCTCTCTTTGAATATAGAAATAAGATTGGGAGCAATGTTGAATCCATGTTAGGAGGCACATTTGTGTCTTCCCAGCTCAAAGAGTTTAATAATGAAGACAACAGAAGACCATTGTTAGATTTGGAGAAAAATTTGATTAAAGAAATGAAAATCAAATTAGAGATAGCCACCCTTGAAAAATATAAAAAGGATAAAATTACACCTAGGGGTCTGAGGTTCCAGAAGACGCCTTCTACTGATAAAGATGACCCCGACTTTATTTCAGGATGGAATACGTTATTGGAAGGTTTTGCCATCACTATGATGGATTACGTTATTCAAAAGAGGAAAGATAAGCTCCCCAATATCAATACTCTGGTTGAAAACTTGTCTAAACAGATTGAACAGGAGTATTCGAGTAGGGATATTTTGGATATACATAAGAACTTAGGGGAAAAATTGGAAAAAATTGAGAAAGAGGTCTTAATTATCAAAAAACGTAAATATGAAAGGGACGTGGAGGATTATAGGAGGGGGAATGTCCATAAAAAACATGAAGAAATAAAAACAGATAGCAGGTATCGAGAGAATAGGACGGAACCTACGAATACGGATGGATGGGTAGAAGTTAAACACAGACGACACAATGAGAGGCAAAATCCCCACCGTAATAATTGGAGGAACCAACACAATTATAAGAACATATATCCAGTCAACAGTGACCATTATAGAGCCCCCTACCAGAGAGATACCTACCATTTGTCCTCTGATAGACAACGACACAGAGATTATGGATATCATAGCCAACAAGATAGACGGCAGTGGGACAAACCGCATCATTATGGACGAGGTATAGAAAGACAATTCCATGAAAGAAACCATGTGAACACTGCATCATACAGTTCCACCCCTAATGTACCCCCCAAAAAAAGGGAGAGGGAACAAATAGAAAATATTGTCCCACTCAGGAATAGGTAAGAACCATTGGATGATCAAAAAGAGGAGGAGGTTTTTTGGAGGGACCCCCTAAACAAGAACAGCGGGCAGGGAGTGCACAGAGACCTCGATACAAGATTAGAAAGGGGGGGAGGACAAAAGAGACCGTGGGAAAGATCAGAAGAGGGTCGAGAGCAGGAAAACACGTACGGGAGAGAAAAAAGAGAAAGGAAGTGATCCCCATGAAAGGAATCTTTAACTTAAGCGATAAGGTCCTCACTAGAGCAGAGAAAAGTGTTCTAAATAAGGGCCTCAAATTTGCCCCCTCTAATCAGCTGGACAAATTTGGGGTCTTTATCGATCTGCAAAGATTCAAACGAAAATTGAGTTTAAAGAAATACTTCCTTAAGCAACCGGTAGAAAGAGAAGATGTGCAAAACTGTACTCCCAACACACATACTACTCTAAAAAATAGATCAAAATTTTATCCGAGACACATGGTTTCGGATGAAATTAAGATGTTTGAGAGTTTAGTCATGAAAGATATAGAAAAGATGTCCACCAAAATAGATAAAGACAATCTCACTAAGGAAGAACGTATGGCTCTAAAGAATCTGCAGAAAGATCCGAGTATCATTATAAAACCCGCCGATAAAGGCGGTGGAATAGTGATTTGGTCAGAGGAATCTTATAAAGAGGAAGCACTCCTCATTTTAAACGATAATTCCACCTATGCCAAATTGAAAAAAGATCCAGTTAGTGATATAAGGCTTAAGTTGATATCCTTATTACAAGGAGGCCTCGACAGAAACATTTTGAATAAATCAGAATTCGATTATCTATCTATAGAATTCACGAAAGTACCACATTTCTATATCCTTCCCAAAGTGCACAAGAATCCCCTCAAACCCCCAGGTAGACCCATAGTGGCGGGGATAGATTCCATCAGTAGTCGCCTATCTGAGTATGTAGACACACTCCTTCAACCATTAGTTTGCAAAATTCCATCATACTTAAAAGACACCATAAGCATGCTTCAAATGCTGAATGAGGTAATTTGGCAAAAGGGAGACCTTCTGGTAACCTGTGATGTTAACGCCTTGTACAGCAGCATACCACACAATCTAGGTCTAACCAAATTAGAGGAAGAGTTTTTAAAAACTAAGTTGATTGATTTTGACCATATGCTATTCATCCTCGAAAGCGTAAGGTTTATATTGAATAACAACTACTTTAAGTTCGAAGAGGACTTTTATATACAGTGCAGGGGTACGGCCATGGGCATTAATTTGCGCCCAGCTACGCCAACCTGTACATGGCAGCCTGGGAGAGCAGGTTTGTGTATGGGTCGCGTGGCTGGGCGTAAGAAAGTGTCCATTCATATAGACGTTATATTGACGACGTCTTCTTCATTTGGAGGGGAGGAGAGGTGTCATTGCGACCCTTCCTCGAGAGTCTGGAAAGCACGGAATGGGGTATCAAATTAGACAGCTGTTGGAGTGAGAAAGAAGTTAACTTCTTAGATTTGAACATATTCATAAAGGAAGACTGTGTAAAATCTAAAACTTTCTTTAAAGAAGTCGATAAAAATACATTCATCGACCGCACTAGCTGTCATTACCCTCCTTGGCTTAAAGGTGTCCCTAAAGGACAGTTTAAGAGACTTAGGAGAAATTGTTCAGATACAGACACCTATAAAGAACAGGCCCTAGCCCTTAAACAGGATTTTCTAGACAAAGGGTATGACAATGCCGAGTTGGATAATATAATTCTAGAATTATCACAGACGGACAGGAACAAATATTTGGAGTATAAACCTAAGAATAAAGAGGTTAAAGAGGTCCTTTTTGTCTGTGATTACAATAACAAAGCAGACAAGATAAAGAGGATTTTGAAAAAACATTGGCCAGTGTTGAAAAACGATACGGACCTTACAGAGGTCATAGGGCCCACTCCCAGGGTAGTCTTTAAGGGGGTTGGTAACATCAAATCTAATCTAGTACGCAGTAAACCCAGAAAGAAAGGAGGTAACATCAATAACCATTTTGGGTTAAAAGAGGGTTTCTGCTGAGGAGCTCCTCGACCATAGAAGCTTATGTGACATATTTTGGTGATTCCCTCATGGGATTTAAACGTACTGGACGGTGACAGGAGGTCCCTACAGCCCTCTGACTCGGACTGGGATCTTGCTGAGTCGTGCTAGGTGGAGATCTTGGAGGCGGTGGCTTTGGGCCTACCTCGGCTATCTGCGTGCGGCGGCCATCTTGGGCCTATTCATCCCTGCTCCGGCCGTGCTGAGTGACATTCTCCCTTCTGACACAGCGGGTGATGTCTCCCTAGACCTGTCGCGGCGCTTTGGATTGTGGTGCGATATTTATCTAGCCCGGACGGAGGTGATACAGCAGGGAGAGGCTTACTGCGGAAACACGCGCCTGGCGGCCATCCTGGTGGATTCTCCCCCGGCAGAGATACTCCCGGTGGATTAGTGACCAGACTGCCGCATCTCCATGGGTAAGAAGTCGGGTAAGAAGCCCTTCCCATTAGAAGGCCCACAACAGCTGGACATCCGAGATGCGCTGGGAGAGGGCAGGCGTAAGAGACAGGGAGAATCCCATACATACCGGTCTCCCACGATGAGCTCGTCCGAGGAGGAGGACCCATACTGGTCGGAGGCCTCGGTGGTGGCGCGGCACTCGCCCGGGCACCGGAGGCAGGCAGACGGTCAGCTGCGGAACCCAATGGTCGGAGGACCCCGGTGGCGCGCCGACTCGAGTCTTCTGGTCCCCCTGTCCCTGCGGAGGTTACTCCGACTGCTCCTGGGAGGCGAAGAGACGCGGACCGCGTGTCCTTCACTAGGGACGATATACGTGGCCTACTGGGAGAAGCACTTGAGGAGATGAGAGCGGTGTGGCGCGCGGACTTTGCGGCCTTAACAACAGAATTGACGGATGTCAAAGGGAGGCTGAAGACAGTAGAGGCCCGGGTTGAAGAGATAGTAGCGACCCAGACGCTCCTCGCGCCACAGGTGGATTCACTGCAGTCGCAGGTGGCGGCGCTCACGGGAGCCGTGGAGGCGGCTGAAAACCGCCATCGCCGGAGAAACGTTCGTATCCGGGGGATCCCGGAGACGATAGCCGATGATGCCCTGCTGCCGCTTATTAACAAGTTGGCGTTGCACGTGATCGCTGCGCCGTCCGGGACTGTTTTTCACAACGTTTTCCGACTACGTAAGGCGACTACAGCTCCGGTGGACTCCCCCCGCGATGTGCTAGCGGTGGCGGGAAATGAGACAGATAAACGGCGCCTGATGTCGGCTCCCGCAGCTCGAACCCCAATTGTTTTTGAAGAGATGGTTTTGTCACTGTTTAACGATCTTCCTTTTGTGACCTTGATAGCTCGCCGGCAATTCCGAGAAGTCTCGGCGTTCCTGAGGAACCGTGGGGTTAGATATAGATGGGGGGTTGCAGTTCTATGTACATAAATTATGACAACCTGTCTCACCTGGTGTCCTCCCCTGAGGCCGCGTGGTCCCTGCTTCACTCCCTGGACCTCTCCCCTGCCCCGGTGTCCCCCAGCCTTGTCCCTGGGGGTTCCTCCCCTCCGATGCTAGATCCGGGATAGAATCGGACGTGGAATGGCACAGCCTGGTGCTTTAAACTAACAGGATTCTGCTCTCATTCCGCTTTCTCCCCTCTTTGTGATACGGACCGTTCTGCTTCTCGCTGATATTTGCTATTTTTCTTTTTGATGCCGTCTATTGCCTTCATGAAAGTCGGAGACTTTTCTAACTATATGGGTATGTTTCACTTATAGCGAACTCTGTTGGGGGTTTTCTTTCTCTCTCCTATATTTTTACAAACTAGATGCCTTTCGCAGCCTTTTTCATATCTTTCTGGTTTTTGGTATTGCGCAGAGGATATTTTTATTTGCAGAAGACCTGTTTTTGTTTTTCTCATATCTATGGATGTATATTAATGGTCTTATGGCTTTTGTGTGATATATTCGATGACTTAAGGAGGCCCTGCAAGGCCTTCATTTTATATTTGTTCTATACCTATTGTTGCAGCATTCGTAAATAATTCTCTTTTTTCCCCTTCTTTTTTTTTTTTTTTTTTCTTTTCTTCTTCTTCTCTCCCTTTTCTGCCCCCCCATTTTGTTTTGGCTTTACTGGGTTGTCCTAGGGGAAGAGCTTTTCCCCGGGTGCCCAGGCCTGGTGCCATTAACCCCCATGGCTTTTTCCCGTGGTTTTTAACCAGTTGGGAATGTGCCAGAGGCGGCACTAATATGGCCTTTGCCATCTTTCCCTCACCCCCCCCTTTTTTTTTTTTTTGCTCTCCTTTTTATAATTATATTTGATGACTTTCGATGTTGATATTGCTATCTATACGCCTTGTAGTTTCGATGCATATGATTCCTGATGATCTTTTCTTATGCTATGCTGTTTTTCTTTATTTTCTTTACACTGAGTTATTGCAGACGATTATATGCGGCCCTGCGAGGCCCTCACTTTACGTTTTACTTGTATGATGACTTATTTCAAAATAAAAAAATTTGAATACAAAAAAAAAAAAAAAAAGAGGGTTTCTACCAATGCGGGATGTGTTTGGCCTGTAGGTCTACTTCCAATAAGAAAAATCATATTGGTTCATATTTCAATTGAAAACAAAATAAACAGGTTAAAATTAAAGGGATTCTTAATTGTTGTTCCAAAAATGTTATTTACATGTTAGAATGCCCCTGCGGTTTAGGCTATATAGGGCGTACTAAAAGAGCCCTCAATGTTAGGATAGCAGAGCATGCCAGAAATATTAGAAACAGCTATGAAAAGCACTCGGTCTCTCTACATTGCAAAATACACCATAACAGTTCACCCATAGGTGTTAAATTTTGGGCATTAGAGCAATTAAAAAAAGTAGAGATTGAAGATAACCTACCGAATAAGCTAGGGAAGGCAGAAATGAGATATATCTTTGAGCTTGGCACTATGGCCCCTAACGGATTGAACGATGACTTTGAGGTCATACATTTTCTTTGAGATGTCAGAGGCCTCTTAGATTCCACATTTGGGTTTTGTAGGATTCTCACAATGGAATTTAGGCATATTGCACAATTAGGATTTATATTGTTCACAACATGGTTGATATAAACACAGCATAGATACTGTGTTACACTTATATACATCCATCTACAATTTGTATTATTGGATACGAGGAAGAAATGATACACTATAATTTAATACTTAATTGGTCCACTGTAGATTTACTCATATATCTACATCTATATATAATAGATACACTAGAGTTTAGCATAATACATAGGATCTACATCCTGTATATTTTATTTGTTTAACACATCATATTTTATTATAGCACATAGGATTCACATCCTGTATACTATATTTGTCATTCACATAATAAACAATAATTATGCTGGATTGATTTAGATGGGCACATCAATATGGATTAAATAAAAATAATAAAAAAAATTAGGGTTATATTAGACACAAGCCGCATTACTTGTATTCAATAGTATCCACGTAAGTTATATTGATCACAGAATTATTTTTGCATATTCATACAACAAGCTCTAAAATGTGGAACAGAGAGGTCTCATAGGAATAAAGAGGGCTTGAGATGTAAAGATGGTAATGTCTATTGTTATACATGCGGCACCATTCGTCTATATACGAATGGTGCCAGACAGAGCCTTTGGGGATGTGGTCATCTAGCCCCAGTAATATCTTAGCCGTAAGCCTGCCTTTTCGTCCATTGAAACGTAGAAGAGGTGATTCGGGATACGATACACCGATCGGAAGGGGAGAATTAACAACACGCATGCGCAAGATGGCGGATGCCCACCCTGGAACGCAAATGTTGTAAATACGCATGCGCAAGATGGCGGATCCGCGGAGGACATTCGCATTGCATCGATTCGAGGCGTGGATCGCACGCCTGTTCAGCAAATTACACCTGGGGACAATTGAAACTGTAATTGAGAGAATATAAATTGTCATTCACATTGTTACCTGTAAACCGACTGAGGAAGCCACGTTATGTGGCGAAACGCGTCTGGGTATACTGGCTGAGCCAGATTTATCTTTTTACTTCATTTTATTTGTTTTTATGTTAAATAAATTTTGGTAATTTTCATCAATCCCTGGTGTGTTGCTGACTAAAGAGGTTTTCCATGGGCTTTACCTAAAACAAGTCCAAAGGCGTCTGATCCCAGAGCTTGGCTTTAAGCTCCGTCACATGTGAGTGTAATCCCTTTATAGGTACTCTGATTGTGCTTCCAACGGATCTACGCAAGGAAGTCTCTTTTCTTCTTTTCACATGTTTCTTCATGCACTGGCATTGGAAGCGGATCACCATTCCTGAGGGTTGTAGGTCGCCTCCTTCAGAACAAGATCAAATGACCAAATGTGCTGACCCGCTCAGAGCCAGTGTTGGGGCTCTTCCTTTGTTAGTGGGAATATTATAATACGTACCTTGACAGATAATTGTAATTCCGTCTGCACTATTGTATTTTCCACTGTTTTTCATATATGCGGACGGCACTACCAAAGAGAACAAACATTATATGTTTTCATGTTTTTATTGAACAGAACATGTAAACATTCACAGTGCAGGGTGGAAAAAGTATGTGAACCTTTGGACTTAATAACTGGTTGACCCTCCTTTGGCATCAATAACCTCAGCCAAACGTTTCCTGTAGTTGCAGATCAGACCTGCACAACGATCTGGAGTAATTTTGGACCACTCCTCTTCCCAAAACTGTTTCAGTGTAGCAATATTCTTAGGATGTCTGGTGTAAATCACTCTCTTAAGGTCATGCCACAGCATTTTAATTGGGTTGAGATCAGGACTCTGACTGGGCCACTCCAGAAGGCGTATTTTGTTTTGTTGAAGCCATTCTTTTGTTGAATTACTTGTATGCTTTGGGTCATTGTCCTGTTGCATCACCCATCCTCTGCGGAGCTTCAGTTGGCGGACAGATGGTCTTACGTTTTCCTGCAAAATGTCTTGATAAACTCTGGAATTCATTTTTCCATCAATGACAACAATCTGTCCAGGCCCTGAGGCAGCAAAGCAGCCCCAAACCATGATGCTCCCTCCGCCATGTTTTACAGTGGGGATGAGGTTTTGAGGTTGGTGTGCTGTGCCTTATTTTCTCCACACATAGTGTTGTGTGTTTTTTCCAAACAACTCAATTTTGGCTTCATCTGTCCACAGAATATTTTACCAGTAGTGCTGTGAAACATCCAGGTGCTCTTTTGCAAACTTCAAACGTGCTGCAAAATTCTTTTTGGACAGCAATGGCTTTCTCCGTGGTGTCCTCCCATGTACTCCATTCTTGTTTAATGTTTTCCTTATTGTAGATGTGTCAACAAAAATGTTAGCATGTGCCAGAGATTTCTGTAAGTCTTTAGCTGACACTCTAGGATTCTTCTTTACCTCATTAAGCATTCTGCGCTGTGCTCTTGCAGTCATCTTTATAGGACGACCACGCCTAGGGAGAGTAGCAACAGTGCTGAACTTTCTCCATTTGTAGACAGTCTGTCTTACCGTGGACACATGAACATCAAGGATTTTGGAGATACTTTTGTGACCCTTTCCAGTTTCATGCAAGTCAACAATTCTTGATCGTAGGTCTTCTGAGAGCTCTTTTCTGCGAGGCATGGTTCACATCAGGCAGTGCTTCTTAAAACCAGTAAACCCAAAACTGCTGTTTGTTTTTAAAGGGCAGGACAGCTTTCAGCAACACATCCAATAATATCACACTGATTGGATTCAAGGTTGGCTCACTCCTGGCTCCAATTAGCTCTTGGAGAATTCATTAGGCTAGGGGTTCACATACTTTTTCCACCCTGCACTGTGAATGTTTACATGTTATGTTCATTACACACATGAAAACATATAATGTTTGTGTTGTATTATTTTTAGCAGACTGTGTTTTTCAAATTGTTGTTACTTACATGAAGATCAGAGCACATTTTATGACCAATTCATGCAACACTCCATGTAATCCCAAAGGGTTCACATACTTTTTCTTGCCACTGTATTACTGTGAATTTTGTTGTTGCAAACCTCTGTGATTTACACTCATGCACAGTGCACATTATTGTGAGTTTTATTGCTGTGAAGCTCTGTGTTACGGTCATACACACTGCACATTACTGTGAATTTTATTGCTGTGGAGCTCTGTGATACACTCATACACAGCACACATTACAGTAAGGTTTTTTGCTGTGGAGCTGTGTGAGATTGTCACGATTCCCGTGGTCAAACTTGATACAGATCCCTTTAGGCAGACTTCTAAACCCTCCGATCCTTTGATGGATGGTATTACTATCCCTGTATAGTTTGAGTTAAGAATGCACCACAAGCATACAACACAAGACACAGATCAAGCACTCTATTAATAGAACTCAGAGCAGGACTGGCATACATGCAGCAAAGGTTAATCTTTGGACTGGTTTTAGGACAAGCTCGATCAGTACCAGGGGTGGCTTTCAGACTAGCCGGGACGACAACAGGACAGGCACTCAGGCAAACCGAGTCAGTATCAGGATGGGTATACACATAAGCCTGAGCAGAAACGGAGGGGTTAACAATACCATCCGAGTCAGTAACATTCAGGGCATGCATACAATCCGAGTCAGCATTGAGCAGGGCCCTCATACAATCCGAGTCAATATTCAGGAGGGTCCTCATACAATCCGAGTCAGTATATATCGAGGAAATAGAATCAGTGTATCACGAGTGCGATGAATCACTAAGCTCTGCGGGAAGCAACTCCATGACAAGGCACTGAGTGATTTGCGCGGTCTGGATTTATAGTCGGCGGCTCTGCGTCATCACGCCGCGCCCCGTCTCCTCATTCACCCCGCGGCCTCATGTAACTGGAGCATCGCCTGGCACTCGGCCAGCTACTGGCGCCGATGGCACTGCGCGGTGCCTGGTACCAGCCTGACCAGCCAGAGACCCCCCAGGAGCGGAGGATGTGACAGAGATACACATAGTGCACATTACATTAAAAATAGGATGGACTGAAGAGGTCATAGTGGAAAAAAAGGGACACTGATTGTTTAGAGTCAACATTGTGGACATGGAAGGGACCAATGCATGTTGACGGGAGGGGGGACAAAATATGTTTTTTCCTAGGGTGGGGGGGCTGTCATGGTTCCTGCAGCGGGGCCCTGAGGTTTCTAGTTATGCCTCTGCGCTCATACAACTCTCTCAGTGTCCTGTTAAATCTTTGAATCTTTGCCAAATAATTGCATTATTTATTTTTTCTCTGAAAAATATGTGGATGATTGTTTTGTTTATACAGTTTTTTTATGTTTTCCTGCCTCTTTACCCTGTAACCTGATATCAAACATTCTTGCTGCACAAAACAAGAGAAATTCCCTCCCCCTTTTGTACAATTGAATGATAAGGAGCAGTTAGCGGAGTCTGCAGTATTCTGGAGTCTGTTCAATAAAATAGGATAGTTATAGGATAGTAGGGAAAAAGTAGTAAATGGTTTCCATTGCTAAAAGCTGCATTTGTCAGAAGCTTAATTTAAAAAGTACTAACGTGTAATTAAACAGTGTTAATTTTGACAGCAAATTTTGATTTAGTTTTAGGCTAGGGTCAGAGTGGGGCAGTCGGAACGCGCGTGCAGGCGCACTAAATCACGGCGGCAGTAGCAGCACATAACGGCCAATGACGGCCAATATACGCAGTACGTGCGTACGAAAGTGCGCCGACACCACGCAACCAGCAAATGAACGCATTTTTATCAGAACGTGAAACCGCTGCTACTGACGTACAAAGTGCGCTGCGGCCGCATAGCAGCGTGTGTGCGTGATTAGGAGATGTCAGACGCTGCTAGTGTGCGGCCAACATAACGTTCAAACAGCCGGATTTCCCTAGACTTCTTTTCACCCCATCGTCATGAAATACGTCCAGAATTGCGCATCGTCTGACCACTTAAGCGTATTCCGTGAAAAAATGCGTGCGCACGCATCGACGTACATTTTGACGGTGGCCGCAGAAAATGCGCTCATCTGTCCCTAGCCTTAGTCTTACAGGGTTATCCAAAGAGATTCGAAAAGTCACCGCACGTTCGGTGACTTTTCGTTCTCTTCAATTCGGTTCCTTTTGCCGATTGCATTTCGGTGACCCTGCGGTGTATTCAGCAAACAGCACAGGGTCCCCGAATTGCAGGGAAAAGCTGCCGTAAACCCACCGAAAACTAACCGAATGCACGCTGAAAACAAGCAAAAACATCTGGATTAACCTTTGAAAAAGAGGAACAGGAGCCGAACAGGAGCCGAACATGAGCCGAATCACACAGAGCCGAAGCAGCTGTGACGTAGAGGAGGCAGTGAATAAATTAGAAAAACCATTTGTATGAATCTGGGAAAATGAAACACTGTTTGCAAAGAAACTACTGAGCGAAAATGTCTGAAATTTTCACAGGAGGTCCAGGGAATGATAATAAAGAGGGCTGTTACAAAAAAAATAAGTAAACTGAAAAAAAAAAAAAAAAAAAAACGGACTTTTACAGGGTTATCCAAAGAGATTCGAAAAGTCACCGCACGTTCGGTGACTTTTCGTTCTCTTCAATTCGGTTCCTTTTGCCGATTGCATTTCGGTGACCCTGCAGTGTATTCAGCAAGCACCACAGGGTCCCCGAATTGCAGGGAAAAGCTGCCGCAAACCTGACGAAAACTAACCGAATGCACACTGAAAACAAGCAAAAACATCTGGATTAACCTTTGAAAAAGAGGAACAGGAGCCGAACAGGAGCCGAACATGAGCCGAATCACACAGAGCCGAAGCAGCTGTGACGCAGAGGAGGCAGTGAATAAATTAGAAAAAACATTTGTATGAATCTGGGAAAATGAAACGCTGTTTGCAAAGAAACTACTGAGCGAAAATGTCTGACATTTTCACAGGAGGTCCAGGGAATGATAATAAAGAGGGCTGTTACAAAAAAAATATGTAAACTGAAAAAAAAAAAAAAAAAAAAATCGGACTTTTAATAAAAAAAAAAAAAAATCAGAAAAATGCTTAAAGTATCCTAAAAAATCTATAAATAAAGAGACTCTTTACTGCAGAATTTTAGAATGAACGGTTTATTAGATATTGAATTAAAACAGGAATATTTTTAACATTGAAGCCTATGGGATTCTCCTGAATAAATTTGCCGAATTAAACCCCCCGAATGACACGGCATTTCGGGAACCTTTCACTGCTGGTTTGTGTTCTCTGAATAGCCGAAGCAGTGCTTTTTCATGGGGTTTTCACTGCCCTCGAACAGGCACCGAACAGGCACCGTATGTGCAGGCAATTCGCCAGTATTTGGCGAATTGCCTGCTCTCTGGATAGCCGAATGGCCAAGAAAGGTAATCGAACGCTGATTTTCAGCGTTCGGTTACCTTTCTCAAGCAATTCGGATCTCTTTGGATAACCCTGTTAATAAAAAAAAAAAAAATCAGAAAAATGCTTAAAGTATCCTAAAAAATCTATAAATAAAGAGACTTTTTGCTGCAGAATTTTAGAATGAACGGTTTATTAGATATTGAATTAAAACGGGAATATTTTTAACATTGAAGCCTATGGGATTCTCCTGAATAAATTTGCCGAATTAAACCACTGAATGGCAGGGCATTAGGGGAACCTTTCACTGCTGGTTTGTGTTCTCTGAATAGACGAAGCAGTGCTTTATCATGGGGATTTCACTGCCCTCGAACAGGCACCGAACAGGCACCGTATGTGCAGGCAATTCGCCAGTATTTGGCGAATTGCCTGCTCTCTGGATAGCCGAATGGCCAGGAAAGGTAACCGAACGCTGATTTTCAGCGTTCGGTTACCTTTCTCAAGCAATTCGGATCTCTTTGGATAACCCTGTATGTCTTTTGACTAAAATAGCATTTAATTTTAGTCAAATTTTAGTCATCTGAATTGTTTTAATTTTAGTCTAGTTTTAGTCGACTAAAATATCAATAGATTTTAGTCGACTAAAATCTACTGTAAATTTAGTCGACTAAAATCAAACGGGTTTAGTTAAAGTGTAATTAGTGCATTATTTCAGCATTTCTCCTTGTATACTCCTGGAGTAAACATCTATTAACCTGTTATTATTTATGGTATTAATTTCTGAACATGCAATACAGGCCAGATATAACTGTTATGTTATAAATAAAATTTATATTAAAATCCAGTTTCCATTTTGACAGCAAATTTATTTAATTTTAGTCGTAGTCTTTTGACTATAATGCCAATTAATTTTAGTCACAATTTAGTCATCTGAATTATTTTAGTCGTATTTTAGTCAGAAACATGTTATAATATTTAGTCGACTAGAACTAGACTAAAATTTTTAGTCAACGAAATTAACACTGCGTGACTCTTTTAAACTCCACAGAGAACTGTTGGAAAATAATTTGATATAAAAATTATATGGGTTATTCACTAATCACAATTCTTTCATAACCAGTACTATAGATTTTGTTTGAGGGGTGTTATTTATACCCTCCTGACGAGGCCTAACAAGGCCGAAACGATCGTCGGGGGTTGCTGCACCTCTCGTGCACGGATGACGTCCTTGGCAGTCATTACTGGCCAACCTCATTGGGTGAGAGCAGACTGATTTGCATATGGAGCATTCATCCCTGTAATGGCACATACAAGCTAAAACCTTGTGAGACCTGAGCGGGCACCCACTGTAGAGCAGGCCACTAGTGCTGTTGCTCTTCCTCATGATCCTCACACCCCCCCTTTCTCTCAGTATTTTAGTTATAGTTCTTATACACTGTGGGGCGCACTATGCCGTACCCACGGTGGGTGGGACTTAACGCAGAGGGACGGCATAGCACTCAGGCCGCCTCCCTGCAGCCAATGATGTGCGCCGCGCATCAGCTGCATAGGCGGGCCGAAGGCAAGACCCACCGCTGGAGAGCGGGGCATATTAGTCCACCCCACCGGCATTAACACTGTCTTGCTAAGCAGTAAGGGATTAACGTGTGTTCATTTCTCTAATGTTGGAATGTCAAATTCTTGACGTCAGTGGCGACTCTAGGAACAATATTTAGGGGGGCACATAGGATACCGCAGTCAAAACTGGGGGGGCACTAATTATTTTCACTATTAAATCATACCACTGAATAAAACTAAGGGCCCGATCACCTGGTGTGAGCTATAACACCATCGCTAAAGGAAAAAATTTTTTTTTTAAACATATTTTTATTCGTCTCAGATCAAGATGAATTTACAGAAAAAGGGGTAACATTTTTTTTTTTTTTTTTTCCTTTTCATATCATGTACAATCTGTAATAATGTAAAAAAAAAAAGAAAAAAAATCACAGTTTCCGGTGTTAATTAAAGTATTACATCACAATCCAGTACCGAAGTGTCATGGTAATGTCAGCATTTAAAGCTCAGAGGTGGACGGCTGGGTTAGGGTATCCCGGGAAGTGGAGGCAAGAAAGTTAACTAACAAGTGGTTAGAGGTATCTGAGGGGATCGGAGGGGTGTTCCGCAGCATTTGTAGGGAATACCATGGGGCATCGCAGAACGTGTTTCGTAGGGAGGTTTTGACCTCAGGTGGTAAGGCACAAATAAAAGGGGACCAGTGGGTAAAGAATTGTTGAGTTTTCTCAGTCTGATGTAGTGAGGCCTCAGACCAGTCAGCCAAGAATATGGAATAGATTCTGTCGTACATCATGCGGAATGAGGGAGGGGTACCGGATATCCATTGAGATAATATGGCCTTTTTGCCCGTCGCTGCTAGGAGACCTAACCAAAACCGGTGGCATCTAGAGAGGGGTTGAAGGGTTTGTGAAGTTGGTAAGTTGAAAATAGCCCAGTTAGGTGTGAAGGGAATCTCGATTCGGATAACCTGGGAGCTGAATCGGCGTACGGTGTCCCAAAATAATTGAATAAAGGGGCACGACCAGAGACAATGATGGAGGTCGGCTGGGGAAAAATTGCATTTTAAACAGTTGGCGTTAGGTAATAGTCCTGAACGGGCCATTCTATCCGGCGCCATGTAGGCTCGGTGGAGTATCCTATAAAACATGTCCCAATAATTGGCGGATGGGAGAGTGCGTCTTGATACCAGAGTAGCCGACACTAGGTCGTTGGGGGTAAGGTTTGGAAAAGTAGTGGCCCATCGAGAGATAGCCCTCCAGGGTTTCGAGGTGGGGAGTGAATGTTGTAGAAGTGTGTAAATGGTTGAAGTCGAGGGAGGAGATGAACTATGTACGAGTAATTGCGTGTCTAACTGGTTAGTTAAATCAGTGGGAGATAAGGTGTGCAGTTGTGCGAGAAGGAACTGTCTGAGTTGTAAGTAATAAACAGGGTGTATAGTTAATGGGGCAATGCGTTCTGTCAAGGCTGTGTAAGAATAAGGCAGACCTGATGCTCCATCTAGGTAATGGTGTAGGAGTCTAAAACCTCGTTGAGCCAGGGTTCGAAAGATAGGAGCAGGGGAGGCATTTTGAAAGTGAGGGTTATGCAAGATAGGAGACCAAAGGGATGTTTGCCAGGACAATTGGAGGCGTTTACGAATTCTGACCCAAGCTAATTTCGTCGTGGAGAGCAAAGGGTTATCGCGTAGGGGAGGGGGGATGGCGGGAGAGTGTTGGTGAAGAAATGCTAGTAAAGAGGAGGCAGGAAGTAGCGCCTGTTCCACATGTAAGGCTGTGAAGCGGGAAGTATCATTCAGCCAATCCGATACGTAACGATATAGTGCTGCTAGGTTATAATCTAGTAAATTGGGGAAGTTGATACCTCCCCTCGCTATCGGTTGCTGGAGGTTAAGGAGTGGTATACGTGCCCGCTTATCTTGCCAAATAAAGGACGCGTACAACCTGTTGAATAACTGAAGATCATTAGGTTTCAGTAGGAGAGGCAATACTTGTATAGTGTATACTAATTTGGGAAATAAGGTCATTTTAATAAGTGAGGCCCGCCCCAAGTAAGAAAGTGGGAGTGAGCTCCAGGCCTCCAAAAGTGCTTTTGTTTGGGCTAAGTGAGGGTCTATGTTGAGTTTGTATAAGCGGGAGAGGTCAATCGGTAGAATAATACCCAAGTATTTAATATACGGCGAGGGTGCCCAGGAGAAGGGAAAGCCCTGGAGCCAAGAACCCTGTGGTTTGGGGCCTAGAGGTAGAGCTACTGTCTTGGCGTAGTTGATTTGGAAGCCGGAGGCTACATGGAAGGAGTCAAACAACTTCAATAGGGGGGGGATCGGCTAAAGGAAAAATTTAAACATGGTCCACACAGTCACCCTAATAATCAACCGCTTCCATACTAAGAATAACCCCCAGCATAAAATGTTTAAAATTAGGCAATATATTAGAATTAGGATATATGTGGATAAAGGATACATCTATATCATAATAGAGATCACTGCAACAGCAAAGACAATGCGGACCAGATCCATTGTTATGGTGTATGGGGCCAAGAGAACACCTGTGCTGCATTCCTTTCAATTGCCTGTTAATTTTGGGCGGGGATCTGTTTTTTCTGTTTTTTTGGAGTTGGCACCAGGGTTGAGCAGTAGGTAAAATGATGCAATTAGCACCTCTCAAAAAATTTGCTCTGGCACCAAGTGATCTGCTAGCTGCAAAAGCGCTAGAGATCTCTAGTGCTCCCGGAAAGTACAGTAAGCTCGAGGTACAAATCGCTAATAGCAACGCACTAAGTGATTTTTCCTGTTTGTAGCGGGAGGCAAACAATCTGTTGGTCAGGCGGTAGACTCGATTAAACTGGCGCTAACGCAAAACCATGCCGACGCAAGGGCTAGATGGGCTGAAAGGTTCTTATCTGCCGACATTTTCTATGTTTCTAAGAGTTAGCTCACACCAGGTATTAGTGCCCTAAATAAGTATATATAAATAAGATTGCAAAACCGCAGAGTAATGTGACGCAATGAGTAATGTGACGCAATGAGTAATGTGATGCAATGAGTAATGTGATGCAATGATGCCTTTTTGTTGTACTAACCTGATACTTAAATTCAATATTTTATTTGCTGCAATTCGGCAGTTTTCGCTGAATGTCTGATAGCTGCTTATGCGACTCCACTTTTAGCAAATTACAATGACCATTCGCTAAATAGGAATTCACTACATTGTCGGCGAAATGAATTCCCCGAAATGTGACGAAAAGCAGAGGATCTAACGATGATTAGACTCTTTAGATTCTAACTTCCATAATAACCCCTAAAATGCCATAAACCCAGGGAAATACAATAAAAATAATAAACAATGTGGCATTTAGCCTACCCATTAACCCCTAAATTGCCATTAATCAAGGTAAAACATGAAATGAATACACTGTGAGGCATGTAGCCAACCCATTAACCCCTGCAATGCCATAACTCAAGGAAAAAATAAAATGTATACTGTGAGGGATGAAGCCTACCCATTAACCCCTAATATACAACTAAATCAAGGCAAAAACTAAAATAATACACAATGTAATGTATAGTCTGAACATTAACCACTTCACTGCTGAGCCATTTCAACCCTGTGAAAATGTTTAAGTGCCCGTTATTATTTAATGTTTTATGACTTTCACTTCACATTGAATATGGTCATGTTGGGTATCATTGGAAAGGCCAGAATCTACCCTTTCCAATGACACCTAGATCGTCCATATACGATGCACAGGGACGGAGATACAGCAGTCCGAATACGTGTGGGAAGCTGGATGCTGATTTTTGGTGGGGGGGGCACATGGGGGGGCAAGGAATAACCTAGGGGGGCAAATGCCCCCTTGCCCCCCTGTAGAGTCGCTTATGCTTGACGTCCTGAAGATGCCTACAATTCAGAAATCTTTAAATGCATTAGATGGCCAGAGAATCATGGGAGTTGTTGTTCATCAACATCTGAGGGGCCAGAGTTTAACATCCCTGCTCTAAAGGTACGGTTTTTTAAGCCAGATAAAGGATCCTTTATTGCCAAACTTCCTAAGTTATATCATACATAAGATAAGGAAAAATAATGATAGTACTTTCATGTCACAATCTTTTACAAGACAACAGTGGGAGCTGGCTCCTTTGTTTGCTCAGCTTGGAACAGAACTATTCTTTTATACAGCCTTCCCAAAGATGCAATAATATACTTTTTGTCTACGAGTGAATTCAATCTGTACTTACGACATGTTTATTCTGAAATGCACATTGTGCGTGTTATTGTAGGTACAGATAAACAGGATTGTTTGAAGTTGCACAGACCAGGAAGAAATCTCATACTAACTGTAAAGGCACTTTACCCTGAGGGAACACACCTCCCTGAAGTTTTCTACTGAGGCACATTGTTTCCATCCCTGATCCCCATCGGGTTAACAGACCTCTGTGCCAGGACTGGCCATGCCAGAGGATACAGAATGGGAGCACCTGCCTGAAAACTGGTCCTACGGAGTGATGAAAGATGGAAGAGTTTTCTTCATTAAGTGAGTGAGCAAGTATATGCTTTATTGGTATTACCGATGCAGTTATTATTTATATAACACCAATATTTATTTTCTATTAATCTGTATATTTGTTTTGTTTTAATATCGTGCATTTTACTACTTTGTATTTCTGTAACCACTCAATGTTCTTGAACCCAGGAGATACTTGAAAACGAGAGAAATCTCAATGTATCCTTCCTGGTAAAATCCTTTATAAATAAATAAATACATTTTCGACGGATCTTTACAATATACACTGGCAAATTAAACTAACAATTTAAACTAACAATTTATTACCTATTGTGGGAGGGTACAATTAACATTTATAGCATTTCTATGCAGAAAAAGAATATTAGCTATTAATTCTGAATCTTTACCTTCATTGTTTTCCCAGTTAGTCTTGCAGCTCCAACTACAGTATATGGAGGAATATGCTTTCCCAGTAAAGTGTAATGCAACATCGGAATAATCACTGACAGTAATTGTCATAGATGTACTTAATGTAATAACAGCAAATGACTGCTATTAATAAAACCGTTTACAAGGCAGATTAAACTGAGTTTTAGCTCACTGTTATATATTTCCTGTTATATATTTGTTATTATTACCCAATTCACTGATAAAGATTTCCACTACAAAAGGTGTTTCTTTTGAGTACCCTTTATCGATAAAGTACTGTAACTACAATAGATCCGAAACTGTGAAATCTTTTTTTTTTCTGGGTATTCTGCTGTACAGTGACACTTGGATAAGAATCAATGTTATTTAGTCTCACATTATCATTATTCTACAATAAGCTGGTGGTTTTTGACCAATACAGTGATACTGTCTGTGTGTCATAACTATCAGGGTTATTCAAAGAGAGCCGAACTGGCCCCGAAATTGCACCGAACAGTGAATTTCCTCGTATGGTGCAATTTTGAGGCCATTTGGCTATTCAAAAACTGGCAATTTGCCAATTCCGTGATCTTCAGCAGCAAGGAAATCCCCATGGAGAAGTAATAGTTAATCTATTCAGAGAACACCGAACAGCAGAGAAATGTCAGTGAAATGCACTGATGTTCGGTGTTTTCAATCAGCAGATTTAATCAGACGAATCCCATAGGTTTCAATGTAAAAAATATTTCCATTTTTATTGAATATTTATTAAACTGTCTATTGTTTTAACCCCTTTGCTGCGGTGGACGCGCTCAGCACGTCCAACCGCATGTCACGTTCCATGCGGTGGACGCGCTGAGCGCGTCCTCAATTTGGGGCCAGCGTTCAACCGGGTTCCGGCCGATCGCTGGCCCCCCTGGTGAGGGCTGACATCCTAGATGTCAGCCCAGCACCCGGAACCGCCGCCGGAGTAATTAGGTGTCATCGTGGCGGCGCGATGACACCTAATTCAGTCGCCCCCCCCTTCGGACATCTCTCCCTCCCGATCGGCGGCATTGCGGGGGTTAACCCAGGCACCGTTTGGAAGGGCACAGCCTGCCCTTCCAAATGGTACCTGGCATTAACCCCTGGGGAGCCGGATCACGAATCGGCGCTGAAAAGCGCCGGTTCGTGATCCTTTCCCGGAGCTGGCCGACATCTTGGATGTCGGCCAAGCCTCCGGGAACTCCCCCTGAGAACTGGCGTCATCGTGCATAGCACGATGACGCCAGTCCTGGAGTTAACCCCTAGCTGCCACCAATGGTGGAGATAGGGGGTTCCAATGAACCCTCTATCTCCCGATCCGTGGCAGCTAGGGGTTAAAGTTTGGTACTGTTGGATCGGCCAGAGCATGGCCGTTCCAACAATACCAAACACGACTGTGAAAAAGTTTTTTAAAAAAAATTAAAATTAAAAATAAAAAAATATTTAAAAAAAATTATAAAAAAAAATAAACAAGTTTTTTTTCTTTTTTTTGGTTTGTTATAGCAGCAATATTGTTCCCATTTCAATTATAATGTGAACAATGATGCTGCACTAATGATTTTTGTATGCGGTGCGTTTGTTAAAAATCGTGTAATTTTCCCCAAAAAAAAATGTAACGAGACCCCATCTCTAATTTTTTTAACAAGCGCATCCCATACAAAATATAACCGCAATTGCTCGCATGTTAAAATGTGAAAAAAAAACACTTTACATGCTGTAAATTATTGAAAATTCATATTTTATTGCATTTTTTGTTATAATATACAGACAGGTCATGACGTATACATATAATAATGACATATTATGAATCTGCCGAGTCTGACGGAAAGAACGATATATAATATGTCTGGGTCATATACTAAAATAAGCTTTCAAAACACGTTTAAACATGATGAGCAAAACCGGTAAAAATGACCTCAGCACAGAGGCGGGAAAAGCCTCAGCAGCGAAAGGGTTAATCTGCAGCAAAAAAGTCTCTTTTTATTGATTTTTTTAGGCATTTTTCAGCAAAACATTTTGCTATTGTTTTTTCTGTAACAAGTCTTTTTATTATTATTCATAGGACCTTATATGTAATTTTCAGGCATTTTCGTGAAGTCGTTTATTTGCAAACAGCTGTTAAAAGTTGCAGTGTTTTTTTTTTTTTACCCCGTTCGTTGGCTTGTTGGCTTTTTCCGGTGGCTGGCCGGTACCCTGTTTGGCAGATCGTCAGCTCTTTTTAGATCCGTTCGCCGGTTTTGCGGCGGTTTTACAGGACACTCTGGGCACTATTACAACAATCCTAGCGTTAAAACGCGGGCGCAAGGGAGGAAAATCTGCGCCTGCAGTTTTCCCCCTTGGGCCCTCTTTTTAACGCTGGATTACAATGCAGGCGCAAAAAATGCTGCCTGCATTGTTTCCGCCCGTTAAAATGCTGGATGCTCGCGGCAATGCTGAACGCAGCCGCGAGCATTCACTCGATCGAGTCCATAGGACTCCATTGAGTTCCCATCTGCCGGTCACATGACCAACCGGATCTCGTCTCGCCGGTCTGCGTAGTGATACGCAGGGAGAGACTGGGGGGAATTTTTCCCCCAGTCTTTCCCTGCTCCCGCCGGCCAGAGGAGGTGAACAGAGCCAAGATCCTTGCCGCAGGACAGAGGGTGAGTATGTCATGCTTTTTATTATTTTTAAGGCTGGTGTTAACGGATTCTGCAGAAGCGGAATACGTTAACACCAAGTCCTGGCTCTGGTTAACTTTTTGCTGACCAGAGCCAGGCGTTAATCAGCGATTGGACTTTGTAATCCAGAGCTGATTAACACTTTGCACTCCCCATGTTAAGTATAGGGAGCGCAAAGTACAGAAACCTCGCGCAGAGGAGTGCACGGTACCAAACGCAAACGTTTTTTTTAACCTGTTTGCGTTTGGATTGTAATATGTGGTAAATACCGAAGCAAATGTTAATGCTCACGCAAGTGAGCGTTAACGTTTGCGTTAAGATCGTAATAGGGCCCTCTGATTTTTATGCAGCGGTTTGTCAGATGCGTTCAGCTGGTTGTCCCTGCACTTCAGGGACTCTGTGGTGAATTTACCGCAGTGTCGCAGAATTTGATTCCCAAAGTGCAGGGAACGAAAGCGCTCTTTGAATAACCCTGTATATCATTCTAAATCAGATTCTCTATAAGATTTTTTTATGAATATAATTTTTATTAGAAATATTTTCCACATATTACATGTAACATTTTCAAAGACGAAAAGAAGATTGTATGACTTGAAAACCAATACCATTGGGGCAAAATGCATCACAGGTAAAAACATGTGAAAATTGGACGTGAAGGTCCGCAGAACAGCATATCAAGTCAGGTACACGCAGATACTCCAGTGAAATCAAATATCGTAGTGTCCCTTCGAATTCAAACAGAAATCCCATTTTGAAAGCATATGACGTAAACGGTGGGAACACAGTCATTGTCTACAAGGTTGGGGGGCAAAGAACAGGAGGGCTGCAAGTCCCAAGAGTAGATCTCACTGGGCTAAACGTTTTTCTTTTTTTTATATACTTATATACTTTTCTACAATCTGATGAAAAAAGACAAAAGTTAAATTATTTTAGAAGGACATCAGGAATATTATCAGGTGATAGAACAGCCCTACAGGACCACTTTAAACTAAACATAGGAAGGGGAACAAGAAGTTTTGATTAACTCTCTCCTAATTCCTCTTTTTTTAGCGTAAATTTTTTTTCCTTTATTCTCTCTATGCTCTTCCAGGCTGACAGTATCTGCTGCAGGAATGTGGCGTGCGAATGCCACACATGCAGCCATTTAGATGCCTCTGAAGTGCATTGAGAGGTATTGGCCATTCAGCTCAGTACAACCTCTGCAAAGCTGATCAAAGCCCTGTATTGCTGTCCATTGGGGCTGATTGTCAGCTTTCTGTTTGGAAGGAAGCTCTGACTTGGAAAACTGTCACAGCCCCTAGGGATATAACCATGGATTGGGAGAAGCGTGGGGGGGGGGGGTAGCACACAGCTCACCATAACCAGTTAAGATAATGTGGTCAATTATGGATAGGATGTAGTTTTAATATCTTCAGTTCTAGAGTTGATGCCCATCTCCTGTTTTTTTTTTAAGTGGTCAACTTTGAAATGTCTAGGTTCAAAACCAGATTTTAAAATTATCCCTAATTTCTTATTTTTTTGTATAACAACTGAAAATGGACCAAATTCTTATGTAATTCAATTACTGTATATTGGAACACAATGGATGAAATACGGGTAACACATATGCTATTGTCTTCACAGTGAACATACACAAACCACACAATGGTGCCATCCACGAATTGGATACCCAGTGCACACTGGACACCTACGTAGAAGTGGTGAGATGCATCTCTTCTCCAACTGTTGTGTACCTGCATGAAACTGAGTATCAAACTCCTATATTCCATACTAGCTTTTGCCCGCGGCTTTGCTCGC
The DNA here is from genome assembly GCA_009667805.1 of Leptobrachium leishanense. NCBI lineage: Eukaryota > Metazoa > Chordata > Amphibia > Anura > Megophryidae > Leptobrachium > Leptobrachium leishanense. The sequence goes on from CM019064.1 coordinate 170,698,479, forward strand.
GTGGGTTTTAGGATTTGTTAAAATAGTTTTTTAAAAGAAACTTGAGGTTTTTTTGGTAGAACCCTCTTTCCCCCCCACTTGGGATTTTTGGAAAATTTGTAAAACACGTGTTTTTTTATTTTTCAAGAAGAACGTAAGTGCCAAATTTCACACCTGTAACATCTTTGGATTTTTAAATATAGGTACTGATAAAAGTATTCACATCCCTTTCCCCCACCCCCCTTAACTGGGTTTTCGGAAAATGGTAAAACTTTTTTTGCACAAAGATAGTAAATATCGAATTTCACCACTGTAACATCATTGGTTTTTGAAATATAGGTATAGTGATAAAGGTATTCATCCCCCTTTTTGCACCCCCACTGGACTTTTGGAAAATGGTAAAATACGTGTTTCTTTATTTTCAAAAGATTGTAATTACCAAACTTCACACCTGTAACATCTTGGTTTTTGAACTATAGATATACTGATAAAAGTATTCAGACCCCTTTCCCTCGACTCCCCCCTTATTTGGATTTGTGGAAAATGGCAAAACACATGTTTCTTTATTTTCACGAAGATTGTAAATTCCAAATTTCACACCTGTAACATCTTTGGTTTTTGAAATATATGTATACTGATAAAAGTATTCAACCCCCCTTTTTGCCCCCTCCCACTGAATTTTTGGAAAATGGTAAAATAGGTGTTTTTTTGTTTCTGAAGAGGAATCTAAATACCAATTTTCACGTATGTAACATCTTCTGTTTTTGAGATATAGGTATCCTGTTTAAAAGTATTCAGCCCCCCTTTTTTTCATCCCCCCTTGGGATTTTTGGAAAATGGTAAAACACCTGTTTTTATTTTTCAAGAAGATTGTAAATACCACACCCGTAACATCTTCGGTTTTTGAAATATAGGTATACTGATAAAGGTATTCAACCCCGTTTTTGCCCCCCCAAGGAATTTTCAGAACATGTTAAAATAAGTGTTGTTTTATTTTTCAAGACAAATCTAAATACCGATTTTCAGGACTGTAACATTGACTGTTTTGGAGATACAGGTATCCTGTTTAAAATATTTAAAATATCCAACCCCCTTTTTTCGCCCCCCACTTGGATTTTTGAAAAACGGTAAAATACGTGTTTTTTAATTTTTCAAGACGAATCTAAATACCGATTTTCACATCTGTAGCATCTTCTGTTTTTGAGCTATAGGTATCCTGTTTAAAATATTCAACTCCCTTTTTCACCCCCTTATGGGTGGATTTTCCAAAAATCCTTCCTTAGTGGGTGCCCACATCATAAAAACAGTGCACCTTCAAAATTTCACATTCCTAGGTTAAACGGTTTCAGCTGGGCGTTGATGAGTCAGTCAGTCAGGACTTTCGCGTTTATATATATAGATGTATTTAACCCCCCATTTTGGCCCCCCATGGAATTTTCAGAAAATGATAAAATATGTGTTTTTTTTTATTTTTCAAGACGAATCTAAATACAGATTTTCACGTCTGTAACATCTTCTGATTTTGAGCTATAGGTATCCTGTTTAAAATATTCAACCCCCTTTTCACCCCCCTATGGGCGGAGTTTCCAAAAATCCTTGCTTAGTGGGTGCCCACATCATAAAAACAGTGCACCTTCAAAAGTTCACGTTTCTAGGTTAAACGGTTTCAGCTGAGCATTGATCAGTCAGTCAGTCAGTCAGGACTTTTGCGTTTATGAAAAAAGTATTCAACCCCCCTTTTTGTCCCCCCAAGGAATTTTCAGAAAATGGTAAAATACGTGTTTTTTTATTTGTCAAGATGAATCTAAATACCGATTTTCACGTCTGTACCATATTCTGTTTTTACGATATAGGTATCCTGTTTAAAATATTTTAAATATTCAACCACCTTTTTTTGCCCCCCCAGTTGAATTTTTGAAAAACGGTAAAATACGTGTTTTTTTATTTTTCAAGACAAATCTAAATACCGATTTTCACATCTGTAGCATCTTCTGTTTTTGAGCTATAGGTATACTGTTTAAAATATTCAACCCCCTTTTTCACCCCCTTAGGGGCGGAGTTTCCAAAAATCCTTCCTTAGTGGGTGCCCACATCATAAAAACAGTGCACCTTCAAAATTTCATGTTCCTAGGTTAAACGGTTTCAGCTGGGCGTTGATGAGTCAGTCAGTCAGTCAGGACTTTCGCGTTTATATATAGATTCTGAGATGTGCAGAGTACATTGCAGAATCTAACAGGTCTATTCAAAGAAAGGTGAAACTCAGGAGAACTGGCAAGAGAAGAGAACAATCTAGACCAAATAGCCAATTTGGAAAGTGAGATAAATGGGAAAAAAATTCTGGTTTGGCTATTTTGACCTAGATGTTTCACTTCTCCAGTCAATTCTCCTGAGTTTCACCTTTCTTTGAATAGACCTGCTAGGCTCCACGGAATATTTATTCACGACTGGCATTAAAATAGCAATGTGTAATAAATCATTCAGTGCCTACATTAGACAAATTTACTAATGACTTAAAATATTATATGGAAGTGCAAGAAATTGGAAAATATAAAATGCATGTTAGAATCAATAACCTCTATTATTTGTATTTATGTGGTGCATGCATTTATTATTTCTATAAAATTGCATTACATAGTGCACATCTTTTAACAGTCGAGTGTTAATATAATTATACTGAGGATTGATTTCTGGATGTTGCAGACTTGCCTTGTGGCTGGGAGTATGGTTTCACACCAGAGGGATCGGAGTTTTATATCAAGTAAGTGAAACATTGTTGGCATTCAAACTGCAATTGATAAAATGTTTCAGAACATAAGTGATTGTGGGTAGGGCATCAATACATTGGAAAGAGGCCTTGGTCTGTGCACGTGACAGGACAGTGTCTCTGAGTCTACATCTTGTGTGTATACACATTGTGTATACACAAGAGAAGAACTCTTCTAACAAGTCAATGTACTGTAGTTACACAAAAAACCTCCCATTGCTTGTCCGAGACCGGGAAAATTTAATATTTATTTGGCGAAAGTGGAAATAAATAACCCTAAAACAGAATCAACCATAAAACAACCATAAAACCCTGTCTCTCTCTTGATAGTTTTAAATAGTACATTTACTGTTGTAATAAACAGTACACACTAATAATGAAATGTAATTTATATTGGCAATATTTGATGCTAAATTGCTAATATAGAACATTTATGACCCTATAAATGGGCAGATTAACACAATGGACGCCTCCCTCTCCTGAATTTCTGTGTGTACAGACAGCACAGTGTGCCTCACACGGCATTTAATCTGCAGAAGAATGGGGCTGTGAGATTATAGGCCACAAACCTTGTTTGTTACTGGCCAAGGGGGCAATAGCCAGCCACTTGCTTTTTTTTTTTTTAGCTGTTTCAGTGAATAAAGGCATTGTTTTTTGATACATGGTTCTTTCAATTATATAGGGTTATATTATAGACTATAGGGATATTCACTAACCTACAAACTGGCCCCGAATTGCACTGAATGGTGAATTTCACCGTATGTGCAATTTTGGGGCAATTCGTGCATTCACTAAGCTGTGAATTTGCCAAATATTGGCAAATTGACAGCAAAATCCATTGATCATTTGCTAAATAATGAATTCACTGTATTTCCGACGAAATGGCATCGCCAAAATGTGGAGAATTGCAGTAAAACACAAAGCACCGAAATTGCACACAAGTTCAGTGGTTGTGAATAGACCTTTATACAGGTATGTACTGGCCATCGGGACTACCGGGAGAGTCCCAGTAGGTCGATGGCTCAGTGGACCATTGTGACTGGCCACCTGCCTGGGCCTAGCGGCCACCTGAGTCTTGGACTGGCCTAGGCCGGGCGACATTCCTGAGCCTGCCGGATGCCAGGAGCTCACCTAGACTGGCTTGCCACCTGGGGCCCACCTAAGTCAACTGGCCTCCTAGGCCTGCAAGCAGCCTAGGTCCACCAGCCAACTAAACCTGCAAGCAGTCTGGGGCTCGCCTAGGTCAGCTGGCTGCCTAGGGCTCGCCTAAGTCGGCCAGCTGCCTGGGCTTGCAAGCAGCCTGGGCCTGCCTTTTTTAAAAAAAATTAAGACCATTTATTCTTTTTTAATTTTGCAAAAACCCTTTTTATCTTGTTCTTTTTTAAAGATCTTTTTGTATTTTTTTTAGACTTTTTATTTTTAAAGTACTTTTTATTTTTAAAAGACTTTTGGAGGGGCTTGACTGACTGCGAAGGAGAGAGGATGTGTTATGGTGGAGCTCCACTCGTCCTTCTCTCCTCGGGGACCCTAGCTGACTTCCCTGATTGATTTTATGATATCCGAGGTCCCTCAGCGGTCGGTCATTTGGTCAGTTACCTCCGGAGCCCACTCTGTCCCCCCCCTTCGGACCAGAGACTTGCCCTTTGGAAGCTTGCACTGCGGGACCATGATGCCGGTGGCCATTTTGCGGTCTACTCGGCTTCTGTTACCTCCGCCAAATTGCTGCCCTGGGTGCTTCATCCCCGGATGGAAACATGACGAGGGCTGTGGAGATGGTGAGCCCACGTCTCCCGGCTGATTTTGCAGATGAGGTGGCGGGACGAGACAGTGGAGGAGTGGGAGTGCAGCGGGACGGAATCCCTCCCCCCCGCTGGTACTGAAGACACCGTGGTTTCCGGCCTTGATGCCTGCATGAAGCTGCTGTCAGCGGAGGAGGACAGCCCGCTCACTAACGGGGTATGGCGCCGACTGATGGCTGTACTCGACAGCTGCCAGACACAGAGTGTCCCGCGAGTGAGAGAAGTGGCGGGTGTTGCAGCTCTGGACCCTGCTGCCCCGATGGTGGAGTCTATGCAGTCGGCGGGCGGAGGCCTGGACCACCAGCTCATCCCAGATGTTAGGCCAATGGAGGTGATGTTGGGGCTGCGTGGCCCGCTCCTGCCGGGGGGCTGGTGCCTTCTGGATCAGACTGGGACCGTCACGGTAGCCGCGGGAGAAGCAGCTGATGTCTGGAGGAATCGATATGTCCCCCAACAAAGACGCCAGAGGCCTCTCCCTGCCCGTATCCGTGCGAGGCATTGCCTGTGAATCTTCTTCGGGACTTGGTTGGGGCAAGTGGGGACCTCGTCCTGGCCTTGTCTCCCCTACATTCGATCTATAGTTCATGCACACACAAGAAGAAAACGAGACTTGGGCGAGATTTACAATGCCTCCCCCATGCCATGCTGAGAGTCTTGGCGCCCCCCGTACCGGGACACGGGCTAGGGCGACTGCAACACCCCAACTGCCGTGTCTCCCCCCCCCCTTGATCTACGCGGAATATTCTGAAGGCTCTTTTCATTTTTCCCTTCCCTTTCCCCCACTCTGCTGATGTACCCCGGCTGGGTGCAGAGACACTTTTTGCTGACATTGGGAATCCCTGATGACTTTTATTTTTCAATTGCTGAGTTCTACGTTTCCCGACGCTGCCTTTTTGCCGCAATACGTTGTCTTTTGTGTCTTTTGTCATTTGTATATGCTGTTGTTTTGATGACATGGTTTGGCCCTGCGAGGCCATTCTCGCTTGCATTGGTTTTCTGCCACTCTTTCAAAATGCAAATATAAAGAATATAATTTTTTTTTTAAAAAAAGACTTTTAAATATTGTTACAGATATTTTTATTATTTTTAAATTACATGTTTTATTATTTAGACACATTTTTATTGAGTTAAGCTCCTATTAGGAGAATAAGAGACTTTTTAAATTTTCTTTTCAGTTCAGAGAAATTTTGGCTCAATTCAGCGTTTTTCGCCGATGTCCGATCACTGCTTTGACGACTCCATTTTTGAAAAAACACGGTGAACATTCACTAAATAGTAAATGCACTGTATTTTCATCAAAATTGAATCACCGAAGAGCACTGAAATGCGGCAAAACACAAATCACTGAAATTGCACACAATTTAAAATAACATAAAATATCTTTTCATTTCACTAAATGCCAAAAAATTCAAAACAAAATCTTTAGCTCAAGGCCCATATTGATCTTAATCCGGCCCTGCATGTTTGCAAAATCTGAGTGGGCCTGTCTGGATGAAGTCCAAAGCCGCATTTTTGTCCCAGTCCAGCCCTGCTCTTATATATTGGTGCATTTTAAAGAGTCACTATTTAGCGAATGGTCTCTGTAATTTCTTGAAATTGGAGTTGCCAAAGCAGTTATTGGACATCAGCGAAAACAGTCGAATTGAGCTTAATTAGCATTAGTGAAGTCAGCCGAACTGCAAAAAAAAAGAAAAAAGGATGACTCCTATTCTCATAATAGGAGTATAAATCAATCAAATGTAGTAAAAATGTGTCCAAATAATAAAAGTCCTTTTAAAATAAAGGTCTGTTAAAAATAAAAAATGTCTTTTACAATTATTAATAAAAACAAAAATGTTGTCTAAAAAAATACAAAAAGATGTTCTAAAAAGATAAAAAAATAAAAAGGGTTTTTGCAAAAATTAAAAGAATAAACAGTCTTTTAAAAAAATGTAAAAGATATTACATATTATTATTATTATTCTTTATTTATAAAGCGCCAGCATATTCCACAGCGCTGTACAATAAGCACAGTATAGACAGGGTTACAATACATTGAACAACATTTGACAAACAGTACAGGAGGAGATGAGGGCCCTATTCCCGTAGGAACTCACAATCTAGGAGGGTTGGGGTTGGAAACAGGAGGAGAGGACTGCAAGGTGAGAGTGATTGATGGTTGCGTCAGTGAGTTGGGTGGTAGGCTTCCCTAAATAGCAATGTTTTAAGGGAGCGTTTGAAGGAACAGAAGTTATTACATTGAATCCTATGAGATTCGCCTGTTAAAACCTGTCAAATTGAAACACCAAAAACAGGGCATTTCACTGCAATTTGACGTTCTGTGACACGATAGTCTTCTATGGGCCAATTTCAGTTCTGCTGATACCAGCCAAAATGTGGCGAATTGCACTGTGGTTTTTTTTTGAGAAAGGATTTTACCAGGAAGGATACATTGAGATTTCTCTTGTTTTCAAGTATGTCCTGGTGGCGAGTATGTACCGTTAGGTGTCTTGCCCAAGGACACTTTCTGGAGAGGTTGCTCTCTGGGATCGAACCCATGACTTCACAGGCTCTTTCCATGCAGAGCAGTGATGCTATCTCTACTCCACCCAGCCGTGTATTTGGCACATTGACAGCATTGACAGCATAGTGAATAGACAATCCGGCCCGAAATTGCACCGAACTGTGAAATTCACCATCAAGTGCAATTTGGAGTCAATTCGGAAGTTACTGAATAACCTCTTAAGTGTTTCATTGTTGTATCAGCTTATTCTCCATCTTTGGCACTGCACTGCTTACACTGGGTAAACCATGTGACCAGAGGACAATCCCTCAGAACACTGTTTGAAGTTTTCTCTATAAATATGCCGACTTTGTAGGTTTAAAAGCCTGGTTTAGCGTTAAAATATTGCAGATGCATCTATGGCAATAAATTTGAGGTTTTGGGATTAAACTAATAGCTGGACCTGCCGTTAATAGGCCAATGAACCGTTAACTGTTGCAGCTCCACTGGTAAATACTACGCTCTCAGCTGCTATCCAATTTAATTGATAATAGTCTGTTACTTTGCAGTTACGTGTCCTACATATTATATACTTTGTATAGAATGCCCAAATATATTGGGAGCTGGTGAATATTGAGTGATAAGATCTAGGCCCCATCAGTCTGACAGAGCATTTTTTGTAGTCTGTGCAGTTTGTAAAGAAGAGGCTATTGTATAGTATTAAAATACTAACGCCTGATACATCTCTCCTGGGATTCTAGACAAGCATATTTTGAAGGCTTACAAAGACATTTTATCACACTGCACAAATTCCTATAGTGTTACCTGTCCCGTGCAGAGTGTTGTGATGTGCTCTTGTTGTACTGCGGCCTGCCAGCCAGCTCCATGTCCTCCATATAACAATGGCTGGAAAGCTCAGGCCCAGCATCCCTGGCGCCATGTGTCACAAACCAAGGAATTATTGAAATACCTTGTAATATTACTAACCTAGGTGCACTTGAACTTTCTATGCAGACAAAATTTAACAGAACAGCTTTGTTTATTGATTTTATGTCTAACCATGTGGAAGACGTGTTCCACCAGTATCCAACCTGATGATCAATCATATTTTATGCTGCTATGTGTTATGTAGTATCTGCTTTCAAAAATAAACAGGATTCAATCTAGTTTAACAATGCTATAATTGTAATACATAACAGAAGTGGATCATCCAGGTTTAAGCAAAGTGGTCTAAAACAGTGTAGACCATGGGATGTTCCTGCTGAATATGCTTTTTTCAGCCTTTCACTTTGAGTATCTGTCTGTATTTCCAATCCAAAACACTTGGAAGATTGTCAAGGTAATGCCAACTATGGGAGCTATTCCAACCCTGGAGTAAACTTAACCAGAGCTGTTGTAAATTTAGGAACTCCATAGACTTCAATGGCTCTGGTAAGTTTTAAAAAGCTCTGGTTAACACCATGGTTGGAACAATACCCAATGAGTGTCAAGGCAACTGTGTCCCTATTTCTTTATGTTCACAAATGAATGACACATCTAGAAGATCGTCATAATATATATGCCACCGTTGATGGGTAATGTGTCTTCTACTTTGGTTTCTACCATAATTACAATTATTAATATAGCACCTACTTATTCTGCCGAGCTGTACAACAACTAAGACAAAACCAAACAGGAATTAACAAAATAAGTTTGACAAAGAGAGAGAATACACTCATAGGGTGTATGTGTGTTGGCGCTGGCAATTATTATATGAATTAGGATTAAACCAGTAGATAGATTATCCCAAGCATGCGCATGCAGCTCACTGCAAGGTGTATCCCTCACCCAAATAAATGGAACAAATATGCAAACATGTACAATCGGGAGCGCAAAATCGACAGTCAATATATTGCAGCAGTCCTCCTTCAATATTCATTGGAATATGGATAAATCCAGATATTATTTATATTGCAATGCCTACAATAAAGGACTAAAACCAATTGTGCAATATCGTTGGTCTGTATGGCTAGTCATCTGTTGGAAGAAATATCACTCACAAGTACAGAGCTGATGGGCTCATTTTAATCACATTTAGGCCTCTATGGAGGGCCCCTCCCACCAACACAATATCGTCGTCCACACGGATGGAAAGATTCTTCTCTTTTATCGATGTACCTCAGTAAAAACTGTATATGGCACAGTAACGTATTGGTAAGTTTATTTATTTATTTATTTATAAAGGATTTTACCAGGAAGGATACATTGAGATTTCTCTCGTTTTCAAGTATGTCCTGGGTTCAAGAACTTTGAGTGGTTACAGAAATACAAAATAGTAAAATGCAAGATATTAACACAAGACCAAATATACAGATTAACAGAAAAAAAAATATGTAGGAAATAAAGTCATTATGTTACATGTTTACAGGTGCATTCCGTATTGAGGTATGTTAATAGGGAAGTCTTAAGGGACTTAAGACTGGGGGAAGATTTGATGGTGTCTGGGAGGTTATTCCATAATTGCAGTGCTCTGTAGGAAAATGAGGATCGAGTCACTTTCTTTTTGTATTGCGGTATTGCAAGTACGGTGCTGGTCCTGGATCTGAGGTTATAGGATGAGGGAACTGACGGGGGAAGCAGCATATTCAGGTAGGGTGGTAGCTTCCCAGAAAAGCTCTTAAACACCAGGTTGGAAAGGTCTAGATTCCAGCGATGGCCAGTTTAGTTCTTTTAACATGTCACAATGGTGGTGATGTAGTTACATTGTAGTACAAAGCGACACTATGAGTTATACAATGTAGTAAGTTTCTGGAGGTGTGTTTGAGGGGCAGCTGCATACACTACATCTCCGTATTCAATGGCTGGCATAAGCATTTGTTGTACAATCTGCTTTCTTACCGCGGGGCTCAGGCAGGATTTGTTTCTGTACAGGGCACCTAGTTTGGGGTAGAGTTTAGATCAGAGTTTTTCGATGTGGGGGCCAAAAGATAGATTTGGGTCTAACCACATACCTAGATATTTGAGAGAAGTGACTGTAGTCAGTGTACCATTTGATCTTGTCCCCACACATAGATGGGGTGTTTGCAATTTGTGTAGTTTAGGTGCGGTTCCAAAGAGCATTGTAACAGTTTTGTCAGTATTTAGAAAAAGTTTGTTATCTGCGATCCACTTTTCTACCCCTGTGAATTGTTCTTGCGGCACTGCCACCAGCTGTGGGAGATTTGGTTTGCTGGTATAGATTACAGTGTCGTCTGCGTACATGTGTACAGTTGAGGCTTTGCAGACATTGGGCAGATCGTTTATGAATATTGTGAATAGCAGGGGGCCGAGTATCGAGCCTTGGGGTACACCGCACGTGACTGGGAGGGGAAGGGAAGTGCTGTCAGATATGGACACAAATTGCGACCTATCAGACACATATGATTGGAACCAGGTTAGCGTGCTATCACCAATACCAGAGTTTTTAAGTTTAAGTTAAGCTTAAACACTATCTAAGTGGAATATCCTACTTACATATTTCTGAGCCTCCCAGAATGAGTGGTTCTGTACAAGCGCCTTGGACCGCTTAACTTCATCGGGGGGTGTCACGGACCTACTATGCGCGCTGCTGCGCAAAGACGCCGGGTTAAGCCACGCACTATCTATCTATCCTAGACCCAGATAATCACGCGCACTTCTCTACCCATCCCGGCCACACTTTCCTCTCACAACAGGCACGTAGAGCGCGATATACTGATCCCAGGATTGCAACGCAGTACAAGTCTTCTCCTGAAGCGCGTACTAACTACGTCTCTCACAATCCCGGAGCTCACTTTCTTATTCTATTAGTAACGCTGCCACCAGTCCTCACGGACACTACACGCGTCGCAACAGGAGACGCAGGGCTTAGCAGCCGCACTATCCTAGACTCGAAGAGTGACTACGAATCCCACAATTCCCTGCCGTTTCCTGACGTCCGCAACACGCAATTTCTTATATATAACTGAGCTTAAAGCAAATAGCAATTCTCCCAATCTCTTAGTTAGCGTGGATTTCATCAGCCAGAGTCAAAACTTAAATACTTTTTGTTTATTTATGATAGAAAAATCACAGTGCTTTGTCACATAAAAAATTATAACTAGAATAAATCAATTAATTACACACTACACAGCAAAATAAAAAGAAAAAGGTTTAACCATAGAGTGTTACTTACGAAGAACTATTCCTTACGCTATCAGCCATGGCCTCCTGGAGTCTGGAGATGTAGCATGGACCGATCAGTCCTCTTTCGAAGGTACCCCAAGTGATTAGCCAAAGCACATGGCCAGTGTTCCGAATTTATACACTTCCTGATCTTTCTAGCCCCCACCCACCAATGGCCCAGTGTCCTGGACTCCATTTCCCAGAGGCCCATTCTCGCTCGTGCTCAGTAAGCTTGTCAATTAATCTTTAATTGCCTAAAGGCATCCCTCTTCCCTCCAGACCCCCCCTAGAGATCAAGGATGTGCTTCCTGTCTTTGAAGATTGTGTCCCCATCTCTTGGTGCCGAGCTGGCTGCCAAGGTGTGATTCTCTATGTTAGTGTACAACAGAAATTCCCTTTTTACAGCTACGTGTTATATCCTCCCCCCAGGGGAGAAAGCTAACCCTGTTAATTACAGTTCAGCTGTGAACACAGGGATACACTTACCAAATGGCCAGACACAAATATGAATATCACTCTATATGGAGGAGAGGAGATATGTATAAACTGGCAGATAGACACATATATACAGGCAGACCCTTATATAGATAGAAATACAGATCTAATCTGCCACAGGGGGTCCTATCCCTGTGATGGTTCCTCCTCCAGTGTTACCAGTCCTGGTAGGTGTGGAATTTGGAAAATATCCACAGAATGGATGTGAAAATGGGATGTAAAAAATGTATTAAAAATACAATCAATAAAATAAATATACATAAAAATAAACATAAAAATAGCTGTGGGCTAGACCGAAACACGTTTCTCCTGCTCATCTGCAGGCTTCATCAGTCAGACTGATACGGATTTTATTGCGTCTGGACCCCTTGGCTGGACTTTGAGTCTGACTAAATGATGCATGGGGAAGGAGGCTTGTATATGTATATTACTGTGCCGGACCGTGGCCATGGCTGGGATGATTGGGATGGTGGCTCCCGCCTCACCTCATTTTTTCTTTGTCTGTCTCTCTGTGTACTTGTACCTGTGTTTTATTCTCAAAAAGTGTGGTATCTGCTGGCATGATGTTATTTTTGCCTTCTTCATGCAGTTGTTTGCTTTTTTACTGGCACTTTGAAAATAAAAATAAAGAATTATAGAAAAAAAATACATTCTATGAACATGGTAACATACAGTCAGGTCCAGAAATATTGGGACATCGACACAATTCTAACATCTTTGGCTCTATACACCACCACACTGTAGTTGGAATGAAACAAACACAATGTGCTTTAACTTCAGACTGTCAGCTTTAATTTGAGGGTATGTACATCCAACTCAGGTGTACGGTGTAGGACTTACAGCAATTTGCAGATGTGCCTCCCACTTGTTAAGGGACCAAAGGGACCAAAGGTAATGGTAACAGCTGTTCCATGGCCAGGTGTGTGATATTCCCTAATTACCCCAATTACAATGTGCAAATAAAAGGCCCAGAGTTCATTTCAAGTGTGCTATTTGCATTTGGAATCTGTTTCTGTCAACTCTCAAGATAAGATCCAAAGAGCTGTCACTATCAGTGAAGCAAGCCATCATTAGGCTGAAGAAACAAAACAAACCCATCAGAGAGCTAGCAAGAACATTAGGCGTGGCCAAAACAACTGTTTGGAACATTCTCAAAAAGAAGGAACGCACCGGTGAGCTCAGCAACACCAAAAGACCTGGGAGACCACGGAAAACAACCGTGGTGGATGACCGAAGAATTCTTTCCCTGGTGAAGAAAACACCCTTCACAACAGTTGGCCAGATCAAGAACACTCTCCAGGAGGTAGGTGTATGTGTGTCAAAGTCAACAATCAAGAGAAGACTTCACCAGAGTGAATACAGAGGGTTCACCACAAGATGTAAACCATTGGTGAACCTCAAAAACAGGAAGGCCAGATTAGAGTTTGCCAAACAACACCTAACAAAGCCTTCACAGTTCTGGAACAAGATCCTATGGACAGATGAGACCAAGATCAACTTGTACCAGAGTGATGGGAAGAGAAGAGTATGGAGAAGGAAAGGAACTGCTCATGATCCTAAGCATACCACCTCATCAGTGAAGCATGGTGGTGGTAGTGTCATGGCGTGGGCATGTATGGCTGGCAATGGAACTGGTTCTCTTGTATTTATTGATGATGTGACTGCTGACGAAAGCAGCAGGATGAATTCTGAAGTGTTTAGGGCAATATTATCTGCTCACATTCAGCCAAATGCTGCAGAACTCATTGGATGGCGCTTCACAGTGCAGATGGACAATGACCCAAAGCATACTGAAAAAGCAACCAAAGAGTTTCTGAAGGGACAGAAGTGGAATGTTATGCAATGGCCAAGTCAATCACCTGACCTGAATCCCATTGAGCATGCATTTTACTTGCTGAAGACAAAACTGAAGGGAAAATGCCCCAAGAACAAGCAGCAACTGAAGACAGTTGCAGTAGAGGCCTGGCAGAGCATCACCAGGGATGAAACCCAGCGTCTGGTGATGTCTATGCGTTCCAGACTTCAGGCTGTGATTGATAGAAAGGATTTGCAACTAAGTATTAAGAAGGGAAAGTTTGTTTTATGATTATTATTCTGTCCCATTACCTTTGGTCCCTTAATAACATGGATAACATTCATCTGCTCCTGAGGAAGACCTTGTGTGGTAGAAACGCGTTGAGCTGCTTGTTTTTATCCTGTTGCCTCCAGTACTGCTATGCTGTTTTAACTACTCTGAAGAGTAAGTCAAATACATTTTTATTATATACAATTTGATGCTTGGTGCCATCCTTGTTTATTATTTATTCCGAGATCGTGTACCATCAGATGGATGTGATACCAATTCAACTTCGTTTGGGCATCTACTGCATTGCAATCCTTGGAGGACGATGGGCTGATTTACATCTACCTTTGTGAGTTGCCAAGTGTATTCTGCGTACACCCAGTTTGTGGGATATTACCCTATATATTTTTTCTTTTATTTTGGGAAAACCCCTGGACCTGATGGCCTCTCCCTTCACTATTACAAAACGTGTCTCCCGATCCTTCAATCGGCATGGCTCGCCTCTTTTAACACCCTCCTACAGCCCGGCGCTGCCTTACCGCCCCAAACTCTATCCACTACCATCACCGAAACCTGATGAGGACTCAGAACTGTGCACCGGTTACCGTCTCATCTCCTTTTTAAAACAGGATCTTAAACTATTCGTGAAAGTGCTGGCCATGAGACTATCCCAACACATTTCCTCCCTAGTTCACCCTGATCAAATGGGATTTATCCTGGACAAGGAGGTAAGGGACAACACTAGACATGTGCATTCGTTTTAGTACTAAAACGATTTAGTCCGAATTTTGGGATAATTTAGTTTTAGTATGACTCAAGAGAAACGAAACTGCTCAGTACAAAAAATGAAAGAAACTAAAATAAAATGCACTACATTTTAGTTTCAGTCCTTTTTGTGATATTACATTGATGAGCGAAGGAGACCAGCAATGAAGATCGCAACATCGCAACATCCGAAGTTCTGCACCCTCCACATGCCACTGCAGTAGGATGTTCTATACAGAGAGTGGCATTAATTAATGCAGGAGTATGTTCTATACATTATACAGAGAGGGACATTAATGCAGGAGGATGTTATCTACATTATACAAAGAGGGGTATTAATTAATGCAGGAGGATGTTCTAAACGTTATACAGAGATGAGCCTTTTTTTTTAGCCCTTTAAATCCAGTGGCTGTGAGCGCTGAGATCGGCTGCTTGTTACATTATCTCTCAGTACAATGTATCAGGCTCAGTTGTTACAGTAACTGACTGTAACAGCGCTCTGAGTTTCAGTAAAACAAGGAAATAATATTGTTCTAACCTCTTATATATAAAAATATTATTTACTAGTTTTACTGAAACTCTGAGCGCTGTGATGAGCAGCAGTCAGTTACTGTAACAGCTTTGCCTGACACGGGGCAGTATTATAATGTTGGTGCTAACTTAACCAGAGCTGTTGTAAACTGAAAACCTCCATAGGCTATAATGGCTCTGGGAAGTTTACAACAGCTCTGGTTAAGTTAGCACCAACTATGTAATATGGCCCACATTGTGCTGAGAGTGAGAGATACTGTAACAAGCAGCGATCTCAGCCCTCTGAGGAGCCACCACTACAATAGTAATTGTATCCACTGGTTTTCGGATGAACGAAATTAGTTTTCATACTAAAGAACTGAAAACGAATTTCTTTAGCAACTAAATAAATTGCATTTTAGGACTAATCCATTAGTTCAAAACGAAATTTTGTGCTGTGCACATGTCTAGACAACACTGTAAGGGCTGTAGACCTAATACTTCTACCTCGACTCACTCTGATACCCTTCTTCGCTCTACCAATGCCGAAAAGGCCTTAGACAGAGTGCTTTGGCCCTTACATTTTTCCTACTGCCGGCACATGGGCATAGGTTTTAAATGCTTTTGGATTAAGGCTCTGTACAAAAGATCTCTTTCATAGTCATATTAGTGCTAAAACCAAGGCTAACACACAATATATATAATAGCCATAAGGGTCACAGTCATGAAAATAATAATAACAAATAAGTCAAACATAAATATCAAATGAACTAATACCTCAGCAGTTCGAGCTGCCTACTATGCACCTCTAACTAATCAGACCGTATACCATACCCATACATTTAGACATGAAAGATGAAGGATAAAATTGCAGAATAAGAGCTAATGTAACCAAGACACAAAGCTGTTAAAAACAATAACACATCAGAACTCAACGCGTTTTGCCACATAACGCAGCTTCCCCAAGAGTGTAACAGGATGTGACATGGCAGACCCTTCACATGAGGATGCACAAAGACAGACTAGACAAGGGTTAAAACTTTATTGCACTGTGTAACAGATCTCCGTAACCTATCTGGGTCACATCTGTTAATGCTGCTTCCTTGCTGGACCACTATTCTCTCACCAGCAGTCTTTCGTGCATTTCTCCAGCCCTTAGCCAAAGTTTACGGTCAGGTACATGCAAAAAGCCTTGATAGCATCCCCCAGAAAGGAGCCAACATTCAGATCTGTAGGTTTAACAGCCAGGAACTGAATGCTTTATTGAATCATCTGAGCCAAATATATGCAGTCCCAGAAGGAGCATGGCAACTAATGGAAAACGACACCCAGGTGTTTTATAGACCTTCATCATTAATCCTTCTTCTATAGTCCTGTGCTGATGTTTCTGATCCTTGCTGTTTGAGACATAATTCGACCAAGGACAGATGATGGGATTAACTCTGGTCCACATTCCATCAAAACAGAACAATGGTAGATTGGGATGGTAAACGGGTTTCAGATTATACAGCATCAGATAATGGGGCAGTGTTTGTCAAACAAGACAGACCAACAGAGACCATTCAAACGTTTAACAGATGCAAACACATTCCAGATAGGGGGAGTTGGGAAAGGCTAAAGTGACCCACACAGTAACCCTATCAGTAGATAGTAACACATACACATAGACAATAACGATGGACAATAACAGTATTCATACATACCACAGATTACACAAACACCCTGCACCCTACAGGTAGAGGGTGACTTCAACATAGGAGTGGGCAGGATAATAATCAAGAACATCTGGTCTGCACCTCCCAAATACATCTCTAGGCCCATGTACCCCAGGTTCAAAGTGACACACGTCACATACTGCAGCTGGGTAGCACATGAAGGAGGCTGGATACACAGTTTAAACAAGGTTGTACTAAAAAAAGTTGAGTAAGGCTGAATACTGAAGGCAGATTGCAGGGCTTTATGTAGGCAGACAGGTGGCAGGGCTTGACGCAAGCAGAAGTTTTATCGGGTACAGGGTGAAGGCTCTGGAGGGCAGAGACCACACGGTTGAAGGCTCTGGAAGGCAGAAACCACATGGCTGAAAGTTTTGGAACTGGTACACTGTGGGCAGTTCCAGAATTTTTAAATAGACAGAATAGGCATGTGCCTACAAGCGCCTGCTCTGTAGAAAAAAAAAAAGTGCCTTGCTCTGTAAAAATTTTTTTTTTTTTTACAATCATTTACACCACTGTATCTCTGGATCCCTAAGGGCTAGAGCAGGGGTGGGGAACCTTTTTTCTGCCAAGGGCCATTTGGAGATTTATAAGATCATTCGAGGGCCATACAGAATTAACAACTTAAAATTTCGCCCGGTGCGGTAACTTATGGTGTCACCCCCTCTGAGTTTTACAGATTTTTTTTAACTACTCTTACTAATAAATCAGTACTCCCATATAGCACTGAATGCTCATACACACAGCACACATTACTGTGAGGTTTATTGCTGTGGAGCTCTCTCCTATGCTCGCACACAAATGTTTGCCAACTGCCAGCAAGTACGGTGCCTGTTCGAAGGCAGTGAAAGTGAAAGTACACATGGATATATATTGCCCCTAGCAGCTCTGGATATATTGCCCCCAGCAGCTCACCCATGGATATATATTGCCCCAGCTCACAATTATATATTGCCCCCAGCAGCTCACCCATGGATATATATTGCCCCAGCTCACATATGGATATATTGCCCAAGCTCACATATGGATATATTGCCCCCAGACCAGCTCACACATGGATATGCCCCAGCTCACTCATGGATATGCCCCAGCTCTCATGGATATGCCCCAGCTCTCATGGATATGCCCCAGCAGCTCTAATGGATATGTCCCAGCAGCTCTCATGGATATGCCCCAGTAGCTCTCATTGATATGCCCCAGCGCACATAGATATTGCCCCCAGCTCACCTCAAAGGCTCCTGCCGCCGCCGCATTTTCGGCTCCCTCTGAGTGTCCGGCGGCGTGGAGCTTCGGCGCCCGCCTGGGGGAGCCATGTGACCAGCCGCGATCTCGCAAGAACTTGGCTGGTCATGTGGTTCCCCCAGGTGAGCGCCGAAGCTCCATGGCTTCGGACGCTCGCAGGGAGCCGCGGGCCGGACCCAGGGCCGGTGCAAGCATTTTTGTCTACTCAGGCGAAGGTGCGTTTTGGTGCCCCCCCTCCAATATCAGCATAGAGATGCATAATAATAGTCTCTATCAGGAGTATTTAGTGTCTTCTCACCGAAAGTAAAGGACGCTGAATGTTGCTCTTGCAAGGACAACCTCTAGCAGTGGTCTGAGTCACTGATTGATTGGCACTATGGCACAGGAGTGTCACAAAAACTATGCTGTGCCTGGTGGTGCCACTTCTGTGCCACATTGCCAATACCCACAATATATTACCAGTGTCACAGCTTTCGTACCTTACCACTTGTTGTGATACTGCTCCCACTGGAGACTATTCTATTTAACAGTGATATAGAAAGGGTAGTAGATACTTGGAATAAACTCCCTGTGGGAGCAGTAAAAGTGATATAGAAAGGGTAGTAGATACATGGAGCAGTATCTACTACCCTTTCTATATCACTGTTACTGCTCCCACTGGGAGGCTATTCCATGTATCTACTACCCTTTCTATATCACTGTTACTGCTCCCACTGGGAGGTTATTCCATGTATCTACTACCCATTCTATATCACTGTTACTACCCCCACTGGGAGGCTATTCCATGTATCTACTACCCTTTCTATATCACTGTTACTGCTCCCACTGGGAGGTTATTCCATGTATCTACTACCTTCTTTTCTATATCACTGTTACATGGAATAGCCTCCCAGTGGGAGCAGTAACAGTGATATAGAAAAGGTAGTAGATACATGGAATAACATCCCAGTGGGGGCAGTATCTACTACCTTTTCTATATCACTGTTACTGCTCCCACTGGGAGGTTATTCCATGTAACAGTGATATAGAAAAGGTAGTAGATACTGCCCCCACTGGGAGGTTATTCCATGTATCTACTACCTTTTCTATATCACTGTTACTGCTCCCACTGGGAGGCTATTCCATGTATCTACTACCCTTTCTATATCACTGTTACTGCTCCCACTGGGAGGCTATTCCATGTATCTACTACCCTTTCTATATCACTGTTACTGCTCCCACTGGGAGGTTATTCCATGTATCTACTACCCATTCTATATCACTGTTACTGCCCCCACTGGGAGGTTATTCCATGTATCTACTACCTTTTCTATATCACTGTTACTGCCCCCACTGGGAGGCTATTCCATGTATCTACTACCCTTTCTATATCACTGTTACTGCTCCCACTGGGAGGCTATTCCATGTATCTACTACCCTTTCTATATCACTGTTACTGCTCCCACTGGGAGGTTATTCCATGTATCTACTACCCATTCTATATCACTGTTACTGCCCCCACTGGGAGGTTATTCCATGTATCTACTACCTTTTCTATATCACTGTTACTGCTCCCACTGGGAGGCTATTCCATGTATCTACTACCCTTTCTATATCACTGTTACTGCCCCCACTGGGAGGCTATTCCATCTATCTACTACCCTTTCTATATCACTGTTACTGCCCCCACTGGGAGGCTATTCCATCTATATACTGCCCATTCTATATCACTGTTACATGGAATAACCTCCCAGTGGGAGCAGTAACAGTGATATAGAATGGGTAGTAGATACATGGAATAACCTCCCAGTGGGGGCAGTAACAATGATGTTGAAAGGGCAGTATATAGATGGAATAGCCTCCCAGTGGGGGCAGTAACAGTGATATAGAAAGGGTAGTAGATGGAATACCCTCCCAGTGGGAGCAGTATCTACTACCCTTTCTATATCACTGTTACTGCCCCCACTGGGAGGCTATTCCATCTATATACTGCCCTTTCAATATCACTGTTACTGCTCGCTAGTTTGGCATCAGGCCAGGACAGTAAGGCAGCCGCCTGAGCTGCCTTACATTAGCGCCGGCCCTGGCCGGACCAAGTCATATGCGGCTCGCGGGCCGGACGTTACCCACCCCTGGGCTAGAGGGACATATGAGGTATCATTTAAAATGCCCAATTTTGGCTTTTCCAGGGATACCAAAGATAACCAAGTTAGACTTATTCTTTAAAAAAAAAAATATTTTCCTCTTTTTTTTTCTAACGCAGCACTATTATTCAGTTTACAATTATAAGGTGAACAGTGATGCTGCAATAACGCACGTTCTCATTTCCCACACTGCCAGAAAGTGTGCAGCTGATGATGCAATTCATTGTTTCATCGACAATCTAGGCGGTGGCACTGCAGTGAGCAGGCCCAGATTAAGATCTCTATGGGCCTGGAGTTGAAGATTTTAATGGGCTTTTTTTGTAATTTAGTGAAATTAGTTTAGTGAAATGAAAACATATTTTAGGTTATTTAATAGTGCAGATATAGATATATATAACCAGGCAGATACTGTGTGATTCATTTTTCATTCAGATTTCATTAATTTAAAGAAGTGTAAAAAAAAAAAATCCCCATTTTTATCATCCAAACCTTTGTGGTTATATATTCTATAGGGCATTCTTGTTAAAACAAATGTGAAATGGGAACCTGTTACTGCATTTTTCTGAGAAAATATACAATTTTAACCAAGAAATAAAAAAAAATGAAATATTTTCCTTGTGTTTTGGAACATGATTTTTTACGAATAATATGACTATGTATAAAACACTGACCGTGCTCCCAGCGTGGGAAATAAGAAGGTGAGTAATGGCAGTGGTATTGCTCATTTTATACGTGACAAATGGACAATGCCATCGCTTTGGAACTAAAACGACATAAATAAAAAAAATAGTTTTCTTTTCTTTTAGATTTTTACATGGTCAGGTTTGGTATTAGTGCAAAGGCCGGACTCTGACTTGTCCAATGACACCTCACTTGACCTTGTGAGGTGTAAAGATTAGTGACGCAGGGTTCCAAAGTTCCCCGCAGTGCTCTTCGCTGCAGTGCGGCGGTTTAGGTTTTTGATGTAACAATGGATTTTACCATCACCCATCACCTCCACACTTGTTGGTGACATGAGAAATGTGATGGTTAGTTAGTGCAGCATCATTGTTTACTTTATAATTGAAAAGTGAAAAATATTACTGTTGGAAAGAAAAATTTAATATTTATTATTTTAGTTTATTTACTTAAAACCTGGTCATGTTTATATCATTGGAAAGGCCATGCTCTGGCCTTTCCAGTGATACCTCACATGACCCTGTAGCTGCTATGGATTTGGAGATACAGGGGTCCAAATGCAGACATACAGGGTTATTCAGAGAGCGTGAAAAGCAGGAGTATGACTGGGGAATAAAAAATTCTAGGTCAAAATAGCCAAACCAGAAAAATTCTCCCTTTCATCTCACTTTCCAAATCGGCTATTTTGACCTAGAATTTTTCATTCTCCAGTCATTCTCCTGCTTTTCACGCTCTCTGAATAACACTGATAGTTATCGTTTCTCTGGGCCTATTCTGAGGCATGGGCCTGGAGCTGCTGCTCCATCTGCCCCAATGTTAATCCGGCCCTGGCAGTGAGGAGAAACAAGGGGAGTTTGGAATTGGAACCAGCATCACTGAGTTTTACACTGCACAAGGTCAAATGAAGTGTCATTGCAAAGACCAGAGTATGCTCTTTACAATGATATCAAGCATGACGATGTAATGTGTAAAAATTAAAAAATTGAAAAAAAGTAAATGCAAAATTAATTTTTTCTCTGTTTGACAGCAGAGGCAATATATGCTTTTACATATGAAAGAAACAATGGCACTGCACTAACTAAACTAAGGCTGTAGATTATGCCCCTTTTGATTTGAGCGCAGAGATAAACTGTTTTTCAGTTATTGTTGTGGGTTAGGGGTACACCACATTTCTGTGCCTACAGGCTCCTGAGATGCAAATCCTGCCCTGACTGTAGTTATTAGGACAGGAACACTGCAGGCTTGGATTGCTAGATACACTGCAGGCTAGATCACAGGAACATTGCAGGCTTGGATTGCTAGATACACTGCAGGCTAGATCACAGGAACACTGCAGGCTTGGATTGCTAGATACACTGCAGGCTAGATCACAGGCAGTGGCGTCACAAGGGGGGTGTGGGGGATGCGGCCCGCACCCAGGTGACACCACCCCTAGGGTGACACCCAGTGCTAAAAAATTATATATATATATATTTTTTTTTTTACTAAGTATTTTACCAGGAAGGATACATTGAGATTTCTCTAATTTTCAAGTATATCCTGGGCAGGCAAGGCCTATGCCAGCACTTTCTAGGAGGCGGCAAAAAAAGCCGCCAAAATGCATCTGGCGCCCGCAATACTACTCGTCCGGCAGGAGCAAGTTGACTGGCGGAGGCTGGAGCCGATTGGAACATCTCGCGCAGCCTGCTGTGTATGTACAAGCACTCGGGAAGGCTGCATGACCCATAGCATGGACCAGTATAGAGTCCCATGCTAGGGACCAGTAAATGGGTATTGAACATTTTTCAGGAGGCTGTCAGACCTCTAGCAGGTGTGGGCCGACCCAGACACGCCTCCACTCTGGTCCCCGGTCCTTCCCACATCCCCCGATGCTCCTTGTTGCTCCCTCCTCGTCCTGCGCGCTTTCTTTCTATGCATGCGTGCCGCCAGATTCAGCGGCTTTAAGCCGCCAGCGGCACGGCACACACGTGACGTCACCAAGCCCGTGACGGCTCCCCCAGGCATCATGTGATTAGCTCCACCTATGGGTGAACAAAGAGTTATATTTAAACTTGCTTTTCTCCATTCACCTTGCCCTTCCGTGGTTCCAGTTTATCTGACCCCTTAAGTGCCTGGTATTGCTGTATGCTGATCTATATTGCTGTCTCACTGTGTTTGACCCAGATTTGGCCATCGACCTGTGTACCTCTTTAACCCCTTGTTTTGGATTTGTCTTTTGACTATTCTACTCTACTCTGGCTTCCAGGCTTTGCCTGGTTCTCTGCTCCCCTTTTTCCTTTCTGTACCTCTCCTGTCGTTTACAGCCATACAAGGACTGGTGTTTCTCTTCCTTATTGCTGTCCCTGCCTTATAGGTTCACCTTTTACAATTCTGTAACCCAGCCACATCAAGGACTGGTACAGAACCTGGGTGAAGGGTTACCTGGTATTGCATCTCGTGTTAACCCGTAAGCTACCTAGGAAATTTCCTGAACCAGTCCTACAGAGACAATTAATTCACACTTAAGGCAACTAAGATGACAGCCCTTAAGTGTGGCAGTAAACAAACACAATGGTTCTTGTGTGGCGTTTAACACATTCTAAACAGAAATGCCCCTTCACACCACAATACAAGCATAACACTTCACGTATTCTTTGTTCCTCTGACAATCTGGTACGTCCCACCTGCATGGGTTTCTACGGGACTCCATTCTACTGTCAGGGCTGAAAAAATCATCTGTGTACCCATCGAGTGCAAACTGCATAGCAACTCACTGGTTTTCAGCCTATGTAACTGTGTTATACTCCAGTGCTCACTCAAAGACCGTGAGTAAGAGCACTGGTGCTCTGCTGGCACATCATTGGAGTGCTAGTGCTTTGACTCACTGAACGCCAGAGTACATAGTGGAAGATCGACTTGTACTCTCCTGACCACCCTGACCACTAGGGATGTGGAAGGATATCAGCCTCACTGAAGGGGCCTGGTGGCTATATCACCACCAGAGATTCCACCTCCAGGCATTTTGTCCACTTCTTCAGTGGTTAAAAGCGAGGTGTAAGAAATAAAAAATATAGAGAACTTATTGTACAATTGTAGTTGTGATGTAAAGGTATGCTATTGAAAAGATGCTGGGGAAAAATGTGAAAAAAGATCAGTTATAAAAAGGTCCTGTCCTCAAAAGTTTGCTCTTAACTATAAGAGAATACTCATAGAAAGAAAAAATGATCATATTCCATTGGAGGAAGATTCAAGATATGCATCTCATGGTTGGGAAGGATAGCATCTATTAAGATGACTATACTCCCTAAGTTGCTCTATGTATTTCAATTGTTCTCTAAGCCACTCTCAAAATCACACTTGGACTCTATGCAACGCCTTCTAACCAATTTTATCTGGAAAAGTCCTAATTTCTGTTATGTTAATGCGTAGAGTTCTAAATTTTGACTATACATTGCATTAGCCAAATTCAGCAAATGTATAGCTCGTATTTAAAACCCTAGATACTAAATTGTGCCCCCTCCCCCACATGCACCCATGTCACTCAGAGTTTTGCCTTAGCTTGGAAGAGCTTGGCCCAGCTTGACATAGCTCAGAATAACTTGGCACAACTCAGCACACCATTATCCCTATTACAATCTTAACGCTAGTGTTAGCGCTCAGCTTTGTGAGGTTAAGTGGCCCTAGCGCAGGCTGCTGCCCATATTACAATCCGAACGTTAACTGGATAAGAAATCTGTTAGCGCATCAGGGATTGCAGGCGAGCATCGGCGGGCTTACTGTACTTTACACTCCCAATGCTTAACATAGGGAGCGCAAAGAGTGATTAGCATTAGGATTACAAAGTCCAGTGGCGTCGTAACGTGGGGGCGGGGGGTGCGGCCCGCACCAGATGACACCCGCCTTTAGGGTGACACCGTCACCCTAAGGGCGGGTGTCTCACCCCCCGCCGCGTATTCGCTCCCTGCGAGCGTCCGAAGCATGCAGCTTCGGCGCTCGCCTGGAGGAAACACGTCACCAGCCAATCGCGGCTGGTCACGTGGCTCTCCCAGGCGAGCGCCCAAGTTGCGCGCCGCCGGACGCTCAGAGGGAGCGAACAGAACACGCGGCGGAGGTGAGCTGGGGGCCTGGCAGTATCCATGTGCTGGGGCATTCCATGAGCTGCTGGGGCATTCCATGAGCTGCTGGGGCATTCCATGAGGAGCAGGGGCAAATCCATGTGTGAGCTGGGGCATTCCATGAGGAGCTGGGGCATTCCATGAGTGAGCTGGGGCATTCCATGAGGAGCTGGGGCAAATCCATGTGTGAGCTGGGGCATTCCATGAGGAGCTGGGGCAAATCCATGTGTGAGCTGGGGCATTCCATGAGGTGCTGGGGCAAATCCATGTGTGTGCTGGGGCATATCCATGAGGAGCTGGGGCATTCCATGTGTGAGCTGGGGCATTCCATGAGGTGCTGGGGCAAATCCATGTGTGAGCTGGGGCATTCCATGAGGTGTTGGGGCAAATCCATGTGTGTGCTGGGGCATATCCATGAGGAGCTGGGGCATTCCATGTGTGACCTGGGCATTCCATGAGGAGCTGGGGCATTCCATGAGGTGCTGGGGCAAATTCATGTGTGAGCTGGGGCATTCCATGAGGTGCTGGGGCAAATCCATGTGTGTGCTGGGGCATATCCATGAGGAGCTGTGGCATTCCATGAGGAGCTGGGGCATTCCATGTGTGACCTGGGCATTCCATGAGGAGCTGGGGCAAATCCATGTGTGAGCTGGGGCATTCCATGAGGAGCTGGGGCATTCCATGTGTGAGCTGGGGCATTCCATGAGGAGCTGGGGCATTCCATGTGTGAGCTGGGGCATTCCATGAGGAGCTGGGGCATTCCATGAGTGAGCTGGGGCATTCCATGAGGTGCTGGGGCAATCCATGTGTGTGCTGGGGCTTATCCATGAGGAGCTGGGGCAAATCCATGTGTGAGCTGGGGCATTCCATGAGGAGCTGGGGCATTCCATGAGTGAGCTGGGGCATTCCATGAGGAGCTGGGGCAAATCCATGTGTGAGCTGGGGCATTCCATGAGGAGCTGGGGCAAGTCCATGTGTGAGCTGGGGCATTCCATGAGGTGCTGGGGCAAATCCATGTGTGTGCTGGGGCTTATCCATGAGGAGCTGGGGCATTCCATGTGTGAGCTGGGGCATTCCATGAGGTGCTGGGGCAAATCCATGTGTGAGCTGGGGCATTCCATGAGGTGTTGGGGCAAATCCATGTGTGTGCTGGGGCATATCCATGAGGAGCTGGGGCATTCCATGTGTGACCTGGGCATTCCATGAGGAGCTGGGGCATTCCATGAGGTGCTGGGGCAAATTCATGTGTGAGCTGGGGCATTCCATGAGGTGCTGGGGCAAATCCATGTGTGTGCTGGGGCATATCCATGAGGAGCTGGGGCATTCCATGAGGAGCTGGGGCATTCCATGTGTGACCTGGGCATTCCATGAGGAGCTGGGGCAAATCCATGTGTGAGCTGGGGCATTCCATGAGGAGCTGGGGCATTCCATGTGTGAGCTGGGGCATTCCATGAGGAGCTGGGGCATTCCATGTGTGAGCTGGGGCATTCCATGAGGAGCTGGGGCATTCCATGAGTGAGCTGGGGCATTCCATGAGGAGCTGGGGCAAATCCGTGTGTGAGCTGGGGCATTCCATGAGGAGCTGGGGCAAATCCATGTGTGAGCTGGGGCATTCCATGAGGTGCTGGGGCAATCCATGTGTGTGCTGGGGCATATCCATGAGGAGCTGGGGCATATCCATGAGGAGCTGGGGCATTCCATGTGTGAGCTGGGGCATTCCATGAGGAGCTGGGGCAAATCCATGTGTGAGCTGGGGCATTCCATGAGGTGCTGGGGCAAATCCATGTGTGAGCTGGGGCATTCCATGAGGTGCTGGGGCAAATCCATGTGTGTGCTGGGGCATATCCATGAGCTGCTGGGGCATATCCATGAGGTGCTGGGGCATATCCATGTGTGAGCTGGGGCATATCCATGAGTGAGCTGGGGCATATCCATGAGTGAGCTGGGGCATATCCATGAGTGAGCTGGGGCAGTATCCATGAGCTGCTGGGGCATATCCATGTGTGCTGGGGCATTATCCATGTGCTGGGGCATTCCATGTGCTGGGGCAGTATATCCATGAGAGGAGCTGGGGCAGTATATCCATGAGAGGAGCTGGGGCAGTATCAGTGGCGTAGCGTGGGGGGGCTGGGGGGGCCGTGGCCCCGGGCGCAGTTTTGTTAGGGGCGCATTCGCGCCCCTAAAACTGGCCCGGGGGTTGAGGGACCCAGATGCCGGGCAGCGCGAGAGCGCCTGCCCGGTCTTGAACAGTCCGTCCTGTGAAGTGGATGCGGCTGTGTGCGTGCGCAGCCGGTCACGTGGTCCGGCTAATCAGGTGGTACTGAGTCTCTGTACCACCTGACTGGCCGGACCGCGTGACCGGCTGCGCACGCACACAGCCGCATCCACTTCACAGGACGGACTGTTCAAGACCGGGCAGGCGCTCCCGCGCTGCCCGGCATCTGGGTCCCTCAACCCCCTGCCGGAGCTGGGGCAACAATCCAGGTGAGAGCTGGGGGCAAATCCATGACCTGGGGGCAAATCCATGTGTGACCTGGGGGCAAATCCATGAGCTGGGGCAAATCCATGAGCTGGGGCAGTATCCATGAGCTGGGGGGCAAATCCATGAGCTGGGGGCAAATCCATGAGCTGGAGGGGGCAAATCCATGAGCTGGGGGGCAAATCCATGAGCTGGGGGGCAAATCCATGAGTGAGCTGGGGCAAATCCATGAGTGAGCTGGGGGGCAAATCCATGAGCTGGGGGCAAATCCATGAGTGAGCTGGGGCAAATCCATGAGCTGGGGCAAATCCATGAGTGAGCTGGGGGGCAAATCCATGAGCTGGGGGCAAATCCATGAGTGAGCTGGGGCAAATCCATGAGCTGGGGGCAAATCCATGAGCTGGGGGCAAATCCATGAGTGAGCTGGGGCAAATCCATGAGCTGGGGCAAATCCATGAGTGAGCTGGGGGGCAAATCCATGTGTGAGCTGGGGCAAATCCATGAGCTGGGGGCAAATCCATGAGCTGGGGGCAAATCCATGAGCTGGGGCAATATCCATGTGAGAGCTGGGACAATATCGATAACGTGTCCACAGGGGGGGCGCACAATTCTTGGCTGGCCCCGGGTGCTGACAACCCACGCTACGCCACTGGGCAGTATATCCATGAGAGGAGCTGGGGCACTATATCCATGAGAGGAGCTGGGGCATATCCATGTGTGCTGGGGGCAGCATCCATGAGAGCTGGGGCAAGGCCATGTGTGAGCTGGTCTGGGGCAATATATCCATGTATGAGCTGGTCTGGGGCAATCTATCCATGTGTGAGCTGAGGCGCAATATATCCATGTGTGAACTGAGGCGCAATATATCCATATGTGAGCTGGGGCAATATATATCCATGGGTGAGCTGCTGGGGGCAATATATATCTGTGAACTGGGGCAATATATCCATATGTGAGCTGGGGCAATATATATCCATGGGTGAGCTGCTGGGGGCAATATATATCCAGTCTAATCCAGAGCTGCTGGGGGCAATATATATCCATGTGTGCTTTCACTGCCTTCGAACAGGCAACGTACTTGCTGGCAGTTGGCTAAAATTTGTGTGAGCATATGAGAGAGCTCCACAGCAATAAACCTCACAGTAATGTGCGCTGTGTGTATGAGCATTCAGTGTTATATGGGAGTACTGATTTAGGAGTAAGAATAGTTAAAAAAAAAAATCTGTAAAACTCGGGGGGGGGGGTGACACCATAAATTACTGCACCGGGTGACACCAACCCTAGTGACGCCACTGACAAAGTCCTAACGTTAATTACCGCACTGCTGCGTTTAACTGAAGAGTTACCCACAGCTAAAACCAGCCAAAAATCTGATACTCACCTTTCATCCCGCGGCAAGAACGACTGTCCGATCCGCCGCTTCTGGCCACCGCAAACATAGTGAGACTGTGAGAAAAAGTCACCAGTCTCCCACTGCAAATCACTCCGCAAACCTGCAGGATCTCGTGAGAGCAAGATCATGCAGAACGATATCATTGCTCCCTATAATGTCAAAAATTCTGGAAAAATGTGTCTACACTCAATTACGTGATTATTATCAATATTGGAACTATTTAACCCCAGATCAATCAGGCTTTCATCCAAATCATTCAACTATAACTGCCCTTTTAAAAGTTTGTAATGATATCCAAGCTGGGATGGAACAAGGAAACCTAACTGGAGCCATCTTCCTTAATTTTGCCAAGGCCTTTGACACAGTAGACCATGGCATCTTATTCCAAAAACTTAAAAACTCCGGTATTGGTGATCGCACGCTAACCTGGTTTCAGTCATATGTATCTGATCGGTCGCAATGTGTCCATTTCTGGCAGCTCCTCCCTCCCCCTCCCAGTCACTTGCAGTGTACCCCAAGGCTCGATACTTGGCCCCCTGCTATTCACAATATTCATTAATGATCTGCCCAACGTCTGCAAAGCCTCAACTGTACACATGTACGTAGACGACACTGTAATCTATACCAGCAAACCAAATCTCCCACAGCTGGAGGCTGTGCTGCAAGAATAATTCAAAGAGGTAGAAAAGTGGATTAATGATAACAAACTTTTTTTAAAATACTGACAAAACTGTTACGATGCTCTTTGGAGCAGCACCTAAACTACACAAATTGCAATCGCCCCATCTAGGTGTCAGGACAAGATCAAATGACATGTTGACCACAGTCACTTCTCTCAAATATCTAGGTATGTGGTTAGACCCAAATCTATCCTTTGACCCCCACATTGAAAAACTCTCATTTAAACTTTACCCCAAACTAGGTGCCATGTACAGAAACAAATCCTGCCTGAGCCCCGCGGTAAGAAAGCAGATCGTACAGCAAATGCTTATGCCAGCTTTTGAATATCGAGATGTAGTGTATGCAGCTGCCCCGCAAACACACCTCCAGAAACTTACTACATTGTATAACTCATTCTGCCGCTTTGCGCTACAATGTAACTACATGACCCACCATTGTGACATGTTAAAAGAGCTAAACTGGCCGTCGCTGGAATCTAGACGTACTCTTCACCTTTCCAACCTGGGGCCAAATTACGCTCCTAGCGTTAAAACGCGGGCGCAAGGGAGGAAAAACTGCGCCCGCAGTTTTCCCCCTTGCGCCCGTGTTTTAACGCTAGATTACAATGCAGGCGCAAAAAATGCTGCCTGCATTGTTACCGCGCGCTACGGGACGGGATGCTCACGGCAGCGCTGAGCACAGCCTCGAGCATCTACTCGATGGAGTCCATAGGACTCCATTGAGTTTCCCCCTGTCGATCACATGACCAGCTGGATCTCGCCTCGCGAGATCCGGTCGGTCGCCGTAGTGACACGCAGGGAGAGACTGGGGGAACTTTTTCCCCCAGTCTTTACCTGCTCCCGCCGGACGGAGGGGGCGGTCGGAGATGCGGTCCTCGACGCGGGACAGGAGGTGAGTATCTGACTTGGTTTTTGTTTTTTTAGGCTGGTGTTAACGGATTCTTCAGAAACAGAATCCGTTAACACCAAGTCCTGGCTCTGGTTAACTTTCTGCTAACCAGAGCCAGACAGTAATCAGCGGTAGGATTTTGTAATCCAGCGCTGATTAACACTTTGCGCTCCCCATGTTAAGTATAGGGAGCACAAAGTACAGTAACCTTGTGCTGAAAAGCGCAAGGTACCAAACGGGTTACTTAACCCGTTTGTGTTTGGATC
This sequence comes from Leptobrachium leishanense, assembly GCA_009667805.1. Taxonomy (NCBI): domain Eukaryota; kingdom Metazoa; phylum Chordata; class Amphibia; order Anura; family Megophryidae; genus Leptobrachium; species Leptobrachium leishanense. Next base: position 170,729,052 of record CM019064.1, read on the forward strand.
GTAATATGCAGTAGACACTGCAGCTAATGTTAATGCTCACACAAGTGAGCGTTAGTGTCAAGAATGTAATGTGGCCCCTGGTGTTTAAGAGCTTTTTTGGGAAGCTACCACCCTACCTGAATAGGCTGCTTCCCCCAGCAGTTCCCTCATCCTATAACTTCCGATCCAGGACCTGCAACTTAATTACAATACCACAATACAAAAAGTCAGTTGCTCGATCCTCATTTTCCTACCGAGCATCACAATTATGGAATAATCTCCCAGGGGTGCCGGACAAAATCACTACAACCAGGTTCCCTAATGCCAACATCCCGACGGCCAACTTCCAGACAGAACAAGTGCCGGACATCCCAACTTCCCTACACGGCCAACTTCCAGACATCCATAATCCCAAACACCCTAACCCTATTTTGTTATAATATACAGACAGGACATAACGTATACATATAATAATGATATATTATGAATCTGCTGGGTCTGCCGGAAAGAACGATATATAATATATCTGAGTCAGATAATAAAATAAGGCTTCAAAACGCGTTTAAACATGATGAGCGAAACCGGTAAAAATGACCGCAGCACACAGGCAGGAAATGCCTCAGCAGCGAAAGGGTTAACATACCTCACTACAGAATGCACCTGTAACATGTAACATAGTGACTATATAGAGAATGCACCTGTAAACATGTAACGTAGTGACTATGTACAGAATGCACCAGTAAACATGTAACCTAGTGAATATATTTATTTTCTGTTAATCTGTATATTTGTGCAATTTTTTTTAATATCTTGCATTTTATTACTTTGTATTTCTGTAACAACTGTAACAATTTAATGTTGCTGAACCCAGGACATACTTGAAAACGAGAGAAATCTCAATGTATCCTTCCTGGTAAAATCCTTTATAAATAAATAAATAAATAAATGTGACCCGGCAGCCCAAGCCTCCATGTGGTCCTTTAGACTCCAAGGGTGGATACTCGCGGTGGCACGTTAGCACTGCATTACAGGGCAGGCTGCTGAATCATCACCTGTCCCGTAATATGGTGCTAAAACAGGGACACTAAGGGGAAGGTTGCAGGTGCAAGTTTTCCACCTTAGTATCCCCCATTTTCAGGCAGTATTGTAATACTGCCCCAGAGGTTTAAACTGCTCTCGCAGTGTTTTGACTAACAGGGATGGGCTTTCTCCTATGTAGCAGCCAGTGTGTGAGTGTCAAAGTGCTGGAAATTAAGTTAACCACTTCGCTGCGGTGGACGCGCTCAGCGCGTCCAACCGCAGGTAGCGTTCCATGCGGTGCACGCGCTGAGCGCGTCCTCTCTTTGGGGCCAGCGTTCGGCCGGGTTCCGGCCGATCGCTGGCCCCCCCGGTGCGGGCTGACATCCTCGATGTCAGCCCAGCACCCGGAACTGCCGCCGGAGTAATTAGGTGTCATCGCGGGGGCGCGATGACACCTAATTCAGGCGCCCCCCCGCATGTGCGGAGGAGGCGCCTGAAAGGGAGGGGGGGAGGTCCTTCGGACCTCTCTCCCTCCCGATCGGCGGCGTGCATGGGGTTAACCCAGGCACCGTTTGGAAAGGCACAGCCTGCCCTTCCAAATGGTACCTGGCATTAACCCCATGGGGGCAGGATCACGAATCCGCGCCGAAAAGCGCCGGTTCGTGATCCTTTCCCGGAGCTGGCCGACATCTTGGATGTCGGCCAAGCTTCCGGGAATGCCCCCTGAGGCCTGGCGTCATCGTGCATAGCACGATGACGCCAGTCCTGGAGTTAACCCCTAACTGCCACCAATGGTGGAGATAGGGGGTTCCAATGAACCCCCTATCTCCCGATCCGTGGCAGTTAGGGGTTATTGTTTGGTATTGTTGGATCGGCCAGAGCATGGCCGTTCCAACAATACCAAACATGAGTATAAAAAAAGTTTTAAAAAAAGAAAAAGAAAAAAAAATAAACAAGTTTTTTTTTCTTTTTTTTGGTTTGTTAATGCAGCAATATTGTTCCCATTTCAATTATAATGTGAACAATGATGCTGCACTAACGATTTTTGTATGCGGTGCGTTTGTTAAAAATCGCGTAATTTTCTCCAAAAAAAAAAGGAACGAGACCCCATCTCTAATTTTTTTAACAAGCGCACCCCATACAAAATATAACCGCAATTGCTCGCATGTTAAAATGTGAAAAAAAAACACTTTACATGTTGTAAATTATTGAAAATTCATATTTTATTGCATTTTTTGTTATAATATACAGACAGGTCATGACGTATACATATAATAATGACATATTATGAATCTGCCGAGTCTGACGGAAAGAACGATATATAATATGTCTGGCTCATATACTAAAATAAGCCTTCAAAACACGTTTAAACATGATGAGCAAAATCGGTAAAAATGAGCCTCAGCAGCGAAAGGGTTAATGTGTTGGCATCACAGGGGATGTGCGGGCGTCTCTACAGGGCAGCAAGGGGGGGCAATTGCCCCCCTAGGATATTTCTTGCTCCCCATGTGCCCCCCCCCCACTAGAAATCAGCATCCAGCTTACAACACTTCTTCGGACTGCTGTATCTCCGTCCCAGTGCATCATATATGGAGGATCTAGGTGACATTGGAAAGGGCAGATTCTGGCCTTTCCAATGATACCCAATATGAACATGACCATCAATGTGAAGTAAAAGTCCTAAAACATTAAAGATGTGGCGATTAAGGATTTGGCGAATTGTCTGCTCTCTGGATAGCCGAATGGTCAGGAAAGGTAACCGAACGCTGATTTTCAGCGTTCGGTTACCTTTCTCAAACAATTCGGATCTCTTTGGATAACCCTGTAAGCCTTAAGGTAATGATTTATGGTATCGGTCTATGTGATTTAACATATATTGCTTAGGTATTGCACCAAAACATCTCATAAAAGGTTCTCTTAAAAGTTTAAAGTTAATTTCCAGGCTCATAGAACTCCTTTTCTTAATCTTTTTACATCCTGGTACGTAATACAAAATTTTCCACAACTCATCCTTTCCAATCTTTGGATGGACTCATGGTTCCCACGTCGCTTATCATTTCCTTCCTCTCCTACAAGATTCCCATGTCATATGAAATTCTCCCTAGCACACTCCCTCAGCATTCGCAATCTCCTTAAAATATAGGACTGTAAATCACTCATCTCACCCCAGCTCTCAATTATCTTTTGTCGTGGTCATTGTTTCTATGAGGTGAGCCATCTACCTAACACGTTACTATGCAGGTCTATTCAAAGAAAGGTGAAACTCCAGAGAATGACTGGAGAAGTGAAAATTCTAGGTCAGAGTAGCCAAACAAGAAAAATTCTCCCATTTATCTCACTTTACAAATCGACTATTTGGTCTAGATTGTTCTCTTCTCCTGTCAGTTCTCATGGTTTTCACCTTTCTCTGAATAACCCTGCATGTCTTGGCCTGTCCAATTTGGTTATCATACATCTTTATCTGTACGTTATATTTCACGTATTCTGTTTTCTTTTTAGTTTGAATTGTATAGCTAGGTATTGCAAAACCTTAATTACAAAAAACGCAATACATTTAGGGCCCTATTCCAATCCTGCCATTCAGCTAACGACTGGAGCCTTTATACACAACGGATCCAGCCGCTAGCTTATAGGCGCAAGCTGCTATTCTGACAAACCTTGTTTGCAGCTTGGACAATGCGGCTACTTACTATAGCATAAAGGAACACTGTTGAAAAATAACCAACCCCTTCTTTGCCGTTAAATAACTGGGCAGATGTTGCTGACAGAATCTCCAAATATTTTTATTCTTTGGGGGGAAAAATACTCACCTTTTCTCCCCTGGTCCACACTGCTTGTCCTTGTTGGCTTAGGGACTTCCAAACCAGAAAGTCCTTGCAGCTTTGCTACACAATGTGCATGGCTAGTCTGGATCTGACATCCAGGATCTGGAAAATGTGCATCTCTCTGGACTAGCGCACTTTGCACATGCAATGTTCCAAACACCGTCGCAGGATGATGGCTTGGATTCCAACTCGAGACGCTCATACAAGTTTCTGCATTTAGAGATATCTGATTGGCTGCACATTCTAGTCATGCACAGACCGATACCATGGAGTCAATACAATGCTGCTGTCTGTCTGAAAGACTGTTGAAGTAGAGGGCAGCACTAGAAAGAAGGTATTACACTCCAGGATAAAAATAGGGTGAGAAGTGGAGAAACAGGGTTGGATGCTTTACCAATTCACCTAATGCCTCTCAAACTAAAAAAAAATCTCTGATCTCAACTTCTTATTCATATCTTGGAATCGTCTCACTCACTAATTGTCGTAATTTCATATTTCTGTTTTTATTTATTTGATATTGGAAGAGAGGGGTAGCAGAATTTGGAGTGGCCTAGGGCAGCACAAAACCAAAACACGCCCCTGGAGAGAGCTGAACAGCTCACAGTCAACCACATCCTTGTTTATACTAAATTTTCAGTTTTATTTATTCCAATTTATTATTCTCGTTACGGTTGTATTTACATAGAGGTCACTGGTCTGCACAGCCTGTTTCTTTAGGGTGTGCACCACTGGAACAATTATTAACTTCTAATGTATTTTAATAAACAATACGTAAGTGCATACAGTGTATTTTCATGTTTTTCATCATAATTCAGATAATGAGCAGCTAGCAAGTATTGATAAGAAGCAAAATGGGGACTTGATGGATCAACGCACCCAGCATTTAGGGTGTGCCTGTAGACGCATAGCACACTCTTTCTACACACCTATGACCATGTATTGAAATGTGAAACCATCTCAAGACTGGATTGTCAGTCATAAAACATTTCTGGAAGTACCTCCTCCCGGCAGCAGCCTGTCTCTGTTGGGGTGCCCCAAGGTTCAGTACTGGGCCCTCTTCTTTCGATCTACACTGCCTCTCTAGGCAAACTGATCAGCTCGTTTGGATTCCAGTACCATCTATACACTGATGACACTCAAATATACCTCTCCTCCCCTGATCTTTCTCCAGCTCTTCTGGATCGAGTCACTGACTGTCTCTCTGACGTCTCGAATTAGATGTCTTCCCACTTCCTTAAACTCAATCTTGCCAAAACTGAAATTCTCATTGTTCCTCCGTCCAAGGAAAACCCAAAACCACCTATCTCTCTACGAGTAAATGGAACGCTCATTAGCCCAACGCCTCAAGCTCGCTGCCTTGGTGTCACATTCGATTCTGACCTAACGTTCTCTCCCCATATCCAGACAGTAACTAAATCCCATTACTATCAACTCAAGAACATTGCCCGTGTCCGCCCCTTTCTGACACAAGATACCGCAAAAGTGCTGTTTCATGCTCTTGTCATTTCACGACTTGATTACTGCAGCTCACTCCTTATTAGCCTCCCCAGCTCCCGTATTGCCCCTTTGCAATCTGTAATGAATGCAGGGGCCAGGCTTATTTTTCTCACCAGACACTTCTCGCGCACCTACCCACTCTGCCGGTCCCTCCATTGGCTTCCTGTACATTTTAAGATACAGTTTAAAATACTGGATACAGTTTAAAATAATGCTCACGTTCAAATCACTCACCAACTCAACCCCTCCCTACATGTGTTTGTTACTACGCAAGCACATCCCATCTAGATAACTCCGGTTGGCGGGTGATCTCCGCCTGTCATCTGTCTACAACCACACGGCCAACTCTCGCCTCCAAGACTTCTCAAGGGCAGCTACAGTCCTTGGCTCATCCTATCAAACTCTCCCCTGATCTTCAGGCCCTCAAGAAATCCCTCAAAACCCATCTTTTCAGATTAATGTACCACATCACTGATGCAACTCCTCTCTCTGCTCACCTACTCACAAAGGATTGAAGCTGCTTCTATGGCCCCACCATTCCCAAACTACTGGCACTAATGATCCTGCCATCCAGTAACATTTCCCTTGTCTTCCTCAACCCCAATCCCTCTAGATTGTAAACTCCTATGAGCAGGGCCCTGAATGCTCTTGTTTCTATCATATGTCCATTTATCTGTATCTCGATCCCTTTGGTTACTGTAAAGTGCTGCGGAAATCGTTGGCGCTATATAAATGATGACAATAATAATAAATAATAATAATTCTAACATTTAATGATCAATCAGTTTGGAGCTCTGTAGCTATGCATACCACACAGTACCTGGTCCAGTGGTGTATTTAGGTTTTGTGCTGCCCTAGGCCTGACTAAACTTGTGCACCCCCTAATTTAAATTTGACACACCCCTTCCTGTCAAGGGCACACCTCTTCCTGGTTACCCCCCACCCTTCCTCTTTAAGCTCCACCTTTTCCACTTAGAGCTCCGCCTTTTCCTCTCTTTATATTAAAAGTGGATACCAAGTGCCTACTTGTATATTTTGTATACCATTTCAAATGTATCTATTGAGATAAATAAAATTATGAAATGTTTAAATTCAAGCATTTTTACAAAGAACAGCCACGCATGTTAAGTATACTGGATCACAGCCGCTCTAATAGGTTGAACAATAAAATCCACAGAAACGTGCACTGCATATGAGCGTATCACAGAACTGCACAGCAATAAAACTCACAGTAATGTGCAGTGTGTATGAGTGTATCCCAGAGCTCCAAGGCAATAAAACTCACAGTACTATGCAGTGTGTATCACAGAATCCACAGCAATAAAACTCCCAGCAATGCAATGTGTGGTGTGTATGAGTGCATCAGAATCCACTGCAATAAAACTCCCAGCAAACCGAGTGTATATGAGCACACAGCAATTATTTATTCTACATTTACTGGCCTCCGTCCGCGGTAGGGCTGTGTGCAGAGTCAGCAGGGACTGTGTACAGACTCAGCAGGAGGTCCCTCCAGGCCACGTTAGGATCGCGGCTGTGCCTGTGCGTGGAGCCATCTTGTCAGCAGTGGGGTGCCACTGCCAGAGGGTGCACCGTGGCTTTGATTCCCTTCCTGGTGGGTGTTCAGTCCAGAATAGAGTGACAGTCCAGGTTAACGAAAGGGTGGGCAGCTGCGTGCATGTCACGTGGTTCAGCCAGTCAGGTGGTACTGAGACTCAGTACCACCTGACTGGCCGGACCGAGTGTGACCTGCCCGCACGCAGCCTCACCAGGAGCCAGGCAGCTAAATGACAAATTTCTATCACTGCAGTGCTGGTTAAGGAAAGGTCCACTTTAAACAGCAGTAAGCAGACAGGGCTTCATATTCTGCTGATACCCCCCCCCTTTACCTGCCGTTTACTGTCATCTTCTCTCTCTGGACACAAATCACATCCCCCTCCTAGAGCTGCTGCGGGGCAGGGGAGGAGCTATGGAGGGAGGAGAGGGGGATTTTTATTCTATTCGATTTTATTCCGTATGCAAACACCATGCTCCGCTGCTCGTTGTTTGAGAACACAGCTCAAAGCTGACACACAGTGACAGTGGCACCTCCTAGTACCCCCTAATGACACCCCAATAATCACTGGTACCTGGGGCGGCCCGCCCTCTGCCACTCCTCTAAGTACACCACTGCTCTGGTGATATGCTCACACACAAGTTTGGTGAACTGCCAGCAAGTACGGTGCTGTTTGAAGGCAGTGCAAATCCCCATAGAGAAGTAATGGTTAATCTATTCAGAAATGAACTTCAATTACTCTGATAGGGAATATCAGAGTACTAATGTCTCTCAGAGACCAATTAATAATTAACTTTTATTGAACTCAATTTAAAAATAAAAACAAACAAGATAAACATAAGTAGACAGTGCTCACAAAAAACAAATTGTCATAAAAACAAATTCTGCAGAAAGGTAATAGTAGCGGCAGATAATGGTCAATAAACAATACAATAAGTAACCTTCAAGGGTCACTTCAAGGTATTGGTAGAAAGAGAAATACAATTGAAGATGTAGGACCATAAGGTACTGCAAATATTGAAGCAGAGTGGACAAAAGCAAGATTCTTGTATTGGGGGAATTGGCTCAAATAGCCCAATATAGACGTACTGCAATTATTACACAAGTTTCCATAGTGAAAAGAGCACAAAATGGAAATGAAAGTATATATTCAATTTGCAAAAATACGAATTCCCCAGGTAAAGACAGAGAAATCTTGCCTGCCACCCTTTAGGGGTGGGGCCACTTGGCGGACCGCCGCCCCCTGGAGAGTGCCACCCTAGGCCTAGGCCTTGTTGGCCTAGGCCAAAATACACCAGTGACCTGGTCATGTCACAATCAGCAAATCTCATCCCAAGTACCAGCTGCTGTATAAGCAGGGCTCGAGTCCTGTGGGAATGCGTGGGAACGGCCTTCCCGCACTTCTCCCACAGCGGGAATGCGGCCGCTCGCCTGGGATCCAACAGACAGCCGCGATCTCGCGAGATCTCTTTTGGATCCATCCCCAGCTCGTAGGAAAACACTTGGCCGCCGGCTAAATCGTTTCCGGCCTGGCGGAGCTGGGGCAATATGTCCATGTGAGCTGGTGGCAAATATATCCATATGAGCTGGGGCAAATACTGTATATCCATATGAGCTGGGGCAAATACATCCATATGAGCTGGGGAAAAATATATCCATATGAGCTGGGGCAAATATATCCATATGAGCTGAGGGCAATATAACCATGTGAGCTTGGGGCATTATATCCATATGAGGTGGGGGCAATATGTCCATATGAGCTGGGGGCAATATGTCCATGTGAGCTGGGGGCAATATGTCCATATGAGCTGGGGCAATATGTCCATATGAGCTGGGGGCAAATATATCCATATGAGCTGGGACAAATATATCCATATGAGCTAGGGGCAAATATATCCATATGAGCTGGGGGCATTATATCCATATGAGCTGGGGGCAATATAACCATATGAGCTGGGGCAAATATACCCATTTGAGCTGGGGACAAATATACCCATATGAGCTGGGGCAAATATATCCATATCAGCTGGGGGAAAATATATCCATATAACCAGTGATGGGTATATTATTCTTTGGGGGTCCAGTGCTGTGCATATTATTCTGGGGGTCCAGTGCTGTGTATATTATTCTGGGGGCTCAGTGCTGTGCATATTATTCTGGGGGCTCAGTGCTGTGCATATAAATCTGTGGGTCCAGTGCTGTGCATATTATTCTGGGGGTCCAGTGCCGTGTATATTATTCTGGGGGTCCAGTGCTGTGCATATTCTGGGGGCTCAGTGCTGGGTATATTATTCTGGGGGTCCAGTGCTGTGTATATTATTCTGGGGTTCAGTGCTGTGCATATTATTCTGGGGTCTCAGTGCTGTGCATATTATTTTGGGGGTCCAGTGCTGTGTATATTATTCTGGGGTCCAGTGCTGTGCATACTATTCTGGGGGATCAGTGCTGTGCATATTATTCTGGGGGCTCAGTGCTGTGCATATTATTCTGGGGGTCCAGTGCTGTGTATATTATTCTGGGGGCTCAGTGCTGTGCATATTATTCTGGGGGTCCAGTGCTGTGTATATTTTTCTGGGGACTCAGTGCTGTGCATATTAGTCTTGGGGCTCAGTGCTGTGTATATTATTCTGGGGGTTCAGTGCTGTGTATATTATTCTGGGGGTCCAGTGCTGTTCATATTATTCTGGGGGCTCAGTGCTATGTATATTATTCTGGGGGCTCAGTGCTGTGCATATAATTCTGGGGGTCCAGTGCTGTGCATATTATTCTGGGGGGGCTCAGTGCTGTGTATATTATTCTGGGGGATCAGTGCTGTGCATATTCTGGGGACTCAGTGCTGGGTATATTATTCTGGGGGTCCAGTGCTGTGTATATTATTCTGGGGTCCAGTGCTGTGCATATTATTCTGGGGTCTCAGTGCTGGGTATATTATTCTGGGGGCTCAGTGCTGTGCACATTCTGGGGGCTCAGTGCTGGGTATATTATTCTGGGGGTCCAGTGCTGGGTATATAATTCTGGGGGGGGGTCAGTGCCTGTGTATATAATTCGGGGGGGTCTGTGCCTTTGTATATAATTCGGGGGGCTGTGCCTGTGTATATAATTCGGGGGGGGGGTCTGTGCCTGGATATATATATATATGTATGTGATATATATTATATATAACGTGTTAGTCCAGTTGCCAAAATCACAAGTATACTTGTATGTAGTGATACCTTTCACTGATCAGTATAGTTTCCAGACCTGAAGAGGAGAGGTTACACTCTTGAAAGCTTGTCTTTAAATGTAATGTTAACCCAATAAAAATGGTATCACCACGTATTGCTATACTCGTGAAATATATATTTTTTCTTCAGGTAATAGAGGTTGTGGAATTCGTGGGTGAGTTCCCTCACTTTTTTTCCCCAGGACTTGACCCCTGTGTATAAGCATCTGTATTTGGAAGGTAACGCTTTTTACATATAAACCTAAGCAGGAAAAGCATTTAAGCAAATAGCAAGTGCTCTGATCACATGGATAATGAAAAAGCCTTAAGAAGCTTGACATGAGAACTGTACACGACATCAATGGGGAGCCAATTCGGTGATATAACCTTACATCTGCATAGCAGAGAGCTGAATGGCTGATAGATCTTTTATGTAATTATTAAGTCCTATAATAAATGGCCTGTGGAAAGAGAGAACATGCATTTGTGTGTATCATGTCTGTGTAGCTAAATGAAAGAGCTCTACCTAGTACATAGTGATAATATATTCAGTAGCTTTCACCAGGTATATCAGCAGATATACGTATACACCGTTGCTAATAATATAGCAATATATGCTATTGTGACGTGACAGACGGGGGTTAAATCTTCTCACTGTGCCTGACAGCTCAGGGTCACGTGGTGGTTTAAATCCCTCAGGGATCCTGTGCGCATGCTCCGTGCAGAATCGTTCTTCATCACAGCTCTGTGCAGGCTCTGTATCCAGCACCAATCTGTATCTAGCACGGATTACACAAGGCACATTGTCACTAGAAAAAAAGCTTTATACTCCTTGGATACAATGTAGCAGGCTGGAAAGTTATTTTGGCGATGATGATGCTTAAGTGCGTGTATACATGGATATTACACTGAGATCACCAATTTACCTGAGGTGCTGCCCAGACTGCACTGGTGGATTCAAGGTAAGTCCTGTGCTTTTCATAACCCTGTGAGAAAATGATTGGTATAATTTGATTGCAAAAAATATGGAATTGCAGTGCTGCAGTTAAATAGTCTGCGCTCATGCTTACATTACATTTTTCCTCTGTGCTTTTTTAATATCTTGCCTTTTCTAAATAATCATTTCTTACAATATATCCATTCCCACATCTCTTCTGAGAAAAAAAGCTTCCATTTTTCCTAGTACTCCGCCACCCCCCCCCCAATCACTGTACTAACTGCTGCATCCCTCCACCTCTCCAGGTCCCATTGCTGCATTCATTTGCTTGCACTGTCCCCTCCTCCACTTGCTTGGTACCATGCTGTTTCTACTTTGTTCTGTCTTTCTGACCGCATTCCCCATTATATCATTCATTCCTGTGCCCAGCATTTATAAAATATGCTCACATATCCTTATTAGGCATGTACATATATATATATATATACACACACAATATTTATATATACACATCAGGTATACAGAATGTCAGACTGGCCACCTGCTCCTGTCTTTGCACACAGCTGTGTGCATGTCTTAAGCCTCCATATCTGCAACCGTACAACAAGGTTGAGTGCAGTTCTACCTGTCTCCATTAATATATATCTTTATATCTGTCTGCAATCATATATTTATCTGCAATTATATGTATAGAATGTGACGTGGATTGCATGCAATCTTGGTTATGTGGATTCAAATGAGAAATCCCACCAGGTATTTTGACAGCAGATATGTCATTATTATGGTAATGTCCCTGGGCCAAGAGTTGTACAGATATCCTGTAATATCTCGGATAACATGGACCCCCCCATAACAGATATCAAGATGGATAAAACTGTAAATCAGGTTTCACTCCTTTGACGTGTCCCGTGTATTTAAATGGGATGGTCACTCTTTTTAGAAACCCCTTATATTTTGTGTTGGTTCAACGAGTACGTAATCGATAATAAAAGTGACTACAAATCTGTTGGTGTACTTAATAAAACTATAAATAATTTCTAAATTTTCTTCTCTGTAAAATTAGCTGATGGTCCCACGGGAATAGGGCCTTCGTTTCCTCCTGTACTGGTTTGTCAAATGTTGTTCAATGTATTGTAACCCTGTCTACATTGTGCCCATTGCACAGAGCTGCGGAATATGCTGGTGCTTTATAAATAAAGAATAATAATAACAACGGTGGTTTAAATGAGGCATTTGTTATGTGCTCAGGCTGTCATCACACATGGTTCTGAAGGATTTCCATTTGTGTTATATCCCACCGGGATGAACATTACTTTTAACCAAATCAAAATAATATATACGTGTTCTGAGCTGCTGGTGGACTTTGCCTGTGTGCAGTGTATTGTTTTCTGTCACCCCCTTCCCTTGGTTATATGAGCTTTTCACCTGAAGGTCCCGGAGGGCCTGTTTGTATTGTAATGGAATCGCCACTGACGCTTCCTACAGGCGCCAGGCTCCAGATCCTATTACTGAATGCGGGCTCTGTGCCAAGTCCTTCTCTGGCACTATCTGTGAGATGCGAGGCTTTTGACGTGAGTTTGGGAAATGGCAAAAAGAATCAAACATCTAAGGCTGCTGTCAGACGAGCGTAGTGTTCACGTCCGTGATTGCGCCTAAAAGTACGTCCGTGATAGCATGAAAGAAAGTCCATTGGAGCCTGACACATGAAGTACGTCCACACTGAACTGCGGACGCATGACGGACGCTGCAAACGGACGCAAGTTAGGCAAGAACGTAATACTGCTAGAACGGACGTGCGGAGTGCGCCACGTCCATAACGTCTGCATAGCTTTGTGTGTGAGTGATGGAACGTGGTCAGACGGACTGCATTTATACGTCCAGCATTTTTGACGGACAGAATGTTTTTTCATTGTAATTTATTTTTCCCTCCCACATCTGTCAAAAATAACTTCAGTGAAAAAACTGACTGTGTGGCCACTACTGCGTCTTCCGTACTGACGTACGTCCGTGTGCAAGGACGTACAGTCCGTAGAAATCACGCTCGTCTGACCCTAGCCTAAATGGTTGGTGGCCTTCAATCAACCTCACAGTACATCTCATTTGAGGTCTATTGATGTGCTATGCATTAATCCTTCTACGGTGCAATGTAGTCAGAGCATGTTTTTAGTTTTTTTTTATATAGCTGTATTTATAGGGTTTGTGAGTAGAGATACATAGACGACCTGTGTTATAACATGAAATCGGCTTAGAGCATTAGAGTCCCTTGTATTTTGGCTGATGAAATGTAAAGTTTTGGAATTTTTGTTTTAAACCTTGCCTCTCCAGATGTTTTGGAACTACATTTCCCACGAGTCTCAACCAACCCGAGGAGTGGCTGAGCATCATGTGAGTTGTATTTCCAAGACATCTAGAGGGCTGAGGTTACTTGCCCCTGTTTTAAAGAGATAGCTGTGTTCCATTGTGCCATGAAAATATTCAGTCTACTGCTACTTGCCTAATGAATCTCTTTAACTGTTCAAAAAGGCTTTCCAAAAAATAGTATTGCTGATTGCTTTACCTTGCTAGTAGAATACCCTGCACTTTCAGCTTCTTTCCTTCCACCATCTGTCTCCGTATTTCCATGTCAATCACTATCTCCCCAGTAAGTATAAGAGAACAAGACAAAACCATCAAGCGGAGTAGTGGTGCCAAAAATTATTTATTAGTGGGAACAGACCCCAAAAAATGTGATGTTTCGGCCTAGATGGTCTTATGATACAATATCACAGTAAATGCCACCTCCCATTATATACATGAGTCTATCAAATCGTTAATCAAAAAGGGGGAGGGGTAATAGCAAGGAATACAAAACCAATAGATATAGGTATAGAATGGAGGGAGTTAATACACGGCAACATAACACAAATTTATACATCTCTCACACCATTAATAATGCACATTCTATAATAGGTGCCGTAACATGAATAAATACATACATAAGTATATACAATACCACAAGATGTCCGGGATGATCTCCATGTGGAGCCCCCATAAATACAAAGGACACATGTCATCACCCTAGAAGAACAAACAAAGACAAAATCATAAACAAAACGATAAAAAAACGTTTTCTATCTGTTATATGGACTTGCGTGTACACTTTAATATACCTTATTTCTCCTTTTCACTTCTGTACCCCATTATCTGATTGCTGAAAAAATAAAAAAACTTTAAGTTGGAAAAAAACAAAAAAACTTTAAAAATTTATAATAACAGACTTGTAAATCAAATTCTCTATTTAATCCTTCTGGCCATAATGTACCCAATTTATTTATCCATTTTTTCATCCGTAGAATACTTTGAAGTCTGTACCTCGTACCCAATTTACTCAATTTGTTAGGAATGTTACAGATACTAAGACTCGTAATGACAGATTACAACAAATGACTCGTAAGTTTAACTATTTGTGTGTTTTGTTGCCATGTATTAACACCCTACGTTCTGTACCTATTTATTGGTTTTGAATTCATTGGTATTACCCCTCCCCCTTTTTTGATTAATGATTTGATAGACCTTTGTATATAATAAGAGGTAGCATTTGCTGTGATTTTGTATCATTAAGGCCATCTAGGCAGAAATGTCACATTTTGTGAGGTCTGATTCCCCTAATAAATAATTTTTTGACACCATTACTCCACTTGATGGTCGTGCCTCATTCTCTTATACATACTGAGGTGATTCCGTTGACCCCAGACTGGCGGTGATCCGGCAAGGTTCTAACATGCGGCTACCCACCTTTGGATTGCCACTGCGCCATTCTTTGTAATCAATCACTATCTCCCTTCTGTTCAGCACCAAAACCAAAAACCACAACACATCTTCCCACCCCCTGCTGTGAACGAGAAGATAAGGACCATATTCTGGGCTGCAGCAATCTGATTTATTAAAGTTTACTTTAAAAAAACACTAGAATGACCCTTTTATGTTTTTTGTTCACCTGCACCAGGCCCTTGCGCCCTTTTGTTCTTGTTTTTGTTTTCTGTTATTTTAACTTGAGGTGTTTTTGTTAATATTCAATTGATTTGTAATGCCAAGGGTGACTGGTGTTTTTTTTTAGGAAAAAAACATTGGTTTATTATTAGCCAGTGAATAGCACTCTGGAATGGTAATCTAAGGTTAAATCCTGAGGCTCTATTTAATCAAACAGCATGGGACTGCGTCCGTCCGTCCGTGGTGTACTGGGCCCTCACGCCTTTTATTAGATTATTACCTAGTGAAGTCAGGATGGTGCCAGCTCTGTGCCAGACACAGAGAATTGACTGTGGGGGGGTTACTCTGTGGCCCTGATAGCTGCCATAGAAACAACCTGCTGATCCTGATTCCTGTTTGTGCAAAATGATAAGAGTTTAATAATGCCAAAGGGAGAATCTGAGAGCGGGAGGGGAAGAATCAGAGCATGTAGATAAAGATAACATAATTAAGTTCCAGCCACAATAATATATATTTATTAGCTTTTTGTTTTGTTTTGTTAAAAGTATCTTCTGAAACATCTGTTGTTTACACTTAATGTGTATATATGGAATATTCTTTACTTTCACACTCCCTTGTGTTTAAATAATGTAAATTATACTTTCTGTTTCCTATTTTGTTATTTCCTATCAATACTAATCTGTCTAAATATCCTCTTTGACTAGCTACAGAATAATTTGGAATGTCATTCTCTTACCAATCATTGATTCTTGCTCAGTACTTTTTGTTCTCATTATAACGTTGTCATGTCTATTGCTATCTTTGTATCGCTGCCTTTCAGTAAAGCTGTATTATCAAATGGAAAAAAATAATATATATTATGGGAAAAGGGGAGCGAAGGCGGAAATAAAGCAGAGAGTTGAAGAAAGGCTTTCAGACAGTCAACAAACCCTTCCCTTCTGTGTACACATCAATACACAAGCGATGCAAATGCAACGCATATACAGCAGCACAGACTGTTCTACATCCTATGGTAAATAAAAATGTTGCTTTATTTATGACGTACAGTCAGTGCTGGATTAAGTCCTTCATGTGCCTGGAGCAGAAGAGTTGGGTGTGCCTTTGCCCCGTTCCTCTCACCTACTCAATGCGCCATTACCAAGGGCTAACTGGCAGCTTTTGGCCTATGGGGCAAGTTCAACCCAGAGTATCATAGTGCAGCAACTCAGCCCCCACTTAATGTGTGCCAGCCACTCATCGCTGCTCTTATTCGCAGCCTCCGCACTGATTTTCTCTTCCAATATTAATCGCACCTCTCCACAGTAGTAAACTGCGGCTGTGAGTAAGCAGCAGAGAGGAGCGCATCCCTTCCCTGCTGAGCCATTTCACCCATTTATTTATTTTTTGAGAAAGGATTTTACCAGGAAGGATACATTGAGATCTCTCTCGTTTTCAAGTATGTCCTGGGTGGCGAGTATGTACCGTTAGGTGTCTTGCCCAATGACACTTACTGGAGAGGTGCTCTTGCCTGAGGATCGAACCTGTGTCTCCACAGTCTCTCTCCACAGTTCTAGAGCCGTGATGTTACCTCTACTCCACCCAGCCGGCTGAGCTCATTTTGACCATTTTGTGCTCCTCATGCTTAAACGCAATTTGAAGTCACATTTTATTACAGGACCCAGACAAATTATGTATCTTTTTATCAGCAGACTCGGCAGATTCAAAATATATCATTCCTATGTATATACATCATGTCCTATCCGAATGCTATAACAAAAAATGTTGAAAAAAAATTTCATTTTCATTCAGATTTCAATCATTTACATTTACAGCATGTAAATTATTTTTTTCACATTTTATCATCCAAACCATTGTGGTTATATATTCTATGGGGCACTCTTCTTAAAAAAAAATTGAAAAGGAGACCTGTTTCTGTATTTTTTTGAGAAAATATGCTATTTTAACCAAAACGGACAAAAATGAAAAGATTTGCTTGTGTTTTGGAGGATTGTGTTTTATGAATAATATGACTTACAGGGTTAGTCAAAGACATTCGAAAAGTCAACGCACGTTCGGTGACTTTTCGCTCCCCGCACTTCGGGGCGATTCGGCGATCCTAGTTCGCCGACCCTGCGGTGTATTCAGCAAGCACCACAGGGCCCCCGTTGTGCAGGGAAACCTGCAGAACACTCACCGCTAAACCCGCCGAACACTCACCGAAACCCGCAGAAACAGCTGGATTAACCCCGCCGAACACGACGGAGAATCCCGACTAGCTGTTGATCACAGTGCAGAGCAGCCGCTGGAAAAAGCCGACACGCAGACGAACGAGGTGAGAAGAAAAAAACAGTACGCTTGAAAGTTTGAAAATTGAAACGCTGTTTGCAAAAAAACTACTGAACGAAAAAGTTTGAGCCTAAAAAATCTAGAGATAAAGAGACTTTTTACTGCAGGATATAATAACAAACGGTTTATTAGATATTGGATATTGGATTAAAATGGGAATGTTTTTAACATTAAAGTCTATGGGAATCGCCAGAATAAATCTGTCAAATGAAACCACCGAAATGCCGTGCATTTCGACAACTTTTCACTGCTGTTTTGTGTTCTATGAATAGACGAAGCATTGCTTCTCTATGGGGATTTCACTGCCCTCGAACAGGCACTGAACAGGCACCGTATGTGCAGGAAATTCACCAACATTTGGCGAACTGCCTGCTCTCAGAATAGCTGAATGGCCAGGAAAGGTAACCGTACGCTGAATTTCACTGTTCGGTTACCTTTTGGGGCCAGATTGGCTCTCTTTGAATAACCCTGTGTGTATAAAACACTGAACTTGCTCCCAGCATGGAAATGAGAAGGTCAGTAATGGCAGTGTTATTGTTCATTTTTTATGCGACAAATGGACAATGCCATCGCTTTGGAACAATAAATTAATTGATAAAAAAACTTGTTTTGTTTTTCTTCTTTTAGATTTTACATGGTCGTGTTTGGTATCATTGGAAAGGCCAGACTCTGGCCTGTCCAATGATACCGAAATTGACTTTGTGGGTGTAAAGAGTGAAGATAAAGGAGCCTATTAGTCTGGGGTCAGACGAACGCAGTGCGAACGCACGTGCAACTGCACTTTATCACGGCCGTAGTAGCAGCAAATGACAGCCAATGACGGGCAATATATGAAGTACGGCCGCACTTTCGCGCAACGCAAGCGGCAAACAAACGCGTTTTTTCGAGAACGCGATAACGCTAGTACTGATGTGCAGAGTGCGCCGTGTCCGCTAGCGGCATGTGTGCGTGATTAGGAGACTTCAGACGCTGCTAATGTCCGGCCAACAAAACGTCCAGACGCAAAAAGTTTTTATTGATGATCCGTACAAAATCACGGCACAAAATGCGCATTATATGATCGCTATCGCGTATTCCGTGAAAAAATACGTCCATTCGTTCGAACACACTTTTTCACGGACGACGTGAAAAATGCGTTTGTCAGACCCTAGCCTTATGGGGCATTGGCCTGGAGCTGCAGCTCCAAAAGCCCTATGTTAATCCGTCCCTGAATAGAGTAAGAGCAAACAATGGATGCATTGCTGACAGATGTGCATATAATGCACACATGGTGCATGACCTGTTTGCAGTAGAGTTTATCACATCCAGAGGCAGAAAAATGACACAAATGACACAGTGCTAGATGTGTGAAAAAAGCTGTTTGCAGTATACATTAAAGGCTCTCTGCAATGAAAGAGATTATTGCATTCTCTCAGCGATATTGCATGTGATGTCACAGCAGCATTCTTCTCTTGGATTGGGCGCTGTGGATTTATACTTGCCTTCACTTCACTGTTGCTCTTGTGAATTGTGGGTTTTCTCCTTCCTGCAGTGTAAAAGGATGGCTACATCTGTCGGGTTGGTTTCTATGGTAACAGCTAAACCCATCTCTGGACCAAGGGAAAGAAGCAGGAGGATGTATTCAATAGCAACACATAGGAGACAGAGAAGCAGAGACAAGGCCAGAGTGTGTGCATCGCTCTGAAAATAACGAAATTTTAAACTATATATTTTATAATGTTCATAGAAAAGCAGCATATTATAGGCAACCTACACTACTATGTATTGTTAAAGACTTTCCATTATGCAGTTTTATTTTTACAACTTAAATAGGCGACAAAACCGTGCCATATATTGTGTTTGTGAATGTGTTGACTTATATAGATATGTAATCTGTTGACTCTTCCACTGTCAAGTAGAAAATATATTATGACATGAAAAAGAGTATGCGCGATGACACTTAAACGTGGGGAAAATTTGTAATTTTGCGGTAAGATTGTTATTCAAGATTAAAATAAACAAACTTTGCTCATTTTTATTTTTTTCATAAATTCATTTATCCTTTTCAGGAATATTGCTAGCATTAAAGGTATAGTCTAGACCAGTGTTTCTCAACTCTGGTCTTCAAGTACCCCTAACAGATCAGGTTTTCCAGATATCTGAAGCACAGCCCAGGTGATATACAGGGTTATTCAAAGAGCTCCGAATTGCTGGAGAAAGGTAACTGAAGGCTTAAATTCAGCCTTCAGTTACCTTTACTGGCCATTCGGCTATCCAGAGAGCAGGCAATTCGCCAAATCTTGGCGAATTGCCTGCACATACAGTGCCTGTTCGGTACCTGTTCGAGGGCAGTGGAATCCCCATAGAGAAGCAATGCTTTGGCGATTCAGAGAACAAAAACCAGCAGTGAAAGGTTCCCAAAATGCCCTGCCATTCGGTGGTTTAATTCGGCAGATTTATTCTGTCGAATCCCATAGGCTTCAATGTTAAAAATATTACCGTTTTAATTCAATATCTAATAAACCGTTCATTCTAATATTCTGCAGTAAAGAGTCTCTTTATTGATAGATTTTTTAGGATCTTTTAAGCATTTTTTGGTATTTTTGTTTTTTAAAAAAATTTCGAATTTTTTTTTTTTTAACCCTTTCGCTGCTGAGGCATTTCCCGCCTCTGTGCTGAGGTCATTTTTACCGGTTTTGCTCATCATGTTTAAACATGTTTTGAAGGCTTATTTTAGTATATGACCCAGACATGTTATATATCGTTCTTTCCGTCAGACTCGGCAGATTCATAATATGTCATTATTATATGTATACGTCATGACCTGTCTGTATATTATAACAAAAAATGCAATAAAATATGAATTTTCAATAATTTACAATGTGTAAAGTGGTTTTTTTCACATTTTAACATGCGAGCAATTGCGGTTATATTTTGTATGGGGTGCGCTTGTTAAAAAAATTATAGATGGGGTCTCGTTACATTTTTTTTGGGGAAAATGACGCGATTTTTAACAAACGCACCGCATACAAAAATCATTAGTGCAGCATCATTGTTCACATTATAATTGAAATGGGAACAATATTGCTGCATTAACAAAACAAAAAAAAGAAAAAAAACGTGTTTATTTTTTTTCTATAATTTTTTTTTAAATATTTTTTTTTAAAAAAAACTTTTTTCACAGTCGTGTTTGGTATCGTTGGAACGGCCATGCTCTGGCCGATCCAACAGTACCAAACTTTAACCCCTAGCTGCCACGGATCGGGAGATAGGGGGTTCATTGGAACCCCCTATCTCCACCATTGGTGGCAGCTAGGGGTTAACTCCAGGACTGGCGTCATCGTGCTATGCACGATGACGCCAGTCCTCAGGGGGAGTTCCCGGAGGCTTGGCCGACATCCAAGATGTCGGCCAGCTCCGGGAAAGGATCACAAACCGGCGCTTTTCAGCGCCGATTCGTGATCCGGCCCCCGTAGGGTTAATGCCAGGTACCATTTGGAAGGGCAGGCTGTGCCCTTCCAAATGGTGCCTGGGTTAACCCCCTGCACGCCGCCGATCAGGAGGGAGAGAGGTCTGAAGGACCTCCCCCCTCCCTTTCAGGCGCCTCCTCCACATGCGGGGGGGGGCGCCTGAATTAGGTGTCATCGCGCCCCCGCGATAACACCTAATTACTCCGGCGGCGGTTCCGGGTGCTGGGCTGACATCGAGGATGTCAGCCCGCACCGGGGGGGCCAGCGATCGGCCGGAACCCGGCCGAACGCTGGCCCCAAAGAGAGGACGCGCTCAGCGTGTCCACCGCATGGAACGCTACATGCGGTTGGACGCGCTGAGCGCGTCCATAGCATTAAAGTGGTTAACTTTTCTTTTTTTCTGCAACAGCCCTTTTTATTATCATTCCCTGGACCTCATATATAAATTCCAGACATTTTCGCTCAGTAGTTTCTTTGCAAACAGCGTTTCACTTTTCAAACATACAAGCAAACTGTTTCTTTAATTTATTCACTGCATTCGTCTGTGGTGTTGGCTTTTTCCGGCGGCTGCGCTGCGTGTGATTGGCTCCTGCTCGGGTTTTTCCGGCATTTTCGGCAGGTTAATCCAGATGTTTTTGCGGGTTTCGGTGAGCGTTCGCCCTCGCTTTGCGGTGAATTTTCGGCCGGGTTTGCGGCGACCTTTCCTGGCAATTCGGGGACCCTGTGGTGCTTGCTGAATACACCGCAGGGTGGCCGAAAGAGGATCGCCAAATCGAACCGAAGTGAAGAGAACGAAAAGTCACCGAACGTACGGTGACTTTTCGATTCTCTTTGAATTACCCTGATAGTTTGCTGCTCAGTGTTTGCAGTATTCAGTCTGCACTTTCAAGGTAATCCTTAAAATCTGAAAGAATGAAACAGTGAAGCGCCTTCAGAAAGAAAGATTAAACGTACACGCTACACATTGAATATGGGGGTTCTCCTAAAAACCTGAAAACATATATTGTAGATAGTCAATGGAGCGCCAGCGAACTGGATGTACGGTTGATCATTACACATGTCCAGTAAAAATCTTCTAATCCGTTCAGAAGAAACTCCCACTCCAGATGAGAAAAAAATTGCTGAAAAAGAGAGGAGACAAAATAGCGCAATATGTCGATCCACCATAAAGGAAAGCAAAGCGGGTGTAGTCTTACTCACATTCTATTGAGCCTATCCTTGGCTCTAGGATGGATAGCAATTATGGGTCTTCAATAGATGTTCAGGTGCCCATATACCCGCAACAGAGTTCTTCAAACGCTTTCCCCTGCAGTGGATCAAAAAATACCAACGCACTATCTAGTGTAATATCGTTTAAGTATAATAGTAACGTTGGTACTCCTATATGGTTACACTCACATGTCAATGAGCCGCATTGGCTCCAAGATGTCGCATGGGAATATTAAGGTAATTCCAAAACCTTCTCTTAATCACGTTACAGGAAGCAGCAGTGGTTTAAAAATAAAATAAATTTATTAATACATAAAATATATTACCAGAACGCGTTTCGCTCCTCAGAGCTTCTTCAGCTGGTATCACTGGTCTTATGTCTGCTGCTTCCTTATATACTATTTAGACTGTCCCATTTAATCATTCACAGTTCACATCAATTAACAATCATTGAGACAATTAACATAATTTAATTTTTTTTAAAAAAAACAATTAAAACAATTAAAAACAATTAGAATCACATGTAGCCTTTTATTTATTAGTCTCGTGAATGCCTGTGCTTCTGTAGGAGTGGAACGCTAGGCTATTAACCTTAATTGTGTAGGGGAATTATCTTTTCCATCCTATGGCATATAACAGCCGAGCGCCATAACTGCGCATGCGCAAGAACCCAACGTATCAGTGGCTATGTTTGTGCGCAGCCTGTTAGGGGTACTTGAGGACCAGAGTTGAGAAAAACTGGTTTAGACCAGTCATTCCCAAAGTGGGCAGTACCAGGTGGAAAGATCCACGGAGGCATTAAGGAAATAGGGGGCATGTGCTTGCAGTGTTAGATTAGTTGTTCTTTTGAATTTGAAGGATACCCAATACCAGTGGTGACTCTAGGAACAATGTATAGAGGGGGCACATAAGATACCACAGTCAAAACGGGGGAGCACTAATAATTTTCACCACTAAATCGTACCACTGAAAAACCTAAATAAGTATGTATAACTAAGATTCCATAATCTCAGAGTAATGTGATGCAATGAGTAATGTGACGCAATGACACCTTTTCCTTGTACTAACCTGGTACAGAAATTTAATATTTGATTTGCTGCAATTCGGCAGTTTTTACCGATGTCCGATAACTGCTTCAGCGACTCCAATTTTCACAAATTACGGTGACCAGTCGCTAAATAAGGAATTCACCATATTTTCGGCAAAATTGATTCCCCTAAGGCTAGGGTCAGACGAACGCAGTTTTAACGTGCGTTTAGCCGCACGAAATCACGGCCGTACTAGCAGCAAATGACGTCCAATGCCGGGGAACATACGACGAACGGCCGCACGAAAGTTCGTCCGCGCAACGCAAGTGGCCAACGAACGCATTTTTTCGAGAACGTCAAACCGCTACTACTGACGTACAGAGTGCGCTGCGGCCGCATAGCGGCGTGTGTGCGTGATTAGGAGACGTCAGACGCTGCTAATGTCCGGCCAACATAACGTCCAGACTCAAAAAGTGTTTTATTGATGATCCGTACAAAATCACGGACGAAAAGGCGCATCGTATGACCGCTATCGCGTATTCCGGGGGAAAATACGTACGTTCGTTCGACCGAACTTTTTCACGGACGACGTGAAAAATGCGTTCGTCTGACCCTAGCCTAAATGTGACAAAAAGCAAAGGATCTAAAGATGAATAGACCCTTTAGTTTCTAACTTCCATAATAACCCCTAAAATGCCATAAACCCAGGGAAATACAATAAAAATAATAAACAGTGTGGCATATAGCTTATCCATTAAACCCTAAAATGCCATTAATCAAGGGAAAACATGAAATGAATACAGTGTGGGGCATGTAGCTTACCCATTAACTCCTAAAATGCCATTAATCAAGGGGGGGAAATTGAATAGACTGAGGCATGTATACCCATTGACCCCTAAAATGCCATTAATCAAGGGAAAACATGAAATGAATACAGTGTGGGGCATTTAGCCTACTCATTAACTCCTAAAATGGCATTAATCAAGGGGGGGGGGATGAATGGACTGAGGCATGTAGCCTACCCATTAACCCCTAAAATGCTATTAATCAAGGGAAAACATGAAATGATTACAGTGTGGGGCATGTAGCCTACCCATTAACTCCTAAAATGCCATTACTCAAGGGAAAACATTAAATAAATAGACTGAGGCTTGTAGCTTACCCATTAACGCCTAAAATGCCATTAATCAAGGGAAAACATGAAATTAATGCAGTGTGGGGCATGTAGCCTACCCATTAACTCCTAAAATGCCATTATTTAAGGGAAAACATTACATGAATAGACTGTGGGGCATGTAGCCTACTCATTAACCCCTAAAATGCCAGTAATCAAGTAAAAACATTAAATGCATACACTGTGAGACATGTACCCATTAACACCTAAAATGCTGTTAATAAATGAAAAAATAAAATGTATACTGCGAGGAATGAAGTATGCCCATTAACCCTATATATACAACTAAATCAAGGCAAAAATTAAAGTAATACACAATGTAATATATAGTCTCAATATTAACCCTCTCACTGATGAGCCATTTCCACCCTGTGAAAAATAAATTGCTACAATTTTATTTTATTATTTAGGACTTTGTCTTTACTCTGAATATGTTAATGTTGGGTATCATTGGAAAGGCCAGACTCTGTTCTTTCCAATGCACCTCGGTCCAAAGATGTGGGTGAAGCTGGGTGCTGAATCCTGGTGGGGGGGCAAAGAATAACCTAGGGGGGAATTGCCCGCCTGGCCCCCCTAGAGACGCCTATGCCCAATACAAAAAGAGGTGTGTGTGTATATGGGGGTGCTAGGGATGTGGCCTGGAAGTTTGGGTACCACTGGTCTAGATGTTGTCCCTTCCACTATGATCTGCATTATTGGCATTCAGGCAGAAATGTACTTTGTGTGAAATATAGTAACTGTGATATAGAAAGATAATAAAAATGGTCAGATATCTTGGTTATGGCGATTAGAAGCAATCATGATATTTAGCAATGTCGCTTCCAAAAAATAACAATAGAATATAAAAATAATATCTGTATGTAGCAAGCATAATGCCTCTAAATGAAAATTACAATAACATCTTGTATCTGTACTGTACAGAGATTTTCAATGATTCTAAAGCTTTTAAATCTTATTCCTATACAGCAGTGAGAGCTCTCCCTGTATTCTGTCCTCTCCCAGGCTGTTGTAATACAGCAATAAAGTTCACTGAACTTCTCGTTACAGTGATAATGGGGGCTGCTGCTTGTTGCTTCTTTACAGTAATACAGGGTGGCAGGAAAGAGATTGCACTGCAAATTTTGTTTCTCTCCAGGGAACATAATAACAATTAAAAAGGTATGCAAATGGCCGAGGGGCGTGGCTAGCGACGGACGGGAGCAGACGCATGTTAGAGGAGCTCCGCTGTTTACCCTATACAGGGTCACGATTACAGGGTCTGAACCGTCCGATTTTGACCTGCTGAGGGCCCCCAAGACGAGTGGACTGCGTGGTGCTCACGGCGCCGCTGATTTCCGAGCGTTTTATCGCCCCCATCTGACTTTCTGGACCTTCGGGCCTGGTGCGGCCTAGTTGCGGCGGCCATCTTGTGGAGCCTGGGGTGTTTCCTGGAGGCCATATCGGACTCTGATTCCTGGCTGGAGAGATTATACTGTCGACTGAGCATGGGGAAGAAGTTGAAAACACTTCCACAGCGCAGGTTGGTGGACACCAGACAGGCGGACATTAGAGATTCACTGAATTATAGACGCTCTGCAACAGTTATACCCCCTCTTCCCTCCTGCCCATGGGGTATGACTCCTCTGAGGAGGAAGACTGCCCCTGGCACAACGGACGGGGGCCCGATTGGCCCGCCGAGACGTCCCGGGACAAGAATCCTATGTCTATGAGTGCTGCTGCACGCAAGAGAGCGCAGAAAAAGAGGAAAAAGGCCTTGGCAGCGGAGTTACCTGAGGCCACAGCTACGGAGCCCTCCGCAGGTGGCTCAGAGGCTGATACGCTACTGTCGGATGCGGAGGACGTGTCACGGCGGACAGACAGCCCGCAACAAGAGGGAGACCTACAACCGCAGCGGATATCGGAAACCCCAGGGGAGACTGGCTCTTTATTGGGTGCAGCAGCGCCTCCAAGCTCTGCCGGGACCCCTGCGGCTGCCCCAGATGACATGCGCCCCACTACGATGCAGGACTATAGAAACTTCATAGCGGAGATCAAATCAATATGGCTGACCGAATTATCTAACGTGCGCTCTGAGGTAAAGGAGGTGCGCTCACAGATGGTGGCGGTTCAGGCTCAGAATGTGGAGTTGGCAGAAGAACAGACGGTATTGTCGGCACAGGTGACTGCTCTCAGGTCTCAGGTGGAGGTTTTGACGCGCTCAGTGGAGGCTCTGGAGTCCCGGCACCGTCGGCGTAATGTACGTGTCCGGGGAGTTCCCGAGTCGGTTACTCCAGCGGACTTACTCTCGTACACTAATAGTCTGGCACGCCAGGTTTTGGAGGATCCGCCTGACACCCCGGAGGTGTTTAGCTCGGTCTACCGCATTCGCAAGGCTGCTGAGGCCCCACGGGATGCCCCGAGAGATGTGATCGCGGTCACAGCAGATGTGGCAGCCAAAACACGGATCATGACAGCGCCGGGGGCGCGAGCTGATGTCCTATTTGATGGAGTAACCCTGAAATTATTTCACGACCTGCCCTTCGCAACGCTGATGGCGCGCCGCAGATACCGCGAGGTGACAACTTTCCTCAGGCATAAAGGGGTCCGTACCGCTGGGGTCCAGCCGGCTCGTTAGTGGTTACCCATAACAAAATGTCGTATGTAATCTCGGAACCGGCCGAGGCCTGGCCTGTTTTACTGGGGGCGGGTTTTGCGCCGGATGGTGCGCTCGTCTCCCCGGGCTGAGAACTTAGGTGATGGGAATATCTGACTTGTTTGCACAACACCTTTATGAGAAGCCGCCTCTTTTTCAATGCGTTCTTTTTAGTTCATGGTTTTGCATTTTGTGACTCACGTCTCGTTGTTTATCTGTTGTCTTTTGCTGCTCGGAATGTTATAGGAAGACCTCCTCTCTTTCTCTGTTGTTTTTAATTTTTCTTTCTATATAGTTTGAGGAGCTATTCAGATGGATTTGGGGATTGTGTTGTGAGCCCCCTTGATCACACCCCCCTCCCTCATTGCCTGTATAGCTATTTGGGATTTTGGAAATGTTTTATGTTCCCCTTTTTTTTTTTTTTTTCTTTTTTCTCTTTTTTTTCTTTAGGTTTCAGGCCTTTTCTCCCCCCACCCCCTTATGATGGCATTGCCTTTGGCGCCTGCAGATGTCTCAATACGCTTCTTTATTTTTTATTTTTTTTTATCTATATAATGTTTTACCACAGTTGATATCACAGCCCTGTGTGGCTGCTTTCTTGTTGGTCGACATGTGGCCCTATTTGAAATTTCCAAATAAAGAATTTAAAAAAAAAAAAAAAAAAAAAGGTATGCAAATGGACTTTGTATTTTTATTTTAGTTTTTCATTGTATTATGGTACAAAATCGAGAATGCACGTTTTTGGTATTGAAGTGTTAATATTTAAATATAATATGCACTTTTATTCTTGCGTTTGCTTTTTGTGTTTTTTTTCATATTTGATGGCAATTATAAAATGGCAGAAACTCAAAACCTTGCAGTGTGGCACAGTTGTTACCCTATTCTTCATTGCTTCGGTACTGGTTTATGTCACTTTGTATTTTTACTCTTCAAACTACTATCTGAGGCAAAATATAGACGAACAATGACATCTCACTTTTATCAGGTGGGGGTTTGCCTACAGACTTCAACTTTGTAGTTACTCTATTGACAAATAATCTATAGTGTCGTTCGAACAAATTCATATTGTTCATATGTATTAAATACATTTTAAAAATGACCTGGCTTTTTCAATACTTTTGGACACGGAAATAATTTGTTCCTATTGATCTAGTGAGCCTTAGAATGTAATAATACAGGAACTCCCTCAGTTCTACTGCTTTACAATAACTGCATCTAAACTTGTCATATCTTATATACCAGATTTAGAATTCTATTTTATTAACCCCTTCACCACCAAGCAATTTTTGTTGAAAAAAATGTTATCAGAACAGTTATTTGAATCATGGGATGTGAAGCTGACAATGAAATATACGATTAAATAGAAGTTTTGTACATAAATTGCTATTCTGAGATCATTAAAAAAATTAAAATAATGTTAATTTACTCAATTTTAATTTTTCACGTATTCATTTATCCTTTACAGACATATTGTTGAAATGTAAAATTCTGAGCTCTAGATGGTGTCCTTTATCTTACACAATTTCAAACGGGGTCTGTATTATTGTCATACAGGCAGAAAAGACCTTTGTGCTAGATACACTAACTATGATAAAGATAAATAATAAAAATGTTCAGATCTCCTGCTTTTGGGGATTTGTAGTGATCATAAAGAGATTATTAGCAATGCAGCTTCTAAAAAATACCAATAGACTATAAAAATAATATCTGTAAGTGACATAATGCCTGTGTATGAAGATTACAGTAACACCTTGTATCTGTACAGTACAGGGATTTTCAATTATTATAACCCCCTGAATCGTATCCCTGTACAGCAGTGAGTGACCCCAGAGCTCTTCCTGCATTCTGTGCTCTCCCTGTCTGCTGTAATGCAGCAATAATCTATTTGAACTTTTTGTTACAGTGAGGTTTAGGGCTGCTATTTGCAACTGGTTTTATGTGTCTCCAGGGTGCCTGAAGAGACATAAAACAAAGAATTAAATTTCTCCACGGGGGACACACTAATCTTTCTTTAAAAATGTGTGAACATGGTATTTTGATATGCTAATGATTACTTTTCAATGCACTACAATGTAAAATCGAGAAGGGGTTCATTTAAAATCAAGATGTTTAGAAACATTGCAGGGATTTGAAGCACTGTACATGGAAAGAAAAAGACAGGTAAATACATAATATCATTCCTGTGGCCTCTGCACAGAAAAGCAGAATCACCATCCTGCTACTGTGATCAAGGAAGGAGATGAAACCTGAGCTGTCTGCAGAATAAATAAATATAAAGGGCACTCTAGGCGTCACAACCATTCAGTGTAATTTGAATGGGCATGATGATGGAAGTATCTTCCTTCCTCCACAACAAGGTGTCCCTGAAGGCTGTTTGAGCCCTCCCAAGTGAGAAGGTGGGGACCTGGAATTCTGGAACAAAACCCTTTCCAGGGTTTTGGTAATCAGTCTTCTGGAGTTTTTCCATGACCAGTCAATGGCTCTAAATGCCATTGGATTGACTGGACACTCGCTCACCAGGCACCTTCCCACACACAGCTGCAGCTTCAGTAGAGGTTGCAGCTCTAGGGAAGGAAATGAAGAAAGATTGCACCTGGTGCTTTAATAAGGACTAGTATTAAATATTCTCTAAAGTATAAAATGGACAGGAGTCTGGAGGGGTTGATATTTAACTCCTACATCCCCCTTTTTTAATCCTAGAGTATCTGTCACGTCAGGAGGGGGCGGTGGCATCGCGGGCAGTCCGAGGACGGGGGGGGGAGTTGTGGAGCAATGAGGAGGCAGGGCACGTCCCGATGATGCGTGCCCACCTGTTGCGTCCTCGGCGACTGTTGCCTTATGGGGTGGAGCCTGGCGGCATCGCGGGTCAGCCGAGGATAACGGGGCGCATTCCGGTGACGCATGCCACCAGTCTTAAAAGGATGGCGCGCTGATTCATCAGCGCGCTGACGTGGAGTTTGTTTTCCCGCATCGCCTGGTGTCTTATTGCGCTCATTGTGTTACTTAACTAATATTGACCGGACTGTATGAGAACCCTGCTAGCTGCCGACTCGGATTTCCTAACTGACAATTCTTACTTCTGATTCCCTGAGTGTATGTCTGTTCTGTGCTTCTAAGTTGTGGTACTTAGGTTATTTTATGTCTCACAGACCCAGAGTACTTAGTTACTATTCTATCACCCACCCTCTATCCTCCCTTTTGGTATTTGCATTCTGTTTTCTTTTACTGTCTGTGCGTTGGCTTATGTTACTTGCATGTTACTGAATAGTTAATCAGTTTTTGCCCAGTAATTATTTGGTCTCAAAATCATTTGATGCTGGGCAGTACTTTATATTATTGGTCTCGCCCGTTCTCCCTGATTGAGAGTTTAATATTAAACGATCCTGACCGTTTGAGCTATTAGTATTTGGAGGTCTGTCCTAAAGGATCCCCATTACGGCTGTGAATGGTGAACAGGAGAGCGATTGTGACAATATCCCTGTCACTCTTCTTATGTAGTAAATAATAGGTTTCCAAAGTGCTTCTTAAACCAATTTGTATTTTAGTTAAGATTTTTTTTCAATAATATAGTGCTTTTATTTTTTGTTTCACTGCAAGATGCTATTTACATCGTAGCATTATATAGTTACATTAATTGGTAATTACACATGTAACAAAGATGAATAGGAATACTACACCAATGAAAAGAATATGGAAAAGAAAATCCTTTCGTGTGTAGTCAAGTATTTTGTGTCCCTTTTCCCTCTATTGCGCCATTCACAGAGGCTGGTGGTGGTATCATGGGTTAGGAAATTGGGGAAGTGAAAGTTTCATAATAATCCCACGACTCCTCTGTGGAATTTCTCCACTGGAAAGTGACCGAATCAGATACGTTATTGTGTCGCGGGAGCTCGGCTCCTCCTCTCTGGGGATGTTTGGGATTGTATTGTTTTCCGCCTCTTAATTTTCTTCATTGTTTGTCTCCTCCTCCATTATCAACGGCACTGCCTTTCAGAATCAGGTCCAGTAGTACCAATGTTTTGTGTATCTCATTTGCCAGTTCCTCATGTGCATCCATTGGTCTTCCAGGATGCAAAATTTCTCACCTTCTGCCAACCAGTCTTGCAGGGGCAGTATAGTAGTTCTCAACCTGTAGGGCGACCTGTTGTCAATGTTGAGCCACGTGTAACTGCATTATTAATGCTTACTTTAAAAACACAAAACAGTAGAATGACCCTATTATATGACATTTTTCTTAAAGTGTATGTATGGTGTTAGTTTAAATGAGTGGCTTGTGATGACTGCCTCCCAATGGTACATAGCAGTAATTTTCATAAATTAGTCTCATTGCATATGCAATGTGCCTTCTTTGCGGATTCTCAATTGTAAGCTGTCAGCCATAGTGCTGTTTTAATGAGCTGTCGCAAGGAATTAATCAAACATTCATTATACTAATCAGAACAGACATTCATATAAAAAAGAGGGGATTTTGGGTAAGGGGAAAGTCAGTATTTACGGAAACATTAATTACATATTCTCCCAAGCTACTAATTAACAAATTAGCCCCTAGTGTTTGATGGGTTCCCAGAGCTGTCTTTATTTTCAATGCACTAGCAGACAGTGTTCAAAGTCCAGTATTTCGTAATAATAGTAAATACTATTATAGATATTGGATTAACTTTACTGCCATAAAATAACATGATTCACAATTTAAAGAGGAAATTACCATATGTAATTTTTTTGAAATGGGATGGGATTTAACAAATAACCACACTGTTCTGTTCAGTTTGTGTGTTTTTAAAGCAATTTAAATTTTAAATACTCTAATTTAAGTTGGTTTCATTTGATACTTCCCACCACACACAAATATATATACATACACATTTTATCTAATCTATCTATCTGAACTTTGATGTCGATAGACAATCAAGCTCAAGGAATATGGTAATTAGTCAATCAGTAACGAAACTTGGTAAGTTATCAGTAAGGATTTGGAAGAACTCCACCTACTTTCTTGAGGGAAATTAGTCAGTGTTATACATCATTAATTTGGCTAGACAAGGTACGGCTGACAATGTTGATATCTGATTGTGTCATGCACTAACTCTTCTCAGGGGTGGCTCTAGAATTTGTGAGGTCATAAGAAAAGCTCAAAAAAAGGATTTCTATCTATGAAAAAATGCAACAAACAATACATTGCAGTTAATAAATACTTACATGGCTTTCTTAGTTCACACAGGAGCATGCGAATGTAGGAGTGTGTTTGGGTGGATTGTCAATATGCACATGAATATCATTCTAATACAATTCTATCACATGAGAACCATGTTTGAATCCTTGGTTTACTGCAAATTTTCTTAAAGGGACACTGTAGGGTTAAAATTGGAGAGGGCAAACATTAACCCATCCTGATACTCCCAGCACAACCCTTCCTGTTACAACCTTTCCTGTTATAACCCTGCCAGTGGTCAATCACAGTGACTAGAGTCTTCCTTTTAAAGTGAATCTGTTGTGCCCACCAGAAGTTGGGCTCATATAATAGGGATTGTGAATTAAACCAAATATGTGTTTTAGCAAGTTCTTCTGTTACTCACTTCTGTGCAACATGTCGCTGGGGGCAGTGACAGCACTGAGAAGAACTGTCATACAGGACAGCCCTCTGCTCACTTAGTGCATCCAATTGACTGTTGGCATGCTGGTATTTAAGATCGATACAATATCCATGCCCTGATAAGATATCACAGCCAAAAAGCATGCGGCCACAACAGGTGCAATTTAAATATAGGTCAATTTTTGCTGCTGCTCATTTGTAAAGTAAGTAGAACTTGAAGTCCCACTAATTGTGTGACTTTCGGTTTTGCTGCCATCGTGGATGGTTGCGTGTTTCACCTGACCCGTTCAGGAGGCCCAAAATTGGCGGAATCGGCCTCGAACCTCCCTCAGAGCAGGTGACCTCTCCAACTGAGCGGTGCATTGCATTGCTTAACCCCCGAGCTGCGATCTCCCCTGTGTGCCTCTGGGGGCCCTGAAATGGGAGTGAGGTTTAACGTGAGAGAGGTCTGCAGGTTCCACAGATGGCAACCTGGGTGGCGGACGGGCCTTCCCAGGAGCACACCTACTCAACTCACTGCTTCCGTCACTGCTGTGGTGTTCTGGTGGCGCACGCCGCTGCCTGCTTGTCTGTTGGGGGGAGGTGCACAGAGCCTGAGGCCTGCCTTAACTCCTACTCTGCTGCGGCCTCTGGCCCTGCATGGTAAGAAGTCCTGGGGCGAGCACCACTCTTAGACAGCCTGTATCTTTTGACATTAACTCCCTGTGCTACAGTCTGGGGTTGTGACCCCACCCCAGTGGCTGCAGGAAATCCTTTGAGCAAGTCAGATTATTTTTTTTTTACCACACTATTTATTTCCTACCTTCAAGGTAATCTTCCCCAAAATTCCTCCAAAAGAGATAGGGAAAAGGAAAGGAGGAAAAGTGCACAGGAGGAAAAAAGGGGAAAGAAAAATAAAAGGGGGAAGAATAAGGAAGCAAGAAAAAAACAAAAAGGAAAGGAAAAAAGGGAGGAAGGAAAAAAGAAAAAAAAAGGGACAGGGAATGGACGAAAACCATCTATAAAATTCGTAAACCATAATATTGCATAATTTTCAATCCCCTTACAGTTCCTGTTTCACTAGTCATCGATATACCAGCCTGCACCTTTCAGTTTCTCATCGATAAATTTATAGCGAAGATGACCTCTAAAAAAACATACCCCAAAACTTACTGGACCTCCGAAGAAACATTCTACTGTCAATACATCGCCACACCCTTCACACCCCATCAAACAAGATTCAGAAGAGGACAACGCTTTTCCGCTCACGCAACTTCTGCAACTTCTTCGACGGCAGCGGAAATGGCCAAAGAGGTCACCGCCATCCTTAAACCTCTCTAATCACAGTTTCAAGAACTTAAATCTTCCATCGATAATACACTCTTATTGCTTCAATCACATTCCACCCAGATTACGGCATTGGAAGCTAGACACTCCACAACAGATGACGGCCACGTTTCACTTAAAACAACAGATCAAAACCAGCAAACTGTGATTTACACACTGCAGGATTAATTGGATGATTTAGAGCAGGGATCTCAAACTCCGTTCCATCCAGATATTTATTGACAGCAACTACCAGAATTCTTTCGAAAGCAATAAATGGTCAGGGAACCATGGGAGGTGTACTTGAGAAACATTTCTGAGGCCGGAGTTTGAGATCCCTGATTTAGAGAATAGGAGATCTCTAGAGAATATTTGAGAGGTCTTTCCAGTCCATCAGAATCATAAGTTTGGTATAAAGGGATGAGAAGAGGCCTTTACTGTAGAAACCCGAGAAACAGAGGCGCTCAAAATTGATAATCTTAACCTATTCTGGGAAGCCTCCAAACTGGTCCTCTGAGGCTATATAATCTCGCATTTATTTATTTGCAAAGTATTTTACCAGGAAGGGTACATTGAGATTTCTTTCATTTTCACGTATGTCCTGGGTTCAAGAACATTGAAATTTTACAGTCGTTATAGAAATACAAAGTAATAAATGCAAGGTATTAAAAACAAAACACAAATATACAGATTAACACAGCAAATAAATATGTAGGAAATATAGTCACTATGTTACATTTTTGCAGGTGCATTCCATATTGAGGTACTGTATGTTAATAGGGAGTTCTTGAGTGACTTAAGACTGGGGGAAGATTTGATTTGATGGCGTCTGGGAGGTTATTCCATAATTGTGGTGCTCTGTAGGAAAATGAGGATCGAGCCATTTTCTTTTTACACATATTTTGTGGTATTGCAAGTAAGTTGCTGGTCCTGGATCGGAGGTTATAGGATGAGGGAACTGCTGGGGGAAGCAGTCTATTCAGGTAGGGTGGTAGCTTCCCAGAAAATCTCTTAAACACCAAGGGCCCTATTACATTCTTCACGCAAAAAGGCACACGCAACGCGTGAATTTTTGCGCGAAGCGTTAAACGTTAACGTCCGTAAATCAACACTGGTACTACAATCCTCGCGCATTTTTTCATCCGTCAAAAAATAACACGCGTAAAACGGACTCGCACAAACACGCACGCAGCAACGTTGTGCGCAGAAATCAGTGTGCGGACCGTCTTTTTCAGCCAATCAGCCAATTCAGCCAATCAGAATTAAGAACCACTGATCCACTGAACCAACTGTCTCACGTTAAGTTTTTGCGCCTGTCAAAGTCAATCTGCGCATATATGCTGCATCAATAAAAAAAGCACGCACAACTTCTCAAATTTATTGGTTTGGTATGTTTAGAATGTGTAACTATACTTTGCTGCGTATATTTTTTTGGGCTGGTTATTTGGTTACGGCCAGGTTGATAGAATTTGCCATTAACACCAGCTTTTAGGAGTTGCTAAAATTATGCACGCAAAGGCTGTGTGTTAAAAAATGCACATAGATTGTAAAACCATCCGCATACCAGCGCACAAACGCATTTGCGCTCACAATGTTAAGTATAGGACGTGCGAAGTACAGTAAGCTCGTGCAGCGTTCGCGCAGGTTCACCCGCAGTAGACGTATAAGCGTGTTTTTGCGCTGACATTGTAATATGGCGTTCAGCACAAAGGGTTTTGACCCTCGCGTTAATGCGTTTTTGCGCACACGCAAACGTTTGCTCAAAGAATGTAATAGAGCCCCATGTTGGAAAGGTGAAGGGTGCGTCTGGATTCCAGCGATGGCCAGTTTAGCTCTTTTAACATGTCACAATGGTGGGTTGTGTAGTTACATTGTAGCACAAAGCGACAGAATGAGTTATACAATGTAGTGGGTCTCTGAAGGTGTGTTTGCGGGGCAGCTGCATACACTACATCTCCGTATTCAATAGCCGGCATAAGCATTTGTTGTACTATCTGCTTTCTTTTTTGGACTTTGGTCAATTCTCACATCTTTTCCATCACCAAGATATTACTGCCCCTCGTTCCAGAATTTCTTCTTTTTGGATCTACCCCCTCACTCAAACTCAAACATGGAAATTTTTTATCCCTAGTGACAGATGTTGGCTGTTAAACTCTGCTCCATACTTGGAATCAGCTGGCTCCAGTCCCATTATCTCTTCTCATTATCTCACTAAATTAAATCTTTTGTTTCGGATGGACTGGCTTCATATTCTAACCAGCAAAGAAACACAGGTCAAAATGTTTGTCAACATGTGGCAGGGCTACTTTCCAACGCTTTGACCCTTCCCTATGGGTCTTCATTCAAACATCTCTTTAATATACCGAATGGCATTGGGCGGAAATGGTAGCGGGATGCAACCCTTTTGCAACACTGGAGAATTCTCGGCGATTGTGGAAGTGGAATGTGGTTCCCAAACTCTTGTATTTTATCTCCTTCCCAATTTTATTGAGTCTCTATACTTTACTGTTTGACAGTGCGGTTCCTTCCTTTCTTCACTTTGTAGTTATTAGTACTTCTCATACTTTATTCGATTGAATTTACACTTATGTTGTATTGATCCATGCCTAACTTCTGACCGCCTATGCTCTCTTTATGACGACGGCTGTTGCTCTTCTATTATTATTTTTTCTTCCCTCATCCATCAGGCATGGATCTGCATTTACACATCATTCTTTCTTCTTTTCTTTTGTATTATGGTATAGTTTAGCTTAAAGATATATATATATATATATATAATACAAAACAGCAGAGGTTGCACTCAACCTCAAAACTAAGCGGGTGCATCTAAGACATTAAATACAAAACACCAAGAAAGAGCACTCCATATTATTGACCACCTTCTTCTTCCATCTTTTTCTGTGGCAAAAAAAGCACAGTTTTAAAAATGTTCAAAAAACCTGACTGAGGTAATAAATGATGGGGATTCAGTTCACAAAGTTTGATCATAATTTGCTTAAGCCTGTCACAGTCGCCAATGTACCCCATCTTTGACAGTTCCTATCTCACTTGTCCGAATCTGCACTTACAGGATCAACTCACCCTGGAGCTCCCCAGCAGGCTCTAGGCCTTTATAGGCTGCCATGGTGGGGCACCTGTAGTGTAAACAGGGAGGGTTGCATACCATATGAGATTACGTACATTGGCGACTGTGACAGGCTTAAGCAAATTATGATCATACTTTGTGAACTGAATCCCCATCATTTATTACCTTGGTCAGGTTTTTTGAACATTTTTTAAAAGTGCTTTTTTTTGCCACAGAAAACGATGGAAGAAGGTGGTCAATCGGGGGCGTGGCCGGCAGCGGATCGAGATGGACGTGCCTGAGCGGAGCTCCGATCCCCTTTACTTATACAGCGGCTTTTATGGTGCATCTGGATCGGGCTACTTGCCTTTAACTGACTTTCAGCTGTCGGCCATCAGGTAGAGACACCCCGGAGCCTGTCTGGTTCCCCCCTCCGGACTTGCGCTAAGTGACCGAGCCGCTGCACTGCTCTCTCCCCTGCCGGCGACCATCTTTTTAGTACCGCATTGAGGCGCTGATTCCCCAGATGGGGAAGAAGAATAAAGCCGGCAGTGCGGGAGAGGATCCCGGCACCCCTGACATTAGACTTTCACTCAGTGGGGGTTTGGGTCGGAGGCTGCCGCTACGCTCTGCACTAGAGCCGGGGGCTCAACTGATAGTGGAGGAGGTGGAGGCCCCTCCTGTCTCACGTGTGGTACCACCGGGATTGGGGGAAGATGAGCTTCCCGCCACTAAAGTGGACATCCGCAACTTGCTGGACGAAGCCAGGAGATCGTGGCAATCTGAATTCCAGTCCCTCGGTGCGGCAGTTACGGAGACTCAGGCCCAGGTGGAAGACATTTGGACCCGCACGTGAGCAGTGCAGGATATACAGGCCACAACCTCCTCTTCGATAAGCGCACTAGAAGTTAGAAGTCTCCACTCGGCTGTGGTGGCTTTGGACTCGAGACACAGGCGGCGGAATGTGAAGCTGCGTGGAGTACCAGAGACGGTCCCAAATTCAGAGTTACTACAGTATGTCACGAGATTCCTAGAGACTGTTCTCGGTTCATCTGAACAACTACAGGGCTCAGTTTCCATGGCCCTCCGTGTACGGAAGGCTGCAACGGCCCCAGCGACGTTATCATAGCCCTGCGAGAAATCACCCTACACTCTTCCTTGTTCCGGGCGGTGCGGAATGTACCTACCTTTGAAGGAGCTAACATCGCAATCTACCGAGACATCCCCTTTCTGGTGCTGGCTGCTTGGCGACAGTATAGGGCCAGCTGCGGCCCTCCTTCGCACTCAGGTCATTGGCTATAGATGGGGCCCTTCCGGCTCTCTTATAATCTCTCCACCAGATGGACGTGCTTTGGTGGCTACCTTGTTGGCTGAAGCCGAGGGACATCTTCAAGCATTGGGACTGCTCCCAGTTCCTTCGGGTCAACTTGGAGTGGCCCAGCCGGATGGCTCCCCTTTATCCCCGAGCGATCTAGACTGAGTTGGGGTTTCTACATTGCCACAAGCCGACATGCTGCCCCTGCCTTAACCCCTGAGAGACGTTTTTGTCTCCTCCCTGCGATGCCTCTCTTCGGAATTTTTGGTGTCACATTCTGACGCTTGTTGCCATCGTATGGACATTTGTGTCACTCTCGCGGTGACTGTTATTTTCTCCCCCCCCACCCCGTTTGCATTTCTTTCTTAGTCGGTGCTCGATCTCTTGAAAATGGTGGACCCATTCCCCCTTCCACATCCCTCTCACCCCTCCCCCACTTTTTTTGGGGGGTGTTTCGGGGCGTGCCACCATGGCTTTGCCGGCCATGATTGGCCCTCGAACCCCTAGGCTACGTGACATTTTCACTCCATGGCCTCCTCAGGGAGTGCGCCAGGAGCGTCACGGCAATGGCCGCTATGTTTTTTCCCACCTCCCCCCTTTTTTTTCTCTTCTCTTCTCCCCCCCTCTCTCTCTTTCCCCTGTTTGTCCTCCCGACCTGGGCCATCCCCTTTTACAACGTGAATACCTTGCACCTTCCTTTTCCTAATTTTCCCATCGTTTAGCTTTGCTGCATAATTTGAGTAGGCCCTGCGAGGCCGTTTGTGTTGATTGACTTGTGACACTTTCATTATCAATAATAAAAAATAATAATAATATGGAGTGCTCTTTCTTGGGGCCATATTACATAGTTGGTGCTAACTTAACCAGAGCTGTTGTAAACTTCCCAGAGCCATTATAGCCTATGGAGGTTTTAAGTTTACAACAACTCTGGTTAAGTTAACACCAACTTTGAAATATGGCCCTTGGTGTTTTGTATATAAATATATATATATATATATATGGAAAAACAGTGTCCCTTGCGATTTCACTCCTAACAGTTTACTGTGGCGCATGGCTGCTTTTGTTGTCATTCCTCGTATCCTGTTGACATTTCTGTGTATGCTACGTGTCCACGAATGAAAATTGTAAAAAAAAACTAATAATAATTGCGGAGACAGGTCAAACAATGGTTGTTGAATTTATTATATTGTGATTAGATAATAACTGGAACAAAATAAGACATTCATTGTGCTTGTGTTTTAACATTAATGGTTTGTGAGTTACAACCCTGTGTTCATGTACCTGTAACAAAGCATGTGATGGATTGCAATGCTAGCTTGGTTCAACAAGTAGAAAATAAATGTAAGTAAGTTAGTCGAAACATAAATTCCTGTTAGATGTATGGAACAGTATGCAAGTGGAAAGGGCCACAAGACTATATAATAGAAGGATTGCTTGGCCCACACACTTCAGTTGCTGCCACATTCTAGAAACCTTTGTATAATCAAGAAATGAGCAGGGCATCAGTGTCAAATTGGATCGTGTGTCGGAACTGGGGGTGGGATAACAGTCAATAAACACATAAAAACACAGCTCTGGTATATAGTAGTTCCTCTGACTTAAATGTACAATTTGTCCGCCATGATCACTTAATTGAATTTAACTCACAATGTTATGGAGAATGCAACTTTCCCTGGTGAGAGACAGCTTCTCTCCACCATGAAAGATGTCAGTGAGCTGTTTTGATGGTGTCCTGGGGGTTGGATCAGTAGCGTAGGTTAAAACAACTCAGACAATCCCCAGGTGGGCGTCTGCATTGAGAGACATCTGATTGGCTGCATTTATGCTAATGATTAACCCCTCCTTTCTCCCCTTTTCTCTTCTGTCACTTAATCCTATGGGAATTTTTGATAAAAATAAGAAAAAACGTTGTAATGAGTAGTAGTATGTGTGGTCTCTTCAACTTCAAACCCCAAATGCCAGGATTATTCTTAGTATTACAACATACTTAATTGGATACGTACACGTTAATTAGAAAAATCCTAAAACTCTGAAAGGATAATGGTCCTCTAGGGTCAAACAGTAGTAATCCAATAAAACCAATGTGTCATTTATAGTCAGGGCCGGTCCAAGTCATTGTGCTGCCTGGAGCCATGGATGAAATGCTGCCACCCCCATGAAAAACAAACAAACACGTGACCTGTATGAGCGTTCACAGAGCTCCACAGCAATAAAACTCACAGTAATGTGCGGTGCGTATGAGTGTATCACAGAATCCACAGCTATAAAACTCACAGTAATGTGCAGTGTGTATGAGTGTATCACAGAATCCACAGCTATAAAACTCACAGTAAAGTGCGGTGTGTAGCAGCATATCACAGAGCTCCACAGCAATAAAACTCACTGTAATGTGTGGTGCGTATGTGTATCACAGAATCCACAGCTATAAAACTCACAGTAATGTGCGGTGTGTATCACAGAATCCACAGCTATAAAACTCACAGTAATGTGTGGTGCGCAGAGCAGGTCCAAGGATGAAATGCTGCCCCCTAAAATAACACGGCCACCAAGACACATACATCCATTATGTTAATATATACAGTATATGCATCCAGGAAGCGCTGCATCTTACTCAAATATCCAGTCTACTAAAAGGCGTTCATAGGGGTTTCGTCACTGTGCTCAGGTACACCCTAATGACAGGTGATAAGGTCCTTACAGCCCCCCATGTAACACACACGTTAATGCAAAGGGTAAACATGAAAACACCACAACCTGAAGAGGTTAAAATGAGAAAATATATTTATTGTGGTTACTTTGGAGTCAAAGACCAAATGGTGAATTTGTAGATTACCATTAAACCTTAATGGCTTTGAGTTAATTAAGGGATCTTTTAGGCACTCTATTATTAACCCTTTCTGCCTTACACTGTTAACGCTCAGTTCAGATACATTATAGTATTAACCCATTCAGCTCGGCACTATTGACCCTCTCCGTCAGATACTCTACTAACGCTTTCTGCCACACACCCTACTATTAACATTTTTAGCCACAAACTTTTATTAACCATTTCAAACACACACACTATTGTAACCCTTCATCACACACTACTATTAACCCTTTAAGCCATACACTATTAGTGAACCCCTTTCACAGCTACACTTCACAGACTAGTATTAACCTTTTTACCAGAAATGAATATTAAACCTTCCAGTCACACACTTCGGTTAACCCTTTCATCAACAAACTACAACTGACCCTCTGTTATGCACTATTATTAACCATTTCAAACAAACACTTCTCTTAAGCTTTTCAGTCATCCACCTTTGTTTACCCTTTCAATCACACACTACTTTTTAGTCATTGTTACAACCTGTTATATATTTGTGCAGAGATGGTTCCTTTTATGATCATTGTTGTTTGAGATAAGGAGGCTGATGCATGATAAGTGGGGAGTTATTTTTTTGGGTGGGGGTTGTGCTTGTAAACATCTTTTTAAAGTCAGGTGTAGGATCTTTATAGGAATTACAGCTTGCTTTCTGCTAGAAAATGCGAGTATATTAAGACAAGTGATTTATTGATTTACTGTGAGGTTTATTGCTGTGGGGCTCTGTGATACGCTCATACACACTGCACATTACTGTGAGTTGTATTGCTGTGGGGCTCTGTGATACGCTTATACACACTGCACATTACTGTGAGTTTTATTGCTGTGGAGCTCTGATACGCTCATACACACTACACATTACTGTGAGTTTTACTGCTGTGGAGCTATGTTATGTTCTTTTTTTTTTGGAAGGGTGAGAAAAGCTGTTAGAGTTTGAGGGAGTGCCAGGGGGCCCCAATCGTGAGGTTCAGTAAGGGGCCCCATCATTTCTGATGGCTACCCTGCTCCTGGATCTTGGTCCTGACGGCGCCGCTTTCCTTCCTGCTCCTGGGGTCACACAGTCGCAGTCTATTTACTCAGAGGCCGCTCACTGCTCAAAGACAAGTGACTGCATTTAAAAAAAGTCGCTCTGAAAAATCTTCCACTTGAAGCAGTCGCTCCATTGTGCTCCATGGATGACCAGCCCTGTTTATAGTGTATAACTAATGGTGCATATACTGTTTAGGTGTGATATCACTTTAAATGGGATCAGAAGTAAGGTTTTGGGTTAAAATATGAATAACTACACCTTTTTTCCAGTGGAACCTGCTTTTACTTGATTTTATTTTTGTTTTCACCAGTTTAAGGATGATCTAGATGAATTTGAGTCAAACATTATTACATAACTGTAACCAACAGTTGAACAATATATCCTCTAACACAGGGGTCTCAAACTCAAATTACCCGAGGGCCACTGGACAAATTTTCATATCCCATGGGGCCACATGCAAAATTTCAAACTTGTTTGAAAACAGTTATATTTAACGTATTATTTATTAAACTAAAGTTATATAAAAATACAGTATTTTATTAAAATATATTATAAATTAATATATTTTATAATTATAAATTAAAATAATTGTAATACAAATAAAATATATATATTTTTAAAATAATTAAATATTAAAATTTAATTTAAATATATTAACATATTTATGAAAATAATTAATGCAGCTGCTTTGCTGATTTTATAAAGGGAAAAAAATCAATGCCCCTGTTTTTAGAACTAAAAAAAATATATTTTTAATTGTATTAATTTTTTTTATTATTAATTATTAATTTTGTTATATTTTTGTTTTTACACAATACATAGTGTCATTGAGTATCATTGGAAAGGCCAGATCAACCGTCCCTATACTGCTTACAGATCCGGAGATACAGGGGTCTAAATGACTCATGCATCTCTTGTACTACTGGGCAGGGGGAATCCCAGAGGTTGATGTCATTACGTGCACACAGGGGGCCGTCCCAAGGGTCTGATGTCAGGACGGGTGTGGAGCATCCTGCACGTTGGGGAGGGAATCCCTTTGGCGCTCCACACACGTCCTGGACTATAGGGACAGCAATGGCCAATCCGGACCGCTCACCCAACCAAGTGCCCAATCGGTCAGCCCACCCTTTTCCGCGGGCCATTTGTAACCGGTCCATGGGCCACAAATGGCCCGCGGATGGTACTTTGAGTCCCCTGCTCTAACAAGGAGAAATGTCTGATGTGGAAATTTTGCATTTTCACAAAACATGAACAAAACCGTGAAAGAGAAGTTTATATTGAGTGGAATAAAGATCAATGAGAAGATCAAAGCAGATGGGGAAGAAGCAGGAAATAAAAGAAACAACTGATTACATATTGGATTAAAGAGGATACCCATAAAACCCTTGGGTTCAGGAGATTTTATGAAGTGACACCTCAATTGGGACTTCAGAAGGGGTGCAATATCTGATTTTGGACACTTTGGAGGTTATTCACTATCAGGGTTATTCAAAGAGCTCCAAATTGCTGGCGAACGGTAACCGAACGCTGAAATTCAGCGTACGGTTACCTTTCCTGGCCATTCGGGTTTTCAGAGAGCAGGCAGTTCGCCAAATGTTGGCGAATTGCCTGCACATACAGTGCCTGTTCGTTGCCTGTTCGAAGGAAGTGAAATCCCCATAGAGAAGCAATGCTTCGTAGTGAAAGGTTCCCAAAATGCCCTGCTGTTCGGTGGTTTCATTCGACAGGTTTATTCAGGCGAATCCCATAGGCTTCAATGTTACAAATATTCCTGTTTTAATTCAATATCTAATAAACGGCTGATTATAATATTCTGCAGTAAAAAGTCTCTTTATCTATAGATTTTTAAGGATCTTTTATCCATTTTTTGGTATTTTTTCTCAAACTTTTTTAATAGTTTTTTCTTTTTTCTGTAACAGCCCTTTTTATTATCATTCATTGGATCTTATATGTAAATTATAGACATTTTCGTTCTGTAGTTTCTTTGCAAACAGCGTTTCACTTTTCAAACATTCAAGCGTACTGGGTTTTTTTTTCATTCCATTCGTCTGCGGTTTCGGCTGTTTCCGGCAGCTGCTCTGCGTCTGATCGGCTCCTGCTCGGGTTTCTCCGGCGTGTACGGCGGGGTTAATCCAGATGTTTTTGCGGGTTTCGGTGCGCATTCGCCGGGTTTTGCGATGAGTGTTCATCAGGTTTGTGGCGGCTTTTCCCTGCACTACGACGGCCCTGTGGTGCTAGCTGAATACACCGCAGGGTCACCGATATGGGATCGCCAAATCGCACCGAATTGAAGAGAACGAAAAGTCACCGAACGTGCGGTGACTTTTCAATTCTCTTTGAATAACCCTGCATGTGTGTGTTCAACTGTTGCAGGATTACAAAAGTATTTTAGAATTAAAATTGTAGGCCAAAACATCTGATTTTAACAAATTTTACTTATCAATTTCAAAATTCTGCTTTTTTTTGCCTAAAATTTGCAATTGTCCACCTTTTTATCATTTAGTATAACAATTATAATCTTTTTGTATATTTACTTCCAAATATTCTAGCACGTAAAAAGATTTAAAAAGGAAATTAATGCATATATTAAACTCACTCTCGATCTGATTTCTATACTACAGTAGGTAATTGTCTATTTTTGTTGATTCACATTACAAAATAAAATCTTAAACTATCTACCATAAAAAGGGATTAGCAGCATGAAATATAGTCATGCTACAATTGTTTCATAGCTGTGATCTGGGCA
Source organism: Leptobrachium leishanense (assembly GCA_009667805.1). Taxonomy (NCBI): domain Eukaryota; kingdom Metazoa; phylum Chordata; class Amphibia; order Anura; family Megophryidae; genus Leptobrachium; species Leptobrachium leishanense. The sequence goes on from CM019064.1 coordinate 170,773,766, forward strand.
GTGTCCTTTTTTCTGGGAGTAGGGAATGACTTATAAAGAAAATGACAGATCGGTGGTAACACACTAAAACATGATGGATGCCAAGATTTCATTCTCTAAATATAGGGCTCTGCATTAAAAGTGTTTTTTTTGTTTTGTTTTTGCCATCCCCGGTGTAATTACAGCCTCCGGAAAACAAAAACAATAAATGTGGAAAGCCAAAGAGTAAGGGCAATAAAAGAAACAGATGTTGTTGAAAGAGCTAAAAAAAGAAGAAGAAAGTCAAGAAGGGGGGAAAAGAATAAGTTATCAGATCATATCGGGGAAATACAAACTATAGAATATGGGAATATGGATATAAAACATTCACTACAGAAGAAAAAAAATACATCAGATGATGATACACAAGCCAAGGAAAAAGCAGATCATAATTTCCATTAGTGAAAAGATCACAGGTTCAACCTGGTGAGCTCATACAAAGTTGTGAATTTCAATAACATAAGTATATTGAGAAATGCTGAAAGAGAAGAATTCATGAAATCAGTGGGAATCTGAACTCTCATGTCAAAACATAAACCACATGTTTGATGTGGTATGGGATGGGGAGTACTGTTGTCTAAAAGAAGCACCCCAAGATGATTTGTAAAATGTTTTATAGGAGCACTTCTGCACGTTAGAATAATCTAAAACTCATTTTTATTAAGAAGTTAAGTCTTTTTTTTTTACAATGTATCCTTTTTTGGTCAAATGTGGGAGTGAAACAATTCAGCATTGTCTACTGGAGGTTTGCCCATGGTTGAAGTGTCAGCTGTCTGGCTGGCTCTCCAGTTCATTTTTCCTACCATCTGGGGTGGAAGGATTTGGTGGCATGTTGAAGTCTGTGTGATTAGTATGGATATCCTGATCAGGGGCTGTATTCCTTAGTTGCTGCTAATGTAACGTCTTGATATGTAATCGTTAGCGCTAGGATAAGTAAGTTTAATATCTGGCATCAATATTCCAATCTTAACGCTATAGTTAGGTGAAAAAGTTATGCACCTTGCAGCTTGCGCAAGCTTAAGCGTCTCCTATCCTTACTTAAGAGTCTCCTATCCTTACTTAAGAGTCTCCTATCCTTACTTAAGAGTCTCCTATCCTTACTTAAGAGTCTCCTATCCTTACATTCTTAGTGTCTCGACAAGTGAGGTATTACAAAGTGTTGGTGCAAATTACTATCGTGACATGCAAGCCAGAATTTGAATACCTCCTAAAAGCTGGTACTCCTAAAAATCCCATACTCACCTCTCATCCTGCAACAAAAAGGTTGACCTGATCCCCCGCTTCTTCTTTCCGGGAGCAGTGAGACTGGGAGCAAATCTGAGGTCCTAGTCACCCTCCACAATCACTCCACGGTGCTACGTGATCTCACAAGAGTGAGGGCATGCAGAGCTCCCGGCCCGAAAGCACAAGTCTCCATGTATAGTGCTTCTGCGGGCATCAGCGAGGTTAGTGCTGCGTTCCAGGGCGAGGTATTGAGATTTGAGATAGCACCTTCCCCGGAATACAACGTTAACATGAAGGCGGTAAGGGAAAATCTGCAAGCTCAGATTTTCCTGCTTACCATCTTCGTGTTAGCGTCAACAGTGGAATAGTGCCTCAGATTTTTTGTGCACCCAATCTGAACCAAGTCATTTAATATTCATCACTGGCCTGCAACAACCATAGGGTCCTTACCTGTAGACCTCGATGTCCTGGCCCTCAGGATTACGCACTTTCTCCACATATTAAAGCTTCTATTACTTCACCTACTGAAGGTGACGCCGACACTGCCTTGCTGCCATGACAGAGTACTATTAATTTTGACGCAGAAAAGTCACAGACCGTGTCATTGATTTAGTGCCACATTGTACACCGCTATGCCAAGGCCATTAAGGGTGCATCATTCCATGTGCTCACATTCTGTCATACCCGGATGAAGCTAACCAATAAAGACCTTCCTACTCCTATACACTGTAAATTGTCCTTCCATATTCATCTATTGCCTTACTGCAGTTCTGTTTCGATCCTTTAGCACATTGTTATATTGCTTATTGTTAAACTGATTTTGACACACTATTCTTGATCTCTGTGGCTGCCTTGCTTTACTCATCGTGTGTTCCTCTATTGTCCCTTGGCCTTGGCTAGTTCTATTGGCTAATCAGTTCTATTTACCTGGCCAGTACAAGAGACAGTCAAAGAGTTTGGAGGGTCTGCAGATGAATCACAAAGGCCAATGGGTAACCTGTCATGGTTATTCAAAGAGAATCGAAAATTCACTGCACGTTCAGTGACTTTTCGTTCTCTTCAATTCGGTGCGATTCGGCGATCCCATTTCGGCGACCCTGCGGTGTGTTCAGCAAGCACCACAGGGCCGTCATTGTGCAGGGAAAAGCCACCGCAAACCTGCCGAAACACTCACTGCAAAACCAGGGCGAATGCACACCGAAACCCGCAAAAACATCTGGATTAACACCGCCGAACACGACGGAGAAACCCGAGCAGGAGACGATCAGAGCGCAGAGCAGCCGCTGGAAAAACTGCAGACGAATGGAGTGAAAAAAGAAAAAAAAACAGTATGCTTGAATGTTTGAAAAGTGAAACACTGTTTGCAAAGAAACTACAGAACGAAAATGTCTGAAATTTACATATAAGATCCAATGAATAATAATAAAAAGGGCTGTTAAAGAAAAAAACAATTTAAAAAAAAAACAGATTTTTTTCGCAAACAAATTCCAAAAAATGCCTCAAAGATACTAAAACATCTAAAAATAAAGAAACTTTTTACTGCAGAATATTATAATATACAGTTTATTAGATATTAAATTAAAACGGGAATATTTTTAACATTGAAGCCTATGGGATTCGCCTGAATAAACCTGTCGAATGAAACTACCGAATGGCAGGGCAATTCGGCAACCTTTCACTGCTGGTTTGTGTTCTCTGAATAGATGAAGCATTGCTTCTCTATGGGGAATTCACTGCCCTCGAACAGGCACCGAACAGGCACCCTATGTGCAGGCAATTCGGCAACAGTTGGCGAACTGCCTGCTCTCTGGATAGCTGAATGGCCAGGAAAGGTAACCGTACGCTGAATTTCAGCGTTCGGTTACCTTTCGCCAGCAATTCGCATCTCTTTGAATAACCCTGTGTAACTTTCCTCTTAAAACTCTTCACTGGGCATTGAACATAGCACATTTGATAACAGATCCAGTATTTTCAGAATAAAATAATAAGGGCCCTATTACAATCTTTGCGTTAAAACGCTTGCACATTGTGTGAATTTGTGCGCCCAGCCTTAAACGTTAACGCGCATAAATCACCGCTGGTATTACAATCCTCGCGCATTTTTTCATCCGTCGAGCAATAACGCGCGTAAAACGGACGCGTGCAATTGCTGCGCAGTAACGTTGCGTGCAGAAATCAGTGTACGGACTGTTTTTTTTTTCACGCGATTCAGCCAATCAGAATTAAGAACACAATTATCTCACGTTAGGTTTTTGCGCCTGTCAAAGTCAATCTGAGTATATATGCTGCAGCAATCATAAATGCACACACAACTTCTCAAATTTATTGGTTTGGTATGTGTAGAATGTGTAACTATACTTTGCTGCATTTATTTTTTTATGGGCTGGTGTATTTGGGTTCGGCCAGGTCGTTCAGATTTGCCATTACCACCACCTTTTAGGAGTTGCTAAAATTATGCGCGCAACGGCTATGCGTTAAATCCTGCGCATAGATTGTAATACCATCCGCGTACCAGCGCACAAACACAATGTTAAAGGAACACTCTACTCAAAAATCACACCCCCGTTTTTTTATCCTAACCTATCCCTATTCCCTTAATAAATCTTTATTTTTAATTTTTTTACTTGTAACTGTAATACTTACCCTAAAATCCTCTTGTTTCCAGCGGTGTTTTTTTTTTTTATATATACTCACCTCCCTCTTCCGCTCCCGTCCTTCTTGCATTGAAGTTGCCTTCTGGTTTACGTGAGAAGCGCGCATGCGCGCCTCTCACGTAAGCCAGCCAATCGGCAGGCTTCCTCCCGGCTTCCATCCAAGAGGATGCGCGCAACACTAACCCTAAGAGGGAGCCGCCAGCTTCTGCGGTGAGTTAGAGACGTCATCTCGCTGAAAGCACGATGACGTCTCCTACTCGGCAAAAGTCGGCAGAAGCGGGAAATATGATTCCCGCTCTGCTGACTGACAGCTGGGAGGGCGGAGTAAACTCCTCCACCTCTCTCAGCTGTTTTCAGCTGGTTCAGCCGATCGGCTGAGCGGAGGGAGGGGGGACAGACAAGGGCATACTCAGGGCATCATGACCACCTAAAATAGCTTAGGTGGTCATGTTGCTTAGAGTGTCCCTTTAAGTATAGGACGCGCGACGTACAGTAAGCTCACGCACCGTTCGCGCAGGTTCACCCGCGGTAGACGTATACGCGCATTTGTTGCGTTGACATTGTAATACGACGTTCAGCGCAAAGGGTTTTGCCCCTCGCGTTGATGCATTTTTGCGCCGGCGCAGATGTTTGCGCGAAGATTATATTAGGGCCCTAAATGTTTGCAGAACATATAACTTTTTCCCCAAAGAAATTTGAGTTATTGAGTTTCCAGCCATGATCCCATCAGTGGCACAGCCTATCATTCTCCTCAGTCATTGAATTTTGATCTTTGTAATTAAGATAATTTAATGTTAATAAAAGAATCTTGACCAATCTTGAATTTTTTTTAAAACTTGCTTTACGTTAGTCCTTTATGGGATTTAACTTCAGTGCTGGTAGTTATCCAGCACTGGTAGTGTGTGTGTGTGGTTTCTGCATTGTGAGAGAGCACATCTGTTTCATACACGCCCATCGCAAACCCTCTAATTCCATCCACTTAGGTTTTACACCACATTTTGGCAATGATTTTTCATTATCTTTTCAATCCAGTAAAAGTTTCTGTCGAATTCACTGATGGGCATATTACAGACAAAAACAGTTTATCTGAGTATCTGAATTGCAGACAACAGGCTCTTCTATTCCCATGTAACATACAACATGGGCTTCCCCTTAATTCTTTTTAGTAGTACTCAGTACCAATGTGCAGCCTAGAAAGCTTGTTCTTATTGTAGGTCAATGCTTATATTTTAAGGTGATTTATATTTACCTTAGTAATAGTATAAAACATCTAGCGACAAGCTGCAGTCGCAAATTTGTTTAATCTGTAAATTAAATTTTTGAAAAAAATGCTGTTGGTTCCAAAAAGGACAAATTATTCATGTTCAACTGCTTTAGTTCTAGGACCAACCCTATGTACATCCCTAGCTATTAGAGGTTTCAAAAATGTCAGTCATTAAAACTCCAAGGAGATCAGTGTTACTGGTGATACAGGGAGAGGTATGATATGTTGGGATTTATGGCTTTGTTCTGATTTATGAGCTGCCATGACAGCCATTATCTCCCCAACTGGACAGGGCTGTCTCCTCCCTGCTTTTGTGAGCAAGATAATTGAATAACAAGTTTCGGCCCACCATCTTCAACACAATGCCTCAACTATCATATAATCTGTAACTATCTATATTGCATATGAAACACTCGTGTCATTCTTTTACAATGTGAAATTCGGCATTATTTTCAGAATATCACAAACATATATATATTATTATCCTTTATTTATATAGCGCCACATATTCTGCAGCGCTTCAGAAGATCATTGTACAAGGGGTTGATACATTGGAATACCACACATGGAGGATATGTCCTGATTCAGGGGGACCCTGTTTCCAAGGGAACTTACTTACAATCTATGAGAAGTACAAGTATTTTGTGAGGTATCATTAGGTGTCTTGCCCAAGGACACACGCCGGTGATGTCTTCTGAGTGGGATCGAGTCAGCTTTCCATGATTGTAGATCACGACCTGGTGGTTAGGTTGAACCTGCTTCTCGTGAAGTCAAGACTTTCTTCTACACAGTTGTATTGGAGGGATGTGCTGAACAGGATTTATATATGCATATATATTTACTTTTTACAGATTTTATTGCGTGGATAGCTTTGGTTTTACATTTAGAAAATTGTATCCTCTTTCCGAATTGCAGTAGCTCTACACGGCTAAAATCTCTACCAACTACCTGCTTTTTCTCTTTGTTATCTTGCCATGGAGCTCTTATCAATCAATATTTGTTTATAAATCAGAAAATCATTCCACTATTCAGTATTTACAACACCCATCCGAACCCCCACCCCATCTTTCTGCTTGACTCTTTACTGTTCAAGTTGAATGATTTTGCTCAGTATAGCTTCCAGACCTGAAGAAGAGAGTTATACTCTCGAAAACTTGTCTTTTAAATGCAACGGTAGTCCAATAAAAAAGATATCACTACGTACTTCTATACTCAGAAAATCAGTTAATATATTAATTGAGGTAAAGTTCAAAATGGCATCCTTATTTAAGTCATAAATTCATCTTGGATGAACCGCTCTAAAATTAGTTACACTTCAAGTAGAGGTCTGTGGCTGATTATGGTGAAGAGGTAAAAGTGTAGCGGAATAATATCAACTGTGGTTTAATAACACAAGGATTATAACTCCATGAAGGAACAAAAAATGAAACAAAAGGATGAAGCATCGATTCCATTGACACATTTACAGAAACTCATATGAGAATCATACAATGTCATTTTATATAGCTGCTTAATGGAAATTAAGCTACTATAGTAAATGGGTAAGATAAGACTCTGACTAGTGTATTGTGGAGTCCTATTGGTTGCTAGATCATTGACTCCTAAAGGAGCAACAAACTGAAAAGCAATAACAATGCTATATAATGTGGACTGCTAATGGCCAATCAATACACTATGGGATACCTCTCACCAGCTGTTAGTCACTTAATCTTCTAAATGTGAAACGGAAAATTCAGTCCACCGGATGTTATATTCCGCACCCTATTTAACACTTTAGGGTCTATTCACAAAGCACCAATTTTGGCGTTTTGATTTTCGTTGTACTTCGGCGATCCCATTCGGCCGAAAATACACGGAATTCACTTTTTTGCGAATGTTCACCGTATTTTGCAGAATTTGAAGTCACCAAAGCAGTTATCGGACGTCGGCGAAAACCGCCATACTGCACCAAATTGGCATTGGTGAATTCCACCGAACTGCAAAAAATAAAAATTAAATATCGTAATAGGTGTTTAAACCAATAAAAATGTATTAAAATGGGTCTAGATAATAAAAATAGGTCATTTTAAAACAATAAAAAGGTCCGTTACAGAATAATAAAAAAACTGCTTTTTAAAAAATTGGGAAACAAAAAAAATCCAAAATGGTGTTCTAAAAAATAAAATAATAAAGAGTGTTTTTGCTGAAAATGATAAGACTACAAAAAAAAAATTAAAATGATATCATGTTTTCACATTAAATCCTATGGGATCCGCCTGTTTAATCCTGTTAAACTGAAACACCAACAGCAGGGCATTACGCCAGAATTTCGGTGCAGTTGGCGTTCTGTGAATAGAAGACATGCTATTCTTCTGTGAGGTATTTTCAGTGCCGCCAACTTGCACTATATTTTGCTGTCAGTACGCCAGTATTTGGCAAATTGACAGCTTAGTGAATAGACGAATTGGCCCAAAATTGCACCGAATTGTGATTTTCACTGATCGTTGCACCTTCAGGCCCATTCGGAGGTAAGTGCATAACCCCTTTTTGTGTGTATAAATAGAGAAAGCGAGAGCAAGATCCTGAGTTTTCTTTTTAATTATATATTAAAAAGATAATTTAAAATACAAATGGAAGTTGAGAACACGCCCCAGTGTTTCTTGCTATAATGTCGTTCCTTCTTGCCATGGGATGCTTGCAGGACCGGCCCGTCCATGGAACAGGGTGGAGCAGCTGCTTCAGGCAGCACTTGTCAGGGGCAGCATTTTGCCACCCTGGCAAAGGCCATGGCATGGAGAGTGCTCGGCCCAAACAAGGCACGGCCCTCCAGCAGGCTGGTGTTTTATGGAGAAAGCCAGCTGCGCCCGCCCCTCTATCGGGCTGTGCCCACCCCTTATTAGAGAGAGACTGGCCGCTTCATCTGCCCATTGAGTGATACACCGGATTTTGGATTAGAGATATGGGGGTGCTCCATACCTGTCAGACCCCCTGGATAATATTGGTGCCCGTCCGTGTGTATCCAGGGGGCTCTGTTTAATGTGTTGGTTGTTTCCGGGGGAACAGGTTTTGAGCTAGACCTGTTCCTGGGGGAGGGACTTGATCTCTGGTCCCTGCAGGGAATGCGGTGCTGGCCAGGATCCGGGATGCTAGAGGATCAGGGCTCCATGGCTGAGTCTGTGGATGGAGACGAGCTGGGGAGTGATGACGGGTTCCAGGGAGAGAGGCCCTGTCGCACCTACTACTGCCTTTACCTGTACCAGGCAGGGAGGTCAGACCTGTGTGTAACACTCACAGTCTGGGGGGAGGGGTCATTTACCAGACTGAGACACCTGACCCCTGTGTATTACAAACAGCAATCAATTTCCAGACTGACAGGTCAAATCTCTATATAACCCTCACTGCGCATGTTGTTATTTTGCAGCCTATCACAGCCGCTTGCAGCCAGTGAGTTTTATTGCTGTGGAGCTCTGTTATGGTCACACACCACACATTGAGTTTTATTGCTGAGGAGCTTTGTAATAAGCTCATACATGTTGCATGTTTTTTTTTGGGGGGGGGCAGCAATTCGTCCATCGCTCCAGGCAGCACAGTGGCTTGGGCCGGCCCTGGATGCTTGTAAACTAAGCATCTTACATGTCATCACTGATTGCAGTGTGGTCTAAAGAAATCAATTTTTTATATCTAATTGATAGATAAATGGGACATCTGATCAGGCTAAGATACCCTAAAAGCTTTTAAGTTCTTTACTCAGGTTGCAAACCAATTTTAAAGAGACATTTTAACACATCATATAGCTAGTACATTGATTGATTATCTCCGAATGTCCTTTGAATATCCTTGTACCGTGGATTTCCTGAAGACCTGACTTGCCTCTGTATATTTTGAGAATCTAGGAAGAATATAATTTCCAAAATCTCTGATTCCTGGTCATTTAATTATTATCTCCTCCTGAATCCCACCCTTGTTTCCTTTCCCATTTCTTTTTTTTCCCCATGGTCCATCCAAGCTCTTTCCCAGATTGCTGGACCCTCCTCTATGATTATCGGATAAATATGCCTCTCAAAGCAGAAGCTATTACACAATGATGTCATTTTTGTTTCAAGTGCTGTTCAGCAGCATCTGATTTATCCAAAAAGACAAGAGGAGACCAGGCATTCTGTTTAAGGTGGCAATATTGTGACAAATTGATACCTTGAACAGAGAGCCTGGTCTTGTATTGTCTTTTTGGATACTTCTGCTGAGCTGGCCAAGGTGGCGCACCCTCTTCGGCTTCTTTTTCTTCATTATTTTGAGTGGCTGCTGTTATTCCTTTTTCAGCAGCAGCTGATTGGCAGTCTACAGGGTGGGGGGGGGGAAACCTCTGCTTTGAAGGACTATCATAGCATGGAATTTGGTTTCTTAAAACATTACAACTGAATCCGGGACACACACAGACCATTCACGCATACCGCCAGTTTTAACATTTTGGAGTGGCGAGTTGGGGGGTGAGTGTCATGGTCATGGTTTTGTCTTTGTCAGCAATATTATTTCCATTTATAAATAGTTTTATCGAATGAATAAATATATTTCCATATATTACATAATAGTTACATTGTAAAATTACATTTACTTCGTTTTATACGATCTAGTGGATGAATGTTTATATTTTATTAACTAAATTAAATTACTTATTATTAAGACTAAAAATCGTTTACATTAAATAAATTATACACCCTCGGCCGGGAATTGTTGGGACCAGAGGCGTAACAAGAAACCTCAGGGCCACGGTGCAAGAATCCATGAAGACCCCCCCTCGTCGGCTGTGGGGAGGGGCCAAAGCGGGCCATTAAAGTCAGCGGGGCGTACCAGTATGCCCACGCCTTCAAGACCCACCCTCCGCGCAAGCCCCATTCTCAAATCAATGTACAGTCAGGTCCAGAAATATTGGGACATCGGCACAATTCTAACATCTTTGGCTCTATACACCACCACAATGGAGTTGGATTGAAACAAACACAATGTGCTTTAACTGCAGACTGTCAGCTTTAATTTGAGGGTATGTACATCCAACTCAGGTGAACGGTGTAGGACTTACAGCGGTTTGCAGATGTGCCTCCCACTTGTTAAGGGACCAAAGGTAATGGGACATAATAATAATCATAAATCAATCTTTCCCTTCTTAATACTTGGTTGCAAATCCTTTGCAGTCAATCACAGCCTGAAGTCTGGAATGCATAGACATCACCAGACGCTGGGTTTCATCCCTGGTGATGCTCTGCCAGGCCTCTACTGCAACTGTCTTCAGTTCCTGCTTGTTCTTGGGGCATTTTCCCTTCAGTTTTGTGTTCAGCAAGTGAAATGCATGCTCAATGGGATTCAGGTCAGGTGATTGACTTGGCCATTGCATAACATTCCACTTCTGTCCCTTCAAAAACTCTTTGGTTGCTTTTGCAGTATACTTTGGGTCATTGTCCATCTTCACTTTGAAGCACCGTCCAATGAGTTCTGCAGCATTTGGCTGAATGTGAGCAGATAATATTGCCCGAAACACTTCAGAATTCATCCTGCTGCTTTTGTCAGCAGTCACATCATCAATAAATACAAGAGAACCAGTTCCATTGGTAGCCATACATGCCCACTCCATGACACTACCACCACCATGCTTCACTGATGAGGTGGTATGCTTAGGATCATGAGCAGATCCTTTCCTTCTCCATATTCTTCTCTTCCCATAACTCTGATACAAGTTGATCTTGGTCTCATCTGTCCATAGGATCTTGTTCCAGAACTGTGAAGGCTTTGTTAGGTGTTGTTTGGCAAACTCTAATCTGGCCTTCCTGTTTTTGAGGCTCACCAATGGTTTAGATCTTGTGGTGAACCCTCTGTATTCACTCTGGTGAAGTCTTCTCTTGATTGTTAACTTGACACACATACACCTACCTCCTGGAGAGTGTGCTTGATCTGGCCAACTGTTGTGAAGGGTGTTTTCTTCACCAGGGAAAGAATTCTTCGGTCATCCACCACAGTTGTTTTCCGTGGTCTCCCGGGTCGTTTGGTGTTGCTGAGCTCGCCGTTGCATTCCTTCTTTTTGAGAATGTTCCAAACAGTTGTTTTGGCCACGCCTAATGTTCTTGCTATCTCTCTGATGGGTTTGTTTTGTTTCTTCAGCCTAATGATGGCTTGCTTCACTGATAGTGACAGCTCTTTGGATCTCATCTTGAGAGTTGACAGCAACAGATTCCAAATGCAAATAGCACACTTGAAATGAACTCTGGGCCTTTTATCTGCACATTGTAATTGGGGTAATGAGGGAATATCAAACACCTGGCCATGGAACAGCTGAGAAGCCAATTGTCCCATTACCTTTGGTCCCTTAACAAGTGGGAGGCACATCTGCAAACTGCTGTAAGTCCTACACCGTTCACCTGAGTTGGATGTACATACCCTCAAATTAAAGCTGACAGTCTGCAGTTAAAGCACATTGTGTTTGTTTCATTCCAACTCCATTGTGGTGGTGTATAGAGCCAAAGATGTTAGAATTATGTCGATGTCCCAATATTTCTGGACCTGACTGTATATGGTTGATCCGCTTGCTATGTAAATATAATAAAGTGCAATAGTGTTTGTGACCGCTTAGTCCTTACAATAATGCAGGATTAGCCAAGTGTCATAGTGCATATAAATTCCAATGTGCAAAAAGAGGCTGATCAACAAACTACAGCCAACAAGTGCAACAGTGTTCTGAATTAAATTGGGTTATAGTCAATCAGGTGCAAAACTGCATGCAGTGTCGGATAAATTAAAGAGGCACTCAAAAAAAGTCAATCAGCTTGGTCCTCCTCAATGTTCCGTTGGTGAATCCACGTTATCCTCAGCGTCTCTCAAAAACAAAAAGAAGCAGACACAGAGAATAGTAGTGCAGAGGATCCTGATAGGTGTGGCAAAAAAACAATACTGAAATAGTATGTACGACTCACATTTCTAAGAGCCTGTGTGACTTCCGGCTCTAGGTATTGATGCCTCCGGCCATATATTGAGTGGCACTACCCTTCTTTAATCCATAGCAATTGCTGGACAAATCAGAAAAAAGCGGGAAACAACGCTCCCGTAGTGTAATATTGCGGGGTAATTAGACAGAGAAATATTGGAAATGCACTCACCAATTGGAGAGCCTTGTGGCTACAGGCTCAATCCATATAACATCAGGCCCTATTAGGTAAGTGCCCAAAACCTTTTGGTGCCGTCTGTGGTCCAATTTGATAGTTCTCCGTGGGTTGGTAGGATGATGAATCAGGAGAGTGGCCAGTGAGGGCTTAAAATGTAAGTAAATATTTATTAAATTAATATAACGGACATATGGTTATACCGAGACGCGTTTCGGCTCCTAGAGCCTTCCTCAGTCAGTGTATAATGTCCAATAGTCTCTAAAAAGTAAAAGCCACTAGGTCTACATTAGATTACTTGCACAAACTAGACTCCTAAAATACAATCAGTTTATCAAGAGATTTAACAAGTTAACCCTTAAGTGCACACTTATGCCCATTTTCTTTTAGAGTCGGCTTTGCCACATTGGTCCCCGGTCCCTTGGCAGGAGACCAGCATCTACACTTCAATAGACAGAGGATGTGTATAGTGTGGACAAGGGTGCTAAGGAGGGTGAGGGCACAAAGATGGAGGGAGCTTTGGGTACAGTCAGAGTCTGGCCAATGATACCAAACAAAACCATGCAAAAAGAAAAATAGAAAACAAGAGAAAAATGTTTTTATTGACATATGTGGGCCGATAGTTTGTGATGCTGAATAAAAAAGTCTGGGAATAGCCTGGTTTCTGAGCTTGCCTCTAGCGACTACCCGAAATGGTATGTGTGTATAGCTACAGTGGCAAGAAAAAGTATGTGAACCCTTTGGGAATACGTGGAGTTTTGCATTAATTGGTCATAAAATGTGCTCTGATCTTCATCTAAGTCACAACAATTTGTAAAACACAGTCTGCTTAAAATAATACAACACAAACATTATATGTTTTCATGTTTTTATTGAACATAACATGTAAACATTCACAGTGCAGGGTGGAAAAAGTATGTGAACCTTTGGACTTAATAACTGGTTGACCCTCCTTTGGCAGCAATAACCTCAACCAAACGTTTCCTGTATTTGCAGATCAGACCCGCACAACGATCTGGAGTAATTTTGGACCACTCCTCTTCACAAAACTGTTTCAGTGTAGCAATATTCTTGGGATGTCTGGTGTGAATCGCTCTCTTAAGGTCATACCACAGCATTTCAATCGGGTTGAGGTCAGGACTCTGACTGGGCCACTCCAGAAGGCGTATTTTGTTTTGTTGAAGCCATTCTTTTGTTGAATTACTTGTATGCTTTGGGTCATTGTCCTGTTGCATCACCCATCCTCTGCGGAGCTTCAGTTGGCGGACAGATGGTCTTACGTTTTCCTGCAAAATGTCTTGATAAACTCTGGAATTCATTTTTCCATCAATGACAACAATTCGTCCAGGCCCTGAGGCAGCAAAGCAGCCCCAAACCATGATGCTCCCTCCGCCATGTTTTACAGTGGGGATGAGGTTTTGATGTTGGTGTGCTGTGCCTTTTTTTCTCCACACATTGTGTTATTTGTTTTTTCCAAACAACTCAATTTTGGTTTCATCTGTCCACAGAATATTTTGCCAGTAGTGCTGTGGAACATCCAGGTGCTCTTTTGCAAACTTCAAATGTGCTGCAATATTCTTTTTGGACAGCAATGGCTTCCTCTGTGGTGTCCTCCCATGTACTCCATTCTTGTTTAATGTTTTCCTTATTGTAGATGTGTCAACAAAAATGTTAGCATGTGCCAGAGATTTCTGTAAGTCTTTAGCTGACACTCTAGGATTCTTCTTTACCTCATTAAGCATTCTGCGCTGTGCTCTTGCAGTCATCTTTACAGGACGACCACGCCTAGGGAGAGTAGCAACAGTACTGAACTTTCTCCATTTGTAGTCAGTCTGTCTTACCGTGGACACATGAACTTCAAGGCTTTTGGAGATACTTTTGTAACCCTTTCCAGCTTCATGCAAGTCAACAATTCTTGATCGTAGGTCTTCTGAGAGCTCTTTTCTGTGAGGCATGGTTCACATCAGGCAGTGCTTCTTGAAACCAGTAAACCCAAAACTGGTGTGTGTTTTTAAAGGGCAGGACAGCTTTCAGCAACACATCCAATAATATCACACTGATTGGACTCAAGGTTGGCTCACTCCTGGCTCCTATTAGCTCTTGGAGAAGTCATTAGGCTAGGGGTTCACATACTTTTCCCACCCTGCACTGTGAATGTTTACATGTTCTGTTCAATAAACACATGAAAACATATAATGTTTGTGTTGTATTATTTTAAGCAGACTGTGTTTTTCAAATTGTTGTGACTTAGATGAAGATCAGAGCACATTTTATGACCAATTCATGCAAAACTCCACGTAATCCCAAAGGGTTCACATACTTTTTCTTGCCACTGTATATATCCCCCCAAAATATATATGTATACAGAGTGCCCCCAGCTCACATGTAGCTCACCCCCAGCTCACATGGATATGTAGCTTGCCCCCAGCTCACATGGATATGCCCCCAGCTCACATGGATATGCCCCCAGCTCACATGGATATGCCCCCAGCTCTCATGGATATGCCCCAGCTCTCATGGATATTGCCCCCAGCTCTCATGGATATTACCCCAGCTCACATGGATATGCCCCAGCTCTCATGGATATTGCCCCCAGCTCTCATGGATATGCCCCAGCTCACATGGATATTGCCCCAGCTCTCATGGATATGCCTCAGCTCTCATGGATGTGCCCCAGCTCGCATGGATATGCCCCAGCTCTCATGGATATGCCCCAGCTCTCATGGATATGCCCCCAGCTCAAACGCTGGGGAAGCTGGCCGCGTGCATGAAAAGCACGTGGCCAGCGTTCCCCTCCAGCGGCAGCGATACTCACCCGTCTGAAGGTCCGGTCGCGCTGCTGTGATGCGATCATGTGGCCGCCGGGCGCATCTGTGACGCTGCCTTCAGCCGAGAGGCAGCGTCACAGATGCGCCCGCGACCACGTGAATGCATCAGAGCAGCGCGACCGGACCTTCAGACGGGTGAGTATTGCTGCCGCTGGAGGGGAACGCTGGCCGCGTGCTTTTCATGCACGCGGCCAGCTTCCCCAGCCCCGCGGATACCGGCAAGCCGGCCCAGCGGGGCGAGTGTATCGGGCCATTTGCACGAGTACCAAGTACTCGTACGGCAGTACCGGCACCGGTACCGATACTAGTATCGGTATCGATACCGATACTAGTATCGGTATCGGTGCATCCCTACTAGAAAGGCCATAATCTGGCCTTTCCAATGATTCCTCATATGTCTCTCTAGCCCTTAGGACTCCAGAGATACAGTGGTCTAGATGATTGTAAAGAAAAAGAAAAAACACTTTTTTTTTTTTACAGAGCAAGGTGTCCCTTCTGGCAGGTGCTTGTAGGCAGATGCCTACTCTGCCTAGTTATAAATCCGGCCCTGCTTGGCAGCAGTAAATTGGAGACAGGAGAATAGTGAGAGGTAGGTGGGAGAAGAGTATGATTGTTGCAGTACCACACAGAAATATTTAATTATGGCAGCCATAACTTTCCAAAGTGGTGATATTTCATTAACCACTTGAATGCTAAGGACGCGCTCAGCGCGTCCTCAGCATTCCCGCTGGTGTGCTGAGGACGCGCTGAGCGCGTCCTCACATCGGGGTCAGCGTTCGGCCGGGTTCCGGCCGATCGCTGGCCCCTCCGGTGCGGGCTGACATCCTGGATGTCAGCCGCGCATCCGGACCAGCAGCCGCCAGCATTAGGTGTCATCGCGGGGGCGCGATGACACCTAATTCAGGCGCCCCCCCCCGCATGTGCGGAGGAGGCGCCTGAAAGGGAGGGGGGGGAGGTCCTTCGGACCTCTCTCCCTTCCGATCGGCGGCGCACAGGGGGTTAACCCAGGCATCATTTGGAAGGGCACAGCCTGCCCTTTCAAATGATGCCTGGCATTAACCCCTGGGGAGCTGGATCGCGAATCGGCGCTGAAAAGCGCCGGTTCGCGATCCTTTCCCGGAGCTGGCCGACATCTTGGATGTCGGCCAAGCCTCCGGGAACTCCCCCAGAGGACTGGCGTCATCGTGCGTAGCACGATGACGCCAGTCCTAGACTTAACCCCTAACTGCCACCAACTGTGGAGATAGGGAGTTCCAATGAACTCCCTATCTCCCGATCCGTGGCAGTTAGGGGTTAAATTTTGGTATCGTTGGATCGGCCAGAGCATGGCCGTTCCAACGATACCAAACACTACAGTGAAAAAGTTTGTAAAAAAAAAAAAAAAAAAAAATAAAAAAAAAAAAAAATTAAAAAAAAAAAATTAAAAAAAAAAAATTAAACACTTTTTTTTTTTTTTTTGGGTTTGTTAATGCAGCAATATTGTTCCCATTTCAATTATAATGTGAACAATGATGCTGCACTAACGATTTTTGTATGCGGTGCGTTTGTTAAAAATAGTGTCATTTTCCCCAAAAAAAAATGTAACGAGACCCCATCTCTAATTTTTTTAACAAGCGCACCCCATACAAAATATAACCGCAATTGCTCGCATGTTAAAATGTGGAAAAAAACACTTTACACATTGTAAATTATTGAAAATACATATTTTATTGCATTTTTTGTTATAATATACAGACATGACATAACGTATACATATAATAATGACATATTATGAATCTACCGAGTCTGACGGAAAGAACGATATATAATATGTCTGGGTCATATACTAAAATAAGCCTTCAAAACACGTTTAAACATGATGCGCAAAACAGGTAAAAATGACTTCAGCATAGGGGCGGGAAAAGCCTCAGCAGCGAAAGGGTTAAAGGAACACTCAAGGCTAAAAATCACCCCCCCCTTTTTAAATTATATTATACCTATTGCCCTACCTAGCTATTCAGTATATATATTTTTTGTAATGTAATACCCTAAAAACCACTTGTTTCCAACGGCGTTTTTTTCTTTTTATACTCACCTCCCTCCTCTTCCGCACCCGCCCTGGTAAGGCTAGGGTCAGACGAACGCATTTTTCACGTTGTCCGTGAAAAAGTGCGTTCGAACGAATGGACGTATTTTTTCATGGAATACGCGATAGCGATCATACGATGCGCATTTTCGTCCGTGATTTTGTACGGATCATCAATAAAACCCTTTTTGCGTCTGGACGTTATGTTGGCCGGACGTGTGCAGCGTCTGACGTCTCCCAATCACGCAAACACGCCGCTATGCGGCCGCAACGTACTCTGTACGTCAGTAGTAGCGGTTTGACGTTCTCGAAAAAATGCGTTCGTTTGCCACTTGCGTTGCACGGACGAACTTTCGTGCGGCCATTCGTCGTATGTTCCCCGGCATTGGACGTCATTTGCTGCTAGCACGGCCGTGATTTCGTGCGGCTAAACGCACGTTAAAACTGCTTTCATCTGACCTTAGCCTAAATGTTCAACTTGGCTAATGGTGTACGTGAGAAGCGCGCATGCGCGCCTCTCATGTAAACCAGCCAATCAGCAGGCTTCCTCCCGGCTCCATCTTCTTCTTTGATTAGTGTTACGCGCAAGAGGATGCGCGCAACACTAATCTCAGCCACTGCCGCCAGCTACTGCGGCGAGTTAGAGACGTCATTACGCTGAAACCATGATGACGTCTCCTACTTGGCAATAGTCGGCAGAAGCGGGAAATACGAATCCCGCTCTGCTGACTGACAGCTGGGAGGGCAGAGTAAAGTCCTCCGCGTCTCTCAGCTGTTTTAGTCGATCGGCTGAGCGGAGGGGGCAGCGGAGGAAAAGGGCATACTTAGGACATCATGACCACCTAAAAAAGCTTAGGTGGTCATGTTGCCTAGAGTATCCCTTTAATTATATTTTAATTTAAAAATGAAAGGATATGTGTAATAGCAAACCTACTGTGGTCAGTGAAAGTCTGTGTCATCATAATGATCAAATATTTACTGACACGGGGTCAGGAAATTAAGGGGTCTCTAACACCATTTTATGAAGGTGTTAAAAGTACATTTAAGATCGATTTTCCCTTTAAAAAGTTACTGTATTATAGCTTTTGTCAACAGTTTTGAAGTCCACATTTTTATTAGTCTGAAATCCGAAATGGAGGTTGTGTTTATTTAAACTGACCTGTTGCATGGCTTATGTGTGCTCAAGTATGCAATGAATGTGTGTGAAATGTTGTCATGCTGTGTGCATGTAATTGCACGTTACACGTTGTGTGGGTGTACAGCTAAAGTTTGCTGTGCGCGTGTGTCAAACAATGAGTGTAATGTGTGTGAGTCCAGCTGTGCAAAGCATTACAGCCCAGAGTAATTGCAGATCAAGGCTATGAAGCGCCTGAGGGTTCCAGGGTTCCCACTATTTGTTCGAAGCAGCGATCCCTTTCCCCTAAGGCTTTTATCTCCGTCTCCTGCCTGGCATCGGAGAATAACCTCCCAGCATCACATCCTTCTCTTCTATAATTTTATAGAACAGGAACTAAGAATGAAATGCTTCTAGCGTGGCAGCCCCGAGGATAAAAACGCATCATGGACCAGGCTCTTTGGGATCATTATCTATTATTATTCAATGTATCCAGCAGAGCCATAGAATTGAGTTGGAAAAACTGGCAAAAGCTTGTGCGAGATTAAAAATGCTAAGCAAGTCTCTGATTTGCTTGGACGTGTAAATTTTTTTGCAATTATTTGTGTGATATCTTAAAAATCCTTGGGAGAGATCTGAGAACATCAAGACGGCCGACATAGCTCCCACACATCCTACATTTCAGCTGTGACACGCTGAAATGCACGCTTTGCAAGAAGTTAAAACCTGTAACACTATGGTAGTTGCTGTAACGTTGGGAGCTTCCAGCCCTACCTGTGTGCTTGAGGGCAGCATGTCTGATGCTGCTCGCTGACCAATGCCCGGTTTAAATGGAGACAGGCAGGGAGGTGGTTGCATGAGGGGCGGCTTGAGTGGGGGGCGTGGCATGGTGAAGGTCTTTAAAAACCCTCAGTGTATTCTCAGCAGTTGCCAGATCGTGGTTATCCATACCTGAGCTCCTTGTACCTGACTGCTATATTGAATTAACCCGTTATTGACCTCTGCTTGTTTCTGACTATTCTGCCTTCTGTTGCCCTAGACCATTTTCTTGTACTACGCCAATGCTCTGATATCGACCCGGCTATTCCATTTGACCATTCTGAACTCTGTATTCCTGATTCTGGCTCGGCTGACTACTCCCTGTGTTGTTAACCCTTTCTGTCTAGCTAGTTTACCTGGCCAATTCTAAGGACCAGACAGTTAGAGATCTTTCACGGCTACTCTGTTGGTAGCTTCTGGGCTCTGTGGAGTGTGGGGCGTTAAGTACTGCGTGGTGGGATCTGGGAACCGTGACAGTTGCAAGTAGGGGCACATACGCTCATACCTATGTCTTTCCTCTCCTGGATCTGCCCAATTGACATGGGGCCATATTACAATGTTCACGCTAAAACGGGGATGCTAAAGAGGAAAACTTGTGCCTGCAGGTCCCTGTTTTAGCTTGATATTATGGGGCAGGCGCTAATCCAGCAGCCTGCCCTGTAACGCAGCGCTTAGCCTTGGGATGCTCGAGGCAGCGCTAAGCACCGCAGTGAGCATCCCCTCCATGGAGTCCATAAGTATCAGCCAGAGCATGACCTTTCCTTCCATACCAAATATGTCCATGTTTTATGTAACAATAAAATTAAAATAATAAAGATTTATTATTTTAATTTCTAACACAGCAATATTGTTAACTTTTCAATTATAAAGTGACCAATGATGCTGCACTAACTCACCATCTCATTTCTCATGTCACCAACAAGTGTGGAGGCGATGGCACAATCCATTATTACATATTGTTCCATCGAAAACCTAAGCCCCTGCACTGCAGCGAGGAGCACTGGGGGGGGGGGGGCTTTGGAAACCTGCGTCTCTAATCTTTACACCGCACAAGGTCAAGTGAGGCGTCAGAACAGAGTCTGCCATTTGCACTGATACCAAACATGACCATGTAAAATCTAAAAGAAGAAAAAAATAAAAACAAAGTAATTCAGGGTAATTCAGAGAAAGGTGAAAACCAGGAGAAGAGAACAATCAAATTCTAGACCAAATAGCCAATTTGGAAAGTGAGATAAATGGGAGAATTTTCTGGTTTGGCTATTTTGACCTAGAATTTTCACTTTTCCAGTCATTCTCCTGGTTTTCACCTCTCTGAATAACCCTGTTAGTTTTAGTTCCAAAGGGATGGCATTGTCCATTTGTCACATATAAAATTAGCAATACCACTTCCATTACTCACTTTATCATTTCCCACACTGGGAGCAAGTTCAGTATTTTATACATACAGGGTTATTCAGAGAGCGGTGAAATGCAGGAGAATGACTGGAGAATGGGAAATTCTAGGTCAAAATAGCCAAACCAGAAAAATTCTCCCATTTATCTCACTTTCCAAATCGGCTATTTTGACCTAGAATTTTGCATTCTCCAGTTATTCTCCTGCTTTTCACCGCTCTCTGAATAACCCTGATAGTCATATTATTCATAAAACACCATCCTCCAAAATACAAGGAAAATGTTTCAGTTTTGGTTAAAATTATGTATTTTCTCAACAAGAATGCCCTATAGAATATATAACCACAAAATCTTAGATGATAAAATGTGAATTTTTTTTTTCCACTAGATTCCAAAAACAGCCCACCAGAATCTTAAAGGAACACTCTAATCAAAAATCCCCCCCCCGTTTTTTTTACATTAAACTATCCCTATTCCCTCACTAACTAGGTAGGGATTTTTTATTTTTTTTTAACTGTAATACTTACCCTAAAATCCACTTGTTCCCAACGGCGTCTTTTTTTTTTATACTCACCTCCCTCCTCTTCCGCTCCCGTCCTTCTTGCTTTCACATGCAGGGTTATCCAAAGAGATTCGAAAAGTCACCGCACGTTCGGTGACTTTTCGTTCTCTTCAATTCGGTTCCTTTTGCCGATTGCATTTCGGTGACCCTGCGGTGTATTCAGCAAACAGCACAGGGTCCCCGAATTGCAGGGAAAAGCTGCCGCAAACCTGACGAAAACTCACCGAATGCACGCTGAAAACAAGCAAAAACATCTGGATTAACCTTCGAAAAACCCGAACAGGAGCCGAAAAGGAGCCGAAAAGGAGCCGAATCACACAGAGCCGAAGCAGCTGTGACGTAGAGGAGGCAGTGAATAAATTAGAAAAACCATTTGTATGAATCTGGGAAAATGAAACGCTGTTTGCAAAGAAACTACTGAGCGAAAATGTCTGAAATTTTCACAGGAGGTCCAGGGAATGATAATAAAGAGGGCTGTTACAAAAAAAATAAGTAAACTGAAAAAAAAAATAAAAAAAAATCGGACTTTTAATTTTTTTTTAAAAAATTCAGAAAAATGCTTAAAGTATCCTAAAAAATCTATAAATAAAGAGACTTTTTGCTGCAGAATTTTATAATGAACGGTTTATTAGATATTGAATTAAAACAGGAATATTTTTAACATTGAAGCCTATGGGATTCTCCTGAATAAATTTGCCGAATTAAACCACCGAATGGCAGGGCATTAGGGGAACCTTTCACTGCTGGTTTGTGTTCTCTGAATAGCCGAAGCATTGCTTTTTCATGGGGATTTCACTGCCCTCGAACAGGCACCGAACAGGCACCGTATGTGTAGGCAATTCGACAGGATTTGGCGAATTGCCTGCTCTCTGGATAGCCGAATGGCCAGGAAAGGTAACCGAACGCTGATTTTCAGCGTTCGGTTACCTTTCTCAAGCAATTCGAATCTCTTTGGATAACCCTGTTGGCTTATGGTTTACGTGAGAAGCGCGCATGCGCGCTCTCACGTAAACCAGCCAATCGGCAGGCTTCCTCCCGGCTCCATCTGCTGAGGATTAGCATCCTCTTGCGCGCAACACTAATCCTCAGGCTGCCGCCAGCTACTGCGGCGAGTTGGAGACGTCATCGCGCTGAAAGCGTGTTGACGTCTCCTACTCGGCAATAGTCGGCAGAAGCGGGAAATCTGAATCCCGCTCTGCTGACTGACAGATGGGAGGGCGGAGTAAACTCCTCCGCCTCTCTCAGCTGTTTTCTGCTTTTTCAGCTGATCGGCTGGGCGGAGGGAGGGGGGACAGGCAGGGGAATACTCAGGGCATCATGACCACCTAAAAAAGCTTAGGTGGTCATGTTGCCTAGAGTATTCCTTTAAGCGCCAGGCCCATACAGATCTTAATCCGGCCCTGACCTAACATTCAGCATTGTACCTGGTTTGACTTCTTGCTCTCCAGGCACTCATCAGATGCACATCATTATGCCTATCTGTTGTTTTATGGGCCTATGATCTCTCCTCTGTTTGTTTACCTCTCTTGATCATGTCATTCCATATTCAGTATTTATGACCAGGGCCGGCCTGTCCATGGAGCAGGGTGGAGCAACGGCGCCAGGCGGCTCTTTGTTAGGGGTGGCGTTTTGCCGCCCTGTCCAGGGCCGTGGCGTGAATCCCACCCTGGACAAGGCATTGACCCACCCTCCTCCACCAGGTTCAGGAAGCCAGGCTGCGCCGCCCCTCTCAGACTGAGTGGCTCCCGCCCCCTTCACGTGAGCGGGCTCACGCCCACGCCCTTCATTTGAGCGAGGCGGCAGGTGGAGCCCGCCACTTTCAGCGGACCAGGCAGCGATACTCTTCAAGCCTGCCGGCCTCCATCCTCCCCCCGCCACTGCCCAGGCCTCTCAGTACCAGGTTGTGTCCGCACATGGACACTGATGTGCGGCCCTTGCAATGTCTGCCGCCACGGCTGCCCGTTTTGCGGCAGCCATGGTGTGAGTTGGTCTGGAGGGGAAAGAGCGAGCGACTCAAGCGCACAGGCGCCACGCTTCTGACAATTGGGCCGTGCCTCAGTGTGACGTGGAGACGTCATCTGTATCAGATGGATGTGGAGTAACCGCGGGAACTCTCTCTGCCTCACCGCCTGCCTGATTCCCATGGTGCCCAGGTGCTGCTCCTACATCAACTGCGAGGAAATGCCGAATTCAGAATCCGGTGGTGAGTGATAACACTGCGGAGTGCTGCGCTCTGCAAGATCAGCGAGGATGGCGACTCCACATCCACCGAGTTAGTGTAAATCATCATACCGGCCAGCCTCTCTGCTTAACTGCAACAAATTGAGGGCCATATACGCGCTGAACGGGGGCAACACATCGGTCAGTCCCTGCTTCTTGCATGTAAGGGATAATTACTTACATGGGCATGCCCGGGGGGGGAATTATATGGGACTGTGGGGGGAATTATATGGGACTGTGGGGGGAATTGTATAGGACTGTGGGGGGGATTATATGGGCCTGCGGGGGGGATTAATTATATGGGTCTGCTTGGGGGGAATTATATGGCAGTGTAGATGGGATCCCTTGATGTGCAGTTGATGTGAAAATGATACAATTGCTCATTTACTGCAAAAAAATAATGTGTCTCTGTGTAAATTTTAGATGGTGGTGATATATACTGTGGTATACATAATATACAATGGATACAGCTGTTCAATAGAAATATATCAATACACAACACAGGGTTTGATATAATCTTAGGCTCTTCAAATTTTACTAAAGGTGAAAAAAAATCATTCATATGTAGCGCTCACTCCCGGAGGAGCCGCTGAAAATGAACCACGGGTCAGTCTCCCCGCACTAGGGAATAAATATACTCCAACACGCTGTAAGTTTTACAAGTTAAAAGGTTTACTAAAAGGTTTGCAGCTCTTGAGACACGGTATATGCAGGAAGATTTACAGTACTTTCGTAACACGATAAACGCGTAGCGGTAAAAGAAACGAAAACACGAGGGCTTCGTATTTTCGGAAAAACCCCGACCGAGCAGAAAATTAAAAGATACGAAATTCGAGGAAAAACCGCGTAGCGGGACACAATAAAATACACAGTTCTCGTATCACGGTAAACGCGCAGCGGGAACAAAAAGAGGAAAAAATGTTCAGAATGTAACTTTAACTTTGCCCCCTTGTATGGATAGGAAAAAAAGGAAACTGAGTCCTGCACAGGTTAAGTCCCAGAACGTGAGGTGGTATGTGGTTGTGTGTGTAGGGTACCCAGGTACTTTTCAACTGGCCAGTGAGTTTACTTTATCGATGTCTTCGACTAGTCAGTTGGGGCCCTGTGGGTTTTAGAAAGAAAGCAGCAGCGTACGCTCTTATTCACATACGGCCTTGGGGGCCTCTCACCCATCCAGCGCAAACTTGAGGTTCCGTTGACCCAGGACGTCTCTCCGCTCGATATTGACTGGGGACGCCGACCACCGGATCTGTTGTCTGGCCTTCTATCGATCAGCCGCGACTCAGCCAGCTTACCGCCTGCTCCCCGCTTCAATCGACCGCGGTACTCCTTACTCGAGGGGTCTTCTCTCCTCAGCACTGCACTCGGATAATAGATGGTGATGTCTGTCTCTCGCAAGGCTGGGTGACCCAATCCTAAGGCCCAATCCACTCTGTCTGCGCTCCGGCCTATCTTTTGGTCTCTCCTTCTCTGTGTGTGCATCCACTCTCCTCTGCTCCCTGGCGCGCTCTGCCTGTTCTCCACGAGGTGCAGGATGTACAGCGTCTCCACAAACCCACCCACTTCCTGTTTCTTCGCAAAGCATGCCGGGACATGTAGTTCGAGTGTCCAGGATCTTTAATCGTGATTGTCTCCATCTTGTGGCCAAAAATGGGTACTGCCATAGTAAACTTCAACACATCGCTACACTCTCCCCCTCCTAGAACTCTTGGGTCTCTCCAAGGAGGTACAACAGTTACATTATCCTTTTACAATATGCACACAGTTTATACAGCATATACAGGGTCAGCAGCATACATGCAATGGGTTAGAAACACTTTCTCAAGCTGACTCATGTTCTGGGCTACCTCAGCTAACATAGCAGACACTTCGGGCAATCTCTGCACAGTGGTGATGGCCTCTTCAGTACTATGTCCGGGTGAGTCATAGGTAAGTCGCTGGGGCGGTCGAATAGAGCGTTTCTGTTCAGGCTCCTTCCGTTCCTCTTCAGGTGGAAGTACTATAGGTATAGGCTCAGTCCTTATGTCGGCCACTGGAGCAGACACTTCCTCCGAGTACGATCCCTCCAGGGAAGGCATAGAACTATAATCGTAAGGCTCGTCTTCAGGAGCTACAGGGTCTCTAACAGTATCCGGGACCCTTAACGGGAGTTCAAGGGTTTCAGGGAGTTCCATATTTTCGGGGAATTCCCACTGAAATTCAGGAGCTTCAGCCCTCAAGTTACTTTCCCACTGACAAGGAACTGGGACGACCTCTTCAGGTTCTGGTGAGCGTATCCAATCTAAACAGAAACTCTCTTCGTCGCTGTCTCTTTCGCTCTCTCCAACAACCCGAGTCTGTTGAGACCGAGTGACAGGAGGAACACGTGGAGCATGCGGATTCGCCGGAGGAAGTTCGTTTTCCACTGGTATCCTCACAGCCTCTCTCAAAGGTAACAAGTGATTTCGGTGCCAATTCTTGAGAGGACCAGCCTTTCCATCAGGGCGAATCTGATACACCGGCAGACCTGGCAGTTGTTTGCAAACAATGTAAACCTGAAAACTCCATCTATCCGCCAGCTTGTGTCTCGCAGCAGCACCCAAATTCTTCAACAGAACCCTATCACCGGGTTGTAGATCCTGTATTCGAACCCTCAAATCATAGTTCTTCTTGTTCCTTTGCTCCCTGTTACCTGAAGTCAAACGGGCCTGTTCAAACGCAGAAGCCAGATTCTTCCGAAGTCTATCCACATAGTTTCTATGAGAAGCTACCGACGTCTGGTCTAGAGATAACCCAAATGCCAAATCAACCGGCAGTCGAGCTTCTCTTCCGAACATAAGACGGTACGGTGAATATCCTGTTGCATCACTCTCCGTACTGTTATATGCATGCACCAGAGTAGCTATGTGACGACTCCAACTCTGCTTCTCTACATTAGACAAGGTCCCCAGCATGTTTAGCAGCGTGCGATTAAACCTTTCAGGCTGAGCATCACCCTGAGGGTGGTGCGTATGGCGTAGTTCGAGTCTTTTGAATTCCCAACAACTCCAGCAATTGCCCGACCAATCTACTTTCAAAGTCTCTTCCCTGATCAGAGTGTATTCTTCTTGGCAGGCCGTAATGAACAAAGAACTTTTCCATCAACACCTTCGCCACCGTCGGAGCGCGTTGGTCTTTTGTAGAAAAAGCTTGGGCATAACGGGTGAAATGATCAGTCACTATCAGAATGTTCCCTTGCCCACTAGCATCCGGCTCTAAGCACAAGAAGTCAATGCACACCAAATCCACGGGTCCCTGACTCTGTAGATGGTTCATTGGAGCAGCTCGGGTTGGTAGAGTTTTCCTCTGAATGCACCTCAGACAGGAATGGCAATAACTCTCAACTTCAGCCCTCATGCAAGGCCAATAAAACCTATCTCGCACCAACTTAAAAGTTCTCTCAGCACCCAAATGTCCATGCTCATCATGTAATGATCGCAACACACTCTCCCTGTGTTTAGTGGGGAGGAATAACTGTTGAATCTCTTCAGAATTGGTCGAGGGGCCCCTTCGGTAGACCACCCCATCCAACATCTTCAACCGCTCCCACTCTTTGTAAACCAATCTGGCTCCATCCGGGGAATTGGTTAACAGAATCTCTCGCTGGTTTGCAGTCAGGGCCTTTATGGTCAATGCAATCAAAGGGTCTCTAGCTTGATCCGCTTTCAGGTCCTGCTTGGAAAAGGTAGGTAGATTTTCATCCCTCAATTGCGAAGGGTTACAGTAGAACTCAGGAACAGCCGCGGCCATGACTCCTATGGCCTCCGCTTCAACTCCTCCCTTGACCCGGCGTTCTGTTCCTTGACACAAAGCTTGCACCCCGTCTGGAGTCACCTGAGTCCATTCTGTAGTGTAGGGTCTTCTCGACAAAGCATCAGCATCTCGATTGTTCACCCCAGGGCGATACTTCAGGCTGAACCGAAACTCTGACAGAGCGGCCAACCACCGATGTCCCGTTGCGTCCAGTTTTGCAGTAGTAAGGATATAGGTGAGAGGATTGTTATCCGTCTTGATCACGAACTCAGCTCCATACAGATAGTCTTTCAACTTGTCCACCACTGCCCACTTCAAGGCTAGGAACTCCAGTTTGTGAGTAGGATAGTTCTTCTCAGAAGGCGCAAGGCTCCGGCTCACGTATGCTACAGGCCTCAGCAATCCATCATACTCCTGATATAAGACTCCTCCCAGACCTTCTCGGCTGGCATCCACATGTAGTTCATACGGCTTGTGAGGGTCCGCGTAGGCCAGAACAGGAGCTCGGGTTAGATTCTCTTTCAGCTTCACAAACGCACCTTCACATTGACTAGTCCATTCACCTTGTATGGACTCTTTAGCTTTCCTTGGTCCCGGAGCAGAGGGGTTTCGATCAGAGACCTTACAGCCTTCTTCGGTGGTTTCTTTCTGTAGGAGTTTGTTCAGCGGCTGAGCTATCTTTGCGAATCCTCCCACAAATCTTCGATAGTATGAGCAGAATCCCAAGAAAGATCTAAGTTCAGTGACGTTTCGAGGTCTAGGCCAAGAAGCTACGGCCTCCAACTTTCGAGGATCTGTCGAAACACCTTCTGCCGAGACCACGTGTCCCAGATATGTGACTGACGGTAAACAGAACTGGCATTTCTCCAGAGACAATTTCAACCCCTCTTCATGGAGCCTCTTCAAGACCTTCTCCAAACGTTGCTCATGCTCTTCCAGAGTCTTCCCGAACACAATTATGTCATCCAGGTACACTAACACTTCGATTAGATTCATATCCCCGACTGTCTTCTCCATCAACCGTTGGAACGTGGCTGGAGCTCCCGTCAGACCTTGAGGCATTCTATTGAACTCAAAGAACCCCAGTGGACAAATGAACGCAGTTTTCTCTTTGTCTTCAGGGTGCATCGGTATCTGATGATATCCGCTTCGCAGGTCTAACACACTGAACCACTTTGCTCCAGACAAACACTGTAAGGCATCTTCAATCCGAGGAGTAGCGTATTGGTCGGGGATGGTTCTTCGGTTCAGGGTGCGATAGTCTATGCACAAGCGGACAGAACCATTCTTCTTCCTGACCAGCACTATTGGAGATGCATATGGGCTCCTGGACTCTTGAATCACATTGGTTCTCTGCAACTCATTTAGCTGTTCTCGTAGATCATCCAAGTCTCCCAGCGGAACTCGCCTTGACCTTTCACGAAACGGCTTGTCTTCTTGCAACCGAATGCGGTGTTCCGTACTCTTAGCCAGGCCCACATCGAACTCATCTTTCGAGAATAATTCTTTCCACTTTAGAACTTGAGACTGAAGACGTTTCTTCCACTCAGGTGAGATGGGGGCGTCTTTAGGGTAGAATCTTTCATCCGAAATCTCTTTATCCACTCCCCCTCCTAAATCGGTGGAGAGGGGTGTAGCAGACTCTACTTGCCCGATAGGCATTCGTGCTTTAAGGACTACTGGAGAATCTGTCACATTGCACACACTGACCGAGACTCTTCCTCGTGTTCTCTTCAAGGCTTTTGTGGAGATTATTTCAGGAATTACTTCGACTCCGGTTTCACTCCCATGACTGACATCGGTTCCCAGCACCACATAGGGACCTGGTTGCGATCCGTTCAACTTAACTGAAACCCGGAAGCTCGCTACTTCTCCTGCTTGCAGAACCTTCTCTGTCCCACCCAGTCTCCACAATCTTCCCACCTCAGCAGGTGCTTTCCGTTCTTCAACCATCCTCTGATAGACCGGTCGTAACATGGGGTGCACTCCTTGAGTTGACCCTTCTTCCACTACGATGGGGGTCAGGAGACGCCGCACTAGGTCCGTATTTGTCCCCACTATCAGAGAGCTTCTGTTTGCACCCGAAGGTCGGGGGCACACAATGGCCAAGGCGTCACAGCCTCCGGACTGTCCGATGACTTCAGATCCGATCTCCAACCTTACTTGCAGATACCCGTCATAAGGGAGTTTCTCAGTGCCGATACCCCATATTTCCAAATCCTTCAATTCTTGCAGAGGAATGTGCTTTAAGTGTTTCTCATAAAAGTCTTTATAAATCAAAGTCACTTGAGCCCCTGAATCTAACAGAGCTTTGGTGTAGACTCCCTCCACTTGGATTGGCACAATCGGAGAAGGACCTATCAGCTGGTCAGGAAACTTGGTGGAGGTATCCGGACGCTTAGACCCAGTTTGCTGGACCCTGGCCTTTTTCTTGGCCCGTGCAGGTTTTGGGTGTGCATTGCTTCCCCATGACGTAGACCCGGACGCTAAGGGAGTGACTCTTTCCATTCTGGCAGGCTCAGCAGTTGGCTTGACTTTGGGCCCTCTTGCCCTCTTAGTTTTAAATTGGTTCTTGGAGCGAGGTTCAACTTCTGGGCACCTAGGTTGCTCCTTTACTGGTGCCCTCTGGCGTTTCCCGCTGGTGGAGTAGATAACAGTCCCTCTAGGGCTTTCAGCAGCCACTCGGCTTTATCCCTCTCAGGCTTCCGGCCTTTACATTGCGCACGGAAATGGCCCATTTCTCCACAACCGAAACATCTCTTCCTCGAAAGTGGAGACACAGTTGCTTGTTGAGGTTCTAATAAGAGATTTGAACCAGACGCCACGGCAACTTCAGTCGTCTGCATACCTGTTAGGAACTTTTGCATTTCCCCCTGCATCTCGGTTACCTTCATCAACACCCTGCACAGTTCATCGTGCGCTTGCTGCAGTTCAGTTTGAGCTTCCTGTACCTTCTTTACAGTCTTGAACAACTCGCTTCGTTCGGAAGAGTTCGATTTTTTAGCAGCCTTTTCGATGAATTTAAAACCGACTAACTGCTCCTGTTCATCCAGGTCAGATCCATAGGTGTCTAACGAGTCGTTTTCAGGCTGCAGACCGTCGTTATATCTTGCAGGTTGTGCATAAGCCCTTTCTCCCCGCCTGAAGGATTTCTCTTCCAGCAGAGCCTCCTCCTCTCGTACAACTCGGATCAGTTCCAGGTACTTCAACTCTTGATTAACTGCTCTGCTTCTCAGCTGCATCATCACCGGATCTAACGGTTGAGAGCCCCTCAGGATCTGCTTTATTCGTATCTTGTCTACGTCAGCCGGTTTGGCCCCTTTCTTGAGAAGTATTTGGTGCAGAATCTTATCCAAGCGCCCCATGTAATCAATCATTCTCTCACCTCTCTTCTGATAGGTGTGTTCGTACTGATATACTAGTTCCGCTGCCTTTTCTGTTCGCCCAAACACTTCTTCAAGAACGTTCAGATAATCCAAAGCAGTACAATCTTTCCTACTCAGTTTTAGGTTTCTCACCGCTTCTGACGCAGGTCCCTTTAAACTCTCAGTGATCCTTTGCTTTTTCTGGGCCTCAGGGACGTCCCACTCATCCAGTGCCTGCATCGCCTGTTCCACCCATTCCTCAAAGGTTTCTTCTCCCGCCGGAGTTGGTACATTTCCTGTAAAGTTCCTTAACCGTCGATAACCGAAATTAGTGTGAGGAGGGCTTGTTTTCTGACATTTAGCCAGCAAATCTCCAATAGCCACGATAAATTCAGGCCCGATCATGGCCAACGGACTGGGCACGGGAACACTTTCGGCTTCGCCACGTGGCGCACTTGGCTGAATCAGTTGGACTTCCACCTCATCGGTCAGCTTCACGCTCGCGCCCCGAAAACATGCTGGAATACCTTTTCTCCATTCGAGAAGAACATGCGTGTGAGAGGTATCTGGGTTTTTCTTAATGTCCAGAATTAACCCCCGATGATCTGGTGCTAGCGTGGCCACGGCCTGGCGAATCTGATCTTCGGCCCAAGTGTCTGCAGGAATATCCATGACTATGCAACATGCTAACTGACTACTGTGCTCCCCACACCATTCGGCAGCAGTGTCTGGATCCATATTTAACCCTTTAGATGCGGTTTTTCCAGAGACTGAATCCCGGAAACGAGCCCCCACGTGTAGCGCTCACTCCCGGAGGAGCCGCTGAAAATGAACCACGGGTCAGTCTCCCCGCACTAGGGAATAAATATACTCCAACACGCTGTAAGTTTTACAAGTTAAAAGGTTTACTAAAAGGTTTGCAGCTCTTGAGACACGGTATATGCAGGAAGATTTACAGTACTTTCGTAACACGATAAACGCGTAGCGGTAAAAGAAACGAAAACACGAGGGCTTCGTATTTTCGGAAAAACCCCGACCGAGCAGAAAATTAAAAGATACGAAATTCGAGGAAAAACCGCGTAGCGGGACACAATAAAATACACAGTTCTCGTATCACGGTAAACGCGCAGCGGGAACAAAAAGAGGAAAAAATGTTCAGAATGTAACTTTAACTTTGCCCCCTTGTATGGATAGGAAAAAAAGGAAACTGAGTCCTGCACAGGTTAAGTCCCAGAACGTGAGGTGGTATGTGGTTGTGTGTGTAGGGTACCCGGGTACTTTTCAACTGGCCAGTGAGTTTACTTTATCGATGTCTTCGACTAGTCAGTTGGGGCCCTGTGGTTTTAGAAAGAAAGCAGCAGCGTACGCTCTTATTCACATACGGCCTTGGGGGCCTCTCACCCATCCAGCGCAAACTTGAGGTTCCGTTGACCCAGGACGTCTCTCCGCTCGATATTGACTGGGGACGCCGACCACCGGATCTGTTGTCTGGCCTTCTATCGATCAGCCGCGACTCAGCCAGCTTACCGCCTGCTCCCCGCTTCAATCGACCGCGGTACTCCTTACTCGAGGGGTCTTCTCTCCTCAGCACTGCACTCGGATAATAGATGGTGATGTCTGTCTCTCGCAAGGCTGGGTGACCCAATCCTAAGGCCCAATCCACTCTGTCTGCGCTCCGGCCTATCTTTTGGTCTCTCCTTCTCTGTGTGTGCATCCACTCTCCTCTGCTCCCTGGCGCGCTCTGCCTGTTCTCCACGAGGTGCAGGATGTACAGCGTCTCCACAAACCCACCCACTTCCTGTTTCTTCGCAAAGCATGCCGGGACATGTAGTTCGAGTGTCCAGGATCTTTAATCGTGATTGTCTCCATCTTGTGGCCAAAAATGGGTACTGCCATAGTAAACTTCAACACATCGCTACACATATATAAGTGCGCCATAAGAACTTTGCTGGCATAAAATGCAGATATACCACAATGATGAAGGGTTGCTAGATCTAGTAGTTTTTCCCCACCTTTTTAGTAGAATTAAAAAGTACATTACTGTGAGTTTTAATGCCGTGGGGCGCTTGTGATACGCTCATAATACACTCCACACATTACTGAGTTTTATTGCTGTTGAGCTCTGTGACACACTCATACACACTGTACATTACTGTGAGTTTTATTGTTGTTGAGCTCTGTGATACGCTCATACACACCGCACATTACTGAGTTTTATTACTGTTGAGCTCTGTGACACACTCATACACACTGCACATTACTGTGAGTTTTATTGTTGTTGAGCTCTGTGATACGCTCATACACACCGCACATTACTGAGTTTTATTGCTGTTGAGCCCTGTGATACACTCCTACATGTCACGTGTTTTTTTTGGGGGGGGGCAGCATTTCATCCTTCGCTCCAGGCAGCACAATGGCTTGGGCCGGCTCTGTTTATGACTACCGACTTTACCATAGATACTCGAGTATAATGCGACACAAATATAACGTGATGGATAGAGATTTATTATGGAAATGAGAGAATACTCAAAACTCCAATATAACACAAGGACTAAAATTATAAAAGTATACTGTAAGCAATTAAAATCGTTTGAGGTTCTCTTACCACAGTTAGGCTACCTCTCAGGCCAGGGAGCTCTGCTCTAGAATGATCGTAGTTGTTACTAAGTATGAAGCCACCTTCTTTACTTGCGCTAAGATGGCCGGCGGAGCGAGGTGACCAACACAGTGAATCATTCACCGATAGCCAGCATGCCGGGAGGTGTCGTTTTCTGATCTCCGGCTCCAGCAGGCAGGCTGATCCACCACTAGCCAGGCTCCCCGAATGAGCTCCTGACTGCAGAGGTGCCAACGAGTCTGCAGTATGGGGCAACAACGGGGTGGGGCTGGCTATTGGCAGACGAAGCGGTGGATGAGCCCAGGGCTGGACTGGCCTACCGGGATAGCGGGAGGAATCCCGGTAGGCTGATTAACTTTTGGGCCGATGGGGGGGCCGTTTTATAATATAAAATCAGTTTAAACCTTTTTTTTTCTATCAGCCTGTCAGTGCTGGGGGGGGGGCGGGGCAGAGTGTCGGCCCCACTGACAAGCTGAGGGAGGGGTTGTATGGCCGGGTGTCTGAGCAGCCGCAGATACAACCAGGCAGCCTGCTCAAGTGCTTGCTCGCACATTGCAGGCTGCCTGAAAGCTGTCCTGGCCGGGGTGTCATCTGGTGGGGAGGAGCCCTGCATTTTGATCGGTATGTCTTCCGACAGGAGCAGGACCCTGCAAATCCATGTGACAGGCAGCATTTCACCATGCTGCCTGCACTAACAGGGATTTATGCTGTGTGGCAGCAAAGGGGTGCAGAAACCCCTGCCTGTCACATGACCAGAGGACCCTGCTGATAACGGGAGACAGACAGGAAGAGGAGCAGCTAGAAGCAAGAGGCAGGTGAGTATGGAGGGAGGGGAGAGGTCTGTCCTTCTGTGTGTCCCTGTATCTGTCTGTCCTTCTGTGTGTCCCTGTATCTGTCTGTCCTTCTGTGTGTCCCTGTATCTGTCTGTCCTGTGTGTCCCTGTATCTGTCTGTCCTTCTGTGTGTCCCTGTATCTGTCTGTCATGTGTGTCCCTGTATCTGTCTGTCCTTCTGTGTGTCCCTGTACCTGTCTTTCTCCCTGTTTATGTGTCTGTCTTTCTGAGTATGTTCATCAGTCTGTTTTGCTGTCTGTTCTTATAATTTATTTCTCTTAATTTTTTTTCTCTATTTCCCCTCATTAATGTTCTGTACCCCTAATAGCTTCTAACCCTAATCTGTACCCCCTAATAGCCTCTAACCCTAATCTGTTCCCCTAATAGCTTCTAACCCTAATCTGTACCCCCTAATAGCTTCTAACCCTAATCTGTACCCCCTAATAGCCTCTAACCCTAATCTGTTCCCCTAATTGCTTCTAACCCTAATCTGTACCCCTAATTGCTTCTAACCCTAAATTCACACTCATACACACTACACATTACTGTATCACAGAGCACCATCATTGTTTTTTTTATTGTAGTAATTTCTGTTACATAAACTCTGGTCATTCTTGGTATCATTGGAAAGGCCAGGCTTCGGCCGTTCCAACAATAGGGCTGGTCTAATTTTTTTTTCCAGGGCTGCTTTTTATTCCCAGTCCAGCCCTGAATGAGCCTGCCGGCTGGAGCCGGAGGTGAGAAAACTATTTCTCCCGGCGTGCTGCGTGGAGCGAGTGTGCATGCTAGGTTTTAAGCCAATCTTGAATGATTGGCTTAAACCGAGCATGCCCTCTGGCTGTGATAGATCCCACCTCTCGAGAATCTGGGAGTTGCTGAAGTGCTTACGGACATCAGGGAGCCCGCATTCACTTCAGGGAGACTACGGAACTTCTGGTAGACTTGGGATCCCTGAGCAAGTAAAGTTTTTTTTCCATAATGTCTTCATACAACAAGGTAGTTCCAAGAGGAGCCACCCTAACATTACCAGACACCACAATCCTTAAGGCCTTGCCCACCAAATGCTCCTGAGGAAGATAGCATAATGCTATCGACACGCATCAAGCTTGCTTCTTATATGTCTATGGTCTAAATGATTGTATATTGTTTTAACTGTTGGGGTGCCTTCCAAATCCCCATCTGATGTTGTTTTTTTCTTTTTTGCTGATTAGTACCCAATGATCTACCATATTATGTAATACATTTGTGGTAATACATCACTCAGGTATTCTGTTTTTTCTTGAGGGGTCTGTTTATGTATTCCTGCTTTTCTTGAGTATTTAGCCTCATTGTATTAGTTTCCTTTTTTGTGGTACTTGTTCTGACCATTTTTTCCTGAGTTAGTATGTTGCCTTGATTTATCTGGGTCATTCGCGTTTTATTTATTGTTCCATCCCATTATTTGTGTTTTTTATATGTATCTTGGTGTGATGTTTGGTGTTTTTCTTTAATAAACTGTATTCGTGACGGGGACTCACATCCCCTCCATTAATTCTCCTTGCAGTTTGGTGCATTGGAGTGTTATACAGTTGTGTTCAAAATTATTCAACCCCCAATGCTGTAAAGGGTTTTAGGGAATTTAGTGTACATTTGTAATTGTATTCAGAATGAAATCCTACAAGGACTTTTTAAAGAACCATATGCAACTAAAATGACATCAATTGGTTTTGTAATACAGTAGTAAATGTTTCTTTTGTGAATTCTTCATTGACACAATTATTCAACCCCTTAAAGACTACCACTCTGAAGAACAGAGGTTCATTCAAGTGTTTTCAATCAGGTATTGAAAACACCTGTGGATGTCACGGAGCAGCAATAAAGCATAATAAGCACCAATTAGGCAGCTTTAAAATGACTGTGATACTCAGCTCCTTCTAGACATTTACTGGTGTGGTTACAAACATGGTGAAGTCAAGAGAATGGTCCAGGAAGACAAGAGAAGAGGCGATTACTCTTCACA
Source organism: Leptobrachium leishanense (assembly GCA_009667805.1). Lineage (NCBI taxonomy): Eukaryota > Metazoa > Chordata > Amphibia > Anura > Megophryidae > Leptobrachium > Leptobrachium leishanense. Next base: position 170,809,631 of record CM019064.1, read on the forward strand.
GGAAGGGCAATGGCTATAAGAAGATTGCAAAGATGTTAAACATACCAAGAGAGACCATAGGAAGCATCATTCGCAAATTCAAGGCAAAGGGCACTGTTGAAACGCTATCTGGTCGTGGCAGAAAGAAGATGCTGACTTCGACTGCTGTGCGCTACCTGAAGCGTAGAGTGGAGAAAAGTCCCCGTGTGACTGCTGAGGAACTGAGAAAAGATTTGTCAGATGTGGGTACTGAAGTTTCAGCTCAGACAATACGGCGCACACTGCGTAATGAAGGCCTCCATGCCAGAACTCCCAGGCGCACCCCCTTGCTGTCTCCAAAGAATAAGAAGAGTCGACTGCAGTATGCCAAAAGTCATGTGGACAAACCACAGAAGTTTTGGGATAGTGTTCTGTGGACTGATGAAACAAAATTAGAACTGTTTGGGCCCATGGATCAACGCTATGCTTGGAGGAGGAAGAACAAGGCCTATGAAGAAAAGAACACCTTGCCTACTGTGAAGCATGGTGGGGGGTCAATCATGCTTTGGGGCTGTTTTGCTTCTGCAGGTACAGGGAAGCTTCAGCGTGTGCAAGGTACCATGAATTCTCTTCAGTACCAGGAGATATTGGATGACAATGTGATGCAGTCCGTCACAAACCTGAGGCTTGGGAGACATTGGACCTTTCAACAGGACAATGATCCCAAGCATACCTCCAAGTCCACTAGAGCATGGTTGCAGATTAAGGGCTGGAACATTTTGGAGTGGCCATCGCACTCACCTGACTTAAATCCGATTGAGAACCTCTGGTGGGACTTAAAGAAAGCAGTTGCAGTGCGCAAGCCTAAGAATGTGACTGAACTGGAGCCTTTTGCCAATGACGAATGGGCGAAGATACCCGTAGATCGCTGCAAGACACTTGTGTCAAGCTATGCTTCACGTTTAAAAGCTGTTAGTACAACATCCTTTTACAGTTATAAGTACTAAGATTGAATGTCACTTGGGGGTTGAATAAAACTGATAATGATGTGAGCACAGAAAAGACATTTGTGGTTATTTCATTATAAATGTTATATTTGTCTGACCTACACGTGCCTCTTTGATTTAATTGTAAGCAAGATGACTGAATGATCAAAATCAATGTCAAACTGGCCAAAACACTCAATTTCAGTGGGGGTTGAATAATTTTGAACACAACTGTAAGTATTTGTGTTGTGTCCATAATGTCTCTTTACAATTTCAAAAATATATTAGAAAGGCAAATGAAAAGACAGATAAGTGAAAATTATTACAAAACGAGCCGTATACACTTAAGGTTTTTTGCCTCACTTAATACACCTCTATATGGGCACCATTAGTTGCACGAAGCACATCAAGTCTGCTTTAGATGAATGTGTGGAATCATGTGCAATCGAATCATTGGTCTGATTTTTCTTCGGCGGGACATCAATTACTGCAAATGTTTACCTTGACCTTTTGACTGAATACGTGGCACCACAACTACATGACCTTCAACCAACCATCATTTTCCAGCAAGATGGCACACCACCACATTGGGGACTGCATGTCCGTGGGTTCCTAATGGAAACAATTCCAGACCGGTGGATTGGAAGGGGTGGCCCAAGTCCCTGGTCACCTTGTTCACCAGATATCACTCCTCTCGACTTCTTTCTATGGGGTTATGTTAAAGATATTGTGTATCGAACAAAGGTACGGGACATCACTAATCTAAAGCAGAGGATCACTGATGCCATTGCCACCATTGATGAGGGTATGCTACAGTGCACATGGCAAGAAATCGAGTACTGTCTTGATGTGCTTCGTGCAACTAATGCTGCCCATATAGAGGGAGGTGTATTAAATGAGGCAAAAAAAATAATTAAATATACAGGTCTCATTTTGTAATAATTTTCACTTATCTGTCTTTTCATTTGCCTTTGTAATAAATTTTTGAAATTGTAGAGACTGAGAACACTGAGACTGAGACTGAGATGTCTTGCAACATCACTGGCAAACCCCGACCTTTTTTAGCATTATTATGAAATACACGGCTACACTCACATCACTGGTGTATTTTGGCCTAGGCCGACTAGGCCCAGGCCTAGGGCGGCACTTTGCAAAGTATTTTACCAGGAAGGATACATTGAGATTTCACTAATTTACACTTTCAATTTCACTTTCCAGGGGGCAGCAAAAAACCTCACCACTAAATGGGTTACTCACAGAGCACCGAAATGACGCCAACTTTTTGGTGTTCTGTAGTTCCCTGCACTTAGGAGAATAAAATTTCCCCACCCTGCAGTGAATTCACCATTCACTGCAGGGTCCCCAAAGTGCATGGAGTCGGCCGCTGAATGCTGCCACCGCAAACCAGTGGCCTGCTGTTTTCAAAAGAACTACTGAACGAAAATGTCTGGAATTTACATATAAGATCCTATGATTGATAATAAAAAGTTCTGTTACAGAAAAAAGAAAAACTGCTATTAAAATAAAGGGGGAGGGATTTTGCCCAAAAAAATCTGAAAAATGACTAAAAGGTACTAAAAAAAATCAATAAGTAAAGACTTTTTACTGCAGATTAAAATAATAAATGATTTATTAGATATTGCATAAAAACGGGAATATTTTTAACATTGAAACCTATGGGGTTCGCCTGAATAAACCTGCTGATTGAAACCAACGAACATCAGGGCATTTCACTGCCATTTCTCTGAGTCTCAGTACCACATGACTGGCTGAACTACGTGAAACGCACGCGCGCAGCTGCCCGCCCTTTCGTTAACACAGACTCTATTCTGGACTGAACACCCACCGGGAAGGGAATCAAAGCTACAGTGCACCCTCTGGCAGTGGCACCCCACTGCTGACAAGATGGCTCCACAGCATAATTGCTGTGTGCTCATATACACTCGGTTTGCTGGGAGTTTTACTGCAGTGGATTCTGATGCACTCATACACACCGCACATTGCATTGCTGTGAGTTTTATTGCTGTGAATTCTGATGCACTCATACACACTGCACATTGCATTGCTGGGAGTTTTATTGCTGTGGATTCTGATACGCTGACACACACCAAACATTGCATTGCTGGGAGTTTTATTGCTGTGGATTCTGTGATACACACTGCATATTACTGTGAGTTTTATTGCCCTGGAGCTCTGGGATATGCTCATACACACTGCACATTTCTGTGGGTTGTATTGCTGTGCAGCTCTGATATGCTCATACACAGTGCCCATTTCTGTGGGTTTTATTGCTGTGCAGCTCTGTGATACGCTCATATGCAGTGCACGTTTCTGTGGATTTTATTGTTCAACCAATTAGAGCGGCTGTGATCCCGTTTACTTGACATGCGTGGCTGTTCTTTGTAAAAATGCTTGAATTTAAACATTTCATAATTTTCTTTATCTCAATAGATACATTTGAAATGGTATACAAAATATACAAGTAGGCACTTGGTATCCACTTTTAATATAAAGAGAGGAAAAGGCGGAGCTCTAAGAGGAAAAGGTGGAGCTTAAAGAGGAAGGGTGGGGATTAACCAGGAAGAGGTGTGCCCTTGACAGGAAGGGGTGCGTCAAATTTAAGGCTAGGTTCAGACGAACGCAGTTTTAACGTGCGTTTAGCCGCACAAAATCACGGCCGTGCTAGCAGCAAATGGCGTCCAATGCCGGGGAACATACGACGAACGGCCGCACGAAAGTTCGTCCGTGCAACGCAAGTGGCAAACTAACGCATTTTTTCGAGAATGTCAAACCGCTACTACTGACGTACAGAGTGCGCTGCGGCCGCATAGCGGCGTGTTTGCGTGATTGGGAGACGTCAGACGCTGCACACGTCCGGCCAACATAACGTCCAGACGCAAAAGGGTTTTATTGATGATCCGTACAAAATCACGGACGAAAATGCGCATCGTATGACCGCTATCGCGTATTCCGTGACAAAATACGCCCATTCGTTCGAACGCACTTTTTCACGGACAACGAGAAAAATGCGTTCGTCTGACCCTAGCCTAAATTGGGGGGTGCACGAGTTTAGTCAGGCCTAGGGCAGCACAAAACCTAAATACACCACGGACTCACATACAAACTCTTAAAATTCATCTCCTGTCAGAGTGTATATCATAGGAGATTTTAACACTTTATCTATTTATAAAGTATTTTACCAGGAAGGATACATTGAGATTTCTCTCGTTTTCAAGTGTGTCCTGGGTTCAAGAACATTGAAATTTTACAGTCGTTACACAAATATACAGATTAACAGAAAATAAACACTTGATATAAAAAATAAAAATACATATTAGTTGCCTTTGTCATTATATGACATTGAATAATGAGTAGCTGGGGTCTGAGAGAGAGGGCGAGTGGATGGCTCCAATCCTAAATTTCACACAGGACACCTAATGGCCTAAGGCAGCCCTGATGCCGAAATCCCATAAGACTTTCCAAAGCTCACATTAGACAACTTTTCTTTTGTATCTTAGTGGCCCCATTCCCTGCAGGTTGTAACAAAACTATTATTTGAAGACTGAAGAACAGGAATCCCTTCTTTTCTGTCAGTCTGATGAGCAGGTGTTAAATTCTGTTGACATTTATTTACGTGTGTGTGAAGTTCTCCATTTATGCTAGGAGTCATTTTAGTCCCAGTACCAGTACCAGTACCAGTACCAGTATCTATAAAGCGCCAATAGTAGTGCTTTACAATGCGGAAGCAATAACACAAGACATAAAAAAAAGCGACAGTGGGCCCTGCGGGCACAGGTTTTCCCTGTTAGTGTCCACATTTTAGCGTTAGGGAGGGAATTTGGTCCACAGAGTTTAGAGAGATGGCCAATGCACGCAAATAATTTACAACAAACCAAGAGGAGAGCACACCAACTCATACATTCAAAGACTTTAACAGTATCTCATACTTTTAAAGATTTTAACCCTTTCAAAGCTTTTAACAATTGTTACCCATTAAAGATTTCTTTACAAGATTTTTAACCTTAAGCTCTATTAAAAAATGATGATTTTAGTTCACAAAATATGGCCATAAATTGCTTATCTCAACAGGTCCTACTGTAAAAACCTAATATCGCCTTTATGGGATTAACTCACTCACGGAGTACAGGATCCTTCCTGGAGCTCCCTGTGATTCAAGGTTAAATAGAACCTGCACCTGCACCTCCCAGGAACACCTGTGGCAGGGAGGGGTGATTGCTTTCTAACGCAATTTGCGCTACTACTATTATTATCCTTTATTTATATAGCACCACAAACTCCTCAGCGCTTTACAAGATCAGTGTGCAAAGGGTTGATACATTGGAATGCCACACATGGATGATATGGCCTGATTCAGAGGAAGCCTGTTCCCAAGGGAACATACAATCTATGATTGTACAACCTATGGCGCAGTGAGAATTAACCCCTAGCTGCCAAGGGGTTTTCTTGGCAGCTAGATGTTAATGTTTGGTATCACTGGAAAGGCCAGAGCATGGCCTTTCTGTCAGACTCCCAGTCTGGTGACATGTTATGGCCTTATTCAGAGTGCAGGCTGGAGTTTATATGCGTCTGCTCCATTCCACTGGTCCAGTCCACTCCAGGATTCATTGCAGCCTGACCAGTCTGACCACCTGACTTTGAGAACTTCACTATATAAGTTATCCACTTCCATGATGCAATGATCTTGCATAAAATTCTTCCTGTGTCCTGATAGTTTGCCATTTCTTCTAGCATCTCTAATATTTTCTAACCTGTTATATTCACCGTTTTGTATTTTGGCTTTTTGGTTCCTAGTTGCCTTTGATTGATAGAATTCCCTCTAGTTGTCTCACCTTCCTTTTGTATATTTTCAGCTCTCTGATTTATATTGGTTTATTTCACCTCCTTGCTACTCTTTGCTTCAGTTCCTGATTGATATCCTGTGTACCGAATTTGGCTATTCATCTTGACCACTCTCTCTGATATTCCCTTTTTGGTACTTTGCTCTGTGTTTTTGTACATTACTTTTTCCTGTAACCTGCATTTCCATATTTCTGTTAAGTTAGATTTTTATCGGCCGCCTAAGGATCGTTCAGTTTAGGATTTATTTTAGCTTTCCTGCTGTGTCTGTATATTCTGGCATCCACCCTTAACCCCTTCCTTTCTGGTTCTCTTGTTTTGTGTCCTACCCAGCAGTGTGCTGATTTCGTTGTTTCCCCTCTGTAGACTGTACACGGCCACCTAAGGACCGCTGTATTAGTTTTAGTTTCCCTTTCAGTTTGCTGCTGTTTCTGACCTCCCTTAACTCCTTCCCTTCCGATATTTATGTGTATTGAGTCCTGCCCAATCCATCAGTGTGTTGATTTCATTTGCTGTCAGTCCGTTTGTTTGCACCCCTGCCTTAAGGGCTCTTTGCCCGCTTATGGGTCCTAACCCGGGTCTCGCCAGACGCCACCCTGACACTTTCCAATGATACCAAACATAACCATGTTAAAAATCTAAAAGGAGAAAAAAAAAGTGTTTTTCTTTATTAATACAGCACTATTCACATTTCAATTGTAATGTGAATAATGATGCTGCACTAACAATTTTTTTGGGGGGGTTTTAGCTAAAATCACATAATTTCTCAGGAAAATAAAGTAACAGATTCCCATTTCTAATTTCTTTAACAAGCCTACCCCATAGAATATATAACCGCAAAGGTTCAGATGATAATATGTGGGAAAAAATTACTTTACATGATGTAGATGATTGAAATTTTAATGGAAATGCACTTTCTTTTTGTTATTTTTTGTTATAGCATTCTGGCAGCGGATGATATATACATATGATATATTATGAATCTGCCAAGTCTGACAAAAAAAGGATATATAATTTGTCTGGGTCGTGTAATAAAACGTGATTTAAAAACGCATTTAAACCTGATAAGCAAAAACAGTAAAAATGAGCTTGACGCTCAGGGCTGAAATGGCTCAGCAGTGAAGGTGTTAAAGAAAAATAATAACCCACCACTTCCAGCCATCCAGAAACTGAATGGATCATGAATCCTCAATGGCTTGTGAACTGCAGGATGTCCTGTGCTGTGTATGGCTAATAACTTTATAATTCACTCCCTGTGCTGTCTATGACTGATACCTGAATGGGGAGAGAGCATCTATCCATTAGTGATCGGCCACATAAAGACAGGAGGGGTTGTCATGGTGGAGGCCTGTTCCTCAAACTACTGGAGAGTGGAATAGAAGGGAAAACATATGACGTCATCAAGAGCTCATATAATGAGAACTTCTGCAGCATAAAGTTGAATGGAAGAGAACAGAGTACTTCCGGCAGGCTCGTGGAGTCAGACAAGGCTGCAGCCTAAGTCCAACCCTCTTTAACATCTACATCAATGGACTGGCTGAAGCTCTAGAATCCTCCGCAGCACCAGGACTAACTCTACATGACACCGAGGTGAAATTCCTGTTGTATGCAGATGACCTCCTATTACTGTCACCAACAGAGAGAGGTCTACAAGACAGCCTGCAAGTGCTGTAAAAATACAGTGCGGCATGGGCACTACCCATCAACCAAAAGAAAACAAAGGTCCTGGTTTTCCGAAAGGAAGAACGCAAAAACCAAGAGTTCCTCTTTCACACTTAATGACTGCACTCTTGATGAAGCCAACAGCTACACATACCTCGGTCTAGAAACAAACCGATCGGGAAGTTTCAAACCAGCCATAGAGGCCCTAAGAGACAAGGCGTGTAGAACCTTCTATGCCATCAGAAGAAAACTCTACAAACTAAAACCGCCTGTAAGAGTCTGGCTTAAAATCTTTGATAGCGTCATCACTCCAATCCTCCTTTATGGCAGTGAAGTATGGGGCCCCATCACCTACCCTAACCAACCCAAATGGGACACCAGCCCAACAGAAATATTCCATCTGGAATTATGCAAGCACCTCCTCCAAGTCCATGGGAGCACCTCTAACAATGCTTGCCGGGCCGAGCTGGGCAGACTCCCCTTACTTCTTGCAGTACAGAAGAGGGCGCTATCATACTGGGACCATCTAAACATCAGCAGCCTCAACTCATACCACCATAAACCCCTACTGGCCAACAAGGACCAACCCAAACCATGTGGGCTGCAACAACTCATATCCACCCTGATCATCCAAAGCCCCCATGAATGCAACCTGACAGAATATCAAATAAAGGCCCTAATTAACGATTCCAGGGAAAACTATATCAGAGAATGGAGACATGATATAGCAAACTCCCAGAAACTCACCATTTACCAATCCTTACAGAGGGAATACAAACTGGCCCCATACCTGGAGGTACTACAAGACCCCAAGGACAGAGAGATCCTGAGCCGGTACAGACTGAGCGCCCACAGCCTGGAAATTGAATCAGGGTGGCATGGACACACCTACAAGCCCAGGGAGAATAGACTGTGCCAGCATTGTGACCAGGGGGCCCTGGAAGATGAGGTCCACTTCCTCCTACAGTGCCCCAAGTACTCAGCACTGAGGGAAACTCACTTCCAGAGACTCTCCGCTCTCATCCCGGACTTCACCTCTATAGAAGAGACGAGAAAACTCCACATCATACTGGGAGAAGAGGAGCCGGCGGTGAAAATATCTGCCCAATACGTCACAGAATGTCACAGACTGAGAGGGACATGAGAGATCCAGGACTTATAAATCCCCAACACGGACTCACCCCCATCCGACCTCACATTATCCCTTACCCCTGATAATGTCCATGGACTTGCCCATTCCCCCCCCCCATATATATATCCCACTACCCCCCCCCTCCTCCCCATATGCTTTGGCAATGCTAAAATGTATTTGGTCCTGCCAATAAAGCTTATTTTGATTTGATTTGATTGATGTAAAGAGAGGTGGTAAAGGAGATGGAGGGAGTGTGGGTGCCTTTCAAAAGCCATGGGGGAAGGCCAGTTCTCTTTTATAGTGCATAGGACAGGAGCTGAGCACAAAGGAGAGAAAGGTTTTCTTTGTACAAGACATAATTAGTCAAGGATAAAAGTCTTTCTTTGGTCAGGCACAAATTCACTGAGATTTAGGAGCTCAGGGTCACATTTCTGGTCCTAAAGACACAATAACGTTCTGTAGGATTAAGGTGGATTTACATTTACATGAAGGAAAAGTAGACAAAATTGTGTTGATCCGTTATCTGAAATTTCTTGTACAGTTTGTAGCTCTGGGTTTCTAGTAGGACAAATTGAGACAGCAATTTAACCCCATAGTGACCAGGCGGTTTTACCATTGTCAGTCCAAAAGTACCCACTGCTGTTTTTACATTTCTGCTCTGTTTGAGTTGAGGTCTAATTTTCCTCTTACTCATTTGTGGAACCCACACATATTATATACAGTTTTTTCTCGCCAATAAATGGACCTTCTAAAGATACTATACTTATTTCCATCATATCGTATAATTTACTATAAAAAAATTGATATATGATGAAAAAAAGAACACACTTTTTTGAACTTTAATCACCAAAATCAAAATTTTGAAATCTTGCCTTGAAATTAGAAATACACAATTTTTACATGTTTTTGCTTTTTAACCCCATTCACTGCTGAGCCATTTCACCTCTGTGTGCTGAGCTCATTTTGACCGTTTTATGCTCATCATGTTTAAACCTGATTTGAAGTCCTATTTTAAAATACCTCCAGACAATTTTTTTCAAAAAAACCCTACTTTTTTATTATCATTTTATATTATTATCTATAATTGGAAAGGCCATGATCAGGCCTTTCCAATGATACCAAACAGGACCCCCTAGCTGCCACAGATTGGGAGATAGAGTGAGCCAAAGGATCCCCCTGCTCCACTTGGCAGCTAGGGGGTTAACGGGCCAACTGATGTCATCACACATATGGAGTCGATGTCAATGGGTGGAGGGGTGGCCTGGAGGCTTGGCTGACATCCAAGATGTCAGCCACTTCCGGGAGCAAATCGCGATCCGGTGCTGAATCGCAATCTGGCATCAAAGGGGTTAAAGAGAGGCACTGCTGGAAAGGGCAGACTCTGCCCTCTCCAGCAGTGCCACACTTTTTTCTGTAGCTTCAGCCATTGCTGAGGGAAAGTTTTCTTAAGGACCTCACCTCTCCCCTTTCAGGTTCCCCCTGCAGGCACTGGGGGCGCCTGAAAATGTCATCATCGCTCACAGTGATGATGTCATCGAAGCGGATGGGGCCCATCAAACCGTCAGGCTGGCTTCAAGGAAGCCCGTCAGATGTGGGACCCCGGCCAGAGAGGTGAGTATAGGGAGGAAGGGGGGGTTAAAGGACCATGACGTATATAGTACGTCCTTGGTTCTTAAGTGCAATTTTCCCCAGGATGTACTATGTACGTCAGTGGTCCTTATGGGCTTAAATCACAGACTGACTCATTTGGTCAGATTGGTACCAAGGCCCTTTCAGCACTGGGATGTGTGAATTGAGCAGGACCTGGTCCAAATGTACTTTCTTGCCACTTTATTTAGCAGAACACTGTTGAATTTGTGTTCCTGTCTTGCCTCCGTTGGATTTGTCTCACATGTACCATATCTGCAGCAACTAGAGACATGGCAAATATTTAAGAATGCTCCCAGCTGTATTTGGTTATACCAGGGTATTTTTACATTGGGGATTTCAGTAATCCCTTACAGGTGGGCATCCTGCATTTTTGGCACTGGAACACCCCATCCAACTTCCTCCTGTCCCAACAACCAAGCCTCCAGCCTCTTGTCCCCAAATTCCAAGGCTGAAGCCTCCAGTTCCCCAAAACACCTGCCATGGTCCTTCAAGCCATCTGCCGTGTTCCTTCAAGCCTCCTGCCTTGTTCCTTCAAGGCTTCAGTAGTGTTACCAGATCGGCCATGTTTTCCTGGACATGTATTAATATTTCATGAAGAGGGGAGCACAGGGAAAAGCACTGCCCTGCAACTTGTATAATTCAGGAAGGAAATCAAGGCAGGTCACCTGGGATTTCTTTTTAGATTTCTTACCTGCAGCGTATGGATTCCTTAATGAACTGCCCATCAGCATGAATAAATTACCTGTCTAGGAAAATATGGCCGATCTGGCAACTGCTGCCTCCGTCCGTGATCCTTCAAGCCTGAAAGCCTTGTGGCCTCTGCCTTCCAGAGCCTCATGCCCTGTGGCCTCTGCCTCCAGAAACTGCCCTTTCGAATGACACCTAGTTCTTCCATATACGACGCATAGCGACGGAGATATGTTGGTCCGAAGAAGTGTAGGAAGCTGGATGCTGATTTTTGGTGGGGGGCACATGGGGGCAAGGAATAACCTAGGGGGGGCAATTGCCCCCCCTGCCCCCCTGTAGAGTCGCCTATGCATGTCTGCTGCCTTACGTGGATTTACTATAATAAAACCCTGTTTGGGCCTTACCCCAGCGTGTCCTGTGATATCTCATCCTGGCTGCGCTCATACCTTCAGCACACCCCCCCCCCCCGTACACTGAAAAGTGACAGGGGGATGCAGCTTTTGAGGACCTAGGAGTGAAGGATCCTTGTCCAGGAGTGCAATACACCAGTGGCAATGTAATGCCTCTCAGTGATGTTGGGCAGAGGGCATTGAATGGTTGGTATACTTGTTGCTCGTTACAGCAAATGGCACATCATGCATACGTGCTGGCAGTGGATTCTGGATGTTTTGGAGGTATACAACGCAAATCCTCTTGAAATACCCTCACCTAAATTTAATTCGATATTTACTTATGTAGTGAGTGATTTCTAAGAAGAAATAACTTGTCTAATCAAGTCCAGGGGTTTGTGATCACAGTATTGTTACAAGGTCATATGTGTCAACATGCTCCAAACAAATAGTTAATGATTAGCTTTTTTTTATACATACAATTTGATTGTAGATACAGATTGAGTGATTTGAGAGGGGTTTAAGGGTTGAGTTTACTTTATTTTTGTAATCCAGGGTGGATTACTCCACGGTGTTTGAGAAGACTACTTCATCTGGATCTAGTAATGGCTAATAGTAGTACTTGGCATGGAGGTTGTATGATGTGTGAGTGACAGCTTGTTTGAGGGCATTCTCTGAATGTACATGGGAAGCAAATGAGCCCGGCAACTTCAGAATTCAACTCTAGAAAATTTGAGCAGACTGTGTTGGACGGAGCGTCAAGATGATACAGAAGCACCTGGGCAGTTTAGTTTTAGGTGCACGTGCATACCCTACAGCCACATTTAAAATATCTGCACATTTTCATGTCTGAGCAATGCAATGTATTACTAAGTGCAATGTTCTATAAGAACTCCTTATAGGAAACACTGGGTGCTATACTGAAGGGTTACAGCAGGACTAGGCAACCTTTACCCTTGAGATGTTTTGGAACTACATCTCCCAAAATGCTCAGACACTCATTCGGTTGGCTGAGTTTCATGGGAAATGTAGTTCTGAAACCTCTGGAGGGCAAAGGCTACTGACCTCTGTGTTAGATAGACCTTAAACTATGGTGGTTTGGAGTTATAGGTACAGTCTATGTAAAAAAAAAAATCACCCTTTTTTCCCCGTTAACCTCCCTGGCGGTCTAATTTTTGGGAAAAACCGTGTCTAAAAGCGGTCTATTTTTATTTTTTTTGCCCCCCCTAGCGGTATTCCCGAGTGTGGCTCGGGGTTAAATTCCTATGTTGGAAGCGGTAACCCCGAGCAACACTCGGGATGCCGCTGGATACATCACCTCTCCCTGCGCTCCCTCGATGTCCCCAGCTGCCACCTCCGGCGACCGCGACCTTATACTTCTTGGTTCCCTCCTCACGAGAAGGAATCCAGGAAGTAAAACGCTGCGATCGCCGGAGGAGACTGCAGAGATCAGCGAGGGAGCGCAGGGAGAGGTGATGTATTCAGCCCGAGTGTGTCTTGGGGTTACCGCTCTCAGCTGTGAAATTTAACCCCGAGACACACTCGGGAACACCGCCAGCGAGGTTAAGAATTATACACATGCTGCTTGCTGCTGACAGCTTTTTTTTTTACTTTTATAAAAAAAACACTTTTCAGTCATTTTTTCTTCTTCTAGGGCTTTCATTTCTGTGTTCCAGAATACGGAAGCCCCTGCAGTGTTTTGTACATGACCAGCGCATGTGCCACTCAGCGCATGTGCACATGACCCACCAATGACGTGATTAATCACTGAATCATGCCCGGCAGAGCTCTGTGCACACGCTTTTGTTGTCTCTGCTGAAGGGATCAGTGTGGCAAACCTCTTGCAACCACCAAGAGCCACCCCTGTCATGGCACTATTCCACAAAACATGAGCGATAGCTGTCTCCATAGGAAGTTACTCAATAATTTCCTTATAATATATTGTGTTGGACAAAAAAGCCCAATATTTATTTATTTATAAAGGATTTTACCAGGAAGGATACATTGAGATTTCTCTCGTTTTCAAGTATGTCCTGGGTTCAAGAACATTAAAATGTTACAGTTGTTACAGAAATACAAAGTAATACAATGCAAGATATTAAAAAAAACCCACAAATATACAGATTAACAGAAACTAAATATGAAGGAAATAGTCATTATGTTACATGTTTACAGGTGCATTCCGTATTGAGGTATGTTAATAGGGAGCTCGAGTGACTTTAGACTGGGGGAAGATCAGGGCTCGAGTCGAGCGGGAACGCGCAGGAACGGCGTTCCCGCACTTCTCCCACAGCGGGAACGCAGCGTTCCCGCTGTGGCCTGAGCCCGAACGCCGCCGCCGCACATTGCCGGCGGCCGCGTGCTTCCTGTTACAACGGCCGGTGACAGGAGGTGGAGCCGCTCGCCTGGCTGTTTCATAGATCCCAGGCGAGCGGCTGCACTTCCTGTCAGCGGCCGCTGAAGCAGGTAGCACGCGGCCGCCGGCAATGTGCGGCAGAAGCAGGACGAGCAAAGGTGAGCTGGGCTGGGGGCATATCCATGAGACCTGGGGGGGCATATCCATGAGACCTGGGGGGGCATATCCATGAGACCTGGGGGGCATATCCATGAGACCTGGGGGGGAGGCATATCCATGAGACCTGGGGGGGCATATCCATGAGACCTGGTGCATATCCATGAGACCTGGGGGGATATCCATGAGACCTGGGGGGGCATATCCATGAGACCTGGGGGGCATATCCATGAGACCTGGTGCATATCCTTGAGACCTGGGGAGGCATATCCATGAGACCTGGGGGGCATATCCATGAGAACTGTGGGGGCATATCCATGAGACCTGGGGCATATCCATGAGACCTGGGGGGGCATATCCATGAGACCTGGGGGGGCATATCCATGAGACCTGGGGCATATCCATGAGACCTGGTGCATATCCATGAGACCTGGGGGGATATCCATGAGACCTGGGGGGGCATATCCATGAGACCTGGGGGGCATATCCATGAGAACTGGTGCATATCCATGAGACCTGGGGGGGCATATCCATGAGACCTGGGGGGGATATCCATGAGACCTGGGGGGGCATATCCATGAGACCTGGGGGCATTATCCATGAGACCTGGGGGGCAATATCCATGAGACCTGGGGGGGCAATATCCATGAGACCTGGAGGCAATAGCCATGAGACCTGGGGGCAATATCCATGAGACCTGGGGGCACTATCCATGAGACCTGGGGCATATCCATGAGACCTGGGGGCAGTATCCATGAGACCTGGGGCAGTATCCATGAGACCTGGGGCATATCCATGAGACCTGGGGGCAGTATCCATGAGACCTGGGGGCAGTATCCATGAGACCTGGGGCATATCCATGAGACCTGGGGGCAATATCCATGAGACCTGGGGGCAGTATCCATGAGACCTGGGGCATATCCATGAGAGCTGGGGGCATTATCCACGAGAGCTGGGGGGGCATTATCCATGAGACCTGGGGGGGCAATATCCATGAGACCTGGGGGCAATAGCCATGAGACCTGGGGGCAATATCCATGAGACCTGGGGGCAGTATCCATGAGACCTGGGGGCAGTATCCATGAGACCTGGGGGGCAGTATCCATGAGACCTGGGGGGGCATTATCCATGAGACCTGGGGGGCATTATCCATGAGACCTGGGGGGGCTTTATCCATAAGAGCTGGGGCATATCCATGAGACCAGGGGGCAATATCCATGAGACCTGGGGGCAATATCCATGAGACCTGGGGCATATCCATGAGACCTGGGGGCAATATCCATGAGACCTGGGGCATATCCATGAGACCTGGGGGCACTATCCATGAGACCTGGGGCATATCCATGAGACCTGGGGGCAGTATCCATGAGACCTGGGGCAGTATCCATGAGACCTGGGGCATATCCATGAGACCTGGGGGCAGTATCCATGAGACCTGGGGCATATCCATGAGACCTGGGGGCAATATCCATGAGACCTGGGGGCAATATCCATGAGACCTGGGGGCAGTATCCATGAGACCTGGGGCATATCCATGAGAGCTGGGGGCATTATCCATGAGAGCTGGGGGGGCATTATCCATGAGAGCTGGGGGGGGCATTATCCATGAGAGTTGGGGCAATATATACCCATATGAGCTGGGGCAATTATATCCATGTGAACTGGGGAAAATATATCCATATAACCAGTGCTGTGTATATTATTCTTGGGGTTCAGTGCTGTGTATGTTATTCTGGGGGTTCAGTGTTGTGTATGTTATTCTGGGGGTTCAGTGTTGTGTATGTTATTCTGGGGGCTCAGTGCTGTGTATGTTATTCTGGGGGTTCAGTGCTGTGTATATTATTCTGGGGGTTCAGTGTTGTGTATATTATTCTGGGGGCTCAGTGCTGTGTATGTTATTCTGGGGGTTCAGTGTTGTGTATATTATTCTGGGGGCTCAGTGCTGTGTATGTTATTCTGGGGGTTCAGCGCTGTGTATATTATTCTGGGGGCTCAGTGCTGTGTATATTATTCTGGGGGCTCAGTGCTGTGTATGTTATTCTGGGGGTTCAGTGCTGTGCATATTATTCTGGGGGCTCAGCGCTGTGTATATTATTCTGGGGGCTTAGTGCTGTGTATATTATTCTGGGGGCACAGTGTTGTGTATATTATTCTGGGGATCTGTCCCTGGATATATATATTATATATAAAATGCGTTAGTCCAGTTGCCACAATCCCGAGTATACCTGTACGTAGTGATACCTTTCACTGATCAGTATAGTTTCCAGTTTACACCCTTGAAAGCTTGTCAAATGTTAACCTAATAAAAATGGTATCACCGGCTCGCCCGGCTATACTCGTGATATATATATATATTTTCTTCAGGTAATGGGGGTTGTGGAATTCGTGGGTGAGTTCCCTCACTTTTTTTCCCAGGACTTGACCCCTGGGGAAGATTTGATGGTGTCTGGAAGGTTATTCCATAACTGCGGTGCTCTGTAGAAAAATGAGGATCGAGCCACTGTCTTTTTGTATTGTGGTATTGTAAGTAAGGTGCTAGTCCTGGATCGGAGGTTATAGGATGAGGAGGAAGCAGTCTATTCAGATAGGGTGGCAGCTTCCCATAAAAGCTCTTAAACACCAGGTTGGAAAGGTGAAGGGTGCGTTTAGTCTCCAGCGACGGCCAGTTTAGTTAACATGTCACAATGGTGGGTCATGTAGTTACATTGTAGCACAAAGCGGCAGCATGAGTTATACAATGTGGTAAGTTTCTGAAGGTGTGTTTGCGGGGCTGCTGCATATACTACATCTCCGTAATCAATAGCTGGCATAAGCATTTGTTGTACAATTTGCTTTCTTACCGTGGGGTTCAGGCAGGATTTGTTTCTGTACAGGGCACCTAGTTTGGGGTAAATTTTAGATGAGAGTTTTTCGATGTGGGGGCCAAAGGATAGATTTGGGTCTAACCACATACCTAGATATTTGAGAGAAGTGACTGTGGTCAGCATGCCATTTGATTTTGTCCCCACACATAGATGGGGATTTATATGTGTTGGACCTGACAGATACACTTTAAAGCTCACATAGTTTTAAAAACTCATAGTCTAAGGAAAATAATGGGAATTTAGTCAGAAATTGCTGAGCACATATGAAACATGTACGTACTCCGTAATAACTCTGCCTCTATTAACGCTAGTAATTCATCTAGACTGCAAGTTCCCACGGGAATAGGGCCCTCATGTCCTCCTGTATCTTTAGGCAGCAATACTGACCTGTTTTCTTTATGTATTGTAGAATTGTCCTGTCTTTACCCATTGCACCATTGTACAGCGCTGCGGAATGTGTTGGCGCTTAATAAATTATAATAATTTGTCATTTGCTCCTTTTGAGGTGTCTGTAGTTTTGTGTGATGAAAGCCGCTACTCAGGATGAGTAGATCTGCCATAAAAGTCTTCCTTGCTCCGGAGAATACAAGGGATAAATAAATGTCCATAAAATATCAAGCACTAGTTGAAACTCATTGTAGGGGTAAATCAAGAGTGAGCCCAGTCTGAGTACTCTGCCACAACCCCTAGCGAGAGCCCACTTTGGCCACCCAATCAGAGCGGTGCACCGGTTACTTGTCCCAAGCAGCCTGGTGTCTTGACTTTGCTGATCACAGCTATTTGGGGGTGATCCCAAAAGAGCGGCAGTACAACCCAGGTACGGCCGAGTAGCTCTGGTCCCCCGGTTACTTCTGACCAAGAAGTGCCCTGATCCATGCATGGGGGACCGAGTGGTGTGTTGTACAACGTGTTGGCCATTTAAGCAAACTAAAACCTCTGACAGTGTTTTGTTGCACATGGAAATATATAGAAATGAGCGCAGGTGACATCTTTTTTTCTTGCCGTGTTGTACAAGTTCGGTGGCTGGTGTAGTGTACCTGGGTATCAGCCCTGTCGGAGTGGTCGTGCTCCCTGCAGGAGGAGTGGGCAGGTTGAGATTTTGAGGTTCCCGTTGGAACGCCCCCTCTGGAAGCACCCCATAGCAGGGGTGACACACTGCCCAAAAACCGCCATGATGGGGGGTGGGGTGAACAGTGGCTGAAGCGCTCAGGGGTAAAGTCTAGAGGGCAATTTTCGGGTCTTGGCTGGCGGCTGGTTCACTACGCGCATACAGGGGGCAGAAGTGATACACAATTTCGTACTACACAGGGAACAGATTACAATAATTATGACACCCCAGTCAGAAGATATAAATAAAAGGGAAACAAAATAACAATAGATAAATATGAAATATAACTGTGACAAGTGGAAGAGACACAAACATAATAATAACACAAATGCCGTCACACTGGGGTAGATACAATTACATACATGATCAGATACAATTTGTAACAGCTGGAACAGGATACATAAATAACAATATACCAGAGACAGATCCATAAAAGGGAACCCAGCGTTGGTGGCAGTGGGGGTCCTTTTATCGGGACGGGATTCGCTGCAATAGGTTAAGGTGGTCAGGCCTCAATTTGTCCCATGTGACCCTAGTGTAATATTTTGGTTGCACCTTGCCCTTCGCCCCGGTTGGCTTTCTTTACTCCCCTTTCGGCTTTGCTGCTTCGACTGTGGAATATCGCAGCCCTGCACCTTTGCCATACTCATCTTCTGACAATGGCCACCCCGGTAGCTGCTTTTAGTCAAGTAATTCTCACTTTCCATGCTTCTCGTGGTTGCAGGTGTCTATTCGGTACCTTTACCAACTGTATTCCCCGACGGGCTTGTTACCTGTCTCCCACTTATGCACCCTGTTGACATTGGATAGCAGTGTTTCCTTGTCTTATCTACAACTGCAGTCCTTCCTGGTTAAGTATGGCATGACAAGGGTGACTTCGTTTTCTACCCCTTTATTGTCTGACTTCTTGAATCTTACTGTGTGGACCCGAGATTTACTGCAAAACTGCTATTGTTATGTTATAAGGGTTTGCTGATGAGGTATGTGAAGGATAAATGGTCTTTCCAGTCAGTGTGGGAGAGGGACCTTGGGGTGGCCATCTCATCTGTGCAATGGTCTTCCCCATTCTTCAAGGACCGGGGTACCTTTCGAAGCGCGGCACTGCTGGAGGCCCTTAAAAAGCTATTATACAGATGGTACTTTATACCTGACAGGGAACACCGTATTAATCCTGCCGTACCTCCCACATGCTGGAGATGCTCAATGGTGTGGGACCCTTTATTGATATTTGGTGGACATGCCCTAATGTGACCTCTTATTGGCAAACTGTTGCACGTTTTTGTACCAAGGTCTTGGGCTCCCAGGTAGAACCGCTGCGCGAACTGCTCCTGCTTCAAATGTATCCGCCCACTTTTTCTAAGTCTCAAGGAATGGTCCTCTCCCACATTTTGACAAGAGCTACCACTTTTTTGGCAGCACAGTGGAAAACAGGGAATATTCCTGAGCTCTCTCGGGTTCGTAAACGTGTGGCAGATATTAGAGGCCTGGAGGGTATGCTGCGAAACACGAGGGGCCTGACCCCTTCTAAAAAAGACCATTGGTTTATTTGGAATACCTTTGAAGTGTCGATATGATTTTTATTCCTGCTCGGTGATGTTGCATGGTGTTGATTTGTACCCCTTTTTTCCGTTGTACCCTCTATTGCTTTTTTTTTCTGTGTGGTTTCTTGAAAACAATAAAATCTCAAATTTTTTAAAAAAAAAGGAAACCAGCAAATATGAATATATATATATATACACACACGCAGAATATAGCAAGATTAAAGAAGTGGCGGCTCCCCAGAATGAGCCATCTTTAATAGACCGACCGCCCCTACTCCCCGACCCTTCTCTAAATGCCATCGATTTTGGCCTACCCTCCTGGCCGCGACGGGTAAGAAGGCAATCCTGTCCCAGTGGATCTCACCCCCCCCTCTTTTCGTATTGGAATACGAAAGGATCTATGCTATATTTCTGGTTGACTGGTCGGAGGCGTCCACTCACCAGAACGAGAAGACACAGGCCTTTTTTACTCCCTGGACCCCCTTTATTCGAACTCTCCCGTGCGAAACCAAAGACTCGCTACGAAACACCTTTTTCTGTGCTACTTGGTACTCCTTACAGATGCTGCAAGGTACCCCACCGATCCCCCAAGGCCCTCCTGACCAATCAATAACTCGTTTCCTCGCCTCTTCCCCCTTTGAAACCTCCGACACTCACACACTCCCATCTTTAGGCAGCTAGGGTTTAATGAGCCCTACGATACGGGTGGAACTGTACATTTAAGGCTGGGGTCAGACGAGCGCAGTGCGAACGCGCGTGCAGGCGCACTTAATCACGGCCGCACTAGCAGCAAGTGCCGGGCAATGACGGCCAATATACGAAGTACGGTCGCACAAAAGTGCGGCTGCGCAACGCAAGTGGAAAACGAACGCATTTTTTCGAGAACGTTAAACTGCTAGTACTGACGTACAGAGTGCGCTGCGGCCGCTAGCGGCGTGTGTGCGTGAATTGGAGATGTCAGACACTGCTAATGTCCGGCCAACATAACGTCCAGATGCACAAAGTGTTTTATTGATGATCCGTACAAAATCACGGATGCAAATGCGCATAGTATGACCGCTATCGCGTACTCCGTGAAAAAATGCGTCTATTTGTTCGAACGCACTTTTTCACAGACAACGCGAAAATGCGTTCGTCTGACCCTAGCCTTAAAACTCTACACACGTGTTTTAACTCTCTAGTTCATAATTTTGTTGGAATATCAACATTGTTCAATTTTGGATGCCGAAACTTTGCATTGTTCTTTTATTTTTTACTGAGTTTTACTGAGTTCTTGTACTGATCCAGAATGAATAAAAATGTTTAAAAAAAAAGAAGTGGCGACTGTTCTGTCACATTTTACTGTATTGACGCTTGACAATTTAAAGTTGGTTTTTCCCACATCGTCAATTTTAAAGTAAATCCTTAGTTAGTTATAAAACCCGTTCATTTGAACTAAACCCCTGTGATAGCATGCGTCTCTTGAGACATGCGAGGAGTTAAAAATAAAAAAAGTCAAGGTACAGATATTCAGCTCAGCCCTTCCCTTGTACAGTTCAACCCTATGTGTCCTTGAGGGTGGTGAAGTCGTCTGGTAGGAGCATGGTTGCTAAGAGAATGAAGGGTTACGTTTGCCGACACCAGGTAAATAGCTGGATATCCGGCCAGGTTGGGATTGGCAGGTTTGAATACACACACTACTCATCTCCCCCTCCTCCTTCTCCTAGCACACTGGTGCAGGTAAATAAGCGTGTGTCAGGCATAGGCGGAAACAAAGTGTAGGTGCAGTGCAGCATGTTTTGGTGAGCAGAGTGTCAACGAGGCAGAGATCTCAGCTCATCTAGGAGACACAGATCACCACAATACTGAGTGAGTCATCACCTTTCTTGTACTTCCAGTAAGATAGAGAAGATGGCAGTGAAGGATTGGTCACATTCCTGTTTGCTAGCTGCTGAGGAATACAATACCCATCAAGTTCAGGCAGCTGCTGCCTCTCGTGATGAGTGTTGTACTCAAGGAGATGGGTTGTCACATGTTTGTAGGTAGATTCAGGTATATAGAGATATTTGTATAGATCATCATTACATCTGTAACCCAATCCTTCCTTGGGTACTCGTTAAAAATGCAATATACCCTTCCTGTTTGAGTACTAAAAGTGTACCTGCTTTATAAACATGTAGCAAAAAAGATTATAGGAGAACCAGGATCTCACCAAGGGCAAAATGGCACATTAATTAGAAAATAGTTACGTTTCAGTGATGTGCAGGCTTTTCAAGACTTGAAAAAGGCTGAAAGTTCATTGTGTTTGAAATAAAGAGCCACTTTGCCCGTGAAGAGTGCCTGGTTCTCTTGTATCCTTTTTTTTGGTGGAATCTTTTGTGAGGTTGGCTACCTTAAAGTACTACTGGAATATTGAGCACCTGCTATTGGTACAGAATTCACTGTATGCTGAATGAGTCCATGTATTTTATATATGTACCAGTCGGGATGATCAGGAGAGCCAGGTTATAGAAGAGAAGCAATGGGAGCAAGTGTGCAGATGGTGTGCCCTTTCAAAATCAAATGCAGGGTGTATTTGTCCGATGTATCCCCTAGAATATCTTTTTTTTTCAATATCCTCTAATCTGTGATAAAGAGCTTGAAAATTGACTGTATGTCTATATACAATTGTTCATTGCGTCACAAGTGTTTTTGTGAATTTCTTAAGTTTGCATGTAATGCATTTTCCATGGGCGCATTCTAATGAAAAGGGCTGCACACTCTACTGTTCAATTTTGTATTTCTGCAATCGTGGGGTTCCAGAAAAAAAATGAGGGGTTAGTACAATATAGAGGCGCAAGGATATATATATGGAATACAGATACGGGTTTGCGGAACATTGTTTAAGGAGTGCCAGGGGTGGTGCCCGCTGCAGGTGCCACATGGAATTTATCTCATTGTGACTACACTGGGTGCCTAGCATCAGGTGTACAAACTGGCAAACAGCGGAAATTTGTAGGCGTGCCACTTGCATTCTCTCTTTTAAAAGCTGAGAAGTGCAGTAATTGTCTTTCATGTGTTCAAAGTCATCACCGTTGCAATCCTGGCAGAGAACCCTGCTTCTTTATCTCTATAAGGAACCCCCTTTTATTAGAATTTACTGATTATTATCAGAATTTTATCCTCAGGAGGGATGGTTAAATAATTCTGTATCCTGCTCCACTCACAGTGACCTGGGTGTATAGAGCCACAAACGCAACGTGGACGCTACCCTGCACATTAATGACATGTCAGCGAGCATCTAAAGAGTTAACATTAATCTAGGTTGAAGCTCAGTAAATAGACTGGGTAAACACTGCTCTCATGTGCTTTCAGCATTTGTTTCCTGCATGCAACAAAGCATGTTCGGAATCGTAGTTTCTGATGCAATAATGAATGGATATTCTAGTGTTATAACATGAGGGATTAAACATTAACCCCTGCTAAACCCTCTGCAGACTGCCTGTTAATCCAGTGCTCCCTCAGTGACCCTCTGGATGATCATGTGACACGCTGTTGGCTTCAACCATGTGACTGCGGGGGTCTGGACACTTGAGTGAGTGTCAAGCCAGACAGATGGCTTTCGATGTGAGTGCTTTTGATATGAGCCCACTAAGTAATCATAATAGTGATAATCTGTACATGTGTCCTGTTATGTTGTTTATTATTATAATTTAGACATACCGAGGTGCGTTCTGGGTAATAAAAGTGTTAGCTTTCACCCAGGCTTCAGCCATAGACAATTTTAATGCTATTACTTTTAATATTTCTCAAATGGTATGATTCAATTACACCGCCAGAGGTTCTTGTCCACATATTCTGGTAGGTGTTCGCCCACCCTGTATATAATAGGGCATCCTCTCTGGATTTGCACCGATGAAGTGTGCATTAGGCTTTGCACAATGGTGTTTCTCAGGAGCTGGTAATTTAGTCTGACAGGCTGTCCCATCCTATCCGTCAGCGCCTCTCACCTACAGCTTACCCTGTGACAAGCTCTTTTTATTAACTTCCTCACTCCACCCAGAGCGACACCCCAGTGGAGATGCAGCCTGGCCGGCGCTTTGTGCTCCATTGATTAAGTCTAAGCAACTCTATCAGCACAATTACATAATATGCCTCCCAGCAGCAGCTTTGTGAAAATGCATACCAGCAAGCACATAGGAAAGTTCTCCAGGCTAGCCGACTGCTGTTATATAATAGTTTAATATTTAGTATAAAAGCCCGTTCATGGGAATCCGTGCACTGACGTTGCCTTTTATCAGCAAAGGGTACAGTGTAAAAGAATAGCAGTTAAATCTGCAAAACTGTAACTCTTCGATTAGTTATATTTTTTTAGATCAGACCCAAGTTAGGATATAGGGGGTGAATCAGAAAACGCCTGTGTTTACGACACATTGGATTGCGCTGCCTATCTCACTGACAGTCAGTGTTCATGGGCATCACCAGAGCTTAGCGTTGTGCATGTGTACAGTGGTCAAGGGGTTGCATATTTTTGACGCCTCAGCTCACTACCATTAAGTGAACATGTGCGTGGCCTAGGGCCGCAACTAACGATTATTCTCATAATTGATTAGTTGGCCGATTATTATTTCGATTAATCAATTCATCGGATAAAAAAAAAATAGAAAAAAATTTGTTTACTTAAAAAGGAATTATATGTAAAAAAAATAACAACCCCCTCCCCCTTTTTTCATAAGCAGTTTGCATAGTGTACATAACTTTCGTACGTACATATGCAAATTGCGTATCTTGTGTACTTTTCACAAAAGGTATGCGAGTCCTTGGTCAGAGGGATGGGTTGATGCTGCACGTGCAGTTTAAGCCTATGTTTTCTTTCTCAAATGAATGCGGCCACAAGCACTTGGTCATAGATGATGATGTCAGCATAAAATCGGGGTAAATAAGCTAAAGTGGTCAGGGTACGTAGAGTGTCCCTTTAAAATAATTTCATGAACAAACTGAGTGGGAGGAGGGACTGGAGGAGGAAGGGAGTGACTTGACCTGAGTGTGAGAGGGAGTGGGTATGGATAAAAGACCGGATCTGAGTGTGGGAGTGAGTTTGGGGAAAGGGACCAGATCAAAAGGGAGAGAATGGCAACTCTAGACCAAAGAGGGTGTGGCAGGGAGGGTGGGGTGGTGGCACTACAGCGTCAAGTAGGGATAACACACAGGCATACAGTTTCTTCACCCAGTGGCAGTATCCTATTGTGTGTGTTATAGTTCTGCTACTGTTGTAAACGGAATAAAAACAAACTGGTTGTGTCTGACATTACCAAATCATACCTAGTAAAGCAGCTGCGTCTTCTCCAATCAGTTTCGAAGCTGAGGTTATTTACGTTTAACTCAGTCTGACTCTAAACAGTGTGTGCTGTACACAGGACGATTAATCGCCACCGATTAATCGATAATAAAAATAGTTGACAACTAATTTAATCATCGATTAGTTGTCGATTAATCGATTTAGTTGTTTCAGCCCTAGCGTGGCCACATCTGTTTAGGACTGCTGATTTGTGTGAGTGCATAGGGTGTCAATGTCAATGGTTTACCCGTAGGCCACTGGCAGGAAGCTGAAGAGGATGTAGGACTTGGCTTTCGGTGTGGTAGGAAATAATGGATGGAAATTAGTTAAATGCTTGTTTTAACATGCTGCATTGATTGAGGGAATGTTCAAAAACATTAGGGCAAGGGTCAGCAACCTTGGCCCTCCATAGGTTTGGGAAATACATGTCCCATAATGGTCATCCACTCATTAGCTTAGCAGTGCAGTATGGTAAGTGTAGTTACAAAACATCTGGAGGGCCAAGGTTGCTGAGGCCTACACTAGCTTCTCCCTTTATTACGTTATAGCATTTACCCCCTTATCTTTCTTTCACTATAAGGGTTATTCAGAGAATTTTGGTGTTCTCTCTCGTTTCCCGCACTTCGGGGAATCAAATTCCCTGACCCTGTGGTGAATTCAGCATTTACCCTAGGCTCCCCAAAGTGTGGGGAAATGCCACTGCAAAACCGCCGATTGAAGAAAAACACACCAAAAAACTGTTGAAATGATCAGATCCAATAATTTCTGCAGTTTTGCAGCGTTTTTTAAAATCGCTGAAATTTTCGGATCCAATAAATTATAATAACCCACCAAACGCATCTGGAAAAAGCGGACGATCCACCGAACACAGCGGCAGCCAGCCACCGGAAAAAGTCAACAAGCCGACAAATGGGGGAAAAGAAACCAAAACGATTCTAACAGTGTTATTCAAAGAGATCCGAATGGCTGGAGAAAGGTAACAGAACGCTGAAAATCAGCGTTCGGTTACCTTTCTTGGCCATTCGGCTATCCAGAGAGCAGGCAATTCGCCAAATCCTGGCGAATTGCCTGCACATTCGGTGCCTGTTCGAGGGCAGTGAAATCCCCATAAAAAAGCACTGCTTTGGCTATTCAGAGAACACAAAACAGCAGTGAAAGGTTCCCGAAATGCCCTGCCATTCGGTGGTTTAATTCGACAGGTTTATTCAGGAGAATCCCATAGGCTTCAATGTTAAAAATATTCCAGTTTTAATTCAATATCTAATAAACCGTTCATTATAAAATTCTGCAGTAAAGAGTCTCTTTATTTATAGATTTGTTTGGATATTTTAAGCATTTTTCTGGATTTTTTTCAAGTTTACTTATTTTTTCTGTAACAGCCCTTTTTATTATCATTCATTGGACCTCATATGTAAATTTCAGACATTTTCGCTCAGTAGTTTCTTTGCAAACAGCGTTTACTTTTCAAACATTCAAGCAAACTGTTTTGCTAATTTATTCACTTCCCTCGTCTGCGGTGTCGGCTTTTTCCGAGGCTTCGCTGCGTGTGATCGGTTCCTGCTCGGGTTTTTCCGGCGTCTTCGGTGGGTTAATCCAGATGTTTTTGCGGGTTTCGGTGTGCATTCGCCGGGTTTTTGCGGTGAATTTTCGTCGGGTTTGCGGCAGCTTTTCCCTGCACTTCGACAGCCCTGTGGCGCTCGCTGAATACACCTCATGGTCGCCGAAATGGGATTGCCGAATCGGCCCGAATTGAAGAGAACGAAAAGTCACCGTACGTGCGGTGACTTTTTGATTCTCTTTGAATAACCCTGTACGTGTCAAAATTGAAACAGTGTTTGCAAAAAAACTACTAAATGAAAATATCTGGAATTAACAAACAGTATAAGGTCCTATGAATAATAATAAAAAGGTCTGTTACAGAAAAAAGAAAAAACGCTATGTATAACTGATTTCTTTTTTACGAAAAATGCCTAAAAGATCCTAAAAAATAAATAAATAGACTTTTTGCTGCAGATTAAAAGAATAAACGGTTTATTAGATAAATGTTTGTTGAATAAACATGGGGATATTTTTAACATTGAAACCTATGAGAATCGCCTGAATAAACCTGCCGAATGAAACCACCGAACATCAGGGCATTTCTCTGACAGCTCACTGCTGTTCGGTGTTCTATGAATAGGTTAACCATTGCTTCTCTATGGGGATTTCACTGCACTGTATTTGCTGTTAATACGCCAAAATTTGGCAAACTGCCTGCTTTCTGAATAGCCAAATGACCACGAAATTGAACCGTATGGGGAAACTCACTGTTTGGTGCATTTTCGGGCCAAGTTCGGATCTCTGCGAATAACCCTGTATGTTTAACACACTTGCGAATTGGGATAAAATGCTCAAAGGGCCTTTAAAAAGACATCTTAAATAAGAAAACCTACAGATTAATAAAGTACACTGAGCAGCCTAACCCTTTTTTATCAGTAGTAATATAATAATTTTGTTTTTAACTCACCCTAATACGAATCAGTGCAGCACTAAATTACTGTTAGGCCGTTTACACTTAAACAATTGTCACTTAATTTCTCTATATATATTCTATTAATTGAATTGTTTTTTGCCTCCAGGTTTTATTTTTCTTGATCGGTTTCCAATATTTGGAAAATAAAGCTCTGGTTAAGACTTCGCGTCCCAGTTACATTCTATAATGGTGTAAACATATAAAACTGTTTTTTATTACTTTACGATGATAATTCTCTTTTAAGAATTTGTTTTTGGGAGATGAGACAGGCAGGTTATTAATTAGACATGACAGTACAAGGGTTTTATGTGATAGTTTATTTTATAATTCCTTTCTTAAGGCACAGAGAAGCGTGCCAGGGAAACGGAAGCAACTGGGTATTTATGGGGACAAGCTGATTGTGGTTTAAAGAAAACATAAGCCACAGGTATGCTTCTGCGACATCATAGAAGATTTTGTTTATTTATTTATAAAGGATTTTACCAGGAAGGATACATTGAGATTTCTCTCGTTTTCAAGTATGTCCTGGGTTCAAGAACATTGTTTAAATAAGAGATAGCATAACAAAACCACAAAAACTACTCCATCAGTTGCAGCTGCCAACTGTAAATGAACACGTCCTATACCATCACCCGTCATGTCAATGCCTAGCCTGATTTGCCTTTCTCTAATAAAATCATCCTTCTGTAGACCTACATATGTTATGTTGTAATAGACAATAATTATAAATATTACATAAAAATATAGAGGAATGCTAACTTGACCACTGGATATCTCCATCAGTGGTGATAAGATGACTTTAAGGTCATGGCTTGTAAGGTCAGGTGGACTTTAAAGGGACACTACCACCAAAAATATTAAATGATTTATTTTGTTATTTTACATTGCTGATATCTTACATGCACTTTGTTCTTCTCATGTTTCTTTAGTAAAGAAAATATTTTACTCTGTGTGTGTGTCACTGTGTGCTTCCATTTTGTGATCTTTTGTGTCGTAAACTGCCCCTCCCCCCACACTGTATCTTTACAGTACTTGTTCCTCACTGTGTGGCATTGAGCATAGAATGGAGGTAACTGTCAGATGTCCAGAAAACCGACTCATAACAATGCATTGTGTGGGATGTATGCAAAGGATCATCAGGGGGTAGATTAGATAATCTTCGGCAGGGAAAGTGAAACAAAGTCTCTGGAACTGGATGGGTTAAAAAACAAACAAGGCAGACAGGCTTGGAAATGATAAGTGAAAAACAAGGCAGGAGTAAGCTGGATCCTGGCAGTGAACCCGGCAACGAACTCAGCGGCTGGCTCTGACGGTGAACCAGGGGCGGACTGGGCTGGGGGGCAGGGTGGCAAATGGCCCCTGGGCCGGTCCTCAGCCCATTAAAATGTCAATTGCGGCAGCTGCTCTGTCTCTTTGTAATGAGACCGGCCGGCTTTTACACACGCGGCCAGCCAAACTCATTAGCAGGAAGTGCAGGGCCAGAGACACCTCCCACAGCCCTCCTTAGCCAATCATAGAACAGTGCTCCCAGGGGAGAGAACCCTCATTAGGCAGTTTTGTGGATACTTTAGTGTGTTACCTCTGTGGCTCAAACGGTAGCAGCACCTGTTTAGTGAGCAGGCAGGCCATGAGTTCAATTCTTAGCTGGTAATGTATAATTTTTTTTTAAAAAAAAAAACATCTACCTCTGCACAATTATTCTAATGCTATTATTAATAACAGAACAATAATAGCATCAGCATTATAACAATATTATTATTGTGCTTGCAGAGGTAGAAAAGAAAAAAAATACAGTTGACCAGCTGAGCATCGAACTCAAGACCTCCCTGCTTATTAAACAGGCGCTGCTACCATGTCAGCCACAGTGGCAAGACAAAAAATTTCAACAAAGCTGCTTAAAGAGGGATCAGCACAAAGTGCTGTGGTTGGCTGAGCAGCCCCACCCTTTATTTTCCTCATAGCACTGCTTCCCTCCTCTGCAGAAGCAGCGCTGGAAGGAAGTGACTGTTTAACATGTCACTTCCTCTCAGTCCCACAGGAGGGAAGGAGAACACTGGCCACAGGTAAGGGAGGAGAAGACTATATGAAGAGGGGAAAAAGAGAGGGAGATAAGCTGAAAATGAGGGGGAGAGAGAAGCTTAAAAAAGGTGGGAAAGAAAAGACCTGAAGAAGGATAGAGAAAAGCGGGAAAGACCAGAAGAATATGGAATGGAATGTGGAGAGGGAGAAGTTGAGCTGAGAAAGGAGTAGAGAGAAAATGAATAGAAAAGGGAAGAGAGCGGAAAGGAGTACGGAATGAGAATGGACATAGGAGAGGAGTGGGAAGATCTGCATAGAAAGAGGGAGGAGCGAAAAGGAGATTGGAAGTGGAGAGAGAAGGAGAATGAAAGAAGGGAAGAGAGAAGTGGATAAAAAGGAGAATGAAGGGAATAATGGGGAGAAAAGGGGTGAAAAAAGGCAAAGAGGAAGGGGGCATGACATGATGAAATGTGTGTATCTGTCAGTATTTGTATCTGTGCATATCTGTGTGCGTGTGTGTGTGTGTATCAGTGTGTGTGTGTATGGAAGTGGCTTTTACAAGTAATAAAATTGGTCACGGGTACATTAGTGTGGGGTTCGGGTACATTAGTGTGGGGTTCGGGTACATTAGTGTGCGGTTCGGGTACATTAGTGTGCGGTTTGGGTACATTAGTGTGGGTTTTGATTTTAGGGAAGTGGGCAGCGCTGGAATTTAAAAGGTCATCTGTGTAATGTGAATGGGGTATTGTTCTGATTCAGGGGTTAGTAGTTATTGGTAAAAGGGGGCATTGCTATGAACTAGGGGGTAATGTGAGGAAAAGGGAACATTGCTCTGATATAGGCAGTATTAGTTTGAGGTAGGTGGGACATTGATCAGAGTTAGGTGGTATTGAAAAGAAATAATTATTTATTTAAAACAGTCTGAAAATGTCATTTATTATGTAATTTGTTAACCATGCCTTTTTCAAATTTATTTATTTATTTAAAATTTAAATGGGGGACCGGGTTGCTGCTCCATGGGCTTATGGGTTGTACTTGCCCCCTGGGCCAAAAGTTGCCAGTCAGCCCCTGCGGTGAACACAGCTATGATTCCGGTGGCTAGCTCTGGGGTTGAACCCGGCCGGCGGTGAACACTGCAGCAGACTCTGGTAGCGAACACAGCAGCTGGCTGCGGTGGTGATGCTGAACCAACAGGACCCAGGCTGGACGCTCACAGCAACGCTGGTAGTTGGTGATCTCACAATTATACTTGAGCAGATGGTAAACAGGATGATACAGGCTCAGGCCAGACAGTCACAGCAGTGCTGGCAGATGAACTGACAACTAGAGTGGATCAGGTTAAAGACTGAGAGCAAGTCGGATTGTAGCTTCAATACAATCACTGAGGAACTGGACCTGTAGACACCACGCAATCAGGAGACTCCATGATAGAGCAAACCACCGTGAAAGTCATGCCTCTAAATAGCAAGGAATGCTTTCCTGAGCATGTAAGTTGAGATGACCAGCAGGCTGCAGATACTGTAAGTCCCAGACTGCATAGAACTTGTGGGTCAGACAAATGTAAGACCTGGACTGGATCACTCAAGCAAGGGACTTTTAGAATCCCCACTAGTCTTCAGGGCAGGAATCATGACAATTGCATCTTCCATACTGTAGGCGCTATACCACAGCTGTAAAGTAAAACTTTTATTAAGATTTTGGTAAATGTTGCAACATGGGAAAACTCCACAAAATGGAAACAGGAGATACAACACTAACTTTATTTTTCATTTTTACATGTAATTTAGGGCTGAAACAACTAATCGATTAATCGACAACTAATCGATAATGGAAATAGTTGACAGCTATTTTAATCATCGAATAATCGGTGTTGATTAATCGTCCTGTGTGCAGCACATACTATTTAGAGTCAGAGTTAAACGTAATTTTATCCTCAGCTTCGGAGCTGATTGGAGAAGACGGCTGCTGCTTTACTAGGTATGATTTAGGTCTAGAGCAGGGGTGGGTAATTATGGCCCTCCAGATGTTTTGAAACTACATTTCCCTTGGGGCTCTACAAACCTAATGAGCAACCGAGCATCATGGGAAATGTAGGTTCAAAACATCTGGAGGCCCGTTATTGCCCACCCCTGGTCTAGGGTTTTGGCAGAAACAACCAGTTTGTTTTTATTCTGTTTACAACAGTAGCAGAACTATAACACAAACCATAGGATACTGCCACTGCGTGACGGAGCTGTATGCCTGTGTTTTATCCTTACTTAATGCTGGAGTCTTTTGCCACCATCCCACCCTCCCTGCCACACCCTCTTTGGTCGGGAACTGCCATTCCCTCCCTTTGGTCTGGTCCTGTCCCCAAACTCATTCAGACACACTCGGATCCGGTCTTTTGTCCATACCCACTCCCTCTCACACTCAGGTCAAGTCACTTGAGCAAAGTCACTCCCTTCCTCCTCCAGTCCCTCCTCCCACTCAGTTTGTTCACAAAATTATTTAAAAGGGACACTCTATGCACCCTGACCACTTTAGCTCATTAACCCCCGATTTCATGCTGATATCATCATCTATGACCAAGTGCTTGTAACCGCATTCATTTGAGAAAGCAAACATGGGCTTAAGCTGCGCATGCAGCATCAATGCATCTCTCTGACCAAGCACTCGAATACCTTGTGTGAAAAGTACGCAAGATACGCAATTTGCGCATGTACGTACAAAATTTACATACACTACGCAAATTGCTTATGAAAAAATGGGGTTGTGGTTATTTTTAATTTTTTTTTACATAAAATTCCTGTTACGTAAACTTTTTTCTATTTTTTTATTTTATTTTATACGATGAATCGATTAATCGAAATAATAATCGGCCAACTAATCGATTATAAGAATAATCGTTAGTTGCAGCCCTAATGCAATTACTTCAAAGAAAGAAAAAAAAAACAGCAGCATGTGTTTTATAATGCGGTTTTATTTAAAATGCACATCTAGTTACTGCTTATGTGAATAGTAGTGTTCCTTTTAAAGTCTGTCATGCTCACTGCATTGCCTTTATGCTACAAAATGCCAGGTAAATATTAGTATCTCTGATTGGACCTCAGAATTCTGTGCCGTTGCAGTTATCAAGATGGCGGCACCCTGAGGTTAAGTATGACAGGTGTGGGTTTAATACAAGGCATGTCAAATCCACAAGTCCTGGTGCGTTTTGCAGCTTTGACTTATAATAAAGAATAGTGAAACCTATATTGTAATTGAGATAATTCAACTCCAAAGTACAAGATAGGTATGGGGAGATGTGTGTCTGAATGTAAGAGAATCCATTGCCCCCAGCATCTTTTCTCTTTTTTTACTCTTTATCCAAGACCCCCTTCACTTACATTTTTCTGGGGTTTTCTTTTCGGAATATCTTCACGTGACAGGCTCATTCACTTTGAAGAATTTACATACAATCTGACTTGTAAACGTGACATTCAATCTTCTCTGGTATCATCATGCCATCGATTCATTCCTACCTTCTTTTTTCTTTTACTTATTGGTTACTACCTTTTGGCTAAATTCTCATGAATCAGCCTTGCAATACTTTGACATCATATTTCAAAAAAATGGATCTCCTTGGGTTTCACACTGAGCAGGTCATAACGCCTTCCTTATTTCAATAAACGGACCGCAGCAACGCGGCGTCTCTAATATTGCTTCAAGGTTATATTTGACATTCTGCTAAAATAAATTTATTTACAAAATATTTTACCAGGATATAATATATTGATATTTATCTTGCTTTCAAGCAAATCCAGGGATTACCAGCAAAATCACAAGTTGTTGATTTACATGATATTTTGTTCCAATAAATATTCAGAGAATTATAGTTTACAGCTGTTGCAGGCTTGACTCGTTTGTAAGAACGGCGAGAACGTTCTTATCAGAGTCCTGAGGCTACTGGATGATTTTATACTTTCTGCAAGGATATTCCAAGGCTGCGGAGCTCTGAACGATATAATTCTTCAAATCGGTCGATTGTTCTCATTCTTTTTCAACAATGGCTCCCATCGTGGCCACATGTCAAACTATTTGCCTGCACCATTGTATTTTATTTTAATTGTGACGTTCCTATGTGTGATTGGGCTGGTGATTACAATTTTTATTAAATAAACTTTTTATTTCCAGTGAGAAACAGAGAGGTTTGTGAGGGTCCTGAGAACGTGCAAAGGCACTAGTGGCCTGTTGTCTCACAAGGTTTTAGCTTGAGTGTGCCGTAATGTTATCATTACGTGGGAAAGTAAAATATGGATGGCTTGGCAAGAGGTACTGATGTTGAAAAGACTGTTGGATTTATTAAAATAATCCACGTGGATAATCCAGAGGTTTGTGAGGGTCCTGGGAATGAGCATCGGCACTAATGGCCTTCTCTACGGTGGTTGCCTGCACTGGCGTCGCTAGGTGGGGGCGGAGGGTGCGGCCCGCACCGGGTGACACCACCCCCTAGGGTGACACCCTAAAAAAAAAAATATATTATTATTTTTTTTTTTACACAAAACTATTTTACCAGGAAGGATACATTGAGAATTCTCTCATTTTCAAGTATGTCCTGGGTAGGCAAGGCCTAGGCTGGCACTTTCCAGGGGGCAGCAAAAAAAAAACACCACTAAAGGAGATATTCACAGAGCACCGAAATGACGCAGACATTTCAGTGTTCTGTTGTTCCCTGCACTTCAGGGAATCAATTTTCCCTGGTGAATTCACCGCAGGGTCTCTGAAGTGCAGGGAATCAGCCACCGAATGCCACCACGAACCCATCCCCCGCTGTTTTAAAAAAAACTACTGAACGAAAATGTCTGGAATTAACATATAAGATCCTATGAATGATAATAAAAAGGGCTGTTACAGAAAAAAAAACGCTATTAGAAAGAAAAAGAATTAGAATTTCTTTTGAAAAATGCCTAATAGATACTAAGAAAAAAAATATCAACAAATAAAGAGACTAGGGATGTGTACCAATTTTTTTTCCGCTCGTTTCGTTTGTAATTCGACAATTTTCATTTTGGATCGTTTTGGCTGATTTCCATTTCGGTTCGTTTCGGCTCGTTTTTCGTATCGACTTTTTTTTCGTGATTTCGGACATTTTTGTATATTCGGTGTGGGAAATGTTTTGCCCCATAGACTTCAA
This sequence comes from Leptobrachium leishanense, assembly GCA_009667805.1. Taxonomy (NCBI): domain Eukaryota; kingdom Metazoa; phylum Chordata; class Amphibia; order Anura; family Megophryidae; genus Leptobrachium; species Leptobrachium leishanense. The sequence goes on from CM019064.1 coordinate 170,843,959, forward strand.
TGTTAAAATATTCCCGTTTTAATTCAATATCTAATAAACCGTTTATTATTATATTCTGTAGTAAAGAGTCTCTTTATTTTTAGATTTTTTAGGATCTTTTAAGCATTTTTTTTAAATTATCGAAGTGGAGCTGAAATTATGAATTGAACGAAAATGATTTCCGATTCCAAAATTTTTTCGTTTCGGATCAGATCCGAAAACGTCTGAAACGAAACGATTTCCGATCCAAAACGAAAAAATTTTGGAATCGGAAATCATTTTCGTTCAATTCATAATTTCAGCTCCACTTCGATAATTTAAAAAAAAATGCTTAAAATTTAAAAGATAAAATAAAAGATTCCAAATTTTTTTCGTTTCGGATCGGAAATCGTTTCGTTTCAGACGTTTTTGGATCCGATCCGATTCGGAAAATCGTGTGAATCCGAATCACCAAATCGGGCCGATTCGTGAAAAAAACAAATCGGTCTGAAACGAAACGCACATCCCTAAAAGAGACTTTTTACTACAGATTAATGGAATAAACATTTTATTAGATATTGGGTAAAAACGGGAATATTTTTAACATTGAAACCTATGCAGGATTATTCAGAGAAGGGTGAAAACCTTGAGAATGACTGTAGAATTGAAAATTCTAGTGCAAAATAGTCAAACCAGAAAAATTCTCCCATTTATCTCACTTTCCAAATTGGCTATTTGGTCTAGATTGTTCATTCTCCTGGCAATTCTCAAGGTTTTCACCTCTCTCTGAATATCCCTGATGGTGTTCGCCTGAATAAAACTGTCTAATGAAACCACTGAACATCAGGACATTTTTCTGCTGTTCGATGTCTCTGAACAGATTTACCATTACTTCTCTATGGGGACTTTCACTGCCGTCGAACAGGCACCGTACTTGCTGGCAGTTCACCAAAATTTGTGTGTGAGTATATGAGAGAGCTGCACAGCAATAAACCTCACAGTAATGTGCGCTGTGTATTATGAGCATTCAGTATTATATGGGAGTACTGCTTTATGAGTAAGAGTAGTTTAAAAAAAAATAATAAACGTAAAACTCGGGGGGGGGGGTGACACCATGAGTTACCGCACCGGGTGATGCCAACCCTAGTGACGCCACTGGTTGCCTGCTCAGGTCTCACAAGGTTTTAGCTCGATTGTGCCATTACAGGGACAACTGCTCCATATGCAAATCAGACTGCTATCACCCAAAAAGGGTGGCCAGTACTGAAATGTCAAGGATGTCATCCCTGCACGAGAGGTGCAGCAAACCCTGACAATCGTTTCGGCCTTGTTAGGACTCGTCAGGAGGGCATAGCTGACACCCTCTAGGCACATCGAGCAAGCGGTCCACGTCTGGATTACCCTGTGAATTTGCTCGATGTGCCTAGAGTGGTGTCAGCTATACCCTCTTGACGAGGCCTAATAAGGCTGAAACGATCATCGGGGGTTGCTGCACCTCTCGTGCAGGGATGACTTCCATGGCATTTCTGTACTGGCCCACCCTTTCTGGGTGTAGCAGTCTGATTTGCATATGGTGCAGTAGTCCCTGTAATGGCACAATCGAGCTAAAACCTCGTGGGACCTGAGCGGGCCCCACCGTAAAGCAGGCCACTAGTGCTGTTGCTTGTTCTCCGGACCCTCACAAACCTCTCCCTTTCAAACTTTTTATTTCATCTCACCTTAATGGATCATGTATAAATGCTCTCACCTCCTTTCACGTGGATTATTTTAATACATCCAACAGTCTTTTCAACATCAGTACCTCTTGCCAAGCCATCCATATTTTACTATCCCACGTAATGATAACAGCTGCTTTTCGCATCAAGATTGTTTTGGCTCCATCCCACATTCCTGATCACCTGCTCAGCCTAAAAGGCTTTCTTGCATATAACGTATCTCCTATATGTATTCTTATTACTTCCATTCGCACTTGACCAGCAAATTGGCCTGTTTTTCCTATTTTAACATTAAATTTCCACTTGTGTCTTTACAGAAAAAAATAATTTTAATAAGTAAAAGAATTAAGGAAATATTTATAAAATATAACTGTTGCCGTGCATTTTTGGAAGTAGATTTAGTTTTTTTCTCCAAAAAGTATGGTCCTGAAATACATACATTCTAACACTGTGTATTTAATTTTGCAAGGTCAAAGAGAAGACCTAAGAACAAAGGAGCCATGTAAATTCTATGATAAATGTGTTTCGAGAACCTCCGGTCTCCCCTCCCCCAAACTTTACTCATGATCAGAGTCCCCAGCTGAGTGATCATACTTGAGTTTGTGGATTAAAAGGATAATGTAGGGTTAAAACAGGAGGGGTAATTAAACTGCAGAGTGAAACCTGAAAACCCCCTGACCTCATTTGGCTTTAACACTTTAGTTCCCTTTAAAAGTTTACCTAGATCCAGCACTGGTCTTCCTCTGATCAACATGTCCTGCGACTGCATTGGAGGGGGGAGGCTGCGCTCTCTCCTGCCAATCCAGTGGCTCTCGATGCAAGAAGGCTTTGACATAAATGGATAATGCTAGTTCCCAAAGGTCTCCAAGCCCTTGACACCTGAACAGAGAGCTGTCTGAGCTGTGGTTCTGGCCAGGACTAACCCCTGCATTTGGATGGCTGAGTTAGCCTTCCAAGTCCCCCTCAGAGGAAGAGAGGGGAGATCATCGAGCTCATGCACTGCGATAGGACTAAGTGGTCATACCGTGCAGAGTGTCACTCTTAAGGATTGCAAAGTGTCCAACGGCTTGTGGTATAGGACTCCCCAGGTTCTTCACCAGATCTATCCAGGTGTAGTGGATGCCTGCTGGCAAAGCGGTGAGGCTCCTGGGTCCCTGTTACACATATGGTGGGATTGTCCTCTAATTCAACCTTATTGGACCAAGATACATGGGGCCATATTACATAGTTGGTGCTAACTTAACCAGAGCTGTTGTAAACTTACCGGAGCCATTATAGCCTATGGAGGTTTTAAGTTTACAACAGCTCTGGTTAAGTTAGCACCAACTATGTAATATGGCCCATGGTTTCCTGGGTCTCTTTGTCAAACCCCCACCGGATTTTTTACCTGCCCCAATGTTATTACACCACGTACCGTACTCTAGATCCGCATACAAAAATTCTATTGGCTTACGAATTCTTAATACAGCTAAAAGTCTGATTCCACTGTTCTGGCGTAGTACTTCCAGCCCCCCCTTTGGAATTATGGTTAACCAAAATGGAGGATCTTCACTCTATAGAACACTTATATTTTTCGGCCAACCACATGTTCCCTAAATATTCGGCTATATGGTCCAGATGGTTTCTCCTTTCCTCGAGCACAGAATTCCGTACTTTGCTTACCAACACACCCACACCCCCCTCTGTGTGATAGACGTCTCTTACTGTTTTTTTACCTTGTATCATTTGGTATGTTTTTGATATGAACATGTTACGGCTGTTGACATATATGTCTACCTGTAAGATGTCTTTAATGTTTCTACTACCTTATCCAAGCACCCATCTACTCCCCTTCTCTCTCTTTTTCTACCCTCTTTTCCATCCCCCCCAACTACATTATGTTTTATTGATATGAATAACTTGTTGTTGATAACGTTATGTTGGCACTTCTCTTATTTGCTATTGGCCATTGTATTGACCTGACTAAAATTTCAATAAACATATATTCACAAAAAAAAGCCTACAGCTTTCTCCAATGCATGTGTAGGGGAACTAATCAGGCCTCTGTTATATAGGATTGTGACATACTACATTCATTCTAAAAGGTTCTGTGCTTTGTTCAGGATTTCTTCAAAATGTTCATAGATTCCAATAAATCTTGGGGGAAAAATGGAGAGAATATCACCACAAAGAGCATTTGCAGCTGAACAATAATAAATATATGAAAAATACAAGCAAAGAGGGTTTATACTGTGGAAACACCCAAAAACAATGAGCAGCAAAAAAACACCACCCTGATATCCACCAAATTCAGAAAGCATATAACATGAAAAACAAAAATTGGTGTGTTGCGCTAAAGAAAGTAATAAAACTTATGTATGGTCTATTTTGAAGGCATGCTATACTGCACAGCAAAAAAGAGAAAGAAAGTTCTATTTCTCAATAGTTCGTTCAATGGATATCCAGTCTCTGTTGTAGAAAGGATTTTCAGTGAAATCTTCCAAGACTTTGGAACGAATGACCACTTCTTTGGTGAATCTTCATTAAAAAGTATATATCTCGGAAAAAGAGAAACTCGATAGTGTATACCGTTTATTAATGTGTATACAAATCTACTGACATAATATACGTACAGAAAAAAGAGGTAGTGGGTTTAGGATTTGATCTCACCCACTGCCAGATAAAACATCACGTCCCAATCAAGCCTCTATAGACAAAACCACCAGGAGCTCCCGGGCTGCTTCCAAGGTGGTCACTCAATACCAAAGGTGGGACCGCGATGATAAAGTGACGTAGTGCTGACGCGTTTCGCCCCGCCCACGGGACTTCATCAGAGCATGAAAAATACAGCCGAATGTAGACTCACACTTTTTTGAGCCTGTAACTGGGCTCCCTGATCCACACGCGTGGGTTCAGAATCTGTTACAGATGTTAAAATCAAACCGCCCTTTCTTCTGGCACTATGTCTGGACTGTGAGTATGGCCGCCCGATCACTTACGTTTTTGCACTGCACATGTGCAGTGCTATTCGCGGACCGAGAACCCACTTCCGGATGTCCTGCTCTCGGTTCGTGCATGAGCGAGACCGCCACAACTATGTCTAAGCGCATGCATCCTGTCACCTCTTCTTCTCCATCAGTATCCTACATAGTCTTAAGTTTGTTAATGAATCACAATGGTCAACCAATACTACCTGAGCCCTCTGTAGAGCCCATACATTATATATATCCTCCTATACCGATCTAAGCACAAGAATAAGAATATAAAGGACCCATGCGTTCTATAGAGCCCATATATTAATGCATTTCATCCTATACCAATATAAACCTAAAAAAATAAAAATAAGATTTTAAGAATTAGACTCAAAACTGGCAAACTATTGGGTTCAACAACAAATGCAAACTAACTCCCCGTAAAGAATTCATTGCTTAGACTGATCTACAGTTCGTCACAAGGTTTCCTTTTATGCCACATATATTACTGCTTTTACTGACTCCTACATATTTAACATTAAAGGGATATTATAGTATGATAGTTCTTTTGTTAAGTGCATTATGTTTCACTGTACAGGGTTTCCTGCTAGTCAGGAGGCAAATACAGAATTTGTTCAAAGCGTTACTATAGTTCCAGATTTACAGGACTATTATTGGGGTTATTCAATAAGAGCTGAACTTGCCACCGATTGTACGGAACAGTTCGGCTATTCAGAAAGCTGTCAATTTGCCAAATACTGGCGAATTGTCAGCAAAATATGTTCGCAATTAGGTGACGCAATGAAATTCCTCACAGAGAAGTAATGGTTAATCTATCCAGAGAACACGGAACTGCTCCGAAACATTGGCAAAAAGCCCAGATTTGCAGTGGTTCCGTTCGACAGGTTTTAACAGGCGAATCCTATAGGATTCAATGTAAAAAAATAATAGCGTTTCTATTATTTTTTTAACCGTTTATACTTTTCATTTGCAACCAAAAGCTTTTTTATTTATCCACCTTTTAGTATTTTTTAGATATGTTTCTAGATTTTCTAGGCAAAATTTTGGATTGCCATTTTCTAATGGCATTTTTTTTATAGAACCTTTTTTATTGTTTCCATGCATTTTCACTGTTTTAAACACCTTTTTTAAAATAGAATAGTTTCTTTTTTTTTTTTAAACAGTTCGGCAGCTGATCCTCTTTATTGGCGGCGTGCAGTGGTCAGTACGGCAGCGTATGGTGGATGGTCGCCTATTTTCAGCAGCGTTCAGCGGGCTGATCAGCGGATCGTCAACTGTATTCAGCGGCATTCGGCGGGTTTGTTCAGTGGTCTGAAATATTGGTGCTCTCTCAATAACCCTTTTTATCTGTGAAAAGGCTTGACAAATTATGCATTTTTTGTACATTAAAACCAGAGCATCTACTGAATATTCTGTGTTTTACAGTTGCGCTTTCGGTCTCCCTTATCTCTACTGTGATCTAAATTGTTCCCTCTGAGCAGAACAGCATATCTTCCCACCCCATACTTTGAAGAGGTAAGATAAGGCGCAAGAAGCAGAGTCTGCAGCATGCAGTAGGTTATTGAAAGAGTTAATTACTTGTAGGGAGATGTTACGAAAACCACGGTCACAGATTTTCCCTTGGCCGTCATACTCGTTTTCCTACGTTAGGCCCTGGATTTTTCTCCCAGCAAGCAGCGCTGAATCAATGTCAGTTCTTAATTTCTTCCAATAAAGCAGACGACACTGGTCATTTTGGTTTAAGCAGACTCACTGGCCCGTCTGGTTGGTACGTCTGGCTCCTGGATGGTGATTGGCGGGGATTTCAAACCAGGCTCCTGGATGGTGATTGGCTAGAGTTTCTAACAAGGCTCCTGGGCGTCAGGGAACACAGGGAACACGAGGGACAGGCTTAAGGGCATTTGGCTTATGTTCTGATGGGGATAAAATTCACAAAAACACACCACCTGTAACATGAAAACATAAACAGATCAATTGCTTAAATGAGGGGATTAACGGAGGAGCGCGGTCTACAGTCTTTGTGACGTGACACAGCCATGAGGGAATAGGGTACAGATGGCACACACACACCCTGTACCTACAGGCACAGGGTGAATTCAACATAAGAGACGACAAGGAAACAACACCATGAAACGCACCTCCCAAACGCATCCCACCGGTCCATGCACCCCAAGTCCAAGGTGGCTACCGTCACATATCTCGCCCCTTTCCAATAGACTAACCAGGCACCAGATTCCCAATGGATCTGTAACTGCGTTAGTCTGCACCCAAGTCCCAAAAATTTGTTTCCTTCCATTGACATTGTGGTCCAGCCAACAGCCACAGATGCACTAACCACCTCCGGATATTCTTTGGGAGCCACAGAGGGTTAACTGCGTATGCAGCACTGCATGAAGACATCGTTTCAGTGCCAGGGCAAAAGACAGGTTCTAGCGAATTACTCACCGTGCTGTCCCTGGTATCTTCCTTCGATTGTATCTGCTGCTGGGAAGAGGTACATACTGCGGCATCTCCCAGTACTCCCATCAGCTGCTGGAGAAAATATGGGATGGCTGGTGTCTCCATAGAAAAGGTTTGGGGATCCGGGCCGACTGCCAAGCATCCAGGGGGCACGCATCTGGAACTCCCAGCCCTGTCCATAATTCTACAATAAGCATCCCCTGCCATTTGGGAAAGGGGGTCAGTAGCACATCATTGCTTTGAAAAGGGACCACCCCCACACTCTCGCTGGGGCTCAATCTGCCGCCGGAGAGAAGTATCTCCCAGACGCATCCCCTGGTCCATACATCCCAAATCCAGGGTGTCTACAGTCACAGTAGAAAGTAAGCTAAAAGTTTAAATTGCCAAAATCCTTCTTTTACCAAAGTGGATTCATTAAAGCTTAAATTAGCAGCCACTAGAAATTCCCCGAAAGCACGAAAAGAAAACCGTTGAGTACTGGGAAGAAGAGTGATAAAGTTTTACATTACATTTTTTTGTAACTACATTTCATGTGTCTAGGCAGGAGATTGATAGGAGTTCATGGAGTATCTGACATGCCCAGACTGGGCAACTCTCTTTAATGCCAATGTGGGAATATTCCTGTGGGACTGGAAAGTAGATTTTGTAATGTATACAATACAAAGCCGCCTGCCAGTGGAATTGTAAATATGTAATGATGTCATGCAACCCGTGTTTGTGCATTTATGTGGCTAGGTGTATGTTTCTAAAGAACTGAATTTATCTGAGTTGATATCATTGGCTTACGTCCACTTCTGTCTCCATTTTGGAGGAATGATGTAGTACAATGTTAAATTCAATTTGTAAAACATACAAGATTGTTTTATGTATGAAATGTGTGAGTGTAGGGTCACCCTGTCCTTTAAGCAAACCTAGGTGATTACGGGGTGGCGGGTGGATAAGAGCTGCTGTCAGGGCCTGTGAAGGTGACATTCCACTAGGGCGCATACTTTTTTCAGAGCAGGTGGCATGTTGCAGAGCGAAAGGCCACATCACACGGCCTGATGTCGAATGTGCTGAACACCTTGCTGCCAGCATGTAAGACTCCAAGAGAAAGCAGGAGACAGAGGCAGCCCCAGTTAGCCAGGGGCAAACAAAAGCGCTGAGCTGCATGGGGTGCTCTCCCTCCTTCCAGAACCAGCAGTGCAGACTGCTTGTCCCCTCAAAAAAGCAAAGTGCACAGAGTGAGGTGTGAGGGTGTGTCAAAGTTAACATATGTCAAGGTCAGTGTTTACATGTGGGGGGCAGCAGATATGTGAGGAAGTCACTGTGTGTCACGATCCGTTTGTGGGCAAGTTAGGGAAGCGATCTGACTGGTATTTTATCAGTATAGCCAGTATTTAAGGTTAGCCAGCCAGTGCCAGCATTTGCAAAATAACAGCAATGTAAGAGACTGCAGCTCTGATACGTCTTTCTGCGCAGGTGCTATGGAACTCGCACACATAAAGTTCGCAACTCCCGTTGCGGTACGTAATCTGCGTTTCCTACGCTACACAAGCATACAAATGGCACATAAAGCCTCAGAGACTTCCGGGTTCGGCAGTCCCTGCACCAAAAGAGGAGGAGCCGCACGTGGCGAGGGACAAAAGTTGAGTAAATTCACCCAGAAATAAGAAAAATAAATAAAAAATAATTGGACAAATGCTGACAGCAGCCTCTGCCCAATCATTTAAGGGCAAAAAAAGGACACAGTATAGTGTTCCTTAAAAAGTTCCAATACCACTGGTGAATTCCAGACTGTAGGCCATATGGATGTATTGTGAATAAACTTGCAAGAAAATCAAAATGCTGGATCCTTCAGCAGTCAGTGTCAGTATGCCAACTCTCCCGTTATTCCCTATCACTGCATTTGACACAGAGACATCCTTACCCCTTCACTAACAAGCGATTTTTGGGTAAAAAAATGTTATGATAACATTTGTTTGAAACACGGAATGCGACGTTAGCAATTAAATATATGGTAAAATAGAAGTTTTTCACAGAAATTGTTATTCTGAGTTTAAAAAAAATTATAATTGTGACAGAACAGCCGTCACTTTCAAGTTATTGGCACATAAAACGTTAAAAGTTCGTTGATTCAATGTTAAATGTCGTTTATACAATTTATGTCTGTAAGATCCCTGTGTGTATTGTGTTTCCCCTCGCAATTCCCCGCACCAAACGCACCTGTAATCCCTCACAATTTAATATCACCTAAATTGCCCAGTTTTCGTTCACCCAAGTGTAGAATTCGTTAGTACAATTTGTGCTTGTATGACCCTGATGTTTATAAAGTTCTTTGCCACCCCTGCCTTGCCCAGCCATCGTGGTTTATCTGCCCAGTGCAACCCTGATACAGCTGCCACCGGCTGAGACCAAGCACAGCCGACATGCCTTACACCCTGCACCGCTCAGCCACAGAACATGCCACCAGAGTGCTTTTTGGTCAGAAGGGCCCTGAGAACATGGTGCCACTGTGGGGTGAGTTCTAAAGGGGAGCCCCACCGAGATCACCCCTCAATTAGCTGCTAAACCCAGGCCGGGCTTCCCAGCCGCAGAGGAAATCCTACGCCGAAATCAGAGCTCGCACTCCAGGAGGGTGGAATTTCCCAGGCAGGGAACAGCCCAGGGCGGGCCAGACAGTGTGGCACCAAGAGCTGGGCTCGAGCTAGGGGCAGTGGCAGCCCATATTAAGTATATGAAAAGGGCTCTGGCTGGAGGCAGTGGCAGAACTGTGCCGGGGTGTCTGGGGGCAGGCATTGGAGAGAACAATGGGACTGTACCATATAAATGTACAGTGTATGTGCTGTTCTAAATAAACCAACCTGCTTAACCTGCACTACACCTCGACGAGTATTTGGAAAGAGGAACTATCTGCTAGGTATTTCCTACGCTGACTCGCTAGCTTCCAGTAAGGGACCTGAAGCCGGCTTGCTACTGCGGCTCACTGCAGAGCAACCCTGGCACCTACGGCGGATCTACTCCCTCCGAGTAGCGGCATCGATCACAATAATGTTAATTTGCTCATTTTTAATTTTTCATGTATTCATTTATCCTTTACAGAAATATAGTTGAAATGTAAGATTCTGAGCCCTAGATGGTGTCCAGGTGTCCCTACTCTTACACAATTTCAAACTGGGTCTGCATTATTATCATATAGGAAGACATGGCCTTTGTGTTATATACAGTAACTGTGATAAAGAGAAATAATAAAAATGGCCAGATCTCATGCTTATGGGGGTTTGTAGTGATCATAATGAGATTATTAGCAATGCAGCTTCCACAAAAAAATACCAATACAATATAAAAATAGTATCTGTATTTGGCATAATGCCTGTATATGGAAATTATAGTAACACCTTGATTCTCTACTGTACAGGGATTTTCAATCATTATAATCCCCTGAATCTTATCCCTGTACAGCAGTTAGTGACCACAGAGTGCTCCCTTTTATTCTGACCTCTCCCTGGCAGCTGCAACGCAGCAGTAATCTATTTGAACTTTTTGTTACAGTGAGATTTGGGGCTGCTATTTTCAGCTGGCTTTATGTTACAGTAACAGTAATTTATATAGCACCAGTAGATTCTGTAGCACTTTACAATGAGGGAGCCCAAACGTGAGACGTAATAATGATACATTTAGGCTAGGGTCAGACTAACGCATTTTTCACGTTGTCCGTGAAAATGTGCGTTCGAAGAATGGACGTATTTTTTCACGGAATACGCAATAGCGGTCATACGATGCGCAGTTTCATCCGTGATTTTGTACGGATCATCAATAAAACACTTCTTGCATCTGGACGTTATGTTGGCCAGACATTAGCAGTGTCTGACGTCTCCAATTCACTCACACACGCCGCTAGCGGACGCAGCGCACTCTGTACGTCAGTACTAGCGGTTTAACGTTCTCGAAAAAATGCGTTCATTTTCCACTTGCGTTGCGCGGCCGGACTTTTGTGCGACCGTACGTCGTATATTGGCTGTCATTGCCCGGCATTTGCTGCTACTACGGCCGTGATTAAGTGCGCCAGAACGCGCGTTCGCACTGCCTCAGTCTGACCCTAGCCGAAGAGACGACCCTGCCCGTAGGATAACTGTCTTGCTAATACAACACTTTATACAAGTGCTCAGCCAGACATTCCGTGAGCTTACAATCTAAGACAGTGGTTCCCAACCTCGGTCCTCAAGTACCCCTAACAGGCCAGGTTTTCCACCTCAGTATTCTCAGCAGGTCCTTGTAACATCCATTATTCCAGCACAGATTTATTTATTTATAAAGGATTTTACCAGGAAGGATACATTGAGATTTCTCTCGTTTTCAAGTATGTCCTGGGTTCAAGAACATTGAATTGTTACAGTTGTTACAGGAATACAAAGTAATAAAATGCAAGATATTAAAACAATAGCACAAATATAAATATTAACAGAAAATAAATATATTCACTGTGTTACATGTTTACAGGCGCATTCTGTTTCGAGGTATGTTAATGGGAGCTCTAAGTGACTTTAGACTAGAGGAAGATTTGGTGGCGTCTGGGAGTTTATTCCATAATTGTGGTGCTCTGTAGGAAAATGAGGATTGAGACACTTTCTTTTTGTATTATGGTATTGCAATTAAGGTGCTGGACCTGGATCGGAGCTTATAAGATGAGGGAACTGCTTGGGGAAGCAGCCTATTCAGGTAGGGTGGCAGCTTCCCAGAGAAGTTCTTAAACACCAGGTTGGAAAGGTGAAGGGTGCATCTAGATTCCAGCGACGGCCAGTTTAGTTCTTTTAACATGTCACAATGGTGGGTAATGTAGTTACATTGTAGCACAAAGCGACAGAATGAGTTATACAATGTGGTAAGTTTCTGAAGGTGTGTTTGCGGGGCAGCTGCATACACTAGATCTCCGTATTCAATAGTTGGCATAAGCATTGGTTGTACAATCTGCTTTCTTACCACGGGGCTCAGGCAGGATTTGTTTCTGTACAGGCCCCCTAGTCTGAGATAAAGTTTAGATGAGAGTTTTTAGATGTGGGGGCCAAAAGATAGATTTGGGTTTATCCAAATACCTAGATATTTGAGGGAACTGACTGTGGTCAGTGTGTCATTTGATTTTGTCCTGACACATAGATGGGGAGTTTGCACTTTATATAGTTTAGGTACTCTTCCAAATAGCATTGAAACAGTTTTGTCAGTATTTAGAAAAAGTTTGTTATCTGCGATCCACGTTTCTACCTCTGTGAATTGTTCTTGTAGCACTGCCTCCAGCTGCGGGAGATTTGGTTTGCTGGTATAGATTGCAGTGTCATCTGCGTACATGTGTACAGTTGAGGCTTTGCAGACGTTGGGCAGATCATTTATGAATATCGTGAATAGCAGGGGGCCGAGTATCGAGCCTTGGGGTACACCGCACGTGACTGGGAGGGGGAGGGAAGCGCTGTCAGACATGGACACATATTGCGACCGATCAGATACATATGATTTAAACCAGGTTAGCGTGTGATCACCAATACCGGAGTTTTTAAGTTTTTGTAATAGGATGCCATGGTCTACTGTGTCAAAGGCCTTGGCAAAATCAAGGAAGATGGCTCCAGTTAGGTTTCCTTGTTCCATGCCAGCTTGGATATCATTACAAACTTTTAAAAGGGCAGTTGTAGTTGAATGATTTGGACGAAAGCCGGATTGATCTGGGGTTGAATAGTTCCAATACTGATAATAATCACGTAATTGAGTGTAGACATATTTTTCCTGAATTTTTGACATTATAAGGAGCAATGATTTCGGGCATTTTTTGGTTACCAAAGTATTGTCTCCACTTTCATGGATAGGTATCACCCTTGCAGTCTTCCAGAGTTTGGGTATGTATCCGGTCGCCAGTGAAAAAACCCTCAAAAGAATTCTGTCCTGGCTCTTACTGCTTTGAATCCTGATCCAATGCCTGGCCAGCATAGGCGACTCTACAGGGGGGCAAGGGGGGGCAATTGCCCCCCCCTAGGTTATTCCTTGCCCCCCCATGTGCCCCCCCACCAAAAATCAGCATCCAGCTTCCACACTTCTTCGGACTGCTGTATCTCCATCCCTGTGCATCGTATATGGAAGATCTAGGTGTCATTGTAAAGGGCTGATTATGGCCTTTCCAATGATATCCAAAATGACCATATTCAGTGTGAAGTAAAAGTCATAAAACATTAAATAATAACGGCACTTAAACGTAAACATTTTCACAGGGTTGAAATGGCTCAGCAGTGAAGTGGTTAATGTTCAGACTATACATTACATTGTGTATTACGTTAATTTTTGCCTTGGTTTAGTTGTAAATTAAGGGTTAATGGGTAGGCTTCATCCCTCACAGTATACATTTAATTTTTTCCTTGAGTAATGGCATTGTAGGGGTTAATGGGTAGGCTACATGCCTCACAGTGTATTCATTTCATGTTTTACCTTGATTAATGGCAATTTAGGGGTTAAGGGGTAGGCTAAATGCCACATTGTTTGTTATTTATATTGTATTTCCCTGGGTTTATGGAATTTTAGGGGTTACTATGGAAGTTAGAATCTAAAGGGTCTAATCATCTTTTTAGATCCTCTGCTTTTCGTCACATTTCGGGGAATTAATTTCGCCGACAATATAGTGAATTCCTATTTAGCGAATGGTCACTGTAATTTGCTAAAAGTGGAGTCGCTGAAGCAGTTATCAAACATTCAGCGAAAACTGCCGAATTGCGGCATATAAAATATTGAATTTAAGTATCAGGTTAGTACAATATAAAGGTATAATTGCATCACATTACTCTGGGGTTCTGCAATCTTATTTATATATACCGTATTTTTCGCTCCATAAGACGCACCTGACCATAAGACGCACCTAGTTTTTAGAGGAGGAAAACCGGAAAATAAATATTCTGAATAAAATAGTGTAAAAATGGATATTGCCCCAGCTCGTGGATATGCCTTAGCTCACACATGGATTTGCCCCAGCCAGCTCACACATGGATTTGCCCCAGCCAGCTCTCACATGGATTTGCCCCAGCCAGCTCACACATGGATTTGCCACAGCCAGCTCTCACATGGATTTGCCCCATCAGCTCTCACATGGATTTGCCCCATCAGCTCTCACATGGATTTGCCCCAGCCAGCTCACACATGGATTTGCCCCAGCCAGCTCTCACATGGATTTGCCCCAGCCAGCTCACACATGGATTTGCCCCAGCCAGCTCTCACATGGATTTGCCCCATCAGCTCTCACATGGATTTGCCCCATCAGCTCTCACATGGATTTGCCCCAGCCAGCTCTCACATGGATTTGCCCCATCAGCTCACACATGGATTTGCCCCAGCCAGCTCTCACATGGATTTGCCCCAGCCAGCTCACACATGGATTTGCCCCATCAGCTCACACATGGATTTGCCCCAGCCAGCTCTCACATGGATTTGCCCCAGCCAGCTCACACATGGATTTGCCCCATCAGCTCTCACATGGATTTGCCCCATCAGCTCTCACATGGATTTGCCCCATCAGCTCTCACATGGATTTGCCCCAGCCAGCTCTCACATGGATTTGCCCCATCAGCTCACACATGGATTTGCCCCAGCCAGCTCACACATGGATTTGCCCCAGCCAGCTCACACATTGATAATGCCCCAGCTCACATATGGATATGGCCCAGCAGCTCGTGGATGTGCCTCCGCTCACCTGCCGCCGCCGCGTTCGTCTCCCTCTGAGCATGCGTCTGGCGGCAGGAAGCTTGGGCACTCGCCTGGGGGAGCCACGTGACCGCGATCTCGGGAGATCGCGGTCACGTGGCTCCCCCAGGCGAGTGCCCAAGCTTCCTGCCGCCGGACGCATGCTCAGAGGGAGACGAACGCGGCGGCGGCAGGTGAGCGGAGGCACATCCACGAGCTGCTGGGCCATATTCGCTCCATAAGACGCACCCACTTTTTCCCCCACTTTTTGGGGGAAAAAAGTGCGTCTTATGGAGCGAAAAATACGGTACTTATTAAAGCACTAATACCTGGTGTGAGCTAACCCTTGCGTCGACATGGTTTTGCGTTAGCGCCAGATTAATCGAGTCTAGCGCCAACAGATCGTTTGCCTCCACTACAAATGGGAAAAATCACTTAGTGC
Source organism: Leptobrachium leishanense (assembly GCA_009667805.1). NCBI lineage: Eukaryota > Metazoa > Chordata > Amphibia > Anura > Megophryidae > Leptobrachium > Leptobrachium leishanense. The sequence goes on from CM019064.1 coordinate 170,859,192, forward strand.
ATTGTTATTAGAGATTTGTACCGCGAGCTTACTGTATTTTCCGGGAGCGCTAGAGATCTCTAGCGCTTTTGCAGCTAGCAGATCACTTGGTGCCAGCGCTAATTTTTTGAGGGGCGCCAATTGCATAATTTTACCTACTGCTCAACCCTGGTGCTAACTCCAAAAAAACAGAAAAAACAGATACTCGCCCACAATTAACAGGCAATTGAAAGGAATGCAGCACAGGTGTTCTCTTGGCCCCATACACCATAGCAATGGATCTGGTTCGCATTGTCGTTGCTGTTGCAGTCGGCTCTTTTATATAAATGTATCCTTTATCCACATATATCCTAATTCTAATATATTGCCTCATTTTAAACATTTTATGCTGGGGGTTGTTCATAGTATGTAAACGGTTGATTATTAGGGTGACCGTGTGGACCATGTTTAAAGGGACATGTGAATAAGTCTTGCCCTGAAACATGTATTATTTATATGCTGCAGCAGGGAAGTTAATGTTGCCCACCTGACTTTCCTTTTGGATCTATTAAATGCAGTGTAAGGATTCTACATGCTGCTGGGTGGCATTTATCATGCAATGCCCATCAGCCTTAATATTTGTGTGCATCAAACCATGGATGATACGGCCACCTTGGATGATTTTAATAATGCAGGGGTGTGAGGTTATTCACTGGATGTGTTCATATTCAAGCTTGTGAGGGCGGGAGATAGGTATGGCCCGGCACTCTGCACTGGAAAAAAAAAACAGTTCTATCCTGTACACAACCGCATTAGCGCTGGGTCTCAGCCCGGGTCTTAGAGTTTTCCTAGCATGCGCCAAACGACCTTGTTCATGGACTACCACGGACAAGGTGATCTGTTAGTAGGTCGTCAGGCACTACGTTTTAGCGACTCGTGCTAAATTTTTCCGTTAGCGATGGTGTTTTAGCTCACACCAGGTGATAGGGCTCTTAGTTTTATTCAGTGAATAGATTTAGTGGTGAAAATTATTAGTGCCCCCCAGTTTTGACTGCGGTATCTTCTGTGCCCCCCCTAAATATTGTTCCTAGAGTCGCCACTGCTGGCCAGTATGTCTCTCCTGATCCTCTGCTGACTAGTATGTCATACGGTATCATCCTTGTACAGCTATGTGCGTTGTTCTAAAAGTATCACCCCTTTGTACATTGCTGCGGAAGAGGGTTGGGGTGGAGCTTAATTGATTAGTTCGATCATAAAAGACTCAGTTGTGTTTTTCACTTGCCCTCCATGCTAGAACGCACAGTCCATCTATCTCACAGTATCTCTAGTGTTTACAAGCTGCAGCATCACAGGTCCAGTTCTCAACACCTTCACAGCATTTCATCTATGCGTGGTTGTTAAAATGAATATTATTCTCCTGGGTCATAAGAGTTTGCCCAAGACACGTTTAAAAACTAGTGAAATCTGTGTGTATAATTTATGATAAATTTATATCATTATTACTAGTTTACATTATAGGATGTTCTCCCAGCATGATTAGCAATAAATCCTCTGCCTCCTGTGTCCGACCGCACAGCCTATTGTGACAGATTTGGAGTTCACTAATTCATAGAGCTGTCTAGACATTAATAAATTATTTATTGCCTAAATATAACACAGTGCTACATATATTTATATATGGAAATTGTATTAACTACTAAGGGTTGAAAATAAGGCATTTTTGTTTATTTGATATTCTTGAAAGCTGACAATTTCATTAGGGAGATCTGGTATTACACTGACAGCATTGTGTCTTCAGGAATATGTCATTAAAATTGGAGTGTGCGATTTCCAGCATGTACATGCAGGCCGGGAGGACATTCTTGGAATGTACATACAGTCTGTGTTATAAACCATCCGCGTGTGTATGCAGGCTGTGCGTGAGACCTATAAATATGTGCTTACTGATTGGTATCTAGCGTGAGGAATCAAAGTTAATCAAGTGTGGCGGTGTATAGTTTGATTTCCAGTGTTACAGAGTGGAATTGTTGTAACAATGTGACATACAAGAGAATAGGATTGGTTAGAGCAGATCTCATACCAAGAGGGAGCCCTGGTGTTTGTTCTCTCTTTTTTTAGAAAAGGGAGGAAAATCCCTAGTGATGTCATAGTAAAGAGAGACAGACCCGTGAATGCTGAATCTCTCACCATTGAACCTTTGGACTCTCCCTGTCACCCCTTTGTGTTTTTCTGCTATTCCATTGTGAGTTGGAGAATATTTTCAAATTTTGCATAGTTGCATAGGCTGAAAAAAGACGTGTGTCCACCGAGTTCAGTCTTTCACAAAACTCCTACTGCTGTTGATTCAAAAGGCAAAAACAAAGTCTGAAGCGCTCACCAAAATGCTACATACTGGGAAAAAAATTCCTTCTTGACCCCATATGGCAGTTAGATTTCTCTGGATCAAGCAGTTTTAACCCACATACTATCTATACCTATAAAATCGTTTGTCCATCGCCGCGCATCCGGTTTCTGTTGGCTGCGCGCGCAGCCAACAGAAGCCTGATGCGCCGCTTCGAACAAACGCTGGATCCGCACTCAGCCTCTACCCGTCGGCCACACGCGCATCCAGAACAGGATGCGCACGCAGCAGCCAGGTAGAGGCTACGCGCGCATCCTGTAGAGCCAGATGCGCTCGCAGCAGACGGCTATAGGTTGCGCGCGCATCCATTAGACCAGGATGCGCACGCAGCAGCCGGCTATGGGCTGCGTGCGCATCCGGCTCTACAGGATGCGTACGCAGCCTCTACCCGGCTGCTGCGTGTGCATCCTGTTCTCCTGGATGTGTGTGCGGCCGACGGGGAGAGGCTGCGTGTGGATCCAGCGTCTGTGAGCTGGGGGCAAATATACCCATGTGAGCTGGGGGCAATTATACCCATGTGAGCTGGGAGCAAATATACCCATGTGAGCTGGGGGCAATTATACCCATTTGAGCCGGAGGCAATTATACCCATGTGAGCTGGAGGCAATTATACCCATGTGAGCTGGGGGCAAATATACCCATGTGAGCTGGGGGCAATTATACCCATGTGAGCTGGGGGCAATTATACCCATGTGAGCTGGGGGCAAATATACCCATGTGAGCTGGGGGGCAATCATATCCATGTGAGCTGGGGCAATTATACCCATGTGAGCTGGAGGCAACTATACCCATGTGAGCTGGGTGCATATATAATCATGTGAGCTGGGGGCAATTATACCCATGTGAGCTGGGGGCATTTATACCCATGTGAGCTGGGGCAAATATACCCATGTGAGCTAGGGGCAATTATACCTATGTGAGCTGGGAGCAAATATACCCATGTGAGCTGGGGGCAATTATACCCATGTGAGCTGGGGGCAATTATACCCATGTGAGCTGGGCGCATATATAATCATGTGAGCTGGGGCCAATTATACCCATGTGAGCTGGGGGCATTTATACCCATGTGAGCTGGGGCAAATATACCCTTGTGAGCTGGGGCAAATATACCCATGTGAGCTGGGGGCAATTATACACATGTGAGCTGGGAGCAAATATACCCATGTGAGCTGGGGGCAATATATACCCATATGAGCTGGGGGCAAATATATCCATATGAGCTGGGGGGCAAATATATCCATGTGAGCTGGGGCAAATATATCCATGTGAGCTGGGGCAAATATACCCATGTGAGCTGGGGGCAAATATACCCATGCGTGCTGGGGCAATTTATATATCCATGTGAGTTGGGGCAAATATACCCATGTGAGCTAAGGGGCAAACATACTCATGTGAGCTGGGGGCAATATATATATCCATGTGAGCTGGGGGCAATATATATATCCATGTGAGCTGGGGCAAATATATCCATGTGAGCTGGGGCAAATATACCCATGTGAGCTGGGGGCAAATATACCCATGTGTGCTGGGGCAATATATATAACCATGTGAGCTGGGAGCAAATATACCCATGTGAGCTGGGGGCAAATATACCCATGTGAGCTGGGGGCAAATATACCCATGTGTGCTGGGGTAATATATATAACCATGTGAGCTGGGAGCAAATATACCCATGTGAGCTGGGGGCAAATATACCCATGTGAGCTGGGGCAATATATATCCATGTGAGCTGGGGCAAATATATCCATGTGAGCTGGGGGCAATATATATAAACCCATGTGAGTTGGGGGAAATATACCCATGTGAGCTGGGGCAATATATATACCCATGCGAGTTTGGGGAAAATATATCCATGTGAGCTGGGGGCAATATATATATCCATGTGAGCTGGGAGCAATATATATATATCCATGTGAGCTGGGGGCATATATATTCATGTGAGCTGGAGGCATATATATCCATGTGAGCTGAGGCAATATATATATCCATGTGAGCTGGGGCAAATATATCCATGTGAGCTGGGTGTCAGAAACTGGGTGCAATAAACAGCCACATCATTGGGAGCACTGGGCAGCCTTATCCTCTACAACAATAGACTGCCCTCCGGGCAGGTTTTATACCTAGTTTATTTATAAAGTATTTTACCAGGAAGGATGCACTGAGATTTCTCTTGTTTTCAAGTATGCCCTGAAGTATTATAACCTCTAATATTATATTTTTGCAAGAAAACATCCAGTCATGTTTAAACATCTGTAGAGTCTCAGACCCAACCACCTCAACAGGCAGAGAAGTCCACAGCTTTATTATTCTCACTGTAAAATAAACTAATCTAAGGTGTTGTTTTTCTAAACTAAACAAGTTACGCTTGTGAGCCTTTCCTTCTAACCTTATACCTTACCTTCTATTCCCTTTATTAATTTAGTTGCCTGTCTCTGCACTTTTTCTAGTGCCATAATATCTATTTTTAAAATGGGTGCCCAAAATTGCACGGCATATTCAAGGTGCGGTATTACCATTAATTTATAAAGAGGCAAAATTATCAGGTCTATTCAAAGAAAGGTGAAACTCAGGAGAATGCCTAGAGAAGTGAAAATTCTAAGTCAAAATAGTCAAACCAGAAAAATCTCACATTTATCTCACTTTCCAAATCGGCTATTTGGTCCAGATTGTTCTCTTCTCCTGCCAGTTCTCCTGGTTTTCACCTTTCTCTGAATAACCCTGTATGTTTTCATCCCAAAAGTGAATTCCCCTTTAAATGCATGCCTATACCTTGCTGGCCTTGGCGACTGCTGTTTGACATTGGACATTGTTTATTAGGTTGAAGTCTATGACTATTCCCAAATCCTGCTGTTGCCTTGATTTCCCTAACTCAATACCATTTAGGGTATAGGCTGCTTGTGTGTTCTTCACTCCAAAGTGCATAACCTTGCATTTATCTACATTAAATTTCACCTGCCATTTAAGTTACCAGTCCCCCAATCTATCTCTTTTTTTTTTTTTGTATTTAAGATTTTTATTTTGTAAAGAAGGCAGCATATAATCAAACGTATTAATGCAAGGGCCACGCAGGGCCAACCACAGCATAAGTACTACTTGTGAAAAATAACAAACATCCCCCGAAAAGGGGGGGGTCTCAGCTTAAAAGAAATAAGGGGGGAGATGTCTCAAGGGAACACAGAGCAATACACAGAGCAATATCAAGGGATGGGGGAATCTCGGCTTCAAAGTAACAATATGTCGTAGTGGGGGGGGGAAAGGGTGGGGGGAAATAAAAATTAGGGGGGGGACAACATCGAAAGTCTGCAGGTGCTTCCGAAAAAAATAAATAAAATAAAACCCACATTTACTCCCAAAAATAACAAAGTCATCTTAGGTGTTTCAAGGTAAAAGTAAGTGGGAGAGAAAAGAAAAGCCAACTGTCGATTAAAACGTCCTCAATAAGTGTCTCAGTAATATAGCAGAAAAAAAAAACGTCCAGAACGAAAGCGAGGGGGTCATCAACCAGTGTAAATATCACACGGGGGTCTGCAGGTATACTCTCAGCCAGTGTCTCGAAAGGGTAATATTGGCTGCGCAGGCAGGGAGAAGAGGCGAAGCCCACCGGCTACAAAAAAGGCTGGTAAATCAAGTAGGCCCTTGCCTGCACCGCCACCAGTGTTTCCGGCCGCGCCAGGCAGGGCTGCAGGTGGCTCCGAAGCAGGGGATCACAGGGGGGGACCAGGCAAAATCTCATCTTCAGAGGTAGGGGGATAATCGGTCTCCAGGCACCGGTCGGTGCCAGCGGGTGCCTCCAGCACACCCACCAGCTTCCTCCGGTTTGACGACCCTCTATATGCGGGCCGGGCTCCCACGAAGCACGCCACGTGGTCAGATCTCCCGTCGGGGGGACATACTGTGGAATCAGGTGTTCGGGTGCCCTCTCCTCTTCCCGCAGCTTCTCGGCCTCCTCCGTCTCAGATAGCACACCATCACGTGGTACTCCTGCGGGCCGCCCGCCGCCAGAAACTCCGCCGGTCGGGTCTTCAGTACTTCGGCCGGAGCGTAATACCTCCAGGATGCAGCGCATATCGCCCCGAGTCACAGGGCTTTCGTCGTCCCCCAGCAGCTGCAGCACGGCGTCCAGCACAGCGGGGTAACGTGGGCCCTCTGTCACCCCAGCCGCCGACTTGGTCTCCAGCGCAAAACTGGGAGGGAGCGAAATCTTCAAAACAGGCCGCAAAATGGCCACCGACGGCATGCTCCAGCCGGAGATGGCGTTCAGCGGGCGAGTCTCTGGACCGGAGGGGGGGTACAGGCTCCGGTCAGCACAGTCCTGTTGGTCAGCCACCCAGGGTCCTCGGGTGAGGGTATACAGCGGGTTAAAATCTCAAATATCGCCCAGGGAGAAGAGAACGCCGCAGAGCTCCCACAGCATGCGTCCTCTCTCCTCGGCAGCTGACCATGCCCCCCCCAATCTATCTCAATCCCTCTGTAGTGAAGTAATATCATGCTCACATTGTATTACCTTTCTTAGTTTTATATCATCTGAAAACACTGACACTCACATCGCTATCGATGCCTATTTTAGGGTAATTTATAAATAAATTAGATTGAATAGAATTGGTCCTATAGCAGACCCCTGAGGGACTCCACTTACCACTGGTGTCCATCTTAAAAATTTACCATTTATGACCACTATCAGTACTATATCTTTAATCCAGTTTTCTATCCAGGAACAAGAATTTTTCATCTAGACCAATTTTTCTTAATTTGAATAGTAATCTCTTGTGTGAAACTGTGTAGAACAGTTTAGCAAAATCCAAGTAAATCACATCCACTGCAACCACCTTATCTATACTACTACTTATTTCTTCATAGAATGCTATTAGGTTAGTCGGTTTCATAGAGCCATGTTGATTCCTGCTAATGACCTTATACCTCCAATGAATCCCTGAATATTATTATTACTAGTAATATTATTACTCAGTAACCCCTCAAATTTTTCAAACTTTCCCAGACACAGATGTTAAGCTCACAGGTTTATAATTCCCAGGCAGACATTTTGAAGCTTTTTTGAATATAGGGACCACACCAGCTTTTCTTACATCCCCTGGTAGGATTCTTGAAAAAAGTAAAGCCAGAGATTTACATATTTCCACACATAGAATTCCTCCGTGGGTACTGAGGGAGCTATCTGGGTCCTGGGGCTTTGTTCACATTCAATTTCTTTAGTTTCTGCAGCACCTTTTCTTGAGTCAGCCAGTCACATTTTATTAGTACGTTTTTATCAATGATTTGCATATCTCGTCATAGGTTCCTCTTTGATAAATATTGAAGAAAAATAAGCATTCAATGTTTCTGTCTTTTCTTGATTTTCAGTTACTAACAGCTCTGTCTCTGATTTTAGTGAACCTACACTTTCACTCTTGTTTTTTTTTTTAGAATTTATGTACTTTAAGAATATTTTGGGGTTTTCTTGCTCTCTTTGGCTATCACTTTTCCATTTTCTAGTTTAGCCCATCTAATCACTTTTTTTTACATGCTTTATTTGCTTCCTTATATGCTTTATAAGATGCCTCAGCTTTATCCAATTTAAAAGCTTTAAATGCCTTCTTTTTAAAATTCATATACTCTGCTACTTTCCTACTGAGATACATTGTTTCTTTTATATTTATTACCCAGTGGTATATATTGTAACGTGTACTTTTCTATTGTTGTTTTTTGAGAAAGGATTTTACCAGGAAGGATACATTGAGATTTCACTTGTTTTCAAGTATGTCCTGGGTGGTGAGTATGTACCGTTAGGTGTCTTGCCCAAGGACACTTACTGGAGAGGTGCTCTTCCTGGGATTGAACCTGTGTCTCCACAGTTTCTCTCCATGCAGAGCAGTGATGTTACCTCTACTCTACCCAGTTTGAAGATATTCCACTTATCCACTGTGTTTTTCCCATGAAAGTGTTTTTGCCAGTCTATGAGATCGCGACTTCTCTTATCTTACGGAAGTTTGCCTGTTTAAAATGATATGTTTTTAGCATGCCCCTATGAATTAGCTTTTTTGCGTTTTTGTCAAAAGACACCATATTGTGGTCACTGTTTCCCAACTCTCCCTTACTTGTAAATTTGACAAAAGATCAACACGGTTTGTTATAACCAGATCCAGACAGGCATCTTTTCTAGTTGGTGATTCTGCCAATTGTGATATGACGGTATCATTTGACAGGTTTGGAAACTGGTATCCCCTGGCTGAATTAAGTCTCACTATCCCAATTAATATCCGGGTAATTAAAATCTCCAATAATTAAAGTGTCACCCAGCTGTTCTTCCTCATCATTATCCATATTAGGTGGTTTATAGCATATGCCAATCAATAGTTGACTTCCCAGCCAAGAAGATATTTACCCGTAAAGTTTCCACATTTCCCTCCTCACATAACAGTTGTGTAATATTTGGTTTTAAATCATGACTGACATACAAACATACTCCTCCCTCCTAAACAATGTGTGACCATGTAAATTTACAGCCCAGTCACGTGTTTCATCCCACCAAGTTTTTGTTATACCTATTATTTCATATTTGTTATTAAATGCTATTGCCTCTAGTTGTCCCATCTTGTTAGTAAGGATTCTTGCATTAGCAAGCATACATTTAGTATTGTCTTGGCTCACTTGTACCGAATGTAATTTTACATTGCATGCCTCCTCTGTTCTGATATTTCCCCCCCATCTCCACCCCCCCTTAATCTGAGCTGAAACCCATCCACTTTCTGTTCTATTTCTATTATGTAGGCTTTGATACCCCCCTTCCACTAGTTTAAAAACTCCTACAATCTTTACAACCTTCTAGCCATCCTGTCCCCAAGCACAGGTGTAATTCATCACAACTATAAAGATTGCACCCCAGTGCAAAATGAGCCCAGTGCTCTACAAACCTATAGTCCTCCTTCCTACACCAAGACTTTATCCACGCTTTGACCTCCTTGATCTTCCAATGTAGAGCGTGGCACAGGTTGTATCTCTGAAAATAATAATTGGAGGATCTCTTCTTCAGTTTATTTCCTAGTTCTATGTACTCATTACTAAGGGCCCTCAATCTTCCTTTTACTTTGTCATTAGTACCTATATGGACCATGACAACTGGGTCTTCTCCAGCCCCTCCCAATAATCCATCCACTCAGCCACATGCCTATCCCGGGCACCTGGTAGACAGTAAACTGTCTGGTTATGGCGGTCAGAGCGACAGATTACCCTATCTACTCACTTAATAATAGAGTCCCCTACCACCACAACCTGCCTAGGCTTTCTTATGCTTTTGATCCCTCCTGTACTTGGACGGCTGATCCTCCGGCAAAGAGATGGGACCAGCCTCCCCCCCAGTACAGCTACACCTGAGCCAATGCACGCAACATATTCACTGAAATGGGAGAATCTGCTAGGGTGTACAAATTCAGGGCTAGCCAACCCTTTCCTCTTACCCCCCCCCTGCTACCACATGTCCCTGTCACTCTAAATTTAACCTTCCCAGGCCTATTTTTGAGAAGAGGGTGGAAGTACAGCTCTACCATCACTTTTCTTTATTGGGCCATGGTTAGGGGACCCTTCAGCTGCTTTGTTTGTTTATATGTGGTATGGTCAACATGGTCACCCACCATACAGCTCCCAGTTTCAGGACCAGAAATTTAGTCAGTTCAGTTTACTGCCACTGCTCATACTGCTCTGCTCCCCATGATAGGTATGGCAGTGCAAGCAGCCATTGTGATTTAAGTTTTTTCCTAATCCATCTCCCATCAACCCTCTTGCCTGTGTATTTCTGCTGGGACAAAATGTATGGAATCAAAATTCAGGTCTGGCCATGGTTGTTCTATACGAATGGACTTTGCCTGCATAGTAAGACTATAGCCATGGAGATATATATATATATATAATCTCAATCGTCAGTTCCTGCACTCGGAAAACAGAAATCCCTTGCCTTTGCAACACCTGGCTTTTATATTCATCCGGATGAATATATATATATATATATATATATATATAATCTATTCATCCATTAGTCTGCCATGGTAATATGGGGTGTAGCAAGGAGGATGACACAGTAATTTCCATCTCCTTGGAGCTGGAGATCCATCAGGTGACAGTGCAATGCCTGTGCGTGACTCTTAAAAGCCACTGTCGATACAGTTTGCTTTACGCTGAATTATTTTCTATATATGAAGTTCAAACCGCCCAAATAGCATAAAGTTAGTGTTTCATTATGCCTGATTAGTGAGGGGTATGTGTGGAATCTGTAATACTCTGCTCTCCAATGGGCCATATCACAGCCTATTTTTATCAGCTGCCGCCAGCCTTCCTTGTCTGAACAGCGAATGTCAACAAATCTGCTGACTTATCTTTCACCTACTTCCTAACGCACTCCCATAATTCCACTCTCTGATGAGAAATATACGTAATTTGTTTTATATTGCTCAGAAATAATGAGGGTGATGTGTTATCATTGCATTTCATGGTGCTGCTTCGAAAGAGCAGAGATACGCAGAATTTCGATGATGACCACAAGGCATATTTAATCGCAAACCGAGTAATACTAATGTGATTTCCAAAACAGATGTCCCATATTCATTCACTAATAGCTTGCACGGTTTCATTGCACATGAATTTAAACTCATTTATGTTCATAAGTTTGTTTCATATACACCTTATTTTGTACACTATTTTTAATCATTTTGTCCACGTCACATAAGATGCGGCTCTTAAAAAGTCCTTAGGTCATGGAACATTGCATAATAAGAATAACCGGTATACAATGTATACAGTGTGCAACTTCATGGGTGCAGTGACAAGTCTTGGATAGTTATAAGGACATGGTTACTTAGGGTGGTGGGATAGACTTATATGGTTAAAACGAGGTGGGAAGACAGGTTTGGTCTAATGGGGTGCATAGGGCCTGTGAGAGGTAAGAGATGGGGGTCACCATTGGCAAATTACTCTTTGACCTGACCAGTAGGTTTATATGTGATATGTTGAGCTCTGTACTAGCATATAAAATAAGGCTGTGCTGATTTACACTGGGATTGAATGGATTTGTTTGTATTGGAGCACATGGTGAGCTTTTATCTTGTATTCAGGTCAGTCTGGGTCTAAGGGTCTTTTTCAACCATTTAATTTTTGATACTTTTATACGTGACAAATGAACATTGCCTTTGCTTTGCAGCAAAAAAAAAAAGGGGGATTTGTTTTTCTTAAAATGTCATGGTCATGTTTGGTATCATTAGGAAGGGCAGGCTTTGACCTGTCTAATGACACCAAACCAAACCCTTGTGGGGTGTAGATAGAGATACATCGGTCCAACAGTCCCCGCTCTCCTCACAGCAGAGATTAGCCTCATTCCCTATTTTGTACTAACATGGGGATGCTAACGGGAAAAAAAACATACGCCTGCAGCTTTCCCCATAGCGTCCCATCTTACTGCAATATGATTTCAAATGCAGAATCATCTAGCGCCAGCTTTTATAAGGTGCTAACTTATGTCTCTCCGCATGCTGACAGTAATTAGCACTAGCACTTTGTAATACCTTACTTATCGAAACGCTAATGGACGTTTGCGCTCCCCATGTTAAGTATAGGATGCGCAAAGTACAGGAAGCTCACAGAAGCTAGAGCAAAAAATGATGCACTACCGGATTACTAGCAGGGGTAGTGTCAGGAATGTAATATGGGTGGCATGCGTTAAACACACATATCCTGGTGCTAATGTTTACATAGTTAGGCGCTAATCTTAGAGCCAACCATGGAATAGAACCCCTTGTGTTTTAGATGATCCAATGTCACTTTACAATTGTAGGGCCCTATTACACTCCTAACGCTAGCGCTCACCTGCGTGAGAACTACCGTTAGCTGCAGTATCTACCACATATTACAATCCAAACGGGTTAAAAAACCCGTTTGCATTTGGTACCTTGCGCTTTGCAGCGCGAGGTTAGTGAACTTTGCGCTCCCCATGTTAAGTATAGGGAGCGCTAAGTGTTAATCAGCGCTGGTATTACAAAGTCCCAGCGCTGATTAACGTCTGGCTCTGGTTAGCGAAAAGTTAACCAGAGCCAGAACCTGGCGTTAACGGATTCCACCTCTGCAGAATCCATTAACACCAGGCGAAAAAATAAAAAAACAGAACAGATACTCACCCTCTGTCCCGCGGCGAGGACCGCGGCTCTGTTCGTGAGTTTCAATGCTGTGGACCTCTGTCATACACTCAAACACAACACATTATTACAAGTTTTATTGCTGTGCAGCTCTGTGATACGCTCATACAGAGCCCAACAGCAATAAAACTCACAGTAATGTGCAGTGTGAGCGTATTACAGAGCTGCACAGCAATACAATTCACAGTAATGTGCGCTACCTGGGATGCAAAAAAGTGATGGGGTAGTTGGAATCTTGGATGAGTTCCCTCACTTTTTTTCCCAGGACTTGACCCCTGTAATTAACAGTGAAAACCAAGTGTTAAAGTAAATAACAAAAAATATGCGAACAGAGCAAAATCATAAACTGCCCTGGCAGGATCAGCGACAAAAGTCATGGAAAAGGCATACATAAGGGAGTATTTAGTTCAGTCAGGGGCAAAAATGAAAGAACCAAAAGGACAAACAGTCATATGCAAGCAACTAGAGCAAGGGTTGGAGAGGATGACGTCCCACCACCATTTCCGCAGTATATTGTAATGAGGATCGGATTGTAGCGCGCATGGACGGTGTTATGGAGGGGAAATAGTGTTGCCACACATTGACAAATTTTTTAGTATGAGTTTCTTTATCAGACAGGGTGTAGAGCCAATTCATGTGAAAAAGATAGTTTAGTTTATTTTTAGAGAGGGAAATAGGGACTGGGTCAGGGTGGTTCCAGGTTTGCAAAATTGTTTTACGACCCACCGCTGCCACCAAAGACAGAAAATGTTTAGGTTTAGTTCTGAAAGCAGGAGTGGGACCCAGAATCAAGAAAGCCGGTGTTAAAGTCAAGGAGAGTTTTGTGGTAGAAAGGATAAACAAATGGACGGAAGACCAAAATATCGGATTACCGGGCAACTCCAAGTCGAAGTCGTAGGGTAGTGGAGTAATGTAGGGCAAATTTAATACTAGGGATGCACCGAAATTTCATCCACCGAAAATTATCGGCCGAAAATTTCCCTTTCAAAATAGGGTCTGGAGGCCTGGCCGAGCCATCCAGGCTCAGGCGAGCCCCCGGCTTGGCCTGGGCCTAGAGGCCCAGCCGAGCCGGGGGCTTACCTGAGCCTGGAGGCCGGCTGAGCTGCCTGCTCGGCCGTCATCCAGGCTCAGGCGAGTCCCCGGCTCGGCTGTAGGGCCAACGGAGCAGGGGGCTCGCCTGAGTCTGAAGGCCGGCCGAGCAGAGGGGTCAGGCAGGCCTCCAGGCCCAGGTGACAGATTTTGTTGGGGGGGGAGTGGAGAGCGTTGCACATACTCACCTACATCGGCCTCGAGTCCTCCACCGGTTGCACATACTCACCTACATCGGCCTCCACCGGTGGCAGTCATCACAGTTGCACTTTACTAGGAGACATTATAGAGTGCGTAGTCACTTTAAGCATCAGCGCACATTGGCCGTTTCTAGCTAAATTGGTTAGCAACTGTGTTCAGTATATATTGCGCCACTAGGAAATTCCCCCCATTTCTAAATCTGGTTCATGTAATGATAACTCACTAACATAGGGAGATATAAAAGATATATTCTGGATAAGCTTTGGAAAGACAGTACAAAATTTCGCAGAGGTTTTCTTTGTCTGCAAGTGTAATTACTTTATGGAATGTGCTGGTATAAATGCCTAAACTATCCTAATGAAAACGTTCATAGAGGTCCCACAACATGCATTCCTAAACCAGCCTTCATACCTTTTCTGGAACAATGGCTCTTAATCCTGGCCTTCAAGACCACCACTGGTCCAGGTTTCCTTTAAAACCCTGTTGGAAAAGAGACATCGCTTTTGGGGCTATTCAGGAAGTGCTGGTGTTACAACACTGATAAACGCTAGCATTTCACAAAATCTAAAGAGCGACTGGAGAAACGTCACAGTGAATCTGAATAACACTTTGTCACTACCTACTTCAGAAGACTGCCTAGATCAGGGGTCAACAACCTTGCTGAACAACATTTATCATGGGTTTGGGAGTCCCTGAGAGGAGGAGCTGCATACGTTGAGGGACAAAAGGTAAAAGAGTGAGAAAAAGAGCAAATTAGTTTCTGCCCAATTATTTGACGGCAAAATAGAGCACTCTGTTTTTTAATAGCGCGTTCCTCTATTAGTACCCCTTAGTAGTTCCCCTTCGCCAATTCGCCTCTGTGTACTGAGCTCATTTTGACCATTTTGTGCTCATCATGTGTAAACATGACTTGAAGTCATGTTTTATTACATGACCCAGACATATTATTTTCAGCAGACTTGGCAGATTCAAAATATATCATTATTATTTGTATATGTCATGTCTTGTCAGCATACAAAAAAATGTAAAACGAACGTAAATTTCCATTCAAATTTCAATCATCTACAGCTTGTAACATTATTTTACAAGCCGCCACTATGCGTCCGGCGCTCGCAATACCCTTTGTCTGGCGGGGGTGAGTTGACGGCGGAGGCTGGAGCCGATCTGAACATCTTGTATAGCCTGCTGTGCGTGTACAAGCACTCGAGCAGGCTGTAGGAGCGGCAGTCGCTTGTGCAGCCTGCTCGAGAGCTTGTACAAACACAGCAGGCTGCACTTGTGCGAGATGTTCCTATCGGCTCTGCCAGTCAGCAGTGATCCCAGCTCCTCCTTCACGCTGATGCCACGCTTTGCGTGCTTGGCGCCAACGGTTCGGGTAGGAGCAGAATGAGGCGAGCCGTGCTGCCGCAGGGGATCCCCTCATCTCACCCCGCCTCAACTCTCTCATAGCGGGACAACCAGGCAGCCATGTATGTGTGTGTGTGTGTGTGTAGACTACACTACCCAGTCACTGCCTTTAATATGCCACAAAGCTAATGTCTCTTCTACACCACCACTACTGCACCACCCAGTCACCGTGCCACTACAAGGCACTGTCACCCTCCTACTAGGGTTGCCACCTTTTCTTTAAGCCAAACCCGAACACTCTAGTGTTTGGCTTGGGAGGCCATTTTTTTTGTAGCGTATACATTATGCGTATATTTACATTATGTGTATATAATATGGCACGTGGTATGTATGTCAGGCTGGTAGTATGGCAGACTAGTATTATGGCTGGGACACTGGTATTATGCATGGCAGACTGATAATATGGCTGGCACACTGGTATATGCATGGCAGACTGGTATGGCTAGCACACTGGTATGGCACAGTGGTATTATGCATGGAAGACTGGTATGGCTGGTACACTGGTATGGCACACACTGGTTTTATGCATGGCAGACTGGAAAGGCTAGCACACTGGTATGGCACACACTGGTTTTATGCATGGCAGACTGGTATGGCTGGCACACTGGTATGGCACACACTGGTTTTATGCATGGCAGACTGGTATGGCTGGCACACTGGTATAGCACACACTGGTATTATGCAAGGAAGACTGGTATGGCACACACTGGTTTTATGCATGGCAGACTGGTATGGCTGGCACACTGGTATGGCACACACTGGTTTTATGCATGGCAGACTGGTATGGCTGGCAGACTGGTATAGCACACACTGGAATTATGCAAGGCAGACTGGTATGGCACACACTGGTTTTATGCATGGCAGACTGGTATGGCTGGCACACTGGTATGACACACACTGGTTTTATGCATGGCAGACTGGTATGGCACACACTGGTATTATGCATTGCAGACTGGTATGGCACACACTGGTATTATGCATGGCAGACTGGTATGGCACACACTGGTTTTATGCATGGCAGACTCACTGGAAAGGCTGGCAGGCACACTGACTGCTGATTATCTTCAAGCCCCCTGCGCGCCTCACTCACACTCACACTGCAGAGAGTCGAGATGCTTTGCTTTTTGTGACGGTCCGGTCAGAGAGTGGATGGAGAGTGTCGCAGCACCATCAGCAGGTCTCGTTGGCTGCTCGGGACCAGTAGGGAGCCGCAGTGCCGCACGCACGCTAGGGCACGACGAGCAACCACATGAACATTGTCACGGGAGCCCGTTGCGCCTGCGCGTGCTTACAGCGGCTCATGGGAGGAGGCGGGGAGGACGACACGTGACCGATGCACAGCCCAACCCCTCCCACAGTGGGCGGTGCGTCTCCAAAATGAAAAGAAAAAAAGACGGAGGAGAGGACTGCGGTGCCGGGGGAACGCAGGAAATGTATGAGGCGGGACTTGTGCCGGCACCTCGGAGTCATGTGTCTGGGTGGCAGAGGGTGTCAAACCCGGGCACATGACTCCAGACCCGGACAGTCCGGGTCAAAACCGGACAGGTGGGAACCCTACCTCCTACACCTCAACCACAGTGCCACTGCGTGGGTGGAATGCCAGACACTCTGAGGCAGACTGTACATGCTGAGAGCTCACTTATCTCAGCATGTGAAGGCTGTCTGAGAGTGATAGGACTCCTATCACTCTGAGGCAGCTGCTGCACGCTGGGAATGCTCATACACACAGCAGCTGTGCAGCTCTTTTATACACTCACACATGGTACAGTACTGTATCACAGAAACCACAACATTAAGGCTGGGGTCAGACCAGCGCACTTTTAACGTGCGTTCTGGCGCACTTAATTACGGCCGTAGTAGCAGCAAATGACGCGCAATGACGGCCAATATACGAGGTACGGCCGCACAAAAGTCCGGCCGTGCAACGCAAGTGGAATTTGAATGCATTTTTTCGAGTACGCAAAACCGCTAGTACTGACGTACTGAGTGCGCTGCAGCGGCATAGCGGCATATGTGCGTGATTAGGAGGTGTCAGACACTGCTTATGTCCAGCCAACATAACGTCCAGACGCAAAAAAGTGTTTTATTGACGATCCGTAAAAAATCACGCACAAAAATGCGCGTCGTCTGACTGTTTTTGCGCATTCCGTGAAAAAATACGTCAATGCGTTCGGACGCAATTTTTGACGTTCGCGGGGAAAAATGCTTTCGTTTGACCCTAGCCTAAAACTCACAGAAATGTGCTGTGTGTGCGTATCACAGAATCCACAGCAATAAACCTCACAAAAATGTGTGCTGTTTATAAGCATTCAGTGTTATATGGGAGTTCTGATTTATGAGAAAGAGTAGTTAAAAAAAGAAACCGTAAAACTTGGGAGGTGGGGTGACACCATGAGTTAAAGCACCGGGTGACAACAACCCTAGTGGCACCACATATCACTTAAAAGATCTGGGGCCCTATTCCATAGTGAACACTAACATGAAGATGGCAAGCAGGAAAATCTGCGCTTGCACGGTCTGACCTTTCCAGGGATGCTTCTCTTTAACCCCTTAGGTGCCAATCGGCACCAGATCGCAGACTTCTCTCGGATGTGGCTGGTATCTTGGATATCAGTCAAGCCTCCAGGACCTCCACCTGCATACTGACATCCTTGCGAATGGGCGGGATGACATCTGTTAGGGAATTAACCCCTAGCTACCCTGGGATTTCCTATGTAAATCTCTGTGGCGGAGATCTCCCGATCGGTGGCAGGTAGAGGGTCATGTTTGATATCACTGGAAAGGCCAGAGCATGGCCTTTCCAATGTACCAAGCATGACCAGATTAAGTATAAAAAAATAATAATAAGTGATAAAAATGAATTTTTTTCTTTATTAATGCAGCACTATTGTTCATTTTCAATTATAATATGAACAGTGATGCTGCACTGACAAAAAAAAGTTATTTAAGTATTAGCTAAAATCACGTATTTTCTCAGAATAATACAGTAACGGGTTCCCATTTCTAATTTATTTTTAACAATCATACCCCATAGAATATATAACTGTAAAGGCTCAGATGATAAAATGTGAAAAAAATAATCTTACATGCTGTAGATTTGAAATTCACATTTTTAAAATATTTTTTATTATAGCATTCTGGCAGGGCATGATGTATACGTAGAATAATGATATATTATGAATCTGCCGAGTCTACAGAAAAAAAATGATATATAATTTGCCTGGGTCGTACAATAAAACATGACCTCAAATTGTGTTTAAACATGATGAGCTTAATCGGTAACAATGAGCGCAGCACGCAGGGGTGAACTGGCTCAGCGGTGAAGGGGTTAATTTACAGTAAGTTACAAGTATTTATAAAGCGCCAACAAGTTCTGTAGCGCTGTACAAAGGGAGACACTGAATAACAATTATACATACTTGTTACACACACAGAACAGTAGGAGAGAGGCCCCTGCTCGAGAGCTTACAATCTAAGAGGAGAGGGGTGAGATATTAGGTGAGCATGAATAGCAGAGTATGTGAGAGTGTATGGGCTGAGTGGGAAGATGGTGCAAGGAATGTACAGCAGGGAATCATGGAGTGAGCCTATAGGCTTCTCTAAAGTAATGCGTTTTCAGAGACTTCTTGAAGGACTGGAGAGACGGGGAGAGTCTAATGTTGTGGGGGAGGGAGTTCCATAGAAAGGGGGCAGCTCGGGAGAAGTCCTGAAGGCGAGAGTTGGGGGTGTGGGTACGATGAACTTATACAGGGTTATTCAAAGAGATCCGAATGGCTGCCGAAAGGGAACTGAACGCTGAAAATCAGCATTCGGTTACCTTTCTTGGCCATTCGGCTATCCAGAGAGCACATACGGTACCTGTTCGAGGGCAGTGAAATCCCCATAGAGAAGCAATGCTTCGTCTATTCAGAGAACAAAAACCAGCAGTGAAAGGTTCCCTAAATGCCCTGTCATTAGGTGGTTTAATTCGGCAGATTTATTCAGGCGAATCCCATAGGCTTCAATGTTAAAAATATTCCTGTTTCAATTCAATATCTAATAAACCGTTCATTATAATATTCTGCAGTAAAAAGTCTCTTTATTTATAGATTTTTTTAGCATATTTTAAGCATTTTTCGGGATCTTTAGTTTTTTTAAAAAAAAAAAAAATTTTTAACCCTTTCGCTGCTGAGGCATTTCCCGCCTCTGTGCTGAGGTCATTTTTACCGATTTTGCTCATCATGTTTAAACGTGTTTTGAAGGCTTATTTTAGTATATGACCCAGACATATTATATATCGTTCTTTCCGTCAGACTCGGCAGATTCATAATATGTCATTATTATATGTATACGTCATGATCTGTCTGTATATTATAACAAAAAATGCAATAAAATATGAATTTTCAATAATTTACAGCGTGTAAAGTGTTTTTTTTCCACATTTTAACATGCGAGCAATTGCGGTTATATTTTGTATGGGGTGCGCTTGTTAAAAAAATTAGAGATGGGGTCTCGTTACATTTTGTTTTGGGGAAAAGTACGCGATTTTTAACAAACGCACCGCATACAAAAATCGTTAGTGCAGCATTATTGTTCACATTATAATTGAAATGGGAACAATATTGCTGCATTAACGAACCAAAAAAAGAAAAAAAAACTTGTTTATTTTTTTTTTATAAAAATATTTTAAAATATTTTTTTTTATAAAAAAAATTTCATACTCATGTTTGGTATTGTTGGAACGGCCATGCTCTGGCCGATCCAACAATACCAAACATTAACCCCTATCTGCCACGGATCGGGAGATAGGGGGTTCATTGGAACCCCCTATCTCCACCATTGGTGGCAGTTAGGGGTTAACTCCAGGACTGGCGTCATCGTGCTATGCACGATGACGCCAGTCCTCAGGGGGAGTTCCCGGAAGCTTGGCCGACATCCAAGATGTCGGCCAGCTCCGGGAAAGGATCACGAACCGGCGCTTTTCAGCCGTGGTGAATACACCGCAGGGTCGGCGAAATGGAGCCAAATCGAATCGAAGAGAGCGAAAAGTCACCGAACGTGCGGTGACTTTTCGATTCTCTTTGAATAACCCTGATAGCATCAGATCATTGGCAGAGCAAAGTGGTTGGGACAGGATATACCTGCTAAGGCTAGGGTCAGACGAGCGTGATTTCTACGGACGTACGTCAGTACGGAAGACGCAGTAGTGGCCACACAGTCCGTTTTTTTCACTGACGTATATTTTGACGGATGTAGGAGGGAAAATAAATTAAAAAGCAAAACCATTTTGTCCGTGAAAAATGCTGGACGTATAAATGCAGTCCGTCTGACCACGTTCCATTACTCACACACAAAGCTATGCAGACGTTGCGGACGCAGCGCACTTTGTGCGGCCGTTCTAGGGGATGTACGTTCTTGCCTGCCTTGCGTCCGTGGGCCGCGGCCATTGTGCGTCCGCAGTTCAGTGCGGACGTACGTCATGTGTCAGGCTCCAATGGGCTTTCTGTCATGCTATCACGGACGTACTTTTAGGCGCAATCACGGACGTGAACACTACGCTCGTCTGACCCCAGCCTAATAAGGGAGGAGATATAGGCTGCGGCGCGGTTATGGAGAGCTTTGCAGGTGAGCACCGGTATGCTCATCCTCTGAGCCGCACGGCTGTGTTAGCTGCAGAAGGCTTTAAACTTAGGGCTCCAGATGTTAGCTTGATATCTAGGATGGAATCGGGCCCTGAGTGTTTTGGAAGCCTGACCAGCGTGGACTCATCCATGAATAATGGGGTAGTGTTCACAACTAGAAGCATAAACACAGGTCTGTTAGGAATTGCTGACCCCTGAACTCATACTACTGCAGGGCATGGTGGGGGAAGGAGATACCTGTCCTGCGAACCAGGATCTCTTGTCGCTGTGAGGACAGCATCCATCCAGAGAGCAAACATCCCCATCATTATGACAGCCCCAAAGAGGGGGTGACACTTCAGACGCCATCATGATTGTGACAGTGTTCTGGGCCTTCGTACACCCTCACACCTATATTAACAGGTTAAGGCCATGACACTGGCAATGGTGTGTAAAAACCAAGAGCTGGCGGGGAGAGCTCGCACCGAACGGATAGAGTGACGAGTGAGTGATCAGGGAGTGCATGAGCTGAGGCCAAGGCAGGTGGAATGTCACTGTGAGTGCACTACTCTAGAAGCAGCCGACAGGGAGGGGCTATATTGGGTTGGGAGAGGCTGGCGATAGGCGGGGTTCTGAGTGGGCGGGGTCGGGTCAGGCGCACGGTGCAGCAGCAGTTCGGGGGAGCTGCTCATATTGCACTGTGGATACTCGTAGCTTCCTCACTCCTGGCTCCTTAGTCCCGCGGACACAGGAGAACGAGGCTCCCCCCTCCGGGCAGAAGTCATTCAGTACGCTCACGGTATGTTCTAGGGACTCGGCAGGTAACATGTCATGGGAAAGGGGGGGACACATTCCCACATGTCAGACTTTGACCTGCTCTGATACATCAGGTCTGGGAACGTCCAGCCAAATTGTATATATACACTAATTGAAAGAGGATATACAGCATTTTTACATCGTGATATATCTATATATAGCCACACATGTACATATGTCTATCTGTGTGTATATATATCACAATGGAAGAATGCTGTTTATCCTGTTTAATTAGTATATGACATGATGGTTTTATCATTTTACAGTAATAACAAATGGAAGAAGGTGTGTATATGTGATGTTTGTGTATACAGGTATTCTGGCTCTCTTCTCCTCTGGGTCCAGACACTCCATATACAGCTGATGGGCGCTGTGCCCTGAGGAAGGGGCTCCTGCCCTGAAACGTGTGTTTCTTGCTCTTTGTTATGGTATATGTTTTGGCGCTCACTCGTCTGTCTTGTTTTCTGTATATGAACTATGTAAGGGTCGGTGTCGTGTTTGGGAGCCATACATTGCTGCTGTGGTGAAGCTGTATTTTGATTTTTTTCTGTACGGGTGCACTCAGTCAGTGCCCCCCCCCCTTTTCCTTGTGCTTCACCCTGGATCCATGCATTATACGTCCATACGTAGGTATTACGCATTACTCTTATTGATGATATTTGTGTATTTGCTGTCACCATTTGACAAGGGCCCTGGGTGTTCTGACCCGAATTTCTCATGGATTTGGCCCAGATTATTTGATCGTGCGTGCCGTGAACCTGCATCTCACCACATCCGTGAGAGGAATGTGTGGAATGGGCCTTATGTTTTGGGATGTAACATGATCTGTTCACATACACCTTGACACTCAGCTGTCTGTCTGACCTACAGACACGCAAACCTGTACTTTTCACCTACATCCAGCCATCCTCAATACCTGATTGTCATGCTGGTGCGGGCCAGTGCGCCATGAATGTGATCTCGTGCACCCCCTCCATTTGTAGGTCTCCATAGATACCGGAATACAATTCTCATAACTCAATGTCTCACGCTGACCTAGAGGTATGGACTGCTCATTGTGGCCGGACGGTATGGACTGCTCATTGTGGCCGGACGGTATGGACTGCTCATTGTGGCCGGACGGTATGGACTGCTCATTGTGGCTGGACGCGGTATGGACTGCTCACTGTGGCCGGACGGTATGGACTGCTCATTGTGGCCGGACGCGGTATGGACTGCTCATTGTGGCCGGATGCGGTATGGACTGCTCATTGTGGCCGGATGCGGTATGGACTGCTCATTGTGGCCGGACGCGGTATGGACTGCTCATTGTGGCCGGACGCGGTATGGACTGCTCATTGTGGCCGGATGCGGTATGGACTGCTCATTGTGGCCGGACGCGGTATGGACTGCTCATTGTGGCCGGACGCGGTATGGACTGCTCATTGTGGCCGGACGCGGTATGGACTGCTCATTGTGGCCGGACGCGGTATGGACTGCTCATTGTGGCCGGACGCGGTATGGACTGCTCATTGTGGCCGGACGCGGTATGGACTGCTCATTGTGGCCGGACGCGGTATGGACTGCTCATTGTGGCCGGACGCGGTATGGACTGCTCATTGTGGCCGGACGCGGTATGGACTGCTCATTGTGGCCGGACGCGGTATGGACTGCTCATTGTGGCCGGACGCGGTATGGACTGCTCATTGTGGCGGACGCGGTATGGACTGCTCATTGTGGCCGGACGCGGTATGGACTGCTCATTGTGGCTGGACGCGGTATGGACTGCTCATTGTGGCCGGACGCGGTATGGACTGCTCATTGTGGCCGGATGCGGTATGGACTGCTCATTGTGGCCGGATGCGGTATGGACTGCTCATTGTGGCCGGACGCGGTATGGACTGCTCATTGTGGCCGGATGCGGTATGGACTGCTCATTGTGGCCGGATGCGGTATGGACTGCTCATTGTGGCCGGACGCGGTATGGACTGCTCATTGTGGCCGGACGCGGTATGGACTGCTCATTGTGGCCGGACGCGGTATGGACTGCTCATTGTGGCCGGACGCGGTATGGACTGCTCATTGTGGCCGGACGCGGTATGGACTGCTCATTGTGGCCGGACGCGGTATGGACTGCTCATTGTGGCCGGACGCGGTATGGACTGCTCATTGTGGCCGGACGCGGTATGGACTGCTCATTGTGGCCGGACGCGGTATGGACTGCTCATTGTGGCCGGACGCGGTATGGACTGCTCATTGTGGCCGGACGCGGTATGGACTGCTCATTGTGGCCGGACGCGGTATGGACTGCTCATTGTGGCCGGACGCGGTATGGACTGCTCATTGTGGCCGGACGCGGTATGGACTGCTCATTGTGGCCGGGCGGTATGGACTGCTGATTCTGGCCGGGCGGTATGGACTGCTGATTCTGGCCGGGCGGTATGGACATCCTAGGCCACCCTTACCATGACATTTTCTTTCTTTGTATTATTTTTTTATCAAACTTTTTTAATCCATTACGAAGTATGGGGTTTGTTTGTGTGTATATATAGTGTCATCTCATCTCAGAATACTTTTAGGTATATGGGTCGGGAACAGCACTCTCCCTTCCGGTGTGACAGTACCTCTCGACTTTCATGCGCCCACTAGTGTGGCATTTATTTCACAGGTTCCCGTAGAAATAAACTGAGCTTGTGTGTTAGAAGTAGCAGCCAGATGGATTAAACAACAAGGAGGTGGTCTGTGATCCGACTTACTGTAACCTGAGAAGCTCATCGTACATTTATATATATTTAGTGTGAGGACTATTGTTTCTTTCTTTCCAGGGAATATTTTACGTAGCGTTTTTGAGAAGAGAACGATCCAGGCATTGTGTCGACTGATTGTAAATAATAAAGAAGAGATTAGGAGGAATTGTATTATTATTATTGTCATCATTTATATAGCGCCAACAGTTTCCGCAGCGCTTTACAATAACCAAAGGGAACAAGATACAGATAAACGGGCATAGGATGGAAAGGAGGTGTAGAGGGCCCTGCTCATAGGACCAATAATCCTTTATTTTTTTTGCTGTGATTGTGAATAAAGAGAGAGTTAGATTTTTCTTTATGGTCCATGATAGGAGATTGGTGGCGATGATGGTGCCTGGGGTGGTCAGCTCTCTTTCAGGGTTCGACAAATGCAGGATCAACAGCAAAAAAATGTATGGGGTATACATAAGTGTTTTGAGCTGCAAACAATCCACACATTTTATATCTACTAGCGCCACTTGTCTCTCTATTTTTCATTTAAATGCAGGATCAAGGTTGCCACGGACTCCCTGAAGTTTACCTCTGGTTCTTAAATGTCTGGAGTATCTTACTCTGATCTATTTAGGGAAAACTTCACTTGGCTCCTAAAATGTGTTTGTGGTTGGGTCCTTCATTCCCCCAACTGGCACTTCATTTACATTTATTTATGCCTTGATCCACCTCCTATCTTTGGTACTCCTTTTAAGATCAAGGTTTGTTATATCCAGGGGCCAGGTAGCCACAGCTTCTGGAATTTGACCTCTGGCTCCTAAATTTCTGCAATTATTCCAAATAAATAATGCCTGGCTCCTAAATATCTGCAGTGAATCCTGCCTTTGCTTAGCATGTCCTAAGTTTAAAGCCTGAGATACACTGAGCGCGTTGCGACGCACAGCGTAGTGAAGCAAAGCAAAGCAAACATTTTGCAGGCTTGACTTCACGCCGCTCCGCCTCGCAGCTCTGTCTACACTGTATTACGTTTGCTTCTCTCCACACTGGACAGAAATCCAATACTCTGCAGATTAAACTAGAGAAATGTTTGTTTCTCATCAAATGAAGCAAAACCCATTTTATAGAAAAACACAAGTTTATTGTAAAACAGCTTTTAAATTACAATGTACAACATGCCAAAACTTTATTTTCACAAAGCTCATGTCATATAGGCAAGGTCTAAACTCCACTTAAATCAGCCACCCGTTCGCACTGACACATTACATCCATCTAGAAAGTTTCTATTGAATAAAATACATATAAACTACTGCCAATTTAATCCAAATAGTATAAAAATAAATAAAAAAAAGGTAACCCTAATCATATAGCGCCCCCAGTGTCAGTGTGTCCAGGTTTTTCCATCTCCCTCGCTTAGACCGTGTCATAATGTGGCGCTGAGCAACTGGAGTTGGAAAAATCCAACTTTCCCGGCGACAGAGCGACGCGCTGAGAGGAGGGGCAGGATCCGCAGCACACGGCGTCTGCGCTGTGTGCTGTAGGTCCCTCCCACCAGCGCCGATCCTCCTGTAGATCCCTCCCACCAGCTCTTGTTGTTACCGGCAGATGATTCTGATAGATGCTATGGCCACTGGACCTGTACACCGCCCCCCCCCACAACAGCTCTGCTCTGACAGCTGGCATTAAGGGGGCTCTTCTCCCCCAATCCAGTTTTACTGTGACAGAGCTCTCTAATATGGGGCATCCGGCTTAATAAAAAAGATATTGTCGTGCCTAGTTTTAAGCCTGTGTCAGATGAACGCAGTGATCACGTACGTGTCGCCGCACAGTTTAACGTCCGTCGTAGCATAGAATCATGATCAATAGAGACCCACACACTACGTACGTGCGCACCAAACTGCGCACGCACAACGCACGTGGCAAACGGGCGCAAGTTAGGCAAGAACGTAAAACTGCTAGACGGACGCGCAGACTGCGCCACGTCAACGTAGTGTTCTGTGTGAGAGATGAGGAGATGTTAGACGCTGCGCATTTGCAACGTCCAGCACCTTGACGCACACAATGGCTTTTCATATCCTTTTCAAATTTTTATCATTTTTCATATTCATTTTATTTCCCATAGTTCCTTTTTTTTTCTATGTCCATCAACAAAAACGGACCATGTGGTGTCTACAGTATCTTCCGTCAGTACGTCTGTCCGTTGTTCATGCACGCAGAGTGCGCGCAGACTGCATTCATCTGATATTAGCCTAAAATGAAATTGTTAAATTTTTCATCAAACCAGGAATATTGTGTAAATGATGAAATCTTATTCTTATTATTGATTGTACACTCAATTTTTCTGTTTTGTGTAAAATTAGGCAATAACTTTTCTTCTTACCCTTTGTGAAAACACATAGTTTTTCTATTCTTTCCTCTCTCCATCCAATGTTTCTTTTAACGCCAGTCAAGGATCAGTGTTTTAAGTGGCTTTTTCACGGGTCCCCATGTCAATTGGTTTATTTATTCCGCTTCCTTGGCAGATTACTGGTTCAGCCCACCCCATGAATTCTTTGTTCCTTTTGTTCCAGAGCAAAACCCAGATAATTCTCCTTACTATTTAAGGTCACAGTCCTAGCCTCTCTCTACCCCCATCCTGTTTCTAGACTGTAAACTCATGTGGCAAATCTTGTACCTTTTTTGCTGGGATTGACAAATCTAGGGGTAACAGGTTGCCATTGGCACCTACGTTTATGGTTATACATTTATACCTTAAGGTTCTTTACTTGCCCTCTAGATTGTATTCTAAATGTGTTAGGCTGCGTTCTCTTGTATGTGTGTATACACGCGGATATTTTGTATGTTACCATTTACTCATACGGAGATTTTCAAACTTTGGATAACATTATTTTCACACTTAAAGGACACGAGTGGAATTCAATATAATGGCTGTTCTAGCATATTTTTACACTCTAGGAGTTGTGAAACCAAATTATGGGGGCTGTGCACAGACCAGTAAGTGTGGTGGGGTGGGGGGATGAGTATTCTAGTAACGCAGTGGTTTCCCACAGTGGTCCTCATGTACACCTAACCATGTCAGATATCTGAAGCACAGCACAGGTGATATCATTTGCAGCTCATTTATTTATTTATTTACAAAGTATTTTACCAGGAAGGATACATTGAGATTTCTCTCCTTTTCAAGTATGTCCTGGGTTCAAGAACATTGAATTGTTACAGAAATACAAAGTAATAAAATGCAAGATATTAAAAAACACAAAATATACAGATTAACACAGAAAATAAATATGTAGGAAATATAGTCATTATGTTACATGTTTACAGGTGCATTCTGTATTGAGGTATGTTAATAGAGATCTCTTAAGTGACTTTAGATTGGGGGAAGATTTGATGGTGCACGCGTTTCTGCGCTACTTTTTTACGCGCGGTATTTTTTGACGGATTAAAAAATGCGCTCGGATTGTAATACCAGCGTTAATTTATGCGTGTTAACGTTTAACGCTGCGCACGCGTTTTTGCACCAAGAATGTAATAGTGCCCCAGGTTGGAAAGGTGAAGGGTGCGTCTAGATTCCATCAATGGTCACTTTAGTTCTTCTAACCCCTTCGCTGCTGAGCCATTTCTCGCCTGTGTGCTGAGCTCACTTTTGCCACTTTTGCTCATCATGTTTAGAAGCCACGTTTTATTATATGACCCAGAAACGTATATATATATTTTTTCTGCAGACTCATATTCATTATAGATCATTTTTATATGTATACGTCATGTCCTGCCTGTAGATTATAACAAAAAAATGCAATAAAATTAGAATTTTAATCATCTCTTTTTTTTTTCAAATTTTATCACATGGTTCTGGAGATTTCGGGGTTCCTTGGGTAATTCCCGGGCAGCTAGGTGTTCCCCGGCCAACTGACGTCATCTCGCTATGCGCGATGACGTCCGGCAGTGAGGGGGGACCCGGAGGTGGAGCCGCCATCCAAGATGGCGGCCCCCACCGGAGCTAGGCTGCGATTCGGCGCCGCATGGCACTGAATCGCGACCCGGTGTCTGAGGGGTTAAAGCCAGGCACTGCTTAAAAGGAGCGCTGCTCCTTCCTGATCGGGAGGAAGAGGGATCCGAACGGATTACCCGCGCTTCCCTTTCAGGCGATCTCCCTGCATTGCGGGGGGGTCGCCTGGAAATGACGTCAGGAGAGGCTCAAATTCAGCGTCTGACTTCGCTGAAGTCAGAATGCCGCGGGACCCTGGACAGAGAGGTGAGTATCTCTCTGGGGGCTCCCGCTTGCGGAGGACGTGTGGGGAATATCCCTCGCATATAGCGGGAGTCAAAGAGGAGGTTCCCCACACATCCTCCACAGTGAAGGGGCTAACATGTCATAATGGTGGGTCATGTATTTACATTGTAGCACAAAGCAGCAGAATGAGTTATACAATGTAGTAAATTTATGATGGTGTGCTTGCGGGGCAGCTGCATACACTACATCTCCGTAATCAATAGCCGGCATAAGCATTTGTTGTACAATCGGCTTTCTTACTGTCGAGCTCAGGCAGGATTTGTTTCTGTACAGGACACCTAGTTTGAGGTAAAGTTTAGATGAGAGTTTTTCGATGTGGGGGCCAAAGAATAGATTTGGGTCTAACCACATACCTAGATATTTGAGAGAAGTGACTATGGTCAGCGCGTCATTTGATTTTGAATTTGTGTAGTTAAGGTTCCGTTCCAAAGAGCATCACAATATTTTTGGCAGTATTTAGAAAAAGTTTGTTATCTCATTGATTGCACTATTAGGTCTGAATTTCTCCACGGTAATCCTTAATATCTGCCGTGTTAGGGGTCATGAGGTCCAAGGTTGGGAACCACAGTAGTAATGTAATTCATGTCTTTGGAGATGAGCGCAGAGCTAACAATCAGCTCCAATAGCCATTATAGCCACCCATGTGCCACTCACTTCAGAAATGGTCTTGTCTGCCACAGTTTTTTTTCAGATTTATGTAGAATCTATTAAAGGAAAAAATCCCCAAAAACCAGGAGTCCCAGACTAGGACAAGCCCCCTAGATATATATCTGTTAAAATGCTTGAAATGGTTATTTTCCAGATCCAGTTGAATAAACAAAATGACATTCCTGCCTGTATGGTGGGTCCTGGGTGATGACTGAAAAATTTATATTACGGTATTACCATGGTCATCCATAATGTTTTCCTCTGAACTTTATTATAATTTATGAAAGAAAAACCGCAAAAGGACAATCAGGGTTATTCAAAGAGAATCGAAAAGTCACCGCATGTTCGGTGAATTTTCGTTCTCTTCAATTCGGGCCGATTCGGCGATCCCATTTCCACGACCCTGCGGTGTATTCAGCAAGCACCACAGGGCCGTCGAAGCGCAGGGAAAAGCTGCCGCAAACACGACGAAAAGTCACCGCAAAAACCTGGCGAATGCATGCCGAAACCCGCAAAAAACATCTGGATTAACCCACCGAAGACACCGGAAAAACCCGAGCAGGAGCCGATCACACACAGTGAAGCCGCCGGATAAAGCCGACACCGCAGATGAAGGCAGTGAATAAATTAGCAAAACAGTTTGCTTGAATGTTTGAAAAGTGAAACGCTGTTTGCAAAGAAACTACTGAGCGAAAATGTCTGAAATTTACATATGAGGTCCAATGAATGATAATAAAAAGGGCTGTTACAGAAAAAATAAGTAAACTTAAAAAATAAAAAAAAAAGCTTAAAATATCCTAAAAAATCTATAAAGAGACTCTTTACTGCAGAATTTTATAATGAATGGCTTATTAGATATTGAATTAACCCCTTAAGGACCCAGGACGTACCATGTACGTCATTGCAGCGGGTCTCTTTTAGACCCGCTGACGTACATGGTACGTCCTGCTGTTTTTTGAGCGCTGGAAGCGATCGGATCGCTTCCAGCAGCTCAAACGCCATTGCAGGATGCCTGGGAGTCCAGGCATCCGTGCAATGGCGGTGAGAAGTGCCGGGGCACCTTGTGATCGCTCCCGGGAGCGATCAACATCCGGTTTCACCGGAGAGGTGCCCGGCACTTCTAGAGAGCGCTGGAAGCGATCGGTATCGCTTCCAGCTGCTCTGTGTATATTGCAGGGATGCCTCGACATCGAGGCATCCTTGCAATATGCTTACCTGCCGCCGGTCCGCTAAGTGATCGCTCCCCGAGCGATCACTTCCGGTAGCGGCAGGAAGTACTGAGTGCCACGAGGTATCGTGGCACTCAGTACAAAACGATCACATGAGTGATCAGGTGCTCTGCTGGGTGCCTCGAGGGATCAAGGCACCCAGCAGAGTAAAAAAAGTGTAAAAAAAAAATAAAAAAAAATCAATAAAAAGTTATAAAATAAAATAAACTGACAGCCAAGATGGCGCTGCCCTTCTAAGGGCAGGGTCATCTTGGGGCTGAGTGGGATGTTCCTAGCCTGCCTCATCAGAGAGGCAGGCTAGCAACATCCAATCAGAAGTAAAAAAAAATCAAAATAAAATTTCTAATTTGTCAGGTCAGGTCAATATTTTGTAAATATTGGCTCTGACCTCTGTGATTCTCCCTCCCTCTCCTCACTTGTGTTTTGGTGAGCGAGAGAGCGAGATCAGATTTGACAGGTTAGAGATTTTAGTGAGATTAGAAAAATTGAGGCAGATTTAGAGAGATTTTAGGGAGATTTAGAAGAATTGAGGCAGGTTTAGAGTGATATAGAGAGATTTAGGTGTTTATTTGTATTTTCTTGTGAAACCCAACGGTTCTTCTAAGAACCAACAATCCGCTTATTATATATAATAATTATAAAATTTTATAATCTATTATATATAATGTCTGAGAGGGTGTACAGCGCCGAGGAGGCATATGCCATCCTGGCATCAGAATCTGAGGCATCTGCGTCAGACTCCGACCCTGATTTTGACCCCGCCAACTGCTCAGAGACGTCGCTAGATACATCATCTACGCTGGCTGATGTATCTAGTGATGTTTCTGATGCAGATCCTGGGGTCACACCTGCCAGCAGGAGACGCACAGCTCCAGCTGAGGAGTGGGTAGTGCCTCATCGCCAGAGGCCAGATATCCCTCCTTTCACGGCAAATCCTGGCATCAATATTGATGTTGCAGGATTTACCGCCACACAGTTTTTGCAGGTGTTTATGGGGGATGATTTGTTGGGCCACATCGTGGCCCAATCAAATCTGTATGCCCATCAGCATTGTGCTGCGAAGCCAGACTCCTACTTGGCAAGGCAGCAATGGACCCCGCTAGATGTGCCAGAATTTCTGAAATTCTGGGCACTTACTATGCTGATGGGCATCATAAAGAAGCCCTCAATTCGCTCCTACTGGAGCAGTAGCCCCATCTGCTCTACCCCCATTTACCCCCAATCAATGTCACGTAGAAGGTATGAAAACATTTTGCGTTTCATGCACTTCAGTGACAACAGCCTGTGCCCTCCTAGAGAGCATCCCCAGTTTGACAGGCTGTATAAAATCCGCCCCCTGATTACCCACTTCGCCGCCAGGTTTGCAGAGGCTTATACACCTGGAAGGAATATCTGCGTGGATGAATCCCTAATGAAATACAAGGGAAGGCTGGGATTCAAGCAGTATATTCCTTCCAAACGCTCCAGGTATGGAGTGAAGGTGTATAAGCTCTGTGACAGCGAGAGTGGGTATACTCAGGCCTTCCGGGTGTACGAGGGAAAGGATAGTAGCCTTGACCCTCCAGGTTGCCCAGAACACATGGGAACCAGTGGCAAGATTGTGTGGGACCTACTTTTTCCCCTGATGAACAAAGGGTACCACTTGTATGTTGATAATTTTTATACAAGTGTCCCTTTGTTCAAGCTGCTGTATTGTTTTGATACAGCAGCATGCGGTACTGTTCGCAAGAACCACGTAGGTTTCCCAGCACAGCTTGTCCGCACCCGGCTAAAAAGGGGGGAGACCTCAGCTCTGCGCCAAGAGGAGCTGTTGGCGGTCAAGTACAGAGACAAGAAGGATGTATACCTTCTATCCACCATCCACACTGAGAGGTCTGTGGAGGTCTCTGTACGTGGCAGAGCTGAGCGCATCAGGAAGCCAGTGTGCATCAAAGACTATAACCGGCATATGGGTGGGGTTGATCTGGCAGATCAGCTGCTCCAGCCCTACCAGATTATGCGGAAGTCAAGGGCCTGGTACAAAAAGGTTGCAATTTACCTGATGCAAATTGCAACCCACAATGCCTTTTTGCTCTGCAAAAAGGCAAACCCCGGAGTGACGCTGTCCTTTTTACAGTTTCAGCTCCAGGTCATTTCGGGGCTTTTGTACCAGGATGCACCTGCTCCCCGGGCGGTGATGGGGGACAGAGTTGGGGCTACGCATTTTATTTATAAAATCCCCCCTACTGAGGGCAAACAGAAACCCCAAAAAAGGTGCAGGGTGTGTTTCAAGAGGGGGCAGAGGAGAGACACAATCTTTTACTGCCCAGAATGCCCTGGACAACCCGGTCTGTGTCTTGGGGACTGTTTCAAGCTATATCACACTGTGCGTGATCTGTGATTTTTTTTTTTTCCTTTCTATTTTTTCTCACACTCCAGTTAGTTAGTTCAGTTTAGTTTTTTTTTCTTTTACTGCACCAGACTTTTACATTTTATTCGTACATTTTTATGTTCTACAATTGGTGCTGTATTTTGCCAAAATCTTTGCACACCTATGCATGGGGGGCATGGGTGTACTCAGGAGACCTTGCAGAAAACAACCTGGAGAGTTTTCATGCAGTAACAAACAACAGTGTCTCCTAAATCACAGTCCAAATCTAATGTGGGCGTAAAAATCTGAAAATTGAAAAATTACACCACACACCTTCTCAAATGTTTTGGGCTAAAACCGTTGCATCCATGGCATCAAAGCACTCCATATGCAATACCTTGGGGTGTCAACATAACAAATATAA
Organism: Leptobrachium leishanense; assembly: GCA_009667805.1. Lineage (NCBI taxonomy): Eukaryota > Metazoa > Chordata > Amphibia > Anura > Megophryidae > Leptobrachium > Leptobrachium leishanense. The sequence continues at coordinate 170,892,498 of CM019064.1, forward strand.
ACAATTTTCTGGCAATAATTCAAACTGGGGTATGCGGTAGACCCAAAACCAAAGCTAGGCCTAGCTGAAGAAATAATCTCAATTTCAACTCCAATGACAAAGTCATAAAAATTGTATTTGAACCTTCCCAAAATCCTGGCAAACCTATGCATGGGGGGCATGGGTGTACTCAGGAGACCTTGCAGAAAACAACCTGGAGAGTTTTCATGCAGTAACAAACAACAGTGTCTCCTAAATCACAGTCCAAAACTGATGTGGGTGTGAAAATGAAAAATGACCACCAAACAGTATCCAATTTGTTTGGAGCAAACGGTTGCATCCATAGCATAAAAACACTCCATTTACAATACTTTGGGGTGTTAGCTTACCAAATATATGCACGTTCATAAAACTGGGGTATGTAAAAAGGCCCCTAAAAAGAAGATAAGCAAAGAAGATACTGTATGTCAAATTAGAAAATTGACAAGCACATGTCAAAGATTGGCGTAGCACCCCAAAACAACAGAACAAATCTATATATGGGTGGTATCACTTTACTCAGAAGATGTTGCTGAACATATTTTGGGGTGTTTTTTGGCAGTAACCCATAACTGGATTTGACAATTCATGCCTAAAGTACAATGTGTGTGAAAAAATAACCAAAAAGTGACTACCTGAAAGTTTGACATAGAGCTAGTGCATGGAAAGTGTTAAAATACAACTCTTTGAAGTACCCTAGGGTGTGCCCTTTCTAAAAATATATGGTTTGATGGGGGTAAATTACTTTGGCCGGCTTCAAAAATGTCCCAAATAGGACATGGGTGCATGATGACGAAATGTGAAAATTCCAAGTTGGAAAACTGAAATGCGCACCCCCCAAATAAGGCCTATTAGCCCCCAAATGACCCGACATACCTATACATGGGTGGTATCAATCTACTCAGAAGATGTTGCTGAACATATTTTGGGGTGCTCTTTGGCAGTAAACCTTAAAGTTCACAGTACATGTATTCTTAAATTGCGTTAAAAAAAAAAAAAATCACCAAAAAATTTTTTCTCAAACTTTGGCATAGATTTGTGGTAAAATGGTTTGCATGGAAAGAGTCAAAATACCCCAAGTTTAATACCTTGATTTGTGTACTTTAAAAAAATTTTTTTAATGTGGCGGGTTATTCAGGAATTAGTGACAGATATCAGTGTTACAATGTCACTAGCACTAGTTTTGAAAATAAACTCTTTGGAAATGGCAAAGTGCTACTTGCACTTATTGTTGCATAAAATAAGGAAAAAGCGAGGAATATGTAAACATGGGTATTGCTAAACTCAGTACTAAATTTAGAAACTACTAAGGAATTAATTTTTTTTGACGGTTGTTGATACATAAGAAATTTTGGGGGTCAAAGTTCGAAAAAGTGGTGTTTTTTCAATTTTTTTGTCATATTTCACAATATTTTTTATAGTAAATTATATGAAATGATGAAAAAAATGGTATCTTTATAAAGTCCATTTAATGACGAGAAAAACTGTGTAAAATATGTGTGGGTTACATAAACGAGTAAGAGGAGAATTTGACGTAAACACTAACAGCGCAGAAACGTAAAAACAGAAGCGGTCACTAAAGGACGGATTTGTGTAAAACTGCCCGGTCACTAAGGGGTTAAAATGGGAATATTTTTAACATTGAAGCCTATGGGATTCTCCTGAATAAACCTGCCGAATTAAACCACCGACTGGCAGAGCATTCCGGGAACCTTTCACTGCTGGTTTGAGCTCTCTGAATAGCCGAAGCAGTGCTTTTTTATGGACAGGCACCGAACAGGCACCGTATGTGCAGGCAATTCGCCAGGATTTGGCGTATTGCCTGCTCTCTGGATAGCCGAATGGCCAGCCATTCGGATCTCTTTCAATAACCCTGAATGTGTCAATCTGCTCAGATGATTATATTTATATATTGCTTGACTGCATCATCTTTATTCATCTTTATTCATTTTCTGGCAAATAAAGTTTTTGGAATGAGGCTTGACGAATTTAGGTGCCAGGGAGCAGCTTGCTTTTAGAATTTTTCCTTTGGCTTCTAAATGTCAAGATGATGCTCCATAGATCTGTACATTTTACCTTTGGTTCCTTTTTCTAAAAACGAGATCGTTTTTATACATCAAGTGCGGGAGAATTAAAAATTGTGTCGTACCTCCTGTGAATCCCCTCCGTCCCGTGCCCATCCTTCTCTGGTCTTCATCTTCACTGAGATACTGTACATAGGCATTCATGCTTGACCTCTTCTTCCATTCAGCAGGCATTCTAAAGCTCCTTCTAGTGTCTTTTCCATTATTTTGAAAATCTAGTTTTAACCTTGTCTTCTTCATGTCGTTTAATCTTTCAGTAAAATTCTGCTGTAACATATACACATTTTATTTTTCACCTCAGCACTTGAAATCAAAGCATTCCATTGCATGACGTTTTTTCTTTTTTGATAAACTTGGTGTTGATATGCTCTTCCGTATCTTGCCTCCAGTTCTTTATTTCCACAGCTTAGGAATTCCACTCCCCACCCTTCTTTATTCCCCCCCCCCCATGGCAGTATTTCACTTTTTTATCATTAGACACAGTTCGCAGCGATACATTAACCTTTAGAGGCTCCCTATTACTGCTCGACTTTTAATATATGTTAATCATTAGCAGAGCCTACTGAAGTCCATAGGACCAGAGGCAGATTAAGGTACCACGGGCCCTAGGCATGTTACAGGTTTGGTGCCCCCCTTCACTTTTCATAAACATTCAAATCATTAGTGTATCACGCACTTCTGTATCCAATGTTTTATTCATTGCTCAATATATTAATTAATTATATACACTATAAAGAAGCAAAAAACTTTTATTTAATCAATCAATAAGAAATTAGAAAAAATACAATTTAACCTAATAAAACATTGTAGCTTATGAGTGTATCCAAGAAATAGCCTTTTCAAGTCAACACCAGAGGTTAGATACATATCAGTTTAAGTACGGAGTAAATTTTTGACCATTTTTTGCTCATGACTTTTAAACCATATTTAACCCTTTCGCTGCTGAGGCATTTCCCGCCTCTGTGCTGAGCTCATTTTTACCGATTTTGCTCATCATGTTTAAACGTGTTTTGAAGGCTTATTTTAGTATATGACCCAGACATATTATATATCGTTCTTTCCGTCAGACTCGGCAGATTCATAATATGTCATTATTATATGTATACGTCATGACCTGTCTGTATATTATAACAAAAAATGCAATAAAATATGAATTTTCAATAATTTACAACGTGTAAAGTGTTTTTTTTTCACATTTTAACATGCGAGCAATTGCGGTTATATTTTGTATGGGGTGCGCTTGTTAAAAAAATTAGAGATGGGGTCTTGTTACATTTTTTTTTTGGGGAAAATTACGTGATTTTTAACAAACGCACCGCATACAAAAATCGTTAGTGCAGCATTATTGTTCACATTATAATTGAAATGGGAACAATATTGCTGCATTAACGAACCAAAAAAAGAAAAAAAAACTTTGCTTATTTTTTTTATTATTTTTTTTTAAATATATATATATATTTTTTTTAAAAACTTTTTTCATACTCCTGTTTGGTATTGTTGGAACGGCCATGCTCTGGCCGATCCAACAATACCAAACATTAACCCCTAACTGCCACGGATCGGGAGATAGGGGGTTCCAATGAACCCCCTATCTCCACCATTGGTGGCAGTTAGGGGTTAACTCCAGGACTGGCGTCATCGTGCTATGCACGATGACGCCAGTCCTCAGGGGGCATTCCCAGAAGCTTGGCCGACATCCAAGATGTCGGCCAGCTCCGGGAAAGGATCACAAACCGGCGCTTTTCGGCGCTGATTCGTGATCGGCCCCCATGGGGTTAATGCCAGGTACCATTTGGAAGGGCAGGCTGTGCCCTTCCAAACGGTGCCTGGGTTAACCCCCTGCACGCCGCCGATCGGGAGGGAGAGAGGTCCGAAGGACCTCCCACCCCTCCCTTTCAGGCGCCTCCTCCGCACATGCGGGGGGGGGGGGCGCCTAAATTAGGTGTTTAGCCAGAGGAGCAGGCTACAGGAACAGGTTAGTATGCAGGTCTCCGGAGTAGATGAACACACGTCTTGCCAAGAGCGCAACAATAATGGAGCACTGACTAGAGGGAGGTGTTGTCCTTTATTGGGAGCTAGTCATTGCTAATGGTTCACCTGTGTGAGGGTGATGTAGGCAGGAAAATCCAGGGCTGGTGTGCTGAGCTTAGACTGGAATACAAGGCTACACCAAAACCTAGGCAGCATTGTAGACAATACATAAAGGTTGCTGCCTTCAAGTGCGGGCACGATTTCATCCGCGGCTGGGAGCATGACAGATGCAAGCAGAGTTTGCGTTTCAGTGGAATGGAAAGAGTTAAAAATAAGCACATTTCTCAAGCCTTTATTCTGTATAGCTCGAGTGCTGTTCTTGGTGTCCTAGTTGTGATTTGGCCCCAGATTTTGACAGCAGGTTTTTAAATATATTGAACAAAAGGGAATGAGCAATACTGAACTCACTCATTATTCTCTGGCTTCCAATGCATTTGCACCTCCTATACAGTGTATAGGAATGGCAGATCTATAACATAAAACGATAAGGGCTGGCGTGTCCGTCGGCAAAAAAAATGGACTGCGCATGCACTCGCAACCAGCGGCGGTTGGCTGCGCGCGCATCCAACGGCTGCGGCACTATATTTAATGGCACGTGGTATGCATGGCATGGCAGGCTGTTTAGGCACACTGGTATTAGGCATGGCAGACTGGCATTGTGCATGGCAGACTGGTAATATGGCTGGCGAACTGGTAATATGGCTGGCAGACTGGTAATGTGCATGGCAGACTGGTAATGTGCATGGCAGACTGGTATTGTGCATGGCAGACTGGTAATGTGCATGGCAGACTGGTACTGTGCATGGCAATGTGCATGGCAGACTGGTATTGTGCATGGCAATGTGCATGGCAGACTGGTACTGTGCATGGTACTGTGCATGGCAGACTGGTATTGTGCATGGCAGACTGGTACTGTGCATGGCAATGTGCAGGGCAGACTGGTATTGTGCATGGCAATGTGCATGGCAGACTGGTATTGTGCATGGCAGACTGGTACTGTGCATGGCAATGTGAATGGCAGACTGGTATTGTGCATGGCAGACTGGCACTGTGCATGGCAGACTGGTATTGTGCATGGCAATGTGCATGGCAGACTGGTACTGTGCATGGCAATGTGAATGGCAGACTGGTATTGTGCATGGCAATGTGCATGGCAGACTGGTACTGTGCATGGCAGACTGGTATTGTGCATGGCAATGTGCATGGCAGACTGGTACTGTGCATGGCAGACTGGTATTGTGCATGGCAGACTGGTAACATGGCTGGCAGACTGGTATTGTGCATGGCAGACTGGTAACATGGCTGGCAGACCGGGCACTGAGGAGATGGAGGCCAGGCTTGAGGAGATGGAGGCCAGGCTTGAGGAGATGGAGGCCGGGCTTGAGGAGATGGAGGCCGGGCACTGAGGAGATAAACAAATCCGATCCATTGGAGAGGCGCTGTGCTGTGCGCCTCTCCAATGGATCGGATTTGTTTTGTCCCTCGCGCACGCCGGCTGCGCATACATTATGTGGATATTTAATGGCACGTGGTATGCATGGCAGACTGGTATTGTGCATGGTAGAATGGTATTGTGCATGGCAGACTGGTATTAAGGCAGGCAGACTGGTATTGTGCATGGCAGACTGGTATTGTGCATGGCAGACTAGTAATGTGCATGGCAGACTGGTAAAATGCCCGCCCAAGCCCAACACAATCTAAGGGGCCCCATGAGCTTACAATCTAAGGGGCCCCATGAGCTTACAATCTAAGGGGCCCCACGAGTTTACAATCTGAGGGTCCGGTTCCCGTGAGCTTACAATCTAAGAGGGACCTGCTCTAATATATAAATGCCTTTGTAATGCGCTGTCAGCTGCGCGCGCCCATCACAGCTGCTCAGTTGGCCCTCCTGTTGCGGATGGGATGGCGATGGACGCGTTACAAACGCATTTATATAGAGAGATACTCTTGGATAGGACATTGAAAAAAAACTATGTGGACGTGAATTCTGAGCTGTTGACAACAATAGACTGCCCTCTGGGCAGGCTTTCCACCTAGTATATGATAACTTGCCATTACAGCTGAGCTGCAGGTAGAGTTTGCATCTCAACAGGAATAGTAGTGAATCCGTTGACTACGGCCAAAGTGCTTCTCTTAACGAATCAACCTTCCCTCCGTTTTGATTACTGCACCAATGACTAAACACGTTACAAAGCTGTATAGTCAAGCCTATTCTTGTAAATAAATCACTGTAAACACTAAAGAAAGGTAATGACAGTGTAACGTGTTATTAAACATATTGAAAAAGGAACAACTAAAGGCAATTAAACAAAACAACAAAATGTTGTTCTTGTACTTTGCTGAACTGTGAAATCTCTATCAAAAGAAAAATAAAATGCTAAATGAAATAAATGGCATAAAAAACATTGGAAACCATTGAAGAGGGAGGCACATCTTAATTACCTTAAAACAATTATAATTATTTTCATTTTTGCAGCTCCAATTTTTTCCACAGGACTTTACAATACAATAGCAAATTAAAACCAGCAAATTTATCAATTTACGAAGACTAGTACAGGAGGTGTGGGGGGCCCACTGATTCCAATGATATTCTGAAAGGGACATTCAAGTCTTTTTTAATTTTACCCCACAATCGCAAAAATCGTGAAGTGTCCACTACAACCTTCCTAAAAATCATATACCCCACAACCGCTATGCACCACAGTGGAGACCTCCCTACCCATCTATTACAGAAACCTAATAAAAAGGTTTAATCCTACCTAAATCAATCCCACGTGTTAAAACAAGCTTCCTCCTATTATACTTCCATTGCTTATTGCCTACCTTTAGCAAGTTATTCCTATTTAACCCTTTTACTGAGCCATTTTTCCTTGTGCTGAGCTCCCTTTGAGCATCAAATTTAACCCCTTCACTACTGAGCCATTTCACCCCATGTGCTCAGTTCATTTTCACAATTTTTTGCTCATCACATTTGAACACTATTTGAAGTCATGTTTTATTGTAGGACCAAACTAATTATATAACCTTTTTTCAGCGGACTCAGGTATTCTGGAATGCCTGCTCTGCTTGCGGCCTCACCAAATCTTCCTTTATTCAAGACCTTTCTATCGCTCGTTCCCTCCATCTAGCTCTCACAGTAACCTGGCCGTCCCCTTCCGACACTGCTACTCCAGCCTCCCTATCTTACGGCTGTCTCCAACTGTCGCGCACACAGAGATCCGTGGACTGCAAGGGTGGGGGCGTGGTTTTTCTACTCTCTCCAACTTGCACTTTCCAGCCTATTCCTCCCATACCCTCCCTCCTATTCCCCTCCTTCATAATCCACGTCCTATTCCCCTCCTTCTTCCACCCTACACCCTTAAGTATTGCAGTAATCTTCCGTTCCCCCTGGCTCTCCTGGACCCTTTCTGGAACATTTCTCAGCCTGTCTCCCTCACTTTCTCTCATCTGACATTCCATCACTTATCCTTGGAGATTTTAACATTCCCATCGACTCTCCTTCCAACACCTTCATCTCCAAATTGCTTTCTATCACCTCCTCCTTGGGCCTCACACAGTGGTCCAGCTCTTCAACCCACCAAGCTAACAACACCCTGGACCTTATTTTCTCCAGCCTCTATACTAATTTCCATTTCTTTTTCTTAACACACCTCTCGCCTTTCCGATCACCACCTGCTTTCCTGGAAACTTTTAGTGCCACCATCCCAGCCTCCTGTTTCTACCCCCACTTCTCGTCTACCTAGAAGCACTTTGGTGCCCTGAATCCTTAGCTACTCTCCACCGCTATCCATCCTCTTCTCCTTCCGATATCAACATCTAACTGCATGCACAAAGCCAATGATAGAACTCTGCCCTCTCCACATCACTTGACAAACTTTCTCCTACCTCTCTCCGTCTCACACGCAGGCCTTACCGCCAACTGTGGCACACAAAATATATCTTTGCTGATATTTCGGAGCAGCTGATCACTGTTGAAGTCTCACTCTCTGGCTGACTTCCCGCACTAGAAATTCATGCTCCGTTCCTACAGTCTCGCTTTATCCATCGCTAAACAAACTTCTTTCTCATCCCATTCTTTTCTCATGATTTCAGACGTCTGTTTCATACTTTGAATCTGTTGATGCGCCCCGCTTCCACTCAACCCTTCACGGATCTCACTGTTGTCAGCTTCACTGACTACTTCACTGATAAGATTACTAAATTGAGACTAGAATTGTCTTCTCTGCCCTCCTCCATTAACCATTCTACCCTATTGACTCCCTCACTCCCTGCCTCCTCTTCTATTATGTCTTCCTTTTCTCCGGTCTCAGAGGAGGATGTCTCAGAAGTTCTCTTGTCCTCCTGCCCAACCACCTGCCCGTTTGACCCCATCCCCTCGCATATTATCCGGTCTGTTCTACCAGTCATTGTCCTTGCATCGACTCATATTTGCGTTCAAACGTTCTTTGATCACACCTATTCTAAAGAACAATCTCTTGATCCTACCTCCCTTTTGAACTACCATTCCATCTCTTTTCTCCCCTTTGCCTCCAAAATCTTAGAATGCCTGGTCTATAACCAGCTCACTGGTTTTCTTGCTGCTAACTCTCTGCTTGACCCGCTCCAGTCGCTCCTCAGTGAAATACCACCTCCCGAGTGGAAACACAAGCTACATTGGAATACCTTGCGCTTCCATTTGGAGGTGCAAATTAATGCCCCTTATTCTAAGTATAGGAAATGTTAATTTACAGTAAGTGGCAAGAGTGGACTAGTGATTCACAGCTAGAAGATAACTCCCGGATATCTTATGTGTTTTGTCTTCTGTAGTTCTCTTATTGACAACTATGAAATATGGACCCTTGTTTTGTTTTTTCTTTTCTGAGTTTCCTGGTTCTGGTTTGTGATGTCACATGGAAATGTGATATCAGTTTATGGCTGTACAGTATGTGCCCACCGGCACAATAATTAGACAAGGGCTATAGTCAGGGCTTCATATAGAAAAAATGCAAACTATTTTTGTGCTATTTATATGTAATGTATAATATATAATATAATTATATAATATATAAGCTTGAACTTATTAACTCTTACCTCCCTTACCTATTCTGATAATCGCCCGAGCATTCATTAAATACTCATACTATGTCATTCCCCCTCCCATCCTCTCCACATTTTAAAGACACCCGTGTGTGTGTGTGTATATATATATAATTATACATGTGGCTTCCAAGCCCCTGCATATGTTCTTGGCATAGAAGTGATGGTGGTAGCTGTTTATACCTTTTTACCAATCTTGTAGTAAATAGCTTGACAAAACCAGGCATGTAAATCTTGTTCCTACATTTTTATATTGTTCTACACAAATCTATGTGTACAAAGCTTTGGCCGGTTCATTTGTTATAGATTTGTCCTGCATGTTTAATTCCTTTACTAGCGACTGGTGCAGGCTCAGATTAAGATCTCTATGGGCCTGGAGCTGAATATTTTGGTGGCTTTTTTTGGAATGTAGTGAAATGAAAACATATTTTAGGTTATTTAATAGTTCAGTTATGGGTATATCTAACCAGGCAGATACTGTGTGATTCATTTTTCATTCAGATTTCAATCATTTAAAGAGTGTACATTTTTTTCCCCCCATTTTATCATCCAAACCTTTTGTGGTTATATATTCTATAGGGCATTCTTGTTAAAAAAATGGGAACCGGTTACTGCATTTTTCAGAGAAAATATATATATTTTTTTTAAATTAGAAAAAAATGAAATATTTCCCTTGTATTTTGGAACATGTTTTTTTACGAATAATATGACCATGTATAAAACACTGACCTTGCTCCCAGTGTGGGAAATGAGAAGGTGAGTAATGGCAGTGGTATTGCTTATTTTATTCGAGAAAAGTGGACAATGCCGTCGCTTTGGAACTAAAAATAAATAAATAAAAAATAGTTTTCTTTTAGATTTTACATGGTCAGGTTTGGTATTAGTGCAAAGGACAGACTCTGACCTGTCCAATGACTCCTCACTTGACCTTGTGAGGTGTAAAGATTAGTGATGCAGGGGTACAAAGTTCCCCGTAGTGCTCTTCGCTGCAGTGCGGCGGTTCAGGTTTTTGATGTAACAATTCGTAACAATGGATTGTACAATCACCCATCACCTCTACACTTGTTTGTGACATGAGAAATGTGATGTGAGTTAGTGCAGCATCATTGTTTACTTTAGAATTGAAAAATATTACTGTTGGAAAGAAAAAGTAAATATTTATTATTTTATTTTGTTTAGTTAAAACCTGACCATGTTTGGTATCATTGGAAAGGCCATGCTCTGGTCTTTCCAGTGATACCTCAGCTGATTCTGTAGCTGCTATGGAGTTGGAGATACAGGGGTCCAAATGCAGATATAGTTATCCTTTCTCTGGGCCTATTCTGAGGCATGGGCCTGGAGCTGCTGCTCCATCTGCCCCTATGTTAATCCGGCCCTGGACTGGTGCAATGTACAACCTTTATAGCCCATCTGTTAACAGTTAGGATTGTACTCACATGGCAACAGTTTTGCAGAGTGCTGCCCTGGGGATTCTTTGTGTATCCCCTATTCTGCTAATACTGCGTGTGCTCTTTCTAGAGGTAAAACAGGTTGAAATTCTCAGTATGTCACTAGCAATACACAGTGACTGGAGAGATGCTCTGCATGTATCGAAGTAAGGAGCGGATAGAGAGATGCTCTGCATGTGTGAAGCATTATGAAGTGGATGGGGAGATGCTCTGCATGACTTGTGCAGTGGATGGAGAGATGCTCTGCATGTCTTGAGCAGTGCGCAGTGGATAGAGAGATGATCTGTATGTCTTGAGCAGTGTGTAGTGGATGGAGAGATGCTCTGCATGTGTCAAGCAGTGCGCAGTGGTTGTAGGGATGCTTACAGACTTTGGTTAAGACAGAGGGACGAAGAGAGTGCCTGAGCTGGGTGTGCCTGGAATCTTCGGGGGAAAGTGAATCCGAAAGCACAACATCTGTGTCCAGCTGTGTGAGCCAACGAACCGTTCTCTGGTCACTGTGAATGCAAACTATTACATATTGCATCGCTGACACGGAATGTATTTATTACCCAACTTCATTCTGAGGAAATAGTGCACTAAGCAAAAAATTAAGTGAGACAAAGAAAAGTAACAGATCCACACACATTAATCCCATCCTGCAACTTCTTTCTGTAAACCATGACTTGGTGGAGATCAGCAAAAGCAAAATTGTTCACTGCTAATCCACGGTTTGCATTACTCCGTTGGAGGATTTCTACCCCATGGCAGCAGTAACATCCATGTGCGGGTACTTAATTGTGAATTATTAAACAGATTTACAAAGCCTTCTCAAACAGAGAACTCGCTAATCTCCCCCTCAACCCATTCCCATCGCACTTAAATGGCATAATAAAGGGTATTTGGAATAATGCCAATATACACTTAAATGTAAATATGGCATGGCTTTTAAAATTCACGGAAACGAGGCCTCCCTCCCTGGCACGCCTTAAAGCTGCCTGCTTTAAACTACAGGATAATTGCCAGGGAGTATTTCAACACATACGGAATATAGACACTTCTTTTGAACATCTTTATCCTCTCAAGGACCTGTAATGAGGACAGACCTTGGCGTGCAAGATATTTCATGGCAACTGGAATTGGCATCAGACCTTGATGAAACAGACTGTGGCCCTACAGGGTTGATTATCCAATTATCTTTCATACTTGACACTCTATTTACCCCCACTTCTGTGTGTCACCCCGCTCCCTTTAGATTGTAAGTTCTTGAGCAGGGTCCTCTTTTCCTATCGTTCTCCATTTGTCAAACTTATGTGTTAAGTTTGTTTATTTTGCCTGACCAATTGTACAGTCCTGTGGAATATGTTGAAGCTTTGTAAGTTATTGTAGTTTGTGCACATTTTACCCATATTGCTAGGATGCCACATCAACAATGGTTTTCTCAACAGATTTTACTATTTCATGCAGAGGGAGATCACAGGAAAGGTGGTGCCTACAGTATATACGATACATATTAGGGATGCACCAATACCATTTTTTTTTAAAAAAAAATTAAGAACGAATATGAGTACCGATACTTTTTTCAGCTACTCACTGAAACCTATTAGTGATACTTTATTTAATATCATGTGACCACTTTCCAATAAATAATTCAGGATTTGACTGAAAGCCTGTCCACTTTACAAGTTAATATTGAAATGTATGGCGAGACACCCCATTTACCCACTGCACAGACCTAGACACACCCCCAGCCACACACAGACACCAGACCTCAGATATATATCCACAGCGAGACAGGCAGGTATTGCGGCGGTGGCAGAGCAACTCATTCCGGGACACTGCATTTTCCCGGAATTAACATACCTGGGACAGACCCACAAAATGAGTTAGCTGGTAAGTATGAAGGACTGTTATAGTGACTCACTCGTAATAGAGTTGGAATGGGGACCAATACTTATAGACCGTGCTTTTTTTCTAGGAAGAAGACTCATCATGAATCGTCATAAAGCATCAGGCAACGAGCAGCCAATGACAACATGGCGTACACTCGCATTAACTAATAAACAGAGGGCACACACCAGCGTGCAGCCAATGTATAGAGCCAGGGCCAGGCCATGACATGGTGTTGCCTGGGTCCAAAGATGAAATGCTGCCACCCCCCTGAAACTATTCCTACAATACACACCCATGCTTATCACAAAGCTCCACAGCAATAAAACTCACTGTAATGTGCAGTGTTTATGAGCTCCACAGTGTAACCTCATTGATGACTTTATAATAGAAAAGTGGACAGTACTGATGAATTAGGAAGAGAAAAAAGGGAGCTTTTTAGATTTGTTTTTTAATGTTACAGTAAACCTGATCATGTTTGGTATCATTGGATAGGCCATGCCCTGGCCTTTCCGATGACACTTTGCAAGACCCGCTAGAATTTATGGGTTCAGAGATACAGGGGTCCAAGCGACCCCTGTATCTCCTCCATAGGGAATAGGGCATTCTCTGCTCGGCGGGAGGGGACCTCTCACATCTGACGTCATCACACCCATGCGGGCGGCGCTAGGTCCCGCAGGTAGAGCTGACATCCAAGATGTCAGCTCCCTGCGGGAGAAGTCCGCGATTGGCGCTGATAAGTGGAACTACCACCATGGGCTGCAGACGTCCTCTGCATTCTAGCAGAGGAGCGTCTGCCCTGCCGATAGGTACCGGCTGGAGAAAAAAAAAACTGATTATACGTAGATATCAGCTCATGATGCTTTTTCTGTAAGAGTCTTCCTATTACTAGCTAAGCCAGAATAGTCAGTAACAGGGAACTGCTAAGGGGAAAAATCAGTGCAAGCCAATAATCCTTAGCGGCTCCCTGTTACCGGTTCTATTATGATTGAGGTGCTATATCAGCTGTCCTTGCCTTAATAATAGGGAGCGCCGCCACTGGTATTGACTCCTGGAGTCCATAGGACTCTGTGGTGAGAAGTGTGATCCTGTCGCAAGCCCTGTGCAAGCTCGCTGTCATGGCAGAACAGTATTTGTTCCCAGTCTTCCACTGTTTGGAGACAGCTGTCAAACTCTCAGTGTGGCCTTGCATGATGGGATCTGTGTGGATAATCTGTATGCACCTCCCTTTAGTTTATATCACACTGACGTTCCACAAAAATCTACTTCAACATTCATTTACTCCCATTAAGAAATATAAAAAAATTTACTGGGTTAATTCCTGCAATTTTGGCATGAAAAGGGAGGCCTATAATTATTTGAGGTTTGCCTATGGTCTCTCTGATTTTAGTGTAACCTCTGCCTGCCATACCTGCAGGCAGGTCCCTTGTCTGCTGTTTGACTTGTGCCTGTAGGTGTTATTGTGCGCTCACATTACCATTAATCTGTGAGAGGAGCAGGGTGCAGGTCTGAGTTGTTGACAATTTACCATTTACCTTTTGTCATAGGCATGCAGTTTACAGCGGCATGACGGGAGTATGTCTGCCTGAACACGTGTTTGTTTATTCTTGTAATCCAGGCAGTAAATACACTTAGTTTAACCTTGTAACTCTGAGCTGTTTCTTTACCAGTGATAAAATAAGAGCAGTGTCTGGGGCTTAAATCAGGTTGTGTCTGTCTATGTGAGGGCACTTTTTGCCAACATGCCCCATTCCAAAGTTAGTCCTAACTTAACCAGAGCTGTTGTAAATTTACCAGAGCCATTCTAGTCTATGGAGTTGTTAAATTTACATCAGCTCTGGTTTAGTTCGTCCCAGTATTGGAATATCACCCATATTGGGGAAAAATATACCTTTGCTGCTTAGTGTATGTCAAGTTATGCCAAACATAACCCATTATCTGTGTATATAAATGGCCATGATGGGACTTGCTGCCGTCTCTGGCAATCCCTAAATGCTCGTCTATGGCTTTTTGAATTGCTCTTCTGATATCTACAGTTTTAGTATTAGAACACAAACAAAATGTTTTCACTGTTAATGGCTCAAGTCATGCAGCTTAACGAGTTTTCTAATCAGGGTCGCAGGCAGTATCCGCAGCCAAGATAACAAGTAAACAGAAACCCTAGCCTGCTTTGCATAGCTTCTGAAGAATTCACATTTTAGTTAGTAATCCGTATTTATGGCAGTAAAAAATGTAAATATGATGTTAAAACTCATTGGACGCCCCCAAAATATCCCCCAATAATCACTTTTGATTCTGGCATCATTCAAGCTGAGGAATGATATCTAGCGACCTGTGGTAATTTGCTATTGATACAAAATACTTATTTATACCTGTTTGTTTTCTGAGCCTTGTTTTTTTTTTGTGTATTTAGTTTTTTAGCTGGTCGTGTTTCTGTTTGTATGTATACATATACACACAAAAATTACTTTATTAAAGCATAAGATACATAAAGGGCCCTATTACGTCCTTAACACTAACGTTAGTACTCAGCTCTGTGAGCGTTACCGTTAGCTTATTACATTACGAACGCTAATGGGTTAAAAAACCCATTAGCGATTCGGAGCTCTTGCTTTTCAGCAGGAGCTTACTGTACTTTGCGCTCCCTATGCTTAACATGGGGAGAGCAAAGTCCTAATGCTAATTACGTCCCACTGTGGTTAACTGAAAAGTTAGCACCAGCTCCTAGCTGTGGAATCAGTATAGCTGTGGAATTGCTTCTGCAGAATCAGTCAATACTAGCTAAACCCCCCCCATCCCCACAATTTTTTTTTCACATACTCACCTCTCATCAGGCGGTGAGAATGGCTGCCTGATTCGCTGATTCTGGCTGCCGGGAGCAGAGAGAGACAGGGGGAAAAAGTCCCCAGTCTCGATCTGCGTTCACTACGCTGACCTGCAGGATCTCGCGAATGGTGAGATCCTGGAGGTCATGTGACCGGCAGTTGAAGCCTCAATGGAGTCCATGGAGGGGATGCTCGCGACGGAGCATAGCGCTGCCTCGGGCATCCAGAGGCTGGATTAGCACCTGCCCCATAATATGGAGCTAAAACAGGGACGCGAAGGAGAAATCTGTGCATATCGCACACAATGCGGATTTACAATATCTGCACTCAAAGGTCCGCTGATACACATACCAGGGGCATGCCTACTATATGTCGCAGTTGGCGTGTGACAAACTTGCTAAGTGTGCAAGTTTGCAGAAAAGTGTTTTCCCATCAGTCAAGGCTCAGATATAAAGTTGGTGAGTCGCCCCTATATCTCAGAAACCACTTATCTATCATTGATTTGACAATATTGTGTGTATTGGCAAAGGTGTTTGGGGACTATGTATGATCATTGTGTAACTTTTTAAGGTTTTATTTTTTATAAATATAAGCTGTTATGTGCAGGGTTGGGGTCCAGCATCACCATCTTGGACAGCTCGCAAATCAGCGTGTAATGTCCGCATCCTTACGCTCCTATACTTATAATGGCCGATATCTTGCATGTCAACTGGGCGGGCTTAGAAGTGAATGACTTTGCTTAGTCTCGGAAAAGTGGACATGCAAGTTTTATGAAACCCGTGTTTTCCAAAAACGCACAAGATAGTAAATGCTGCCCTTTGAAACATCTTTAACATTTTAGAAGGCTTGAAATGTTTCTGGATATTATTTTTTTTGTGCAAATAGCAGGAATTTTTCAAAAAAGAAATCTAAAACTGGAGGCAGAAATAATGACTCGAGACAGAGCTTCCTACGGGCCCTTTTCTTCTTGACCTTACGCCTAGGAAGATTGCATAATCTTATAAACACATTCTTTTCAGGAAATCATTCCAACCGAGATTCATTTGTTAATTAAACCAAAAAAAGCTGAATTGTAATCGTGCCGAACAAAAGCTGAACAGTTTGTGGAGTTCATATTCCACTTAGATTTTTAAATACTTTCATTAAACAAATAGGAACGGTTAGGTTAATAATGTACACGACTATTACAAACAGAATTTATTACATGATATTTAGATAAACCATTTAAATGAACCTGCCATGCAACTTTACATATATTGATCGACTGAGTGAGCATGTCAAGGTTTAACCCTCATATGTATTATTTCGGAATTCAATGTATCTACACCTCCTCCCTGAGCAAAATCATTAACAGCTTTGGCTTTAATTACCACCTCTATGCTGATGATACTCAGCTCTACCTCTCCACCCCTGATCTCTCTCCTCATGTACTTTCCAAAGTCAGCGACTGTTTATCTGGCATCTCCTCCTGGATGGCCTCTCACCACCTAAAGATTAACATGTCCAAGACTGAGCTCCTACTAATTCCTCCTTCTAATGCCTCCCCACCTCCTGTCTTTTCTATCTCCCCATCAAACCAAGTTCGCTGTCTGGGAGTTACACTTGACTCTGCTCTTTCCTTCATCCCCCCACATTCGGTCTTTTTCCTCCTCCTGCCACTATCAACTACGTAATATTTCCAGAATTCGGCCATTTCTTACCGCTGACACCACAAAGCCCTTGTAATCTCCCAACTTGACTATTGCAATAATCTTGTAGCTGGCCTCCCTCTCTCCCGCCTCTTCCCCCTACAATTCTGCCAGGCTCATCCATCTCACCCGCCGCTTGGTCTCTTCTGCTCCTCTCTGGGAATCCCTTCACTGGCTCCCCATCCACTGCAGAATTAAATTCAAAATCCTTACCCTGACCTACAAAGCTCTCACTAACTCAGCTCCTCACTACCTGTCCTCGTTATTCACAAAATACAATCCAGTCCACTACCTAAGGTCAAACAGTGACCTGCGCCTAGCTTCTCCCCGCATCACCTCGTCCCATAATAGACTGCAGGATTTCTCATGCACAGCCCACATCCTCTGGAATGCTCTCCCTCGTACTGTCAGACGTCCCCCAAGACATTCCTATTTAGGGAAGCCTACCACCGGACTCACTGAGGCAACCAGTCCTTCACTCCCACCAGTCCATCACTCTCACCTTGCAGTCCTCTCCTCCTGTTTTCACCCCCATCCCTTCTAGATTGTAAATTCCCACGGGAATAGAGCCTTTGTTTCATCCTGTCCTGTTTGTCAAAATGTTGTTCAATGTATTGTAACCCTGTTTATATTGTGCCTATTGCTTAACGTTGCGGACCATGCTGGGGCTTTATAAATAAAGAATAATAATAATCCACTGCACGAATGACTGGTGGGATGGATAGCCCCGGCATGGCAGTGGTTGATACGCCAGCTAGGTATTAGTGATACAGGTTGATAGCTGGGGTGCTCTGGCAGGAGTGCGGCAAACAGACGGAGGTCAGAGTAGCATGGGTCACATAGGCAGGATAATCCAGAAGACGAAGCAGAGGTCAAAAGTCAGGTAGAACAGTCAGAATAACACACTAGTCTGAACACTAGAAGAGGCACAAAACAGCTGAGCGCTCTCCCTCTGGTGCAAGGGGTTTATAGAGGGCAGTAATCCCCCTCGGGTGCTCACATGAATTGCCTCTGGCTGATCGTGGAAATCCAGGGTCCTTGATTTTAGCAGAGGTCTATGTAGCAGGAGACAAAATAAGTCTGAGGCTGATGGAACGGGGACCCAGACTGGGAACTCTGGAGTTTCTGGGTTCAAATCCCAGTAGGCACCTTAAAGGGGTAACCATATCTGGCTGTTTGAGGGGCTCAGAGTGAACAATAGGAAATTGGAGGCAATTAGTTTAAAGGGTGCTGAAGTTTTAGACTCCTTGGACAGTATTACAAAGTTGGTGCTAACTTAACCAGAACTGTTGTAAATTTACCAACCCCATAGACGATAATGGCTCTGGTAAGTTTACAACAGCTCTGGTTAAGTTAGCACCACGTTTGTAAGATAGCCCATTGTGTTTGAAGTACTAAAGCTGTACAGGGGGGCAAGGTACCTCCCGCAGAGGCGAGGGTGAGATTTGTTGAACCTCACTTCACTGCGTGTTATCAGGACCTAAGCCACCTATTGTATCTAAATGCAAATTTAGATCAGGAAAGAGACATTTGCCAGGCCATTCAAGTTTGCATTTCTATAGCTTGTAGATGCTATACGGTTTTCTGTAATGATGTTGGCTACTATGTGGTTTAGAAATACAGGGATAAACATCCTGACATTAAAATAATTAAAATATAGATGTTCTATAGTGTTGTTTTTGGATTTTTAGCTCCAGGTTGATGTTGTAGTCTTAAAATTATTCTTAGATTATAAACTCTCAAGCAAGGTCATCTTTCGTACTGTTCTAACGTTAGCGCTCACCTGCGTGAGCGTTAACATTAGCCCTGGTGGCCACCGCTCATTACAATCCAAACGCTAACGGGTTAAGTAACCTGTTACCGTTTGGTACCTTGCGCTTTTCAACGCGAGGTTACTGTACTTTGCGCTCCGTATACTTAACATGGGGAGCGCAAAATGTTAATTAGCATTAGGATTACAAAGTCCTAACGCTGATTAATGTCCGGCTGTGGTTAGCAAAAAATTAACCACAGCCTGGACTTGGTGCTAATGGATTCCGCTGGTGCAGAATCCGTTAGCACCAGACAATTTTTTTTAAAAAAAATAGTCAGATACTCACCTCCTAACCCGCGGCTCCGTCTGCCTCCTCTGTCACCGGGAATCGAGGGAGAGACTGGGGGAAAAAGTCCCCCAGTCTCTCCCTGCAGATCACTTCGCCGACCTGCCGGATCTCGCAAGGCGACATCCGGCTGGTCATGTGACCGGCAGGGGGAAACTCAATGGAGTCCTATCGACTCCATCGAGTGGATGCTCACGACGGCGCTTAGCGCTGCCGCGAGCATCCCGGGGCGAAGCACCCGCTAACAATGCAGGCAGCTTTTTAAGCTCCTGCATTGTAATCTCCTGATAAAATGGGGGTGGTAGGGAGAAGACTGCAGGTGCAGTTTTTTCTCCCTAGCGCCCCCGTTTTAACGGGAGGATTGTAATTTATGTGTTTAATTTGTGTGCATATTTGTTATTATGTCTCTCCCATTGTATAGCGCTACGGATCTTGTTGGTGCTATATAAATACCTGTAACTGGTTATTCAGAAAGCACCAAAATTTTACTGACCTTTCGGTTCTCTCTCGTTCAGCACACTTTGGTGCACTTCACTGATTTCAGTTTGCCGACCCTGCAGTGAATTTAGTATTCACTGCAGGGTCAAAGAAGTGTGCTGGCCGCCCCTGATGATCTGCCACCCGCCGCCAAACTGACTGCCACACGCTGCCAAAAAAAGCCGATGATCCGCCGAACACCGCTGAACTGACCACGCACACCACCGAAAAAAGCCGATCAGCTGCCAAATGCCACCAAACTGGGGGGAATGCTTTTCTTTAAATGGCGTTTAAAACTGCATGGAAATAATAAAGTCCTATAAAGAAAATATTAAAACGGTTTGTTACAGAATAAAAAAAAATCCATTAAACAAAATCAAAAATTTTGCCTACAAAATCCAGACAAATACCTAAATACCTAAACAAATTCTAAAAGCTTTCCGCTGAAAATAAAAAGAATAAACGCTTGAATAAAAAATATTTGGCAAATTGCCAGTTTTCTGAATAAACAAACGGCTGCAAGATTGCACTGTACGGTGAAATTCACTTTTTGGTGCAATACGGTGGCAAGTTCGGCGCTTATTGAATGACCCCTTAAGACTCAGCACAGGATTGGAAGGTTGCACCTTTCTTCTATAAGGCCCCGTTCACACCTGGGAGTTTTACAGCGCGTTCCTGCGTGCTGTAAAACGTCCAAACACGGAAATCCCATGATTTCCTATTCCTATTCCCGTTCACACCTGGGCGTTTTACAGCGTGTAGGAACGCGCTGTAAAACGCCATGTGCCCAAAGAAGTAGCCATAGACTGCAGCGTGAAAGCGCTGCAACGCTAAGGTGCGAACCCAGCCAAACTGTTTGTGCTATTCACCCCAGTAGGCTTGGCTGGATATGTTTAATTATCACAGGTAGAGTGCATTGGTCTCTGTTTTTTTATGTTGTTTTTTTTAAGTTTTGTTTTCGTTTCTTTGTGAGCCCCAAAAACCGATCCGCCGTGTCTTTCCTATTTGTCTGCCCAGTCCATGAAGCCCCCCTTCTCTGGATATTGAGGGGCTGCTGCAGATCTTTGTATTGTGTAGATAGGAGGGGGCTGCACATTCCTGAAGCTATTAGCACCAGATGTTTCGTCTCTCACTGGAATCCAGGGAAACACCTTATCTGCAGCAGCTTGTTCCAAAAAATACAGGCAGACTGGTCCTGATGTGAGCGATACCCTGACGCAGGGAGGGGCGTGGGCCCTCCATCAATGAAAGGCTGTCTAAACTGCTTTTTTATGAAGATGCCAAAATCCCCCCACAGGTCGTATACACTCACAGAACAAACATATGTATGGACTGTGCATATGATCTCAACAGGGCGAGTTGCAGACAGGAATCTCACCTCTGTGATGAAGAGGAGGCCTCATAAATCTTTATTTTTTTATTTACGGGGTTATTCAAAGAGAATCGAAAAGCCACCGCATGTTCAGTGACTTTTCGTTTTCTTCAATTCGGTTCGATTTGGCGATCCACCCTGCGGTGTATTCAGCAAGCACCACAGGGTCGTCGAAATGCAGGGAAAAGTCGCCGAAAACCCGCCGAAAACTCACTGCAAAACGAGGGCGAACGCACACCAAAACCCGTAAAAACATCTGGATTAACCCACCGAAAACGCCGGAAAAACCCGAGCAGGAGCCGATCACATGGAGCGCAGCCACTGGAAAAACCCGACACCGCAGACGAATGGAGTGAATAAATTAATAAAACAGTTTGCTTGAATGTTTGAAAAGTGAAACGCTGTTTGCAAAGAAACTACTGAGTGAAAATGTGTGAAATTTACATATGAGGTCCAGGGAATGATAATAAGGAGGGCTGTTACAGAAAAAAGAAGTTACTTTTTTTTTTAAAAAATCTGATTTTTTTTTTAAAAAAAGAAATCCCGAAAAATGCTTAAAATATCCTAAAAAATCTATAAATAGACTCTTTACTGCAGAATATTATAATCAACGGTTTATTAGATATTGAATTAAAACGGGAATATTTTTAACATTGAAGCCTATGGGATTCGCCTGAATAAATCTGCCACATGAAACCACCGAATGGCAGGGCAATTCTGCAACTTTTCACTGCTGGCTTTTGCTCTCTGAATAGCCGAAGCTTTGCTTCTCTATGGGGATTCACTGCCCTCGAACAGGCACCGTATGTGCAGGCAAATTCGCCAGGATTTGGCGAATTGCCTGCTCTCTGGATAGCGGAATGGTCAAGAAAGGTAATTGAACGCTGATTTTCAGCGTTCGGTTCCCTTTCGGGAGCCATTTGGATCTCTTTGAATAACCCTGATATATATATATATATATATATATTTTTTTTTTTGAGAAAGGATTTTACCAGGAAGGATACATTGAGATTTCTCTCGTTTTCAAGTATGTCCTGGGTGGCGAGTATGTACCGTATGTATTTAGCAATGATATGCCTGTTTAATGTGTGCATACCATTATAACCAGATCTTTGAGAAATTTGCATTCTTTTAAAGCAGTCTTGACGTAAAACCACCATTATGTGGAGAATGCGACACTTAAATCGACTAAGTTGACTAACTTCATAGTGTTAGGGGCTCTGTCATATCATGGCCAGTTGCAGTGTATAGGCACTATTACAATCTTAACGCAAATGTGAAGCCCTCAGCTCTGAGTGTTAACGTTAGGTTAAGTGACCCTAGTGCTGGCCGCCCATATTACAATCCGAACGCTAACAGGTTAAAAAACCTGTTGGCGCAACAAAGATTGCGCTTTCTAGCACGACCTTACTGTACTTTGTGCTCCCTATGCTTAACTTGGGGAGCGCAAAGAGTAATTTGCGTTAGGATTTCAAAGTCCTAAAGATAATTACGCCACGCTGCTGTTAACTGAAAAGTTAGCACCAACTTCTAGCTGTGGTTAACTGATTCCACTTCTGCGGAATCAGTCAGCACCAGCTTTAAACCTCCCCAAAAATCAGATACTCACCTCTCATCCCGCGGCGCGAACAGTGGACCGATCCGCCGCTTCTGACTGACAGAAGCAGAGTGAGAGTGGGGAAAAAAGTCCCCAGTCTTCCCCTGCGATCACTCCGCGGACCTGCAGGATCTTGCGAGAGGTGAGATCCTGCAGGGCAACTGACCCGGCAGCACAAACCTATATGTACTCCAGGAGGGGATGCTCACTGAAACAGCATCTGCCCTGTAATATGAAGCTAAAACGGGGTACTACGGGGGGAAACATCAGTCCATCCATGTATTGCAGTAATGACGTACCTTGGCACCCCAGGTGTTTCTGAACTACATGTCCTATGATGTTTAGTCACACTTAAGGCTTGCCGAGCATCGTGTGAGTTTTAGTTCAGGAATATCTGAAGTGTCAAGTTTCGCCATCACACTCACAACAAGTAGAGTTCCTTTTTTTTTGCCCTTAACCACTTACCGCCGGGCGGCTTGTGCCAGGCTTTGGGACGTTAACCCAGTGGGTATACTAGTACTCCCCAGTGGCCGTCTGCTGTGGCACTCCTCCACACTAGCTACGCAGCTGACACGCGGCGCACCTCATTGGTTGCAGTGGGTCGGCCTGAGTTCAGGCCATTCCGCTGCAGCCAACTGGTGGGTGGAAGGACAGAGGCCCATTGAAGCCAGCGGGGTGTGCTATGCCACCCCGCGGATTCAAGGCCCACCCGCTGCGGGGACGGCATAGTGCACCCCGAAGCAGTAAAAGGTTAAATGTTTGGGTGCCCAATCCTTTTTACATTTTTTTTTATTTCTCTTTTTATTTATTTTTTACTTACATTGTCTCTTGTTGTGTGCTGCTCCTCCTCTTCGGCTCCAGGATTCCTGAAGCTGGAAGTCCCTGCAGCTTTTCTGTGCAATTTGTGCTCCTACGCAAGTTGCATAGCATAGGGACTGTAAATTGCCACTGCTACAGGGCTTGCACACTTTACGTACACAAGCTCCGTAGCGCATGCGCAGAACGTTGGATCGTAGCTTCACGTGTGTACAGATTTGATCCAGTGGCTGCCTCGAGACTGCTCGCTTGGTCTCAGAGAGGGTAACTTCGGCATGCTCTCTGTGTGCTGACGTCACTATTGACCGATCTGGTGACTGGCAGCTGAGAAATTCAAAAATTGCGGCTGCTGGTGAGGTGACCCTTGGTGGGGTAGAGACAGCATCCTCATTTCACCCTGTGATTCCACCAGATTGGGGGGGGGGGCGGGCACTCCTCTCATCCTGATCACTTCATATTAATAAAGTGGTCAGGATGAGTAGTGTCCCTTTTAATATTCACCAGGATGCAGGCTTTGAGGATTTTACCTTCACCTCCTAGATTTATGCATTAACCAAACCAAATCTGTCTAAGAAAGTTTGTCTGGCATGTGAAAATGCGTTATTTCCATACGGTCTCTTGGGCTTGATAGACGTTTGTGAAGCACTGATGTATAAATTTAAATTGATTATTATTTATTTATTGTTTTTAGTAAATTTTTGTTGAAATAATATTTCCTGTCACTGTGGTCATCTTCACAGTAAAGCTACTCCTGCCGCTCTTTGGATTTTAGTTTTGGAAAGTGCCATCATTTGTCAGCGCTGCAATACCATGGTGGTGTTTGGAACACCAGCGCTTTTTGATAACCACTAAAGCAGGGGTCCGCAACATTGGCCCTCTGGCTCTTTTGAATCTGCATCTCCCATGATGCTACGCCAAAACTAATGAGGATCATGAGAGATGTAGTGCTAAAGCATCTGGAGGGCCAAGGTTGCTGACACCTGCCCCAATGTTTTCTTTAGTAGTAAACTAGGGAACCCCTTCCATCAGGGCAGATATTTTATCTTGTAATATTTAGCAGTTATACCACGTGTGTACACAGGGGATTCTCCATAAAAAAAAAACATAGAAAGATTTTTTACTAAAAGCGTTAAGATTAAATCATAACGCTTTCTCTATGGATACTGGCTGTTCAACATGAAAGCTCTGTTATGGGATTTGGCCTGATGAGAGGACACTGATAGAATGGATTTAGTGGATTTCCTTCCTTTTAAAAAATGGTACTTTTAGGCCAGAGAAAATGGGCCAAGCTAGGTCATCCCTAACCCTGCAGGTTTTACAGAAAAACCCTCTTATTGGATTAAGGTCACGTCAATCTACAGAAGTGAGGAAAGACCTCCCTCTGCTGGTCAGAGTTGACACTGCACCACTTAACCCCTCCCAGCATTACAGCATCAGGGTGAATGTCGCCTTCATATAACTGATCAGTGCATGACTACAAAAAACATGCAAAGTTTCTGACGTCCCTTCTATGTGATAACGCTTTACAACAAACCGTGTATCACGTTACATATATATTCCTTCTGTTTTAATGGCATGCAATATTGTTATGTATCGTTTTATTGCATTTTAAAGTACATTGTGCATACAGTGAATTTGCATAATCTCAGATTATCTGACCATTGTTTTCTGTCTAGAAAATTATATGGAAACACTATCAGGGTTATCCAAAGAGATCCGAATTGCTTGAGAAAGGTAACCGAACGCTGAAAATCAGTGTTCGGTTGCCTTTCCTGACCATTCGGCTATCCAGAGAGCAGGCAATTCGCCAAATCCTGGTGAATTGCCTGAACATACAGTGCCTGTTCGGTGCCTGTTCGAGGGCAGTGAAATCCCCATGAAAAAGCACTGCTTCGTCTATTCAGAGAACAAAAACCAGCAGTGAAAGGTTCCCCTAATGCCCTGCCATTCAGTGGTTTAATTCGGCAAGTTTATTCAGGAGAATCCCATAGACTTCAATGTTAAAAATATTCCCGTTTTAATTCAATATCTAATAAACCGTTCATTATAAAATTCTGCAGCAAAAGTCTCTTTATTTATAGATTTTTTAGGATACTTTAAGCATTTTTCATATTTTTTTTTTTTTTAAAAGTCCGTTTTTTTTTTTTTTTTAGTTTACTTATTTTTTTGTAACAGCCCTCTTTATTATCATTCCCTGGACCTCCTGTGTAAATTTCAGACATTTTCGCTCAGTAGTGTCTTTGCAAACAGCGTTTCATTTTCCCAGATTCATACAAATGGTTTTGCTAATTTATTCACTGCCTCCTCTACCTCACAGCTGCTTCGGCGGCTCTGTGTGATTCTGTTCGGCTCCTGTTCGGCTTCTTCGAAGGTTAATCCAGATGTTTTTGCTTGTTTTCAGCGTGCATTCGGTTAGGTTTCGTCAGGTTTTCGGCAGCTTTTCCCTGCAATTCGGGGACCCTGTGCTGTTTGCTGAATACACCGCAGGGTCACCGAAATGCAATCGGCAAAAGGAACCGAATTGAAGAGAACGAAAAGTCACCGAACGTGCGGTGACTTTTCTAATCTCTTTGGATAACCCTGTGTGTTAAAAGATAAACAAACCATATACAGCCTATCCCCTGAGAACTTCACCTTAACTCACCTTGCATTCAAAACCATTATCGAAAATTCGATTGGTTGATGTAAATCATGTTCAATAAGCATGGATTGTACTTTTTTAAAAAATTTGATTCCTGTTTCACATGGGATTGCAATGTACATGTATTTCAGCTGCTTGTTTATTTACTGAACTGCAAAAAACAACCCCCCTGCTGCTCCAAGCAAATTCTTTTTATATAGAAACCTACACTTTGCCTTGTCTTCTGACGTCTTGAGAAGTCACCTAGTTACTGAGGGTAACTGGTCTCCTGTCTGAGGATGATCCCTCAACTACAGCTAGAAAGCATGCAATCAAATGCTTCTGAATGCTTTTCACTGAGAAAATTTACAAGTTGGAAGGCTGAAGGCTTGTTCAACCTGCCAGCTCATCTTCAAGCTGCTGTGACAGTAGATAGTGTCGGGTCACCACGCAGATCGACAAACCGGTCGGCGCATTGTCGGACCGAGGCATCCTCTCCCTTGCCTGATTGCTTCCCTAACTAGAAGGAGGACTCAGGTTACTGGTTCATGCCATCATCAGTTTTACCGCTCTCTGTGGCTCCATGCTGTAAGGTTTGGGGTACGTTCCTATTTAGACCTATCCGCAATATAAGGAAGCCTTTCACCCAGGTGCGGTACCAGTCCTTTAGATGGCAGTTTCGCAATGGTGACAGTGAATATGACCTAACATGCAGGGATAACAGGTGGCCGACATTACCACCAGTCCTTTGAGTGGCTGGTAATAAAAAGGAGCCTGTAAAACAGAGTCTTATATACAAGCCGGATTAATGGAAGCCAGAAATACAGAGCACAATCATACAAGCCAGGTCAATACACAGTAATACAGAAATCAAGATACCATTAAGCACACTTATGGGTCTGGAAATAGAAACACAAAAGGGCAGTGTTGCATTGAACCTCCAGGTTTAAATAAGGGCCAGGCTTAACTGATTGGCTGGAGTACACCGTGTGTACCAGAACATCCGCGTGCCTATCGGTACATGCGTGGTAACATCAGAAGTGTGCCCGGCCATCTGTGCCATAAATGGCGTGGCCAACGGCCGTAATTGCACCACTCCCCAGAGCCGGAGCAGACCTGCAAGGCGGATCTACAGGCCGACCCAACCTCAGACCGAGGAGAGGTATGACACATGTCCCCAGGCCCACATCCAAGATGACTTCACCCAGGGAGACGCTTGCTGAGAAAGACCCATCCTAATTGGTGTCGTCTTGCAGGAAACAGATGCCCTAGCAACCAGCCAGCTTCTCTGTTACCGATGTCATGAAAAAGGGGCATAACCACCAGTTAAGGCGCCCTATTTGAACTCCCAGCACGTGTCCGTTAGTACCCAGTTGTCCTGTGCTTTTCCTACTGGTTATCAAACTCCTCAGCATTATCCTGCATGATTCTTCTGTGTATGACCCATTTCCTGTATCTTAGACCTTGCCTGATATTCTGACTCAGACTGGCTCCATGTGACTTTGCTCCACGGATCTCCTGTTTTTTTTCTTTGACAAAGTATTTTACCAGGAAGGATACATTGAGATTTCTCTCATTTTCAATTATGTCCTGGGTGGCGAGTATGTACCGTTAGGTGTCTTGCCCAAGGACACTTACTGGAGAGGTGCTCTTGCCGGTATTCAAGCCTGTGTCTCCACAGTCAGAGAGCAGTGATGTTACCTCTACTCCACCCAGCCGGTACCACACCTTCAGAATTTCCTGCATTTCTGTGTTTCTCATTGCCTGCACTGTATCCTGGGCCCATCCCTATATATACCCTGACAGAGAGTTTACACACAGCTACATGTAGCATGTGCTTTTTTGGTCTCCAGAGTAACCAACTCCTAACAGATTGGAAAAAATAATAATAGATGGGTGCTCCTTAAAGGGACACTACCACTTACATAAACTGTAACTATTACGTGTGCAATAGAAACAAAATCACCTTATAAAACACATGATGCTGTATTTCTTTCTTTCTTTGACGTAATTGTCATAAAAAGGGAAAAATATGTTTTTTTTCTTTTGATTCCATTTGGTGTATTTTTCCCATGATACAACATTTACCAAATCAAATGGTGAGTTTTACTTTGTGGCTGTGCTTTATCATACTGTATTTAACAGTTAATGAGATGGAGGAGGGAATGTTTAGATAAGGCTTCAAGAGTTCTTTTGTATTCTGCATGCTACTCCAGATAAGAGATGGCAGTTGAATGAGATAAGACGGGGACTTTAAAAGACTTCTAAGCTACCCCCTGGTGAGGTCCTTTGAATACATCCCACATAAGACAATGATTTGAGTCGGCTGCTTGACCTGTATACTCCATTCTATGGCCATTGCCCCAGAGTGAGGAGCATGTGATGTAAAGATACTGGGGGGGGGGGGCAGTTTACAATACAAATAAATAACAAAATAGTTGCACCCAGTGACACATATAGAGTCAAATATTTTCTTAACTAAACATACAAGAGAAATACAAAGCACGTGTATTGGGCAGACTAGATGGGCCGAAAGATTCTTATCTGCCGACATTTTTCTAGGTTTCTATGTAAGATATCAGCAACATAAAATAAGCAATCTAAGGACATTTCATTTTTTGGGTGGGAACGGCCCTTTAAAGTTTAAAGGTGTATCTTATGATGAAATCATCGCCTAGAGGGCACAGAAAAAAATAACACACTAATTAAATCAAATCTTATCTTAAAATATGTTTTTCACGAGTATTTTTCTGGTGTAATTGAACATTTTTCAGGAGCAAAAAAATTTGTGCATTTTTTTGGAAGCTATCAAATTTTAGGGTTGTATTAGGGGTAGGTTACTATTTGGGCTTATTTAAGGGTTAGGATTAATTTTAGGGTTAAGGTTACTTTTAGGGTTGGGGTTAACTTTAACCCTAAGATTCTGATCCATTTTTTTTAGGGAACAGAGTCTGCTCCTTCTTTTGACTACATCATTAGTACCAAGTGTTCCTATTAATTTAGAAACCGGAGATCTGCATTAAGGACTATTCTCCTGCTCTTTTCTCCCAATCCTTAGCATTGAGGCTCTGAGGTCCTAACGATCTGTAAATTTTCCAGCACAGTGTATACACTGAATTTCAAGCCCCAATTCCAAAATATAGTAACTACATATAAATAATCAAGGACACAATAATAAAGCAATATCTCTAGTTTTACAGTACCTTATACGATTTTGGAACCTGTATCAATTGTTCTCTATTTTATAATACATTTTCGGATACCACTCTTGGGGGTTCCATTAGGGCTTTTCAAATTTTAGGAGTATGGTGGTAAACTTAGGAGTTGGGCTGCAACTAACGATTATTTTTATAATTGATTTATAGGGCCGAAACAACTAATCGATAATGAAACTAGTTGTCAACTAATCTCATTATCGATTAATCGGCTGTCGATTAACTGATGTGTACAGCACACACTGTTTAGAGTCAGACTGAGTTAAATGTTGTAACCTCAGATTCTGCTTCATCCTGTGCCACCACCTCAACCTGCCTGTCACCCTGTTTGGTCTGGAGCTGCCATTCTTGCCATTTGGTCCGGTCCCTTCCCACAAACTCCCTCCCACACTTAGATCCAGTTTTTTTGCCCAAACCCAGTCCCTCTCTCACATTTGGGTCAAGTCCCTTGAACAAGCTCACGCCCTTCCACCTCTGGATCCTCTTCCCGCTTAGTTTGTTCATGAAATTATTGTAAAGGGACACTCTAATAAGCTAAAGTGGTCAGGCTGCATGGAGTGTCCCCCTTCTCACCTTGATTTCCTGCCGACATCATCATGTCTATCTTAGCGCTTGTCGCAGCGTTTATTTGGTGAGAAAGCAGATATGGGCTTAAGCTGCATATGCAGCATCAATCCATCACTGTGACCAGGTATTCGTGTACCTTTTTTGTGTGTGAAAATATGCAATTTGAGGAAGTCTTTCTTTTATCCGATGAATCGATTAATTGATTTATGAAAATAATCGTTAGTTGCAGCCCTAATTGATTAGTTGGCAGATTCTTTTTCCAATCAGTCAATTCATCATTCATTCATAAAGTACAATATTTTTGTTTACTTAAAAGGAGCACTAAGTAAAAATCAATCCCTCCCTTTCCACCATTTTTTCTTGCACAATTTGTGTATTTTACATTACTTTCATACATACAAAGGGAAATTGCGTAACTCGCATTAACTTGGATACTTTTCACAAACAAGGTACTAGAGTACCTGCTTAGAGTGATGGATTGATGCTGCGTGTGTAGCTCCGCTCACGCATATGTCTGTATTCACACTGAACGAATGCTGTTATGAGCACTTGGGTAGACATGATAATGTCAGCACAAACGCGGAGTGAGAATGGATGGGGGTACTCCACGCAGCCTGAACATTTTAATAAGCTAATTTAATCAGGGTGCTTAGAGTGTCCCTTCAAAATAATATCATGAACAAACTGAGTGGGGTGAAGGACTGGAGGTGGGAGAGTGTGTTTGGGCAAGAGACCAGATTTGAAAGTGGGATGGAGTTTGGGGGAAGGGACCAGATCAAAGAGAAGGATGGCAACTCCAGAATGGAGAGAGGTAGGCAGGGAGGGTGGGGTGATGGCACAGGACCCAAGTAAGGTATAACCACAAGCAGTGCAGCTCCTCCAACCAGTGGCAGTGCCCCATGGTCTGCGCTATAGTTCTGCTATTGTAAACTAAATAAAAACAAACTGGTTATGTCTCCCATAACCTTACAACAAAATCATACTGTGTAAAGCAGCTGGCACGTCTTCTCCAATCAGTTGAGACGTAGCACCTGAGATTATTACGTTTAACTCAGCCTTGCGCTTGTGCTGTTCACAAGGTGATTAATCGAACAACTGATTAATCGATAATGAAATAGTTGACCACCAATTTCATTATCGATTAGTTGTCGATTAGGTTTTTCTGCCCTGTTTAGGAGCCAACTGTATGTTTTATCATGAGCCAGGCAAAGTTTTATCTGGAATAATCCAAAAAATGTAGGAGCAGAGGTAAATGCTTGGTGAAATAATGGTTTACTATACCTATGAGGCATCCAAAACAAAAACTGTTTTTTTGTTTAATAATGTAATTATATAGATAATGTATCTTGGAATGAAGCACTTTGTGTCAGAGCCCCAGGGTGGAAAACTCTTTACGTGAAGCAGCCCCGCTTTGATGTGCGTCTCCTTCATTCCTTCCTCTTTTCAAACACCTCTTCAAGTGTCAGGATTCAAATGCAAACCATTTGATGTGATGTTTTTTTTCTCTATTCATAGGCTAGGGTCAAACGAACGCATTATTCGCAGCAACAGCGAAAAAGTGCGTTCGAACGCATGGACATATTTTTTCACGGAATGCGCGAAAACGGTCAGACGACGCATTTTCGTGCGTGATTTTTTTACGGATCGTCAATAAAACACTTCTTGCGTCTAGATGTTATGTAGGCTGGACATTAGCAACGTCTGACATCTCCTAATCACGCACACATGCCGCTATGCCAATGCAGCGCACTCTGTACGTCAGTACTAGCGGTTCTCGAAAAAATGTGTTAATTTTCCACTTGCGTTGCGTGGCCGGACTTTCCTGCGGCCGTACTTTGTATATTGGCTGTCATTGCGCGTCGTTTGCTGCTACTGCGGCCGTGATTAAGTGTGCCTAAACGCACGTTAAAAATGCATTAGTCTGACCCCAGCCTTAAATCTGAAATAAGTTATTCCCAAAGATGTAGTTGAAAAGCTGGGAAGGATGGCCGGATACCTTCTGGTCAAATGATTTGTTATCATAAATTGATGTGTTAGTGCTATGAACAAAACTATTGCTTTAATTTTTTATTATTATTATTTTTTAGTCCTTCCCCACTCCAGAGTTCTTATTCTAGATCCCAATATTGGTCTTCTCCACCTCTCATGTTAAATAACTTTTATGGAGAAGACGGAAGCACCGTGTCCCCAGTCTCCACCAGTACATTCTGGTGTCAGACATCAACATTGAAAGTTAAAGTACATATGCTGCAATTAATTAAAATGGTTAATACAGTCTGTATAGTGTATGGCAAACAAATAGCATTGTGTGTGTATAATATAAAGGTAGGCTCCGGATGATAGCTACACTCTTACGGTGCTGTTCCGGTTCCCACCTCGATGTCCAGCTCCACAGACCCATAGCCACTCCCTTCAGCATCCTTGATAACCCCAGGCATGATGGAATTAACCACGGGAATGTCTTTTTATCCCTCTGCTTGCCATCCTAATTGTCTTACCTTCTTATTCACTGTGTGCCGTGACCTATGTTGCTCCCCTTTATCCTGTGATGTGACCTCCTGTGCCTCCTGCGCGTTATCCGCCTCCCGGCTCACTTCTTAGGGCAGAAGCATGTTGAAATTTCGTGTAGATGGCAGGGGCAGGTATGTATCGAAGCTATGCAAACCGTTTAATTCGGAAGGCCCTTTCCTGCACGTGTGCACAGGATGGATCTGAAACTCCAGCCCAGGTGTTTGTTTAGTTACAAACCCCCCCCCCCACGAGGACAAGGTGATGGAGGCAGTGCTGCATTGCAGTATTTAATGCTACAGACGCTGCTCGACTCACGGCATTTGGATATTGGCCAGAATCATTTATTAATGTGTTTTTTTTTTCTTCCCAGTGCAAGTTTGCCACGTCTCTGAGCTTATTTAATATTATTTTACTATATTGTATATAGTACAGATTCCGCAGCGCTGTATGCCGACTCTCAGCTCTGTGTGCTACAATGTGCTTATTTTTTTTTTTTTTTTTTTTGTAACATCATGAAAAAGTGAAAAAGAAACATACCGAGTTGCTTGAAGAAAATTTTTTTTTATCTACTTTCCCGTCAATTTAGAACCGGTCAATTTTTCATGGTGGTTTATCTTTTCATGGACTATATGTTCTGTTCTTATATACATTGTAGCAAAGTAGAGAGTTGGAATGGATCACAATAATAGTCTTGAGAGCTACAGGTTTGATGAGGTTTGTTGGTCCTGGTTTTATTTATTTGACTAGTAGCGTTTTAATTTATTTAAAAAAAAAATGTTTTGCCATTTTCTTAAACTTTTATTTTAATGAACCTATATTGGTCTAAGATTAGTACTGATGTTACCTGGGGTGCCTACTGCTGCCATTCAGCTCAAACTCTGCAACCCCCCCCCCCAGATGTTTATTTCCTACAGTTTCTTGAATTCTTTGAATGCATTAGATGGCCAGAGAATCCTGGGAGTTGTAGTTCAGAAACATCTGGGTGGGCCAGAGTTTACGATCGCTGGTTTAAAATGTTAGTGTTCAGTATTTTTAAATCTTGTTTTGGAGTACTCCTGATATGATCCTCTCCAGCTGTATGAAGGGAAAGAGCCTGGTTGTAGAAATCCAGGAGCCAGATAGCCAATGGCTCCAACGATTTTGCCACTGGCTCCTAAATGGTGAGATCATTCAATATAAATCGATAGACAAAAATATAGCCCCAAAAATATGGAGTTGGCTCCTGGCTCGCTGCCATGACGTTTGTGCCTTGTTGATATTGGGGTGTTCATTTGGGTCGAATGTGTCATACAAATCATGTGTCCTTCTTTTTATGTTTCAGAGCTTCTTCTTTTCTAGATAGTTCATTTTCAGTGTAAAACAGCATTTATTACCCCTTGAAAGTGAGTCCATGTGATTTTGGTGGTTCCATGTCAATATGTATGAGCACATTTTTTTTCTTCAGGCACTAGGTAACTGCCTGCTATACATTTTATCAGGAAGGATACATTGAGATTTCTCTCGTTTTCAAGTATGTCCTGGGAGGCGAGTATGTACCGTTAGGTGTTTTGCCCAAGGACACTTACTGGAGAGGAGCTCCTGGGGAGCGAACCCATGTCTCCACAGGCTCTCTCCACGCAGAGCAGTGATGTCACCTCTACTCCACCCAGCCAGTAAACTTGGAGGTGTTACTCACTCCATCTTAGATTAGATGCCTTGGATACTGATATTATACACATATAATCACTTTAAGAGGGAAAGAACATGTATTGGGATGTACAGATGTATAACAGAGCTGCACAGGCCCTCTACAACTCTTGTTTCCATCCTATGTCCATTTATCTGTATCTCGTTCCCTTTATTTATTGTAAAGCGCTGCGGAAACTGTTGGCGCTATATAAATGATGACAATAATAATAACTCTTTATTTTCTCTCTTTCAATGAGACTGCAGACCAGGAATCTCAAACTTAGGCCCCAAGATGTTTTTGAACTACAATTCCCATGATTCCCTGACCATCTATTGCATTCAAAGCATTCTAGGACTTGTAGGCCATCAGCATCTGGGGGAGGGGCAGATTATGAGATCCCTGCTCTAGACTATAATAAATGTTGTTAGAAATTGATTGGTGCACGTAAAATACTTTACTCTCATTCTTAATTACATTTTATTATTGCCACCTAAAAGATCTGGGTATACCTTACTTTCTGACCCCGCCTCTTACGACATTCCCTAAAATGCAAGTCGTTTGAAATGCTGTCAGGTGTGTTTATATTATTTTTCTGTTTGGGGTAGTAAAACAGTAAAAAGTAAACGGCAAATAAAAATGAAGGAAAGAGCTGCTCACATGCACTTACAATCTAGTGGAGTCGGCACTGTAGGAAAGCAGGAAAATTCTTTTAATTCCAGTTGAGATATGGATGCAATTCGGGCCTGTAATAGATAGGCGTTATGGAACAATTGATTCTGATTCTGATGCTGCTACAAAGCACAGCGCTTGAGCTTTGCGGCAACTTCAGAATAGGGCCCTGGGTTTGTTCAGCAGAAGGGCTTTTTTAAAAACAAAGTTTACATCTGAGAGGAAAGCCGAGCTTATACTATAATATATTTCAGTAGGTGTCATCTCCCCCACTTGAGTTTTACTACTTTTTTATTTTATTTTGTGATATGCTCATATACACCCCACATTACTGTGCGTTTTACTACTATGGAGCTCTGTGGTACGCTCATGCACACTGCATAGTTTTATTGCTGTGGAGCTCTGTGGTATGCTCATGTACACTGCTTATTCGTTTCATTGCTGTGGAGCTCTGATACGCTCATGTACACTGCATATTCGTTTCATTGCTGTGGAGCTCTGTGATATGCTCATGTTCACTGCATATTAGTTTTATTGCTGTGGAGCTCTGATACGCTCATGCACACTGCATATTAGTTTTATTGCTGTGGAGCTCTGTGATACGCTCATGCACACTGCATATTAGTTTTATTGCTGTGGAGCTCTGTGATACGCTCATGTACACTGCATATTCGTTTTATTGCTGTGGTGCTCTGTGATACGCTCATGCACTCTGCATATTAGTTTTATTGCTGTGGAGCTCTGTTATACGCTCATGTTCACTGCATATTAGTTTTATTGCTGTGGAGCTCTGATACGCTCATGTTCACTGCATATTAGTTTTATTGCTGTGGAGCTCTGTTATACGCTCATGTTCACTGCATATTAGTTTTATTGCTGTGGAGCTCTGTGATACGCTCATGCACACTGCATATTAGTTTTATACCTGTGGTGCTCCGTGATATGCTTATGCATTAGTTGGTTTTCATTGCTGTCTGTGGAGCTCTGTGATAGCTCTATGGGGGAGGGGCAAATCCTGTTTTTTTTTTTTTTTATACTTTATTTGCCCTCCCAATTTATTTGGCCACCTATAAAAAAAAAATAAAGATTTATTTGCCCCCCCTTCCCCCGAATTAAATAAACAGTCAAAAGATAAAGTATAGATTTTTTAAAATATCTCATTCTGGAAAGGGCAAGCAAATAAATCTCTTATCGTTTTGGGGTTTAATTGGAGAGAGGGGCAAATAAAGTCACTGACACTGACAGTTTGTTTTTTTTGCTGCGTAACAAAGGCAAGGGCAATTTATTTGGCAAAATAATTTCTATTGGAGAGAGTTTTTTTTTATTTTTATGAAGCGGGAGTGATCAGATTGATTCAATCAGTGTTAGGCCCCGTTCACACTGTGCGATTTATCGCGTGGATTTTGCCGCGACATCGCAGCAAAATCCACGCGACGTCGCGCTGTGTAGCTTTTCCAATGCATTTCAATGGAGCTGTTCACATCGTGCCGCGCGATGTTGCGCGATGTCGCATGTCGCGGGTCGCAGTAGCATGTTGCTGGTACATGACCCTTTTTTTGCGATTTGCTATCTGCGATTTTGCGATTTGTATTGGTGGTGCTTTGCAAAAATTGCACAAAACTATGTCGCGAATATGAAAATCACGCGGAGAATCGTGCGATTTTCAAATCGCACAGTGTGAACGGGGCCTTACTCACACAAAGTCAGGCTCATCCGGTGTCCCTGGGCTGGTCTGGTGCTAGCAGGCAGCTGCTCATCTCCTTCAGTCCTCCACATGTCTACAAGCTAGATCCGGCCTGCATTTTCTACAGCCTGCTCTTTTAGGGAGCGGCCGTGAGAACTGCCAGGATGGGGCATAACAGGGCTGGGCGGCAGACGTCACACTGTGCGCCCTCTGATGTCATCAGAGGGGGTGGCCAGTCGCCATCATGGATCTGCTCCGGGCCTAGGTAGACCACACCGCAGCCAAAAATACAGGCCACAACCGGAACGGAGATGAAATCAACATCATGATGGCAGGTATTCCTGGTGTCACCCGGGTGTGGCCCGCACCCCCCTTGTGACACCACTGCTATGCTTTGTTATACTATAACCTATAGCTTGTATGGGAGATGCTATTGTGACCCCAGCAGATGGAGAATTAGTTACAGCTCGTTCTCCATCTGCGTCTGATGTTATTCTGAAAAGAATAAAGTTTCTTCTGTTGTGTGATGCGCTTCAGCACAATCACATAATACATTGCTTTAACCCCCCATTTAATCCAATACTCACCTTTAGAACCCACAGGGTGAGAGCGTCGCGGTCCTCCACTTCTTCATGCCGCAGCAGAAGTACGCTGGGAACAAATAGTTCACATTGTGCCTCCTCATATCACTCCACCGCCTGGCCAGAGCTCATTAGCATGAGCTCGTGTACGGTCTTCATGGAGTCCTATGGACTCCAGGAGCTCATAACACCTGCAGAGCTTAGCGTTGCTGGTGTTACCATTTAACACCCACAAAGTATTATGTGTGGAGCTGCAGATGAAGCTGCTCCTTCGTAATATGGGTGCTAAATGGCTGGCACTAATGGGAAAAGGCAGGTGCTCAGGTTTTCCATTAGCGTCTGCCATTTAACACCAGCATTGGAATAGTGCCCCCAGTGTAGACTATAAATGGTGTCAGCAGTGGTTCTGCTCATGTCTTAAAGGGCCACTACCACCAAAAAATGAAATGTTCTTATTTTGTTTATTTTATATGTGCTATGTTTTCTCTTGTATTTTTAGTTAGATATTTTACTCTATATGTGTCACTGTGTGCTTTCATTGTGTGATCTTTTGTGATCACTATGCACTAGTGAGTGTTGCACGTTTCCCTTTGGCATTCCCATTTTAGCGTGAGATTCTGGGGCAGGCACTACTTCAGCACCTTGCCCCGGAACCATGCGCTACTCGCAGTGATATTCGCGGTAGCGCTGCCGCGAGTATCACCTCCTGGAGTCCATAGGAGGGTTGGGCTGCTTGGTCACAAGATCACGCAAAGCCTCTAGGCGATCGCAGAGAGATAATGGAGACTATTTGTCCCCAGTTTCACTCTGCTCCTGGCAGCAGGAAGCAGCGGGTCGGGCCACCTTTCTCGTCGGTGGGAAGCAATGCAATTATTTCAGTAGCAGAATAAAAACAAAGAGCAGCATGTGTTTTATAAAGTGGTTTTGTTTGTAATGCACAAGTAATCTAGTTACAGTTTATGTAAGAGGTAGTGTCCCTTTAACCACTTCGCTGCTGAGGACGCGCTCAGCGCGTCCTCAGCAGTCCCGCTGGTGTGCTGAGGACGCGCTGAGCGCGTCCTCACATTGGGGTCAGCGTTCGGCCGGGTTCCGGCCGATCGCTGGCCCCTCCGGTGCGGGCTGACATCCTGGATGTCAGCCCGGCATCCGGACCAGCAGCCGCCAGAATTAGGTGTCATCGCGGGGGCGCGATGACACCTAATTCAGGCGCCCCCCCCGCATGTGCGGAGGAGGCGCCTGAAAGGGAGGGGGGAGGTCCTTCGGACCTCTCTCCCTCCCGATCGGCGGCGCACAGGGGGTTAACCCAGGCATCATTTGGAAGGGCACAGCCTGCCCTTCCAAATGATGCCTGGCATTAACCCCTGGGGAGCTGGATCGCGAATCGGCGCTGAAAAGCGCCGGTTCGCGATCCTTTCCCGGAGCTGGCCGACATCTTGGATGTCGGCCAAGCCTCCGGGAACTCCCCCAGAGGACTGGCGTCATCGTGCGTAGCACGATGACGCCAGTCCTAGACTTAACCCCTAACTGCCATCAACTGTGGAGATAGGGAGTTCATTGGAACTCCCTATCTCCCGATCCGTGGCAGCTAGGGGTTAAATTTTGGTATCGTTGGATCGGCCAGAGCATGGCCGTTCCAACGATACCAAACACTACAGTGAAAAATTTTGTTAAAAAAAAAAAATGAAAAATAAAAATAAAAAAAATTAAAAAAAAAATTAAACACTTTTTTTTTATTTTTTTGGGTTTGTTAATGCAGCAATATTGTTCCCATTTCAATTATAATGTGAACAATGATGCTGCACTAACGATTTTTGTATGCGGTGCGTTTGTTAAAAATAGTGTCATTTTCCCCAAAAAAAAATGTAATGAGACCCCATCTCTAATTTTTTTAACAAGCGCACCCCATACAAAATATAACCGCAATTGCTCGCATGTTAAAATGTGGAAAAAAACACTTTACACATTGTAAATTATTGAAAATACATATTTTATTGCATTTTTTGTTATAATATACAGACGTATACATATAATAATGACATATTATGAATCTACCGAGTCTGACGGAAAGAA
This sequence comes from Leptobrachium leishanense, assembly GCA_009667805.1. Classification (NCBI taxonomy): domain Eukaryota; kingdom Metazoa; phylum Chordata; class Amphibia; order Anura; family Megophryidae; genus Leptobrachium; species Leptobrachium leishanense. Next base: position 170,931,484 of record CM019064.1, read on the forward strand.
CGATATATAATATGTCTGGGTCATATACTAAAATAAGCCTTCAAAACACGTTTAAACATGATGCGCAAAACAGGTAAAAATGACCTCAGCATAGGGGCGGGAAAAGCCTCAGCAGCGAAAGGATTAAGTACCAAGCTTGTGAAATCCAAGGGTTCAGGTAGCCATGGGCTCCTAGATCCATGCTGTGTATTGTAACATGAAAACACGAGGGAATTGCGTGCATCTCCTGGTCACAACCCACAATTAGATGGGTGCCTCATGTTGTGTCTCTGTATGAGGACAGGAGGTGTGTTTGTAGTTCGGCTTTAGTGATAGCATCAGAGAACCAGTACAAGAGCAAGCATTGCTCCCTTCTGTAATTAGTACCTTTCAGAGAACTGATATGAAGGCTGGATTCTATTTTAAGAAATGTGTTTGTGCACTTAAATCCTGAGCAAGTCATCACATCAGCTAATTTTAGACTGCTCTAATTGCGTCTGCTCCTTGTGCCTGGTATTTAAACACATGATTGCAGGCGCTAAACAGAAACTCTTATGTTGTTAATGCAAGTAGATATATATAGCAACACACTGTAAAAATATAATTGGCACAATTTGGATCTTCAAGGGACATCACAGTGGTTTGGTTAAAATCATTGTGTCAGCCTGCTGTGTATCGGCCTAAGCTAAACCATGAAAGGATTTATGCAGATACCAACACCCAGATGTGAAGAAACAGCTCCTGTTTCCTTAAACGGGGGTAACCCAAAATTGGTAACAAAAAACAAGACCAAGGATACAGAGTACCTTAAATAAAAAAATAATTAATCTAAAACATAACATTTAATAATAGAATTAAGATCTACAATTAAACCACAGACAAACAACGCTCTACACTAGCACCTACTTGAAAATTATGTAGTTAAGCTCTATTTAAAACTTTTATATGTACAGTTGCACTCCTTGCTCTACGCGTTTCGCCGTAACTGGCGCTCTCAGGAGCTTCAGCAGATTGACTTGTAAACAAAGAATAAAGAGGCTCGTTATTCTTTGTTTACAAGTCACTCTGCTGAAGCTCCTGAGAACGCCAGTTATGGCGAAACGCGTACAACAAGGCATGTAACTGTACATTTAAGTTTTTTACAGCCTAGCTACTAATTAGCAAGTAGGTGCTAGTGTAGAGGTCTCTCAGCACTACTTGTTGGAAATTAAGATATGTTTGGAGGAAATACTCATGCCTTTCTAGTACCCAGCTTCAAGTGCCAAATGGAATAATCAAGGTTATCTCTGATTTCCTACTATCATATTTTTGCAGACCCTAGAAGGCTCACGTTCCTATCTTTTAAGGTTAAATACTTTTCCATATAGGCTGCTTTATATGCCATGGCAATACATGACTCCTCACATAGCGTGGAGACTGTGGGCCCTATTACATTCTTCACGCAAACGTTAATGCGTGCGCAAAAACGCATTAATGCGAGGGGCAAAGCCCTTTGCGCTGAACGTCGTGTTACAATCTCAGCGCAATAAATATACGTCTAGCGCGGGTGAACCTGCGCGAACGCTGCGAGAGCTTACCGTACTTTGCGCGTCCTATACTTAACATTGTGAGCGCAAATGCGTTTGTGCGCTGGTACGCGGATGGTATTACAATCTATGCGCAGTTTGTAACGCACAGCCTTTGCGCGCATAATTTTAGCAACTCTTAAAAGCTGGTGTTAAAGGCAAATCTGATGGACCTGGCCGAAACCAAATACACCAGCCCAAGAAAAAATACAGCAAAGTATAGTTACACATTCTACTGAAACCAAACCAATAAATTTGAGTAGTTGTGCGTGTTTTTTTTTTTTGATACAGCATATATGCGCAGAAACTTAACGTGAGACAATTAAGGTTCTTGATTCTGATTGGCCGAATAGCGTTAAAAAAACAGTCCGCACACTGATTTCTGCATGCAACGTTGCTGCGCGTGCGTTTTTTGTGCGTCAGTTTTCCGCTCGTTATTTATTGTAATACCAGCCTTGATTTACGATCGTTAACGTTTAATGCTTCGTGCAAAAATCCACGCGTTTACCGTGTGTTTTTGCATTAAGAATGTAATCGGGCCCTGTATCTTTTATCAGCATTTATTTGAAGCTCTTTTGAGCCTGTCTTGTGAAATAGTTCTTTTGTCTGTGGTTTAATTTTGAATTTTAATTGTATTATTAAAGGCTTTGTTTTAGATTAATGAATTTTTTGAATAAGGTACACTGTATCCTTGGTCTTGTTATTTGGTTAAAATGATTATTTCCCTAATTTATATTCATTATTTATTTCGTATGATTAACAAGCTATTCCCATTTAAGAGAGGAGTCTGCAGACTTCTCTCATCTGATATTATGAACGCGTATTAGATCACTATCCTCACAGAAGCAGGATGGACCATCTTGTTTTTCCCAGTGGAATGTTGTCTTTTTAAAATGTGTTTTTATACAACGAAGCCCTCTTAGAGATGTATTTAGGCTTGGTGTTGCCCTAGTCTCTTAGAATTCTGCTGCGCCCACCCCACATCATATGAAAACCAATGGTAAATATTCCCGAATCCCAACTGGTCAGGACTATTTATTGCAAGAAAAATGGAATTTAGAAGAGAATCAAAATCTTATTTAACCATGTGATTTCTAACAACAGTTATAGTTTAGAGACTTATTCGCACACCCCAAATATATTGGATCTCTAAAACAATGGACATTAGGAAAAAATGCTTCCTGCCCAATTTGCTACCTTAGGTCCTGGCCTAGCCGCCTAAACACGATTGCAGCCCTGAATTTTATGAAGTGACTCTCTTTCTCACATGTATACCCATGTTCTTCCTCACGGGAATGCAGTGTTTGTCTTTCATCTACAGTATCTGTACTAAGGGCCATATTACATAGTTGGTGCTAACTTAACCAGAGCTGTTGTAAACTTCCCAGAGCCATTATAGCCTATGGAGCTGTTAGGTTAACAATAGCTCTGGTTAAGTGAGCACCAAGTTTGTAATATAGCCCTTTAATGGCTCTGGTAAGTTTACAACAGCTCTGGTTAAGTTAGCACCAGCTTTGTAATATGGCCCTAAATGTATAGCTGAGAAAGTTCCCAGTCACATTGTTAACCAGTTTTTCTATTTCTTTATATCACAGCCACAATGAGCGTTTCACCACTCTTTTGCACCCAGTGACTGGACAGATTCCAAAGGAGACTGGGAATCCGGGGTGAGTATGAGTTTTCTACTCTAAAGGGGTTATTCAGAGAGAACCGATCTGGGCCCGAAATGTCACCGAACAGGGAATTTCCTCATACGGTGACATTTCAGGACCATTCGGCTATTCAGAGAGCAGGCAGTTCGCCGAATTTTGGCAAACTGCCAGCCAGTACTCTGCCTGTTCGACAGCAGTGAAAAACCCCATAGAGAAGCAATGGTTAATCTATTCAGAGAACACCCAACAGCAGTGAAAAGTTGCTGAAGTGCCCTGCTGTTCGGTGGTTTCATTCGTCAGATTTATTCAGACGAACCCCATAGGCTTCAATGTTAAAGATATTCCCCTTTAATTCAATAACTAATAAACCGTTTATTATTTTAATCTGCAGTAAAAAGTCTCTTTACTTTTTTTTTAGGATCCTTTAGGCATTTTTTTGGATTTTTTTCGGCAAAATTTGTTTTCCATTTTTTTTTTCTCTAAATCGTTTTTTCTATAACAGACCTTTTTATTATCATTCATAGGATCTTATATGTAAATTCCAGGCATTTTTGTTCAGTAGTTTTTTTGCAAACGTTTCAATTTTGAAACTTGCTTGCTGTTCTTTTTTAAAAAAAATTATCTCGTTCGTCAGCTTGTCGGCTTTTTCCAGCAGCTGGTCTGATCTGTGATCGTCGGCTTTTTCCAGCGTGTTCGGCGTGGTTTTTCCAGCCGGTTTTCGGTGGGTGTTCAGTGGGTTTGCGTCAGGTTTGCAGCTGATTTTTCCTCCACTCCAGAGACCCTGCGGTGAATGCTGAATTCACCGCAAGGGGATCTTTGATTCCCCGAAGTGCGAGGAATAAGAGAGCACCGAAATGTTGGCGACATTTCGGTGCTCTCTGAATAACCCCTTAAATCAGTGACGAAATGAGGGTGAAATGGAACAATGGCACAAAAGGCAGGGTATTACTGAATAGAATAAAAGCATCTTAATACTCATTTTTCTTCATCTTTAAAAAAACCTGCTGGTGTACTTTGACAATTTATATTTGCTGATTATGTGCCATCCGATGAATAGGTTGGAAATCGCTGAAAATCACGGCTGTAAACGGAAAATCACCAGCTGGTCAGTTGATATAAATATAAACAAAAATAACCAGCGCCAACAATAACATATAATAATAATAATAAAATGTAAATCAGACACCCATGCCTTTCATCACTCTGTTGCTGAAATTTCCACCGCCGATATGTACTCCAAATTACACCCAAAAGGTGTTGCGCTCAGTGAGGAACCAGAGAATTACCTTATTTTTATGATCCTTGTAATAATTAATTGCCTTTTTGTTTGGGGTTTGCAGGTTGCGGGACATCTAGACAAATTGTGTAGGTGGGAAGTAATGCACATAGCCAAATAAAGAAGCCGGAAGTAAGGTGAAATGCGTTTTGGCTGCCGTTGTTGTAAATCATTTTAATAAATATATTTATTTATCTACCAACCCATGGACTGCAAGTTCTCTGTCTAGTTGCGTAGGTTTTTTTTTGTTTTAAGTTGTGACGGGAATAGAAGTAACTTCTGTGCTCTGTGAATAGAGCCATTTAAAGGCTCAGAATTGCGTTAAGTGGACAATTCAACATTTATATCTATATCTGTATCAAACAAATTGCGCTATGCGTCCTATTTTTACTCTGAGGATATCGAACGGAAAGTGAAAACAAGAAGTTGATCTAAAGGGGCTGATGGACGGCCAGCTCCATAAGTGTGATATATAGAGCCTGGACATGGCTTAGAATGATGTGAGTGGGACCAATTGGATTTTCCTTTCTCTCATTGTTATTTTATTGGGATACTCTATCAGGGTTATTCAAAGAGATCCGAATTGCTTAAAGGAAGGTAACCGAACGCTGAAAATCAGCATTCGGTTACCTTTCTTGGCCATTCGGTTATCCAGAGAGCAGGCAATTCGCCAAATCCTGGCGAATTGCCTGAACATACGGTGCCTGTTCGGTGCCTGTTCGAGGGCAGTGAAAACCCCATGAAAAAGCACTGTTTCGGCTATTCGGCTATAAAATTATGCAGTAAAGAGTCTCTTTATTTATAGATTTTTTGGGATGTTTTAAGCATTTTACCTATTTTTTTTTATTATTTTTTTTAAAAGTCTGATTTTTTTTTTTGATTTTTTTTTTTTTTTTTTTTTTTTTTTTTTAAGTTTACTTATTTTTTCTGTAACATCATTCTCTGGACCTCATATGCAAATTTCAGACATTTTCGCTCAGTAGTTTCTTTGCAAACAGCGTTTCACTTTTCAAACATTCATACAAACTGTTTTCCTAATTTATTCACTTCCCGGTCTCGGCTTTTTCCGGCAGCTTCGCTACGTGTGATCGGCTCCTGCTCGGGTTTTTCCGTGGTTTTCGGCAGGTTAATCCAGAAGTTTTTGAGGGTTTTCGGCGTGCATTCGCTGGGTTTTGTGGTTCGTTTTTGTCGGGTTTGCAGCAGCTTTTCCCTGCAATTCGGGGACCCTGTGGTGTTTGCTGAATACACCGCAGGGTCGCCGAAATGGGATTGGCAAAAGGAACCGAATTGAGGAGAACGAAGAGGCACCGAACGTGCGGTGACTTTTCGAATCTCTTTGAATAACCCTGCTAGTGTTTATTTTTTTAAAAGTTTTTAGGTCTGATTATATACAGATATTGATCATAAGAATGAATAAGGTAATTCTCTGGTTCGTCACGAGGCGCAACAATTTTTGGGTGTATTGTTTGACATAACCCTGTCTCTCCCTCTGTTCCAGGTCTGACATGAACGCTGAGGCCGGAGGGAAACGCCCTACAAGTTTAGCTAGCGAAAGCACCTCTTACAACATGGTTTCTGATGCTTCTCCAGACATGCCGAGCATCAGGGTAAAAGCTTTATTCAGGCGCTAAACGTTATGCAGACCCTGTGGTATCACCATCAGTATATAGGGCCTGCAGTCAGTTCTTACATGGTATTGAATAGCCTAGCATTGCTTTGTTTCTGCCACACAAAAATATGTATATTGATACTCTAGGGTTAAAATGAAGGGGAGGGAACTAAAAGGTTAAACATTAACCCCTTCAGACCCTCTCCACACACCCCACCCATTTTAACCCTTTAGTTGGTATAAAAACCGTTTGATGATGCCTGCTAGATTCCTGCAAAGCCTCAACTGTCACATGACAGCAAGCACATTGAGAGCCATTGGATAGAAAAGAGTCCCTATCGTGATGGGGATAGTGCTGAAGGGGTAAAGAGGGGTATGCCTTTAAAGCTTAGTGTTATTTTAAAAGTAATTTAAAATACAAAATATAAATTGGGCTTGTTTGATAGGTGATACACCCTGTATACGTGTTAGCGTTTTTCACTGTCACAGTAGTATCACAGGAAATATTTGCTTAATTTATTGTGGCTCATATTCGGTGCCATTTGGCCTGTGGCTTATATGCTCTGTTTCTTGAAGCCATCGAGACCATCCAAGAAGGGAATAGCATTTGGAAAACGGTCCAACTCTATGAAAAGGAATCCGAATGCTGAGGTGACGAAAACAGGATGGCTTTACAAACAGGTGGGTGACAAGCATCAGTAGAGTCTTAATGATCTTCAGTCTTACTGATCATCCCACAAATTACATCTGTGTTTTCTGTTGTACCCATTCTTCCTTTACACAATCTTACACATTCACATCAGTCTTTTGGTCCTTATCCCTCTTAGAAACCTATCCTGTAGGCCAGTGTTTCCCAAACCTGTCCTCGGAACCCTCAACCAGGCCAGATTTTGCAGATCACCTTGGGGAAATGCAGACTGAATCCTGCAATCACTGAGCAGCAAATCATATCACCTGTGCTGTGCTTCAGATATCCTGCAAACCTGGTGAGGTGGAGGGTCCTAAGGACAGGTTTGGGAAACCCTGCCCTAGGCTGTGCGATTCTTCCCAAGCTTCTTGTCTCTTGTCTTAATCATTTAAGAATCGCTTGATATGCCAGTGAGTCATCGAGTTTTATATTATTAATCCAACCACATATTTTTCAACTACAACATCACTATACATTGTAAGTGGGGTCCTTAACAAGCCTCACAGTGTGGGTCTCACTGGCTGTAACACAGCTACCAAGCAAATACTGTGGTGTCTTTCAGTAGAGTTGAAAGTATGACCTGTATGGTATGCAAAACCTAATAATTTGAAAATGACATGTTACAGCATATTGTGTGCACATCTTTCACACATGTCATATGCCATGCAGACTGGGTTATTCAAAGAGGATCGAAAAGTCGTCGCACGTTCGGTGACTTTTCGTTCTCTTCAATTCGTTGCGATTTGGCAATTCCATTTCAGTGATCCTGCGGTGTATTCAGGAAGCACCACAGGGCCGTCGTAGTGCAGGGAAAAGCCGCCGCAAACCTGCCAAACACTCCCCGCAAAACCCGGCGAATGCACACGACACCCGCAAAAACATCTGGATTAACCCCGCCGAACACGCCGAAGGAACCCAAGCAGACGCCAATCACAGCGCACAGCAGCCGCCGAAAAAACCCGACACCGCAGACAAATGGAGTTAAAAAAACAAAAAAAAAACAGTACGCTTGAATGTTGAATGAAGTGAAACTACAGAATGAAAATGTCTGGAATTTACATATAAGATCCAATGAATGATAATAAAAAGGGCTGTTACAGCACAGAAAAAAGAAGAAAGTATAACTAAAGAGACTTCATACTGCAGAATATTATAAACAACGGTTTATTAGATATTGAATTAAAACGGGAATATTTTTAACATTGAAGCCTATGGGATTCGCCTGAATAAATCTGCCGCATGAATCCACCGAACAGCAGGGCAATGCGGCAACTTTTCACTGCTGGTTTTTGTTCTCTGAATAGACAAAGCATTGCTTCTCTATGGGGATTTCACTGCCCTCGAACAGGCACCGAACAGGCACCGTATGTGCAGGCAATTCGCCAACATTTGGCAAACTGCCTGCTCTCTGGATAGCCGAATGGCCAGGAAAGGTAACCGTACGCTGAATTTCACTGTCCGGTTACCTTTCGGCCAAAATTCGGATCTCTTTGAATAACCCTGAGAGCCTCCCGTGTACATGGAAAAGCACCATTCAAATGATACAGTTTGTGATTCACTTAGAATAATGTATACATTATTCTATATAGATATATATCTTGCCAAACTAGTGTATGAATAGAAATAATATGTACTCAATAAGAATATATATCATTCTTTGGACCTCTAGCGCTAGAATGCATTAAGATATTTTAAGAAATAGTAAAAATCCCCCAGGGGAATGAGCACTTGTCCCCTTGTCATAGACACAATCGTCTCTAGTTGTCTGTTTTTGTTTACTTTTCCTGCAGGCCAGCTCTGGTGTAAAGCAGTGGAACAAGCGTTGGTTTGTACTGGTTGACCGTTGCCTCTTCTACTACAAAGGTATCTATATATATATATATGTATATATAATTTGTGGACCAATTCTCACCTAAGCTAGAAAAGTCACGCATTCAGCTTGACGTCCCTTAGTGTAGTATTTAGCCATTTAATGGCCAGCGCACATAGCCTGAAGTTTTGTCATTCCAGATGGCGCCTCTCAAACTCTCCCCTTGTTCACCTGCACCAAGGCCTGTAGCAGGTGACGTTTAAATAATTAATCAGTCTTATATTGTTCTGTGAAGGTTTTTTTTTTTTGCATGTACAAAAGCCTCCCACACATAACTCTCACAAGCAAGAAAGCAGGTGCGGCAATTAACCATGTGTGGGAAGTACGCCCCAGAGAACAGTAAAGCATTGTGCTAGAGTGCTGGGTTTTCCAGCAAGGAAAGTGTTATACGAGCTGTGCACTTCTTCACCTGTTTGTAAGGACACATACATCTCTGCAACTTTCCACAACTCCTAATTTCTCTTTACAATGATTTACTGCAGCAGCAACAGATGTGCTTTGTTTTTTGTTTGTGTGTTTTTTTCCCTCTAGGTATTTCTGTTGTCTTGTTACTCAATTCACCTATATTATCTGACGTTTTCATTCTCTGCATGTTCTCCGTTAAAACCACGGATCAAGCTGTTACATTCTCGGTTAATATATTATCTATGTTTTTTCTATTCCAAGTGCTGTTTTTCCCTTACATTTCCTTCCCACCTCTCACTCTTAACACTTTGGCCATCTCCTATCTAGATGAAAAGGAGGAGGGGGTATTGGGCAGCATCCCTCTGCTAAGTTTCCGCATTTCGCCGGTCCAACCATCGGATAACATCAGCCGCAAGCACACCTTTAAGGTCAGTACCATGGACGAAGTAGGAACCTTCTTAAATATTGAGCAATGTTTTTTATTTTTCTTCCCTGCTTCGTTTTGAGGGGGGGGGGGGGTAATTTAATAGTTATGCCTAGTTTATAGGCCCTGCTTGTGTTTGTACAACAAATACATTTTGACATAAGCTGTTTTTCATATCACAAAATCCATATTTTATCTGGCACATTTATGATCATGGACTATTTATGTGTGGTCCACAAGATCACAAATTGGCACAGTACTCTGGAGAGATATATAAAAGTCTTGCTGCAGAACATTTTGAATAATATTTGAAAGGAAAAAAATGTACTAATTCTTCATTCAGAGATTTCTTAACGAAGAGGTTATATATATATATTCTTATTTTTTTGTAGAATGATAAAACATCCTAACCATCTGTTTGTGTTTTTCCACTTTTTTACTCTTGTTTTTTTGTGAGTAACCTAATCAAAATAAAGCACTGATTCTTTTGATACTGATGGAAACACTTTTTTTTTATTTTTTATACATCTCCCCAGTGAGTCTTGCAGATATTCATACAATACTGTGATTTCAGTTAGAGACTTTTGTTTTGCCAGGGATTAAGATGCACTAATGACAGTGATATGCTTTGTAGAGCCTTGACAGCCTGATTCATCTTTCTTTTATTTATAAATATTATGGTTGCATTCCTGTCTATGGCAGATCCTTTCCTCCTTGCTTTCCAAAACAAGGGAAGGCTGGCAGAGGAATTATTTGGTTGGATAAAACTAAAAGGCAAGCTAACCAAACCTTTATCTATGTAGAATTGGCTGTTGGGTACCATACTGGTACTCTAGTTTAATATTTCTAGTCATGGCACTGTCCTTAGTCCATATATTTTCCCTTTATTTTGTTCATTTTTTTCTTTCAATGCCGTGCTTTTAAGTCATGTAAAATATCTGGTCCAATTGATCTTCATATCATGGGCTTATGCTTCGAGCAACTAAGCCAAGCCAGTCCAGACCCCGGTGTATACTCCCTCTCACCTCTTCTGTCTTCCCTCCTGTGCTGGAGAGAGGATCCTATGGACCGTCCCTTGCCAAGAGCCTGCCCCCCCTTCAGAGCTGCTATGCTAGGTAGTAAGTCCTGCTGTACCTGCTGCATGCCATTGTTGCCTACCCACTGGCTGGCACAAGTCAAGGGTGCATGTTGCATGATTAGACAACTCCGTCTCGGGTACACGCATGCTGCCACATTTATAGTGGTTTGCAGCTGAATCTTTGTGTAGAATGTGTTGCCTGCAACACGATGCATGCATGAGTGCATGAGAAGTCTGTTTCATGTGTCTGGTACATTTAATAAGTGTTTGAAAAATGTCTCACAGGTGTGAAGGAGTAAAATTGCCTTCTGCTTCTCCAGCTGTTTGGAGTTTGGAGTGAGTAGGGCATCACATGCATTGTTAGTGCTATATATCACATACATCCCTCTTAGATTTTATTCATATTGTAAACCTGTTTCTTATCTTGTCAGTGCACCAGTGAAGGAATCTAACCTCTTTCTTTAAATGTTACATAAATAAAAGTGAGGGGCTTGTCTGTCAGTGCCTAACATACACATAGAAGTGTTATGTCTAAATCATGTGTCTATGCATGTTTTCCCGTCGACCTTGTTTTATGTGTATCTTACCTGTACCTTCTTACCCCTGTCTCTTGTCCCTTCAGGTCACAGTTTGCTGGATGGGGGTCATCTCTCTCCATAATACAGCCCCCATCTCTCGGCAGGCAGAGCACGCTGGTATCAGAACCTATTACTTCAGTGCAGAGAGCAAAGAAGAGCAGGAGGCCTGGGTGCGCACCATGGGAGAGGCATCACATATGCAAAACCCTCTAACTCCTAGGTCAGTGATTCTGGACATTTAAAGCAATGTGATCAAAGATACTGGTCTAGGTATATATATGACAAGTGGTGGTGGACATTCCTATATGATGGTATAAGAGTTTCACATATATTCAATATATTGGCAAGATGGATTGGATACAGGATGAACAACTCTTATTTGGAGTGGAGTATTACAGATTCTTCTGGATTGTGCAATATGGGAGAATCTATAGTCGGATCGGAAGGAGAATGTGGCTGGGGGACAAGATACACTGGCTGCCGCAGCACCAGTGTGTTTTCAACCCTTTCCGAGTGACATGGCGCTATATAAATGATGACAATAATAGTAACATGCAAAACAGTGCCAAAGTCCATAGGGACTCCATGAAGGTTTGCGCTTCCGGGCTGCGTGCCCTGCGAGACTCGCTCTGTTAAGATCACACAGCGCCGTGGAGTGATCGTGGAGGGAGACTGAAAACTATTTGTTCCCCGTCTCACTTTGCTCCCGGTGACAAGAAGCAGCAGATCGGGCCACAGTTCTCGCTGCGGGATGAGAGGTGAAAATCGTATTTACTGGGGAGGTTTCGTGGGGGTGCTAAATAATTTTGCAAATGTGGAATCATTTAGTACCAGCTTTTACGTTTAGCTGAAATGTTGCCTTGCACATTGCTGCAGTAATTAGCGCTAGCATTTTGTAATACCTTACGTATTGAAACGCTGATTAATAATCTCGTTTCCCATGTTAAGTATAGGATGCGCAAAGTAGAGTAAGCTTGTGTAAGCTAGCGCAAAAACCGATGCACTAAGTGATTACGGGTTAAACGTCAGGGAGGTAATATGGGGGGTGTCACGTAACGCCTTCACTACAGAAGGGCACGTGACTCGGCGAAGTGGACACAGGGTTAAAAATCTCTAGCCGTCTGCACTAGACCCCGAATAATGACTACGTTGCGCACAATCCCCCGCACCCACTACCCTTGTACCAACACTACCACCACAGGCCAATTATTTTAACCCAAGATGCCTAATATCCAAACCAGAGCTGACCGGAGACCCTGACTATGTACAAAACAGAAAAACAGTTCAGAGGACTGACTTCAACTCAATTCACTTTTAGTAGATTGTCCCGAGCTCAAGCTATATACTCCTGTCTCTTTCCAAGTTAACGTGGTTCGTAAATCAATCAAAGGCAGATTTTAATAAATTTTATATTTATTATGATGAAAACATTATGATAACAGGCATATACAGGAATAAGATATTACAATTAATAGTTACATCCACAAGCAGAGAAATAAAAAGGAGATAAACAGCAGTTTCTAATTACTTACGATGCAAGCTAAGAGATCCGCTGCCAGGGAGGCTCTGGTAGGAGATGGCAAATATTTTTTCAATTTCGATTGACCTCAAAAAAATAAGCGATGAGCATGGCTTTGGTCCCAGTATTTATACATTTCCTATGCTCCTCCAATGTCATTCCCATAGATGGTGCAGCCCACCCACTCCACTTCCTGTCAATTCGTGGGCATGCTCAATTCACTTCTTATTTAATTTTCATGGTACCCTTGAATTATATTATCAAATGATAGTTTCTAGCTACAAAGGACATAATTGCTTCTTTTGAAATGCACTTTTGGTCACGGCGGTGCCACTCCAACTGGCTTTTACCCCTCGATATGGGCTAGCTTGGCGCCCCCTGCTGAGCAGACCAAATGACAATTTTCCCTGTCATGCAGATTACGCTTTGACCAGGTTTCTTAATTACATTCACCATTCACACCTTCCATGGCCTCTAAGGGAGCTGAATTGCTCTTTAAACTAACTACTCAACACATCAACTCAGGCTTCAAAAAGGAACTTAAAGGGACACTCTAAGCAACATGACCACCTAAGCTATTTTAGGTGGTCATGATGCCCGGAGTATGCTGTCCTCTGTCCCCCCTCCCTCCGCTCAGCGGTTCAGCAGAAAAAGCTGAAAACAGCTGAGAGAGGCGGAGGAGTTTACTCCGCACTCCCAGCTGTCAGACAGCAGAGCGGGAATCATATTTCCCGCTTCTGCCGACTTTTGCCGAGTAGGAGACGTCATTGCGCTTTCAGCGCGATGACGTCTCCAACTCGCCGCAGTAGCTGGTGGCAGCAGCTGAGGGTTAGTGTTGCGCGCATCCTCTTGCGTGCAACACTAATCCTCAGAGGGAGCCGGGAGGAAGCCTGCCGATTGGCTGGCTTACGTGAGAGGCGCGCATGCGCGCTTCTCACGTAAACCAGATGGCAAGAAGAAGAAACAAGGACGGGAGCGGAAGAGGAGGGAGGTGAGTATATATAAAAAAAAAGACGCCGCTGGAAACAAGTGGATTTTAGGGTAAGTATTACAGTTACACTAAAAAAATAAAGCTTTATTAAGGGAATAGGGATAGATTAGGATAAAAAAACGGGGGGGGGGGTGATTTTTGAGTAGAGTGTTCCTTTAATTGTGTTGCCCACCGGGGGGGGGGGAAAGAAACCTTCAAAAGAACATTAACCCTTTCATCCTCAGAAAATCAGGCTTGTCTATGTAGCAGTGTCGTACGGTAATAAATAAATATTTACAATTATTAGCGTCATGCGAAACATGACCAGCTATCTCTGTCACAGGGGGCATGTGTTAGTCACTTATCCTGGCGGGAGCACTTACACATCTAAACGCTAACATTAGCGTTCAATAGGGAATAGTGCACATTGAATGAATGCATGCAATAAGCATATTGTTAGTGTTATATCATGAAAATGGCCGGAGCTGTGGCAATTGAGTCTTAATGTGGATAAGTGCAAGATAATGCACCTGGGGCGTAAAAACCCAAGGGCTGAATATAGAATATTTGATACAGTCCTAACCTCAACATCTGAGGAAAGGGATTTAGGGGTTATTATTTCAGAGGATCTAAGGGTAAGTAGTCATTGTAATAGAGCAGCAGGAAATGCTGGCAGAATGCTTGGTTGTGTAGGGAGAGGTATTAGCAGTAGGAAAAGGGAAGTGCTCATGCCACTGTACAGAGCACTGGTGAGACCTCACTTGGAGTACTGTGTGCAGTACTGGAGACCGTATCTCCAGAAGGATATAGACATCTTAGAGAGAGTTCAGAGAAGGGCTACTAAAATGGTGTACGGCTTGAAGGAGAAAAGTTACCAGGAAAGGCTTAATGATCTTAACATGTACAGCTTGGAAAAAAGACGAGACAGAGGAGATATGATAGAAACATTTAAATAATTAAAAGGGAATCCACAAGGTAGAGGAAGGGAGTATATTTAAACGGAAACAAAGTAGCAAAACAAGAGGACATTGTGGCAGATTAGACATGTATTTCTATCTATATAAGGGTCTGCCTATATATGTGTCTATCTGCCGGTTCATACAGATCTCCTCTCCTCCATATAGAGTTATATTCATATTTGTGTCTGGCCATTTGGTAAGTTTATCCCTGGGTCCACAGCTGAAATGTAATCAAAATGTTTAGCTTTCTCCCTTGGGAGACACACGTAGCTGTAAAAAGGGAATTTCTTTGTACACTAACATAGAAAATCACACCTTGGCAGCCAGGTCGGCCCCAAGAGAGTGGGACCTTATCTTCAAAGACAGGAAGCACATCCTTGATCTCTAAGGGGGGTCTGGAGGGAAGAGGGACGCCTTTAGGCAATTAAACCAAGCACTGTGATTTTTCTATCATAAATAAACCAAAAAAGTATTTAAGTTTGACTCTGGCTGATGAAATCCACGCTACCTAAGAGATTGGGAGAATTGCTATTTGCCTTAAGCTCGGTTATATATAAGAAATTGCGTGTTGCGGTCGTCAGGAAACGGCAGGGAATTGTGAGATCCGTAGTCACTGTCAGAGTCTAGGATAGTGCGGCTGCTAAGCCCTGCGTCTCCTGTTGCGACGCGCGTAGTGTCCGTGAGGACTGGTGGCAGCGTTACTAATAGAATAAGAAAGTGAGTTCCAGGATTGTGAGAGACGTAGTGAGTACGTGCTTCAGGAGAAGACTTGTGCTGCGTTGCAATCCTGGGATCAGTATATCGCGCTCTACGTGCCTGTTGTGAGAGGTAGTGTGGCCGGGACGGGTAGAGAAGTGCGCGTAATTATCTGGGTCTAGGATAGATAGTGCGCGGCTTAACCCAGCGTCTTTGCGCAGCAGCGCGCGTAGTTGGGTCGTGACAACTGGTGGCAAGCGGTGGGATATCAGGTTAGTATTTGGATCTGTGAAGCAACATAGATCCAGATACTAAAGAAATTGGTTTTCCAATTTCCAGAGCAGAACTCTACAGTGCATTTATTAGAATTTACACAATACACAGCAGTTCCCTTCCCCTTCTTTGTTTTTCTTTTCTATCTTTTATTTGGCTGGAGTGAGAATGTCGCAAGAATCATCGAAAAAGACTTTGGAACAATTATGTCGAGACAAAAATATTTCAACGAAGGATAAAAAGAAAGATGAACTTTTGCAAGCTCTCGAGGATTATGAGGCGAGGCAAGCAGTCCAGGACGCTGCAGAGCAGGGTACCACTCTTGACCCAGCCGAAGGAAGCGCAAGTCCAGTGGAAAGAACAGTGTCAAGTGCTTCGCCTAAGGTGATACTGCCCTGGATGTTTACTTGCAGACTGTTTTAAAACATGTGGACTCTGCGGACTCGCAGACGCGGCTTCAGCTCATCCTGCAGTACCAAGAGCGAGAGGAGCGCAGAGCCGAGCAAGAGCCGGCAGCGCGCCAAGCGGACCAAGAGCGAGAGGAGCGCAGAGCTGAACGAGAAGCTGCGAAGCGCAGAGCTGAGCAAGAGGCGGCAGCGCGCCAAGCGGACCGAGAAGCTGCGCAGGGCTGTGGGTGAGCGAGAAGCGGCGGAGCGCCAAGCCGAACGGGCACATCAGCTCGCTCTGGCACAGGCAAGCAGAACGCCATTATCTCCTGCCCCTGCGGGCGCTGCAGAGCTCTCTACGCCCAGACCTCGTGCAGAGAACTTTCCCACCCTTGACAAAGATGGGGACCTGGATGTGTTCCTGCGAAGTTTTGAAAAGACTTGTCGACAGTACCAGCTGCCCAAAGAGCAATGGGCCAGGTACCTCACTCCTGGACTAAAAGGTCCAGCGCTCGAAGCCTTTGCAGAATTACCAGCTGAGAGCGACCAGGACTATGAGGCGATTAAAGCCGCGCTGCAGAGACGTTATAACCTCACGCCAGAGGTATATCGCAAAAAAGTTCAGGTCCTTGCAGAAGCGGGCCGCGGAGAGCTACTCTGCAGTTGTGAGCCACCTGACCACCCTATTTCGACAATGGGTCAGGGGGCTGAAGATTGATACCTTGGAATCCCTGGAAGACCTGCTAATCAAAGAGCAGTTCGTGCAGCTGTGCCCACCTGAGATCCAGGAATGGCTTCTGGATCGCAAACCCGAGACGGCCCTGGAAGCTGGTGAGCTGGCCGATTTTCATGCGGCCAACAGAGCGTCTGTGGACCAGAGCAGAGGTTCCCCCAAAGGATCATCAGGATGGAAGCCCAACTCAGCACGACCCCCGGACATCGCGGCGGCAGCGCTCCCCTCTGTGCCAGTCTCTGCTGGGGAGGGGGGAGCGAATCCTTCTTCGCCTGGAAGAAGTGTGCGCCGTCGCTGTTTTATTTGCGACAGTACCAATCATCTCCTGGCAGCGTGCCCGCAGAGGAAGAAACTGCATCCACAGCTGGGGAGGATACCCCTCAACATCACCCTCTGTCCTGTTTGTGACCAGATCGGAGGGCAGTGCCAACGTGAACCAGCAAGCAGTCATTGTCGGGACTCAGGTATCTGTGGGTTTAAGAGATACAGCGGCTGAAGTAACTTTGGTGCGTCCAGGGTTAGTCAGCCCTGCAGACTTTATTCCTGGCAGGACTCTAGCAGTAAAGGGTTTTGGTGGGGTACGTCCTGCGGTGCCAATGGCACGGGTTTATCTGGACTGGGGAGCTGGGAGAGGTCTGCGGGAGGTGGGGTGTCCTGATACACGGATAGGTGTCAGTAAAGGGATGCTGGGGATTTACCCAGGCCCACTAGTGGCTCTACAGTGGGGAGGGCTGTGTGTGGGGATGCACAACAGGATTCCTGGACGGGAGGGCAGGGGATGGCAGTGAGTCAGTCTGCGCCTGCGCCAGGTGTGCCTGAGGTGTTGTGTGGTAGCATGAGGGGGCAGTGTGACTGGGAAGAAAAGCAGGGGGTGAGTGAATGCCCACCTGCACCCGAGTCAGCTGGTTCCCCGGACCCCATGCGTGGGGAGGCCGCGGTGCCCATGGTGGAAGTGGGTACCCGCTGGCGGTCGGCGGGGAGTAGGGCACAAGGCCCGTCTCTGCCGTGTGATGGTGTGGATCAGAATGCCTGGGAAGGGTGGCAGGATACTGTGGTGTGCCTGCCTAGACCAGACCCAGGTTTGTCTGTGACGCCATATGGTTGGGAGCAAGGGCAAGGGATGACTGCGGGTCTGCTTGCGCCTAAACCAATCAGGACTCTAGTGCCCCGTGAGAATGGTGTGGATCAGAATGCCTGGGAGGGGTGGCAGGATACTGTGGTGTGCCTGCCTAGACCAGACTCAGGTGTGTCTGTGACGCCACGCGGTTGGGAGGGAGAACAAAGGACCAAGGCAGGTTCCTTTAGGGCTGAACCAACTGGGTCGGTGGTGCTGGAGGGAAGGTGTGAGCATCGGAAGGCCTGGGATGAGCAGGATACTGCGGTGTGCCAGCCTGTGTCGCGGGTGTCTGAGACTGCACGTGGCGCAGAGGGCATACTGGGTGGTCGGGAGGAGAGGCCTAGGGTGGCAGAGGGTTATCCAGGGCCTGAACCATCCAGGTTGGCGGTGCCAGGTGAAAGGAGTGGAGGGCAGAACATCCTGGATGGGCAGGATACAGTGGTATG
Source organism: Leptobrachium leishanense (assembly GCA_009667805.1). Lineage (NCBI taxonomy): Eukaryota > Metazoa > Chordata > Amphibia > Anura > Megophryidae > Leptobrachium > Leptobrachium leishanense. The sequence continues at coordinate 170,949,707 of CM019064.1, forward strand.
CCAGTCTGTGTCACATGTGTATGAGGCTGCGGGTGGCACCGAGCGCATGCTGTGTGATCAGGAGGAAGGGCCTGGGGTGGACGAGTGTTGCCCTGGGGGAAAGCCAACCAGGTTCCCAGTACCACAGGAAACTGGTACTGAGCAACCTCCCTGTAGAGGAGGGTGGCATACGGCTGTATGCTCATCGGTTACGAAGCAAGGCGTGCTTGATAAACTGTGTGATAAAGTGGGGAAACTGTGTGCAATGGGGGGCGAGGTGAGCGTGGAGAATCTTGTGCCCCATCTGTATGGTTCCCCAAATTCTGAATGTGCGGGGACAGTGGGAGACGGGGAGGCAGCGGGTCCTGGTGTCGCTCCTGTGACCTCCCAGCCATCTGCCCAGAGCCAGGTAAGATGCCTGACTCCGTTGGCAGATGCAGGGGGAACGTTTACTGGGGAGCGGGGTGCTTCACCCTGTTTCTCCATACCCCCTGCTGTAAGAATGGCTCCAGAGCAGGCTATGGGTTACGAAGATTCTGCTGCCTGTAAGACTGAGGTACAAGCTGAGATTGAGCCACACTTGCTGCACCCGGAGGGGCTGCAGAAGCACAGGGGCTTCCCCGAGTCTGTGCCATGTTGTGAGAGCAGTATGAGTGACCCCCTCCCCCCGGTTTGGGAGAGGTGGGGAAGAATGGTGGAGTCGCCAAAGGCCTGCATGGGGCAATGTGTGATGCGGTTGCGAGAGGGAATGCATGCTTTAGTGGGCAAAGTGCACGGACACTTGTGCGTCCCGCACTCCGTCATAGTGCCGGCGACTGGTGCAGGTGCCAGATACCCGTTGGCGAACCCGTGTTAAGACGCACGTGAGAGGCATGTTAGTTAGCCTCCCTTTCTGCGTCTTCCTTTGTATGGGAGATGTGGCAGATTAGACCTGTATTTCTATCTATATAAGGGTCTGCCTGTATATATGTGTCTATCTGCCGGTTCATACATATCTCCTCTCCTCCATATAGAGTTATATTCATATTTGTGTCTGGCCATTTGGTAAGTTTATCCTTGGGTCCACAGCTGAAATGTAATCAAAATGTTTAGCTTTCTCCCTTGGGGGGAGGATATAACACGTAGCTGTAAAAAGGGAATTTCTTTGTACACTAACATAGAAAATCACACCTTGGCAGCCAGGTCGGCCCCAAGAGAGTGGGACCTTATCTTCAAAGACAGGAAGCACATCCTTGATCTCTAAGGGGGGTCTGGAGGGAAGAGGGACGCCTTTAGGCAATTAAAGATAAACGACGAAGTGCACTGAGCATGCTCCGGAGATGGGCATTCTGGGAATTGTAGGCAAAGGCTCTGCCAGCTAGGAGGCTGGACTTAGAAAAAGGCAGCCCTATATATATTCTGAATCAAGCATGGCTCAGGGCTGATCACTTGGGGTACCTTCTAAAGAGGATTGATCGGTCCATGTTCCTATCTCTAGACTCCAGGAGGCCATGGAGGAATAGTTCTTCGTAAGTAACGCTCTATGGTTAAACCTTTTTCTTTTTATTGCTGTGTATTGTATAAGTAATTGATTTATTCTAGTTATAAGTTTTTATGTAACTGTGATTTTTCTATCATAAATAAACCAAAAAAGTATTTAAGTTTGACTCTGGCTGATGAAATCCACGCTACCTAAGAGATTGGGAGAATTGCTATTTGCCTTAAGCTCGGTTATATATAAGAAATTGCGTGTTGCGGTCGTCAGGAAATGGCAGGGAATTGTGAGATCCGTAGTCACTGTCAGAGTCTAGGATAGTGCGGCTGCTAAGCCCTGCGTCTCCTGTTGCGACGCGCGTAGTGTCCGTGAGGACTGGTGGCAGCGTTACTAATAGAATAAGAAAGTGAGTTCCAGGATTGTGAGAGACGTAGTGAGTACGTGCTTCAGGAGAAGACTTGTGCTGCGTTGCAATCCTGGGATCAGTATATCGCGCTCTACGTGCCTGTTGTGAGAGGTAGTGTGGCCGGGACGGGTAGAGAAGTGCGCGTAATTATCTGGGTCTAGGATAGATAGATAGTGCGCGGCTTAACCCGGCGTCTTTGCGCAGCAGCGCGCGTAGTTCTGTCGTGACAGACATAATCTTAGATTAGAGGGGCAAAGGTTTAAAAGTAACATCAGGAAGCATTATTTTACTGAGAGGGTGGTGGATACATGGATCAGCCTTCCAGTTGAAGTGGTAGAGGCCAAAACAGTAATTGAATTTAAGCAAGCATGGGATAGGCATAAGGCTATCCTAAACAAAAGATAAATCCAGGTAAAGTATCCATGTAATTGGGCAGACTAGATGGGCCGAAGGGTTCTTATCTGCCGAAATTTTTCTATGTTTCTATGAGATATCAGTAGGAAATGGAACCTCCACAACTGTGTTTACCATATGTGCTTTGTGAATTTTTGGACAGGTTGGAGCGGCAGGACAGTGAGAATATACCCCCTCTCAAGGATTGTGAGCACGACACAAGAAGTCGTGGTGAGGGTGATGGAAGAGGGTCTGAGAAGCTGGAAAGGAGATCAGAATGCAGAAAAGAGCCACTTACTAAAGTAAATGGAACTGGAGCCTCTACAGAAAGGCCGCCTGACCTGGAACCACCAAGACAGTTAATGGATAGTGAACGTCCATCACAACCCAATGGATGGGGTTTTGTTCCCTCTCCTGGTCGACCGGTTAGTGCAGCTTTCCCAGAAGGGACTGTGCAGAGACGTGGGAACCTACCCCGAAATCATCCAGAGAAACTAGCGCAAAGACAAAACTCTATGTCGCAACTTCAGCAGTGGGTAAACTTGCGCCGAGCAGCAGCTCCCACAGAGGATCTGCAAAGGTGAGGGAGAAGCACCACTGCAAATGGCACATTATGTACAACGCTTTACTGGTTGATTTTTTTTTTTTTTCTTTAAAGCAAACTCTGTAATAATATATAATTCCCCTTCCTTTCAGTCCCAGCCGCTACTTCCCAGGCTCACACAGAGTTCCTGATTATTACTCACAATACCCACCCCATTACGCTGATAGCTACCACTACTACACACCTAATAGTTCCCGACCAGACAGCATCTGTTCCATGCCAGCGTTTGACCGTGGTGTCACTCAGTGGAACGTTGAAGACAAACGGCAGGTAATCTGCAACGGAGCGCCATATCAGTCTGTGGACTGGAAGGAACCATTGGGATATGGAAGGCCAACGGAAATGTGGGGGGCTCGTCCGGCTGTGTATTACCAGGAAACTGATGCTGCATGTGGATCTCTGCGCCGCTTATCACTGCAACCTCGGTCTCGCTCAGTACCTCGCTCTCCAAGTCAAGGAACATACAGCACTCGACCAAGAGTGTATTCTCCTGTGCGATCCCCCAGTGCCAGGTTTGAAAGTGGACGAGATGAAAACTATGCAGACCCAGCGACATATACAATGAGACGTTCAGTCAGCTCTCCAAAAGTGAGGATTAACCTATATTCTTGTTTTTATGAGTTCATTTGAAAGTGTAGGTGCATATCTTTCTGAGGTTTTTGTAGGAGCAGCTGGTGAAATTTTAAATGTGTTGGGGGGGGGGAGTGGTGGGGAGTCAGACAATGCATTTAAAAATGGACTCCAACTACATATGTGAACAAGCTCACCTAAAACCAGAATGGATAATCCTGATATCGCATTGCATAATCTATAAATCACAGGCACTAGATTCTCTTCAATGTTTCATTACAACTCACGTCATCCTCAGCCAGTCAGATTACTCTAGAAAGATCAGCATCCAGCCGGATATAAACAAAAAATTGCATCATAAAATAAAGTTGTTTCATCCTTTCTTTTTTGTATTCTGAACTACCATCACATTTTCCCTAAAAGAAAATGCTATTATATTAAGTGCACTTTGAATAATAGACTGTTGTCATACACGGTTTTCTTTAAAACTGTTTGTTATGGCAAATAAATGGTCAGTGTGAATAAACTAGTAAAGATAAAAAATACCAATAAAATGAGTCACTGTAACGTTAAACAGATTTTTATTCAGCCTGTCAGACAGTGGGATGTACAGATATGTGTGGAAGTCATAGAAATAGGAGGGTTTAGAGCAGTGGTTCCCAAACCTGTCCTCGGGACCCTCAACCAGGTCAGATTTTTCAGATCACCTCGAGGAAATACAGACTGAATCCTGCAATCCCTGAGCAGCAAATGATATCACCTGTGCTGTGCTTCAGATATGACAAACCTGGCGAGTCAGGGGGTCCTGAGGGCAGATATGATAATCACTGGTTTAGAGGATATGTCAAATATACAGGGGTAAGAGATACCCTTCAGATCCTCAAAACAAACAGAATCGAGACTTCGAACAGCAAATGTCACTGAGTCACTGCCCAACTAGCCATAAAGCATTGCTGGTCTTCAATTCTTGCTGTAAAATTCCTCCATAGTTTTCCTTATTAACTCCAGATTTAGGATTGCATGAGCTGAGCATGTGTAAAGTGCTGTGAGACAGGGCAGATTTACTCAAACGTCCATATGGAGTTTGCAGATTTTGAATTCGTGACCTGGTTAGTTCCTCCTGGTGTACACGGTCAGTCAAGGATGAGGAAAGAAACCTGACCTCTTGTAATATTCATTTTTTTTTTCTTCACGTGAAAACCAGAGTCCATTGTTTTTGTTGTAGTTTCTGAATGCATAGACCATATAACATGAGTAATGTATGTACCTTTTTTATAAACGATGAATTGTTTATCTATGCAATCTCATTTTTTAGTACGATTATATGGGTGACAGAAGGCCGCTTCCAACAGGGGTGTATTCCTACAACTACCCCTCATCTCCTCCCTTACGCGACAAAATGGTATGTTTTGTATAATATGGCACTTGACCACTTCTTGTTGGCTTTTTTGTAATCAGGAATATTATATGCCATAGGTAGGATGCCTGCCAGAAAACCACCTAAATTATAGTTCCCTGCCACTTTCCCATGCCTGCTGTATGTGTCTCTGTGTGTTGCAATTCTGACATCTCTATGTATTGTTTGGCTACTTATGCTGCAAGATATGTGCGTGTGGCACAGTATGGGGACAGACTGTGTGTGCCTGATTGGCGAGTCTGTGGCGGTGTGCGTATGCATGGTGACAAGGTATACGATGAAAAACAAAAGAATGAAGTTGTATGCAGATGGGAGCTCATCTCAATGTGCCTTTTATTTGTATACCTCTTCATTACATAAGCGGAGTTACCTAGTCATTGTGTCTTCAGAATGAATGCTCAACCAAGCTTTGAATGTTTGATACAAAACGGAAAAATCTGATCTATTTCTAGACTAGCCTTTAATAACTTTGTTATCACATGCCACTATGTTGCAAATTGTTAACATGTAATTACTGTGGTGTTAAGTTTAAAATACCATCTGTTCATGCGAGTGCATAATCCACTCACTATTCTCTATTCAGTCCTGAAATACTTTGTCATGCTTGCCTGGAATTTTGGTAATGTGGCATCAATAGTAGAAAGGTAGATAGAAAGTTATCAAGTTCTCCCAGCATGCAACATGCACTGGTCTTAAATTGGCATAGGGGTCTATTCCAAGTGAAAAGCAGTGCACACTGGGAATGTTTTAAAAAAGAAAGCAAATGGGTAGTTTTTTTCTGATTGCTGCTAATAAACCAAAGCATAAATACAGTGCTTAAGATCATGGTAATAAGAGACGGCTGAGAAGCCACCATGTCGACCTGTTTTAGTCTGGAGAGTGCAAGGAGCTGCAAGATGGCAGCACCCTCATTCCGAGAGCTGAAGTACGTACACATGTAATATCTTAATACCCATTGACATGTAACCAGGATCAATACGACCAAAGGTATATTCACGGTTGTAGTTGTTTTTTATTCATGACACGTTCTCTTTAATGTCTGTGTGTTTATGCTCTTATGCTGACTGACACAGAGTAAGAGTTTATTTACTGTGTTTATTTCATGATGACTTGATACCTTAATAGAAAAGTGCAGAATAATGGATAGCTCCAGCTCAATGTGGTTGTTACTACACATTTGTATCGGATGACAATGTACTCTCGCACACACATTAAGTGTACAAGTGAGTGTTTATACAGTATATTTCACTGGTACACCTTATGGCCCCTATTACATTCTATGCACAATTTCGTTAACACAGCGCAAATTTTTTTGCGCGCATCGTCCAGGGTTATCGCGCGAAAATTAACGGTGGTATTCCGATCCAAACGCATTTTCTCATCTGTCCGAAAATAACGTTCGTAAAAACGACGCCCAAAACTAAGAGTAATACGCGCGCAGTAACGTAGCGCACGTAGATCTGTGTGCGGACTGTTTTTTTTTTTGCCGGATTCAGCCAATCAGAATGAAGAACCTTAATTGACCTCAATTTACCTTAACCCCTTAGTGACCGGGCGGTTTTACACAAATCCGTCCTTTAGTGACCGCTGCTGTTTTTACGTTTCTGCGCTGTTAGGGTTTAGGTCAAATTTTCCTCTTACTCGTTTATTCAACCCACACATATTATACACCCTTTTTCCCGCCATTAAATGGACTTTCTAGAAATACCATTATTTCCATCATATCCAATAATTTAATATAAAAAAAATATGAAATATGATGAAAAAAATGGTAAAAACACACTTTTTCGTAATTTAATCCCCTAAAGCTATAACCACCAATAAAGACCCCGGCTAAATAGTTTCCAAATTTTATCCCGAGAATAGAAATACCCAATTTTTACATGTTTTTACCTTTTAACCCTTTCACTGCTGAGCCAGTTCACCTATGTGCGCTGCGCTCATTCTGACCATGTTGTGCTAATTATTTTTAGATGACAGCCTAGGTCCTATTTAATTAAACTCCCCCCAGACAAAAAAAACTTTTAAAAAAAAAACTTTTTTTTTTTTTAATTTTTCTTATTTTTTTTTGACATTTTTTTTTAAAACCAAACCTGGTCATAATCAGGCCTTTCAAATGATGGCAAATATGACCATCTAGCTGCCATTGATCGGGAGATAAAGGGATCCTTAGGATCCCCTTATCTCTACATGGCAGCTAGAGGGTTAACTGGCCCACTGACCTCCTCACACATATGGTGAGGTTGTCAGTGGGTGGGGGGGGGACCTGGAGGCTTGGCTGACATCCAAGATGTCAGCCCCCTCCAGGTTTCAATCACGTTTTGGCGCCAATTGGTGCCGCAACGTGATCCGGCGGCGAAATGGTTAATGCCATACACCGCTGGAAAGGGGAGGCTCTCCCCTCTCCAGCGGTGCAAACGGCATCTCCCTAGCTTCAATGGTTGGGGAGATAGAGGGCTCCGAAGGAGCCCCCCTCCCCTCCATTGAAACACATGGGGGCACCTTCTGATGACGTCACCACGCAGCGTGGCGACGTCATCAGCCTCGCCTGCCCATGTAAATCACATGGGCAGGCTTCCTCCCTGCCAGATCGCCGTGGGATCCGACGAGGGAGGTGAGTATCGGGCGGGAGGGGGATTTGGCGCCGCTGACGTACCCTGTACGTCCGCGGGTCTAAGGGAGACCCGAGGACAGGACGTACAGGGTACGTCAGCGGCCCTTAAGGGGTTAATTGACTCACTTAAGTTTTTGCGAGTGTCAAATTAAATCTGAGTATACATGCTGCAGCAATAAAAAAAAAACACGCACGAATTCACAATTTTATTGTTTGGGTATGTGTAGAATGTGTAACTGTACTGTGCTGTATTTTTTGTTTCGTGCTGGTGTTTTTCGTTTCGGCCAGAACGTTCAGATTTGCAGTTACCACCAGTTTTTCAAAGACGTTAAAATTATGTGCGCAAACGTTGTTCGTAAAAAGATGCACATCGATTGTAATACCATCCGCATACCAGCGCACGAACGAAATAGCGCTCACAATGTTAAGTATAGGACACGCACAGTTCATCACGCTCGCGCAGGTCCATCCGCGTTAAACAATAACGCGCATCGTTTGCGCGAACGTTGTAATACGACATTCAGCGCAAAGGGTTTGGCCCCTCGCGCAAATGCGCATTTGCACACGCAAAACCCATTGCGCGAGGAATGTAATAGGGGCCTATATTTGTAGGGTCACCGCCACTGTCTCTGTGATCGTGTATCCAGTGTGTATTTGTGGATATACGATCACTGTATCTAGCACTGTTCCTGTAACAATGTAGTTTTATTCTGGGGATTGTGAAGAACTGACAATTGAATTTCAAATTATTGGACAAAGTGGAATTGTGTAGTGCCAGTTTCCTTTGTCAATTCAGTGCAATTCCTAATATAGGAAATGGAGTCGATCACCTACAAACTCTACAGATTGTGCAACATTAAATCATGTTCCTTTTTCTTAAAGTACACATGTGCATTGCGTGTATTGATTACATGCCGGATGCTTTGTTTTAAATGTTTGTTTACATGCTGGATGTACTGTGTAATGTGTGTTTACATGCTGGATTTATTGGGTGTCCCTATATTCAAAAAAGGTTCAAAATGTCTGCTTGGAAAATATAGACCTGTGAGCTTAACATCTGTGGCTTGGAAAGTATTTGAGGGGTTACTAAACGTAAATATTTGGTAACTACCAATGTCATTAGCAGAAATCAGCATGGTTTTATGAAACACAGATCATGTCAGACTAACCTAATTGCATTCTATGAAGAAATAAGTAGAAGTATAGATCAGGGGGTCGAGGTGGATGTGATTTACTTGCATTTTGCCAAAGCCTTCTACACAGGTCCACACAAAAGGTTACTATTTAAAATAAGAAAAATTGGTCTAGATGAAAAATCTTGTTCTCGGATTGAAAACTGGCTAAAAGATAGGGTACAGAGTTTGGTCATGAATGGTACATTTTCAAGATGGACACCAGTGTTCAGTGGGGGGTCTGTTATAGGATCACGTCTATTCAATCTATGTATAAACGATCTTGAAATAGGCATTGAAAGTCATGTGTCAGTGTTTTCGGATGACATAAAACTAGGAAAGGTAATACAATCAGGGTTATTCAAAGAGCGCCGATCTGGCCCCGAAAGGTAACCGAACACTGAAATTCAGCGTACGGTTACCTTTCCTGGCCATTCGGCTATTCAGAGAGCAGGCAGTTCGCCAAATGGTGGCAAATTGCCTGCACATACGGTGCCTGTTTAGTGCCTGTTCGAGAGCAGTGAAATCGCCATAGAGAAGCAATTTCTTTGTCTATTCAGAGAACACAAAACAGCAGTGAAAAGTTGCTGAAATGCCTTGCTATTTGGTGGTTTCATTCGGCAGGTTTATTCAGGCGATACCCATAGGCTTCAATGTTAAAAATATTCCAGTTTTAATTCAAAACCGAATAAACCGTTTATTATTTTATTCTGCAGTAAAGAGTCTCTTTATTTTTAGTTTTTCTTGGATCTTTTAAGCATTTTTTGGGATTTTTTTGTCAACATTTTTTTCCGTTTTCTTTCTTTTTAAATGTGTTTTTCATTTTTCTGTAACAGACCTTTTTATTATCATTCATTGGATCTTGTGTGTAAATTCCAGACATTTTCGCTCAGTAGTTTTTTTGCAAACGTTTCAATTTTCAAACTTTCAAGCAAACTGTTTTATTTTTTTTTCAACTCGTTCGTCTGCGTGTCTGGCTTTTCCGGCGGCTGCTCTGCGCTGTGATCGGCGACAGGCGGCTAGTCAGGTTTCTGCGGCGTGTTTGGCAGGGTTAATCCAGCTGTTTTCTGCAGGTTACGGTGAGTGCTCGGTTAGTGTTTGGCGGGTTTGCGGCGAGTGTTCTGCGGGTTTGCGGCAGGATTTCCTTGCACTATAGGGGCCCTACGGTGCTTGCTGAATACACCGCAGGGTCGGCGAAATAGGAATGCCGAATCGCCCCGAAGTGCAGGGAACGAAAAGTCACCGAACATACGGTGACTTTTCGATTCTCTTTGAATAACCCTGAATGTGAGCAGGATATAACTTCGCTGCAGAGGGATTTAGATAGATTGGGGTACTTGGCACTCAAATGGCAGATGAAATTTACAGGGTTATTCAAAGAGATCCGAATTGCTGGAGAAAGGTAACCGAACGCTGAAAATCAAGAACTGATTTTCAGCGTTTGGTTACCTTTCTTGGCCATTCGGCTATCCTGAACATACGGTGCCTGTTCGGTACCTGTTCGAGGGCAGTGAAAACCCCATGAAAAGCACTGCTTCGTCTATTCAGAGAACACAAACCAGCAGTGAAAGGTTCCCGAAATGCCCTGCCATTCGGTGGTTTAATTCGGCAAATTTATTCAGGAGAATCCCATAGGCTTCAATGTTAAAAATATTCCCGTTTTAATTCAATATCTAATAAACCGTTCATTATAAAACTATGCAGTAAAGAGTCTCTTTATGTATAGATTTTTTAGGATATTTTAAGCATTTTTCTGTTTTTTTTTTTTTTTTTTGAAGTCCGTTTTTTTTTTTTTTTTTGAAGTTTACTTATTTTTTCTGTAACAGCCCTCTTTATTATCATTCCCTGGACCTCATATGTAAATTTCAGACATTTTCGCTCCGTAGTTTCTTTGCAAACAGTGTTTCACTTTTCAATCAATCATGCAAACTGTTTTCCTAATTTATTCACTTCGCTCTGTCTGCGGTCTCGGCTTCTTCTGGCGGCTTCGCTGCGGGTGATCGGCTCCTGCTCGGGTTTTTCCGTGGTTTTCGGCAGGTTAATCCAGATGTTTTTGAGGGTTTTCGGCATGCATTCGCTGGGTTTTGCGGTTCGTTTTCGTCGGGTTTGCGGCAGCTTTTCCCTGCAATTCGGGGACCCTGTGGTGTTTGCTGAATACACAGCAGGGTCGCCGAAATGGGATCGGCAAAAGGAACCGAATTGAAGAGAACGAAAAGTCACCGAACGTGCGGTGACTTTTCAAATCACTTTGAATAACCCTGCATAGGTAGATAAATGCAAGGTTATGCACTTCGAATTGAAGAATACACAAACCACTTTTACCCTAAATGGTATTAAGTTAGTGAAATCAAGGCAGGAGAAGGATTTGGGAATAGTCATAGACTTCAAACTAAGAAACACTGTCCAATGTCAAACGGCAGTCACCAAGACAGCAAGGTATTGGCTAGTGGTGCACCGAAATAGACATTTCTGTCCGAAACCGAAAATTCGGGAACGGTTTGGTGGAAAAAAAGATACCGAAACCAAAAATCAGTCATGAGAACCTGGGCCTGGAGGCTGGGCTGAGCAGGGGACTTTCCTGAGCCCAGAGGCCGGCCGAGCAGCCTGCTCGGCCGGGCCTCCAGGCCCAGGTTCAGATGACTGATTGGGAGGGGTGAGAAAATGTTGCACCTACATACTCACCTACATCTACCTACTTCGGCCCTGAGCTCCTCCAGCGGTAGCAGTCCTGTGGTAACAGTCCTCTGGCAGCCGATTCCCCCTCTCCGTGAGACGCAGGGATGACATTGCAGAGGTGGACAGCCGGGTCAAAAGCTTCCGCCTCCGCAACGTCAAGGAAGGAGAGAGTGAACCGGCTCCTGGAGGACTGTCACCACGGGACTGTCACCGCGGGAGGAGTTCAAGGCCGAAGTAGGAGGATGTAGGGGAGTATGTTGCCTACACATACTCACCTACATTGGCCCTGAGCTCCTCCAGTGGTGGTAGTCCTCATGCAACCAGTGTCCGATCTCCATCAGACACCAGTCGCAGGGATGACGTCACGGAAGTGGAGGCCTTTGACCCTGAGTATGTGTAACGCTCTCACTCACCCTCAACAAAATCAGTCACCTGGGCCTGGGGGCCCGCCTGAGCCTCCTGCTCGGCCGGCCTTCAGACTTAGGCGAGCCCCTTGCTCGGCTGGGCCTCCAGGCCCTTGTTCAAATGGAAGATTTTTGGCAGAATTTTCAATTTCGGCCAAAACTGAAAGCACCATTTTCAGCCGATAATTTCAGTGGCTGAAATTTCGGTGCATCCCTAGTATTAGCATGTCTTGAAAGGGGAATTCATTCTCAGGATGGAGACATAATTTTGCCTCTTTATAAATCAACTAGTTGTAAAGCCTGCCCAGAGGGCAGTCTATTGTGGATATACTGCCCCTGCTCATGGATATACTGCCCCAGCTCGTGGATACTGCCCCCGCACGTGGATACTGCCCCCGCACGTGGATACTGCCCCCGCACGTGGATACTGCCCCAGCCTGCCCAGAGGGCAGTCTATTGTGGGTATACTGCCCCAGCTCGTGGATACTGCCCCAGCCTGCCCAGAGGGCAGTCTATTGTGGGTATACTGCCCCAGCTCGTGGATACTGCCCCAGCACGTGGATATTGCCCCAGCATGTGGATACTGCCCCAGCACATGGATATTTGCCCCCAGCACATGGATATTTGCCCCCAGCACATGGATATTTGCCCAGCTCATGGATTTGCCCAGCACATGGATTTGCCCCCAGCTCATGGATTTGCCCCAGCTCATGGATTTGCCCCCAGCTCATGGATTTGCCCCCAGCTCATGGAGTTGCCCAGCTCATGGATTTGCCCCAGCTCATGGATTTGCCCCCAGCTCATGGATTTGCCCAGCACATGGATTTGCCCCCAGCTCATGGATTTGCCCCAGCTCATGGATTTGCCCCCAGCTCATGGAGTTGCCCAGCTCATGGATTTGCCCAAGTTCATGGATTTGCCCAGCACATGGATTTGCCCCAGCTCATGGATTTGCCCAGCACATGGATTTGCCCCCAGCTCATGGATTTGCCCCCAGCTCATGGAGTTGCCCAGCTCATGGATTTGCCCCAGCTCATGGATTTGCCCAGCACATGGATTTGCCCCCAGCTCATGGATTTGCCCCCAGCTCATGGAGTTGCCCAGCTCATGGAGTTGCCCAGCTCATGGATTTGCCCAGCACATGGATTTGCCCCCAGCACATGGATTTGCCCCCAGCTCATGGATTTGCCCCCAGCTCATGGATTTGCCCCCAGCTCATGGATTTGCCCCCAGCTCATGGAGTTGCCCAGCTCATGGATTTGCCCAGCACATGGATTTGCCCCAGCTCGTGGATTTGCCCAGCACGTGGATTTGCCCAGCTCGTGGATTTGCCCCCAGGTCGTGGATATGGTCCCCCAGCTCGTGGATATTGACCCCCAGCTCGTGGATATTGACCCCCCCCCCACCAGCGCTCATACTTACCTGTCGAGCGGCGCCAGGGAAGTGAAGATTTCCCGGCTTCCGGTCTTTGAAGGACCCAAGCCGCGGTCACGTGACCGGGGTCCTTCAAAGCGGAAGCGAGGGAACTTTCCCTCCGCCGCTCGGGGGTAGGATGCGCGCGGCAGCCGGGTAGAGGCTGCGCCTCTACCCGGCTGCCGCGCGCATCCTACCCCTGAGCGGCGGAGGGAACTTTCCCTTCGCCGCTCGGGGGACCCGTTAGATGCACACAGCAGCCGGGTAGAGGCTGCGCTCGCAGCCTCTACCCGGCTGCCGCGCGCATCCAACCCCCCGAGCGGCGGAGGAAACTTTCCCTTCGCCGCTCTGGGGTTGGATGCGCGCGGCAGCCGGGTAGAGGCTGCGAGCGCAGCCTCTACCCGGCTGCTGTGTGCATGTGTAACCGCCGCGGCGAGCCGGCAGCCGGCTCGTGCCGCGGCGGTTGCATGCGCGCGCAACCAACCGCCGCTGGTTGCGCGCGCATGCGCAGTAAGGCTTTGGCGACGGACAGCCAAAGCCTTACTCTTTTATTATATAGATGGTAAGACTGCACCTTTAATATGCCGTGCAATTTTGGTCACCTGTTTTAAAAAATATATTATGGCACTAGCAAAAATGCAGAGGCGCCAACTAAATTAATAAGGGGAATGGAAGAGTTAAATTATGAGGAAAGGCTAACAAGCTTAAACCTGTTTAGTTTAGAAAAACGGTGCCTTAGAGGAGATCTGATAACTTTATATAAATATAAACACGGCCTTTATAAACTAGGGCTGAAACAACTAATCGATTATGAGAATAGTTGATAACTATTTTCATTATCGATTAATGGGGCTCTGTGCAGCACACACTGTTTAGAATCAGGCTGAGTTAAACATTCTCCTCCCTTTCGTTACGATGCTGACATTTTATATGGCAGAATCGTTACAATTCATTTAGCCCCCTAGCGGTATTAGAGTGTGGCTCGGGGTTAATTTACTGCTGAAAGTGGTAACCCCAAGCCACACTCGGGGCTGGATACATACCTGTCCCTGCGCTCCCTCGCTGTCCCCCGCTGTCCCCTCCAGACGATCGCGACGTCCTACTTCCTGGTTCCCTTCTCACGAGAAGGGAACCAGGAAGCAGGACGCCGTGATCACCGGAGGAGAATGCGATTGCAGAGGTCAGAGAGGGAGCGCAGGAACAGGTATGTATGCAGCCCGAGTGTGGCTCGGGGTTACTGCTTTCGGCAATGAAAGTTAACCCCGAGCCACACTCGGGAAAATCGCCTGGGAGGTTAATAACCTCTGGCTCTAAATTGGAGCTGATTGCAAAAGACGTGCCGCTGCTTTACTCTGTTTGATTTAGTTCTAGGGTTAGGCCAAACATAACCAGTTTGGGCGGTTGGAGCTGTACCGTCAGTGTTTTATCCTTACTTGGAGCTGGATTCCTTTGCCACCACCCCACATTCCCTGCCTCTCTCCAGTCTGGTCCATTTCCCCAATATACCTCTCACACTGATTTGGTCCCTTGCCTAAATTCAATCCCTCCCCCCACTCAGTTTGTTCATGAAATTATTTTAAATGGACATTCTATGCACCCTGACCATGTTTGTGTATTGAAGTTGTAAGGCTGTGTGGAGTGCCCCCCCTCACCCCACTTCACATGCTGACATTATCCTGTCTGAGCGCTCGTAGCAGCATTCATTCAAGAAGAAGACAGACATTGGCTAGAGCTGCGCATGCAACATCAATCCATCACTTTAACTAGGTGCTTGTGTACCTTGTGTGCAAAAGGTACGCAAGTTAAACAAGATACACAATTTACATAATGTATGTACAAAAGATATGTACACTGCAAATTGCATGAGAAAAAAAGTGGGAGGAAAAGGTAGGAGGGATTGATTTTTACGTGCTGCTCTTTATGTAAACAATTATGGGCACCATTACAGTCATCGAGCTAAAATGGGGACACTAGGGAGAAAAACCTACGCCTTCAGGTTTCTCTTTTGCGTCCCCATTTTAGCGCGATATTACAACGCAGGCGCTAAAAAAGCTGCCTGCATCATTATCGGGCGCTAAGCCCCACACGCATCTCTTCCATGGAGGCCATAGGACTCCAGTGAGGCAGATGGCGCCGGTCACATGACCTGAGGCGAGATCCGGCAGGTCGGCGTAGTGATCCGCAGGGTGAGACTGGGGTACTTTCATGTAACATGTGTTTACATGCTGGATGTATTGTGTGTAATGCGTGTTTAGGCTGGTGTCAGATGAGCGCACTATGTGCGTCCGTACTAACGTGCCTTCTGGCGTCCTTCGCAGCATTGAGACGCTGTGACGGGGCCAGCCACACGCTGTTGCGCATGCACGAATTGCGAGCGCAACAGCGGCCGCGCTGTGTCCGTGCAGCAGCCCTCTCCGTCAAAGCGCTAGAACGCGCGTTGTCAGAGGTAGGTTATCCATAGGAGAATCGAGCCTTGCAGCAATGAGCGCACTAAGTGCGCTCAGCGATGTGGCCAGAAGGGCGTCGAGTGGAACAAACGTCCACTCAAGGACATTCCTTCTGCTCTTCAAATACGTTTGTCTGACGCCAGCCTAATATGCTAGATGTAGTGTCTGTAATATGTGTAACATGTGTTCAGGGCTAGACAAATTTGCTTTGAATCTAGGCGCCATCTACAAAAGTTAGTTGCCAGGTTTTTCTTCAGACTAACAAAGCTTTACTTTGAACAACTAATGATACACGATACAATTTTTTTGAAGACCGAGTACTGATACTCTTTTTTTCCCGGTACTCACCGATACTCTTATTTCATGACATGTGATAGTTTTCCCATAAATAATTTAGGATTTTGCTGAAAGCATGTCCAATTTTTGATAATATTGAAATATATGGCCAAACACCCCATTTACGCACACCCTGCCACACCCTGCCACACACCAGACCTCATATATAAATATATACACACGCCACACCTCAGATACGTGTATACCCAGGCACATCAGACCTCAGATACGTCTATACCCAGGCACATCAGACATCCGATACATGTGTGTGATATATATATATATTACATTGCAGATCTCAGACAATGTCACGGGATGGTACCGGGATGGCAAGGTTCTGAGCCCAGAATGTAGTGATGCACCACTCCATAGGAATGGTCTGTTCTTCCTCCCCTTCTGAGCTGGTTTCTTGGACCATATTCAAGTACAGGGGTTCTCCTAGGAGCTGGCTTGGGTGGGGGTGGCAGCTTTGCTACCAAAGGTCTCCTGGGGACCGGTTTGGTGCAGAGGACTTTCTGGGAGCCGGTTGGGTGGGGGTGCTGATCTTCGTACTGGGGCAGACCTAGGTACTGAGGAACTCACCAGGACAGTCTTGGACACTGTTGCAGGTATCTTGAGCACAGATGCAGGCTTGTGTACCGGGCTGGTTGCTTAGGGGGCCTCACAAGACAGCTAGCAAGCCAGTGGTTTGAACCCCCACAGTATAGACAGACCTGCAGCTTGCCTCCGGGCACGTTCCTGTGGTGATAGTGGTCCATAGGTCTTCTTCACAGGAGGAATGCACACCTTACTAAATGATCCCACTTCATCTGTAGTAGCTCCTTCATGAAATGGTCAGTTGTGCAAACAGCTCCAGGAATGTTTTCCTCACCAGCTCCATTACAACATGCATCACCGCGGGTTCAGTTGGTGAAGGCTCCAACATTCTGTCACGTGCAGTCAACGGGGTGGTACCAGGATGGCAAGGTTCTGAGCCCAGTATGCAATGATGTACCACTCCAGGGATGTGAGTTGTAGGAATACAAATGGTTTGGGGCAGAGGGACAGAACACGTAGAGGGTTTGACAATGGGGAAGCAGGAAACAAACCAGGACAATGGGATCTTGGACACACTGGACACTGCAGGTATGGAGGCACGGGAAAGACTGGTAAAGACAGCAGGATTCAAAGTAATTCTGGAGAGATACAGCAGAAAGGTCCTCTCTGGTGAGATTATAGACAATGCTGGAGCAATGTGAAGAGGGGGCCGTGGCCCTTTATTTAGGAAAGTCAGGTGGTGTAGTGTTTCACTGTGTATATGTTTTAACCATAGGCGTGCGCACGGGGTGTGCCGGGTGTGCCTGGGCACACCCTAATGCCACACCCCGCAGGCCGCATCCCATGGATAGCCACCGGGACCCTTTATTTCTGCAGGCCTGGCGACAGCCTCTGCTTCCCTGGTGGTCCGGTGGCTGTAGGGTGCTGCATTGCCCTCTGTGCTTTGCGCAAAGACAGCAGAGCACGTCCCACAGTGAGTGACTGGATGCAGGCGTCGGCGATCGATGATGACCTGTCACCTGACCGCTGGCACTCACTGACTGTGTCAGAGCACCGGCGGTCAGGTGACAGGTAATCATCAATCGCCGGCGCCGCGTCCAGTCACTCACTATGGGACGTGCTCTGCGGTCTGTGTGCGAAGCACAGATCGCAATGCAGCACCCCACAGTCACCGGACCACCAGGGAAGAAGAGGCTGCCACCAGGCCTGCGGGGGTTTGAAGGGTCTCCATGGGATGCAGCCAGCTGGGTTCCCCCTCCTCGACCCCCCCTTCTGGACCACCAATATTTAACCCCCTTCCCTGCAAAAGAAAGGTAAGCAGGAGAGGGGGCAACGTTTGAATATTTATACACACCACACATGACTGGGGTTTTATTGCTGTGGACTTTGTGATACGCTCATATAAACTGCACATTACTGGGGTTTTATTGCTGTGGACTTTGTGATACGCTCTTATAAACTGCACATTACTGGGGTTTTATTGCTGTGGACTTTGTGATATGCTCATATAAACTGCCCATTACTGGGGTTTTAATGCTGTGGATTCTGTGATACGCACATACACACCGCACCTTACTGGGGTTTTATTGCTGTGGATTCTGTGATAAGCTCATACACACTGCACTTTACTGGGGGTTTTATTGCTGTGGACTTTGATACGCTCATATACACTGCACATTACTGGGGTTTTATTGCTGTGGATTCTGTGATACGCTAATACACACTGCACCTTACTGGGGTTTTATTGCTGCGGATTCTGGGGTAAGCTCATACACACCGCATTTTACTGGGGGTTTTATTGCTGTGGACTTTGATACACTCATATACACTGCATATTACTGGGGTTTTATTGCTGTGGATTCTGTGATGTGCGGTGTGTATGAGCATATCACAGAATACACAGCAATAAAACCCCCAGTAATGTGCAGTGTGTATGAGCCTATTACTGGGGTTTTTATTGCTGTGGATTCTGTGATACGCTCATACACACTGCACTTTGCTGGGGGTTTTATTGCTGTGGACTTTGCACATTACTAGGGTTTTTATTGCTGTGGATTCTGTGATACGCTCATACACACTGCACCTTACTGGGGTTTTATTGCTCTGGATTCTGTGATATGCTCTTAAACACCACACTTTACTGGGGTTTTTTATTGCTGTGGACTTTAATACACTCATATACACTGCACAATACTGGGGTTTTTATTGCTGTGGATTCTGTGATAAGCTCATACAATGCAATTTACTGGGGGTTTTATTGCTGTGGATTCTGTGATACGCTCATACACACTGCACATTGCTGGGGTTTTTATTGCTGTGGATTCTATGATATGCTCATATCCGCTGCACATTATTGTGGGTTTTATTGCTGTGGATTCTGGGATACGCTCATGCACACTGCACATTACTGGGGTTTTATTGCTGTGGATTCTGGGATACGCTCATACACACCGCACATTACTGGGGTTTTATTGCTGTGGACTTTGTGATACACTCATATACACTGCACATTACTGGGGTTTTATTGCTGTCGACTTTGTGATATGCTCATATAAACTGCCCATTACTGGGGTTTTATTGCTGTGGATTCTGTAATAAGCTCATACAACACTTTGCTGGGGGTTTTATTGCTGTGGATTCTGTGATACGCTCATGCACACCGCACCTTACTGGGGTTTTATTGCTGTGATACGCTCATACACACCGCACATTACTGGGGGTTTTATTGCTGTGGATTCTGGGATACGCTCATAGACACCGCACATTACTGGGGGTTTTATTGCTGTGGATTCTGGGATATGCTCATGCACACCGCACATTACTGGAGGTTTTATTGCTGTGGATTCTGGGATATGCTCATACACACCGCACATGGCTGGGGGTTTTATTGCTGTGGATTCTGTGATACGCTCATATACACTGTACTGTATGGCTGTGTGTGTAAATGCATGTATTTGTCTTTAAACAGGCTGCTGTGCGTAATATTCGGCACCTGTGTCCTTGTCTCAGCCCGGCGTTGCCCCCTTGCCCTGCACCCAAAAGGCTAGTATTGCTCGTAGAAATGCTGTAATATCTTCTGCCTGCACTGCACAAAGTAAGAATAGTGAATAAAGCATCGCAAGGTACAGGTAGAAGACTAAATATTGGTGCTTGGCAGCAAGAGGTTAACCTCCCTGGCTGTCCGATTTTTGACATTTTTATATGTTGGAATCGGTGCATTTATTCAGCCCCCTGGCGGTTTTCCAGAATGTGGCTCGGGGTTAAATTTCAATGCTGAAAGCAGTAACCCCGAGCCACACCTGGGTTGATACACAACGGTCCCTGCGCTCCCTCGCTGTCCTTTCGCAGTCACCTCCGGCCGATCGCGGTGTCCTGGTTGCGAGTGGCTGATTCCCTGCACTTTGGGGCAGTGGCGTCACTAGGGTTGGTGTCACCCGGTGCGGTAACTTATGGTGTCACTCCCCCCCCCCCCCCCGAGTTTTAAAGATTTTTTTTTTTTAACTACTCTTACTCCTAAAATCAGTACTCCCATATAACACTGAATGCTCATACACACAGCGCACATTACTGTGAGGTTTATTGCTGTGGAGCTCTCTCATATGCTCACAGAACTTTTTTCAACTGCCAGCAAGTACGTTGCCTGTTCGAAGGCAGTGAAAGCACACATGGATATATATTGCCCCCAGCAGCTCTGGATATATATTGTCCCCAGCTCACATATGGATATATTGCCCCAGTTCACAGTTATATATTGCCCCCAGCAGCTCACCCATGGATATATATTGCGCCTCAGCTCACATATGGATATATTGCGCCTCAGCTCACATATGGATATATTGCGCCTCAGCTCACACATGGATATACTGCCCCAGACCAGCTCACACATGGATATTGCCCCAGCTCTCATGGATACTGCCCCCAGCACACATGGATATACTGCCCCAGCTCCTCTCATGGATATACTGCCCCAGCTCCTCTCATGGATATACTGCCCCAGCTCCTCTCATGGATATACTGCCCCAGCTCCTCTCATGGATATACTGGGGCTATCCTAAACAAAAGATAAATCCAGGTAAAGTATCCATGTAATTGGGAGACTAGATCTTTTCATTCCAAACGGACCCCTCTTTTCATCTCACCCCCACTCTCTTCATTTCATTCCAACCCCCACCTCTCCTTATTAAATTCCAACCCCCCACCCTCTTCGTTTCATTACAACCCCCACCCTCTTCGTTTCATTACAACCCCCACCCTCCCCTTATTAAATTCCAACCCCCCACCCTCTCCATTTCATTCCAACCTCCCACCCTCTCCATATTAAATTCAAAGCCCCCCACCCTCTCCATATTAAATTCAAAGCCCCACCCTCTCCATATTAAATTCAAAGCCCCCACCCTCTCCATATTAAATTCAAAGCCCCCCACCCTCTCCATATTAAATTCCAACCCCCCCCCACCCTCTCCATAATAAATGCAAAGCCCCCCACCCTCTCCATAATAAATGCAAAGCCCCCCACCCTCTCCATGTTAAATTCAAAGCCCCCCACCCTCTCCATATTAAATTCAAAGCCCCCCACCCTCTCCATATTAAATTCAAAGCCCCACCCTCTCCATTTCATTACAACCCCCACCCTCTCTATATTAAAAATTCAAAGCCCCCCACCTATCTTTATTAAATTCCAACCCCCCCCCCACTCTCTCCTGATTTCATTCAAACCCCCCACTCTTTTTGTTTCAACCCCCCTGTCAGTTTTTGGAGACAGGGGGGGGGGCTCAAGTAGAGCAAGCGGCCAGCAGGGGAAGGGGGGGCCCAGGGACTCCCAGCATACTCCTTCCGATGATGGGCAGAGAGGGACCGGGCCTGGCGGGTAACGAGGACAGGAGGCAGGGAATGGTCGGGTGTATGTGACATTCCCCGGAGCTCCCGGGGGAAGGGGTGCCGCTGCTTACCATCTGGGAGGGTTGCTGCTTGCTCCACGGTCATAGCCCAGCTCCTCCTCTTGCAAGCTCAGGCGTGTGAGGCGACAGGGCTGTCAGGGTGGCACGGAAGGATCAGCCACATCGCGCCACCTCTCTCCTCAGCGGCATCTGCGTGGTGGAGACGGAGTGCTTGGGGGAAGTGACGTTATATCACTTCCTCCCAGCGCAGACAGTAATAGCTGCGCGTGAACGCTTGGCTGCAGGGTTTTTTCGGAACATGGGGGCGGCGGGTCCCACTAGATACCCCACTGGGTGTCACCCTAAAGGCGGGTGTCACCTGGTGAGGGCCGCACCCCCCGCCCCCACGTTACGACGCCACTGCTTTGGGGGACCTGCGGTGAAGAGTGAATTCACCGCAGGGTGGGACAGTTTGATTCCCCAAAGTGCGGGGAACAACAGTTGGCGACATTTCGACGCTCTGTGAATGACCCCTATAGTAATGATATATTTTGTCTGAATGCAGGAGTGTGTGTCTGTGTATGTTTGCATAAGGGTGCGTGCATATACAGTATATATACATCTATGTGTTTGAACTTTTGGGTGCACACCCCAATGCAATAGGCTGCGCACGCCTATGGTTTTAACTATTAACCAGTTGTGTGCATGAATCTCAGTGCTTATTCTGAGATTAGCGGATGAGCAAGGCTAAGGGGCCTGCAAGACACGGTTCAGGAATCTGACAGACAAAAACACAGGGCAGCTGGCAGAATGCAATAACAGCATTCTACCAGGCCCCTCCTGTTGGTGCTTCGTTCTACCAAGTGGCTGCCGGCAAAGGTTGCAAGGCAGCCTCTCGCTTAGTCCTCCACCCACTCTCACGAGATCTGCAAGCTCTTGCAACCCAGCGATGTGGAATTTAAAAAAAATCTAGTTGTCCATCAGACTAAAGTTGTAGCACGATCTACTTGTCCCTCATGACAATCTACTTGCCCTGATAAGAAAAATTATTTCCACAAAATATCATTTAAAAGGTCTTAGAAAAGAAACAACACATTAACGTAACCAACAAGCACAGGTAAATACTGTGGTTTCTTAAATACTTCTTCAGATGAGTTTATACACATGTACATCCCATACAGCAATAAAACTCACTCTCAAACACTAATGTATCAGAGCTCCACAGCAATAATACTCACAGCAATATACAGTGTATAGGAGCGTAGAAAGCCAAACCCCCATACAACATAGGGAGGTGAAATGGAGAGATGCAAGTATTGCGTTACCGGGTCCAGGTGATCATTACACCAAAAACTTGCGGGACTTAACCCCTACTTGATCAAAAATCCCAAGGATCCCACTGATCCAACAAAAAACAATAATATCTCAAACAGAGATATCTTTATTATAATGTATCATATAAAAGACCACACACACTACACAATGAAACAAATATATAACAACCTGATAATGAATTTTTGTTTTTTTCATTATCATGTTGTTATATATTTGTTGAATTGTATAGTGTGTGTTGTCTTTTATATGATACATTATAATAAAGATATATCTGTTTGAGATATTATTGGTTTTTAATTAGATCAGTGGGATCCTTGGGATTTGTGTATAGGAGCGTATCACAGGGCTCCACAGCAATAAAACTCACAGTAATGTGTGGGGTGTATGAGCATATCGCAGAGCTCCACACAATAAAACTCATACACACTGTACATTACTGTATCACACAGCTTCACAGCAATAATACATACAGGAATGTATACTAGCCTTTAATATCACTCTCCCATTTTCTCCTTTGCTACATCTGACCCCATTGTCTTATTGCCCTTTTGCTTTTGTCCCTGATCATCCCCCTTTTGTATAACTGTAATTCTTCATTTTTTTGTGTCATTCACTTGTCCTCATATTTCTTATCTTGTGTGCTTTTATATTCTGTGCATTATATACAGTTTATATATTATGTTTTATACAGTATACTGCAGCTAGATCAGGGATTGTGTTATATACAGTGTATATACTGTGTCTGCATCAGTGATTGTGTTATATTGAGTATATATGCTGTGCTTGTATCAGCACAGTATACTGTGTATAACACATAGTCCCTGATGTGGGCATTGTATACTGCATACAACACACAGCTGATCCAGGCACTGTATCTAAATAACACAACTTATCTGGACACAGTATATACACTGTATATAACACACAGTGACTGTTACAGGCAGTTTAAATACATTGTGGCTGCCCTCCCTTGCATTCCCGTCTTATCATCTGGGGACTTTCCTTTTAGTTTTGTAGATGACACTAGTTGTCTTTTTATTTATTTATGTTTTTTTATAGCTGGCCGGGCTGTGTGATGCTCATAGTCAGTCAGGCTCTGAATCTCCTGCTAGATCTAATCTGCATAGAGCAGAGCTGCCCCCACCCCTCTGATCTGCATGGAGCCGAGCTGCCCCCACCCTTCTGATCTGCAAAGAGCTGAGCTGCCCCCTAACCCACACCTGATCTTTTTGCTGCTATCTTCAATCAGCGGTCGAGGCAGGGAGGGGGCGGGCCAACAGCTCTCCTGCACAGCCTGTCACTGATTTATAACCCCAGACAGATGCAACTGAATGGCCCAACATGAAAGGGTGTACTCTGCCAAAACAGATCTCCACAACGTGCTCACAGCTTGCTCGCTGGAGGGGCCTGGCAGAATGTGAGGGATATGTATCCAAACCTGGGAGCCAGGACAACATTTCTAGTCGCCATGGCAACCTGGCGCCCGAGTTTTGTCGAGCCCTGTTTTGCATGTTGAATGTATTGCATGTAACATATGTTTAAATGCTAGATGTATTGTGTGTAGCATGTGTGTTGAAGTATTCCACTGCTTTACCTTCTATAGTGATCACTCTTTAACGTGCCATATATATGGACTTAAGTCACCGCCGCAAGAGTAGATTACATGTCATACTTTGGCACTTTTCGGTAAATCATAGACAATAGAGATAAAGAAAGCATGCATTTTAATACAGCAGAAATCACATACAAGGCACTTCTGAATATATAACAATGATAAAGTCATAGAATTCCCAGAATGAGGTAAAATCAAGTAACTGAAACTTAACTAGCCAATAGACTTTCAGACACATATCTTTGCGGTGTGTTCAAGCTTTGCCTAGAGGTGTATATTTTTAATTTAGCGAAGCCTATTTGAATTTCCTGCCAACTTCTGCTTACTCCTCTTAAGTGGGTAGGCTACTTAACTAGGGCTGAAACAACTAATCGTTTAATCGATAATGAGAATAGTTGTCAGCTATTTTCATTATCGATTAATCGTCTGTCGATTAATCGATTTGTGTACAGCACACACTGTTTAGATTCAGACTGAGTTAAATGTTATAACCTCAGTTTCTGCTTTGTCCTGTGCCACCACCCCATCCTGCCTGTCCACCCGTCTTTGGTCTGGAGCTGCCACTCTCACCTTTTGGTCTGGTCCCTTGCCACAAACTCCCTCCCACAATCAGGTCTTGTCTTTTGCCGAAACCCACTCCCTCTCACACTCCGGTCAAGTCCCTTGTCCAAACTCTCTTCCTCCTCCAGACCCTCCTCCCGCTCAGTTTGTTCATGAAATTATTGTAAAGGGACACTCTAATAAGCTAAAGTGGTCAGGCTGCATGGTGTGCTCTCCCTTCTCAACCGGATTTCATGCTGACATCATCATGTCTATCTGAGCGTTCGTTTGGGGAGAAAGCAGACATGGGCTTAAGCTGCGTACGCAGCATCGATCCATCACTGTGACCAGGTGTTCGTGTACCCTCTTGAGCGAAAAGTATGCAATTTGAGTGTTTTTCTTTTATCCGATGAATCGATTACCGTATATACTCGCGTATAAGCCGAGTTTTTTGACTCAGATTTTGAGTCAAAAAAACGCGATTTGGCTTATACGCGAGTCAAGGACAGGGCCGGACTAGCCTCCCAGCTACTTATCACGAGGCTGGAAACGGCTGCGGCTGTGTGCGACGCACGGTGATGTCATCATGCTGAAGGGGGCGGCGCCAGTGCAGCGTGCCATTCCCAGCCTCGAGATATGTAGCTGGGAGGCATGCTACAGCAGCAGGCTGGACCTTCGTAATGGAGGACTAAGGAATCGGCGGCGGGCAGTGCATGCTTGGGTGACATGCAGGGATGGCTGGGGCAAGGTGTCTGCAGCCCTTGCACAGTCCGCCACCGCAAGCTAGATGCAGTCGCAGGCCAGGAGGACATGCTAGTCCTCCAGCGTTGTTACCGTGCGACAGTCAGTGCAGGGTTAAAAGGGGTGCGTGTCACTGCCTCTTAAAGATGACCCGTGCAGAGCCGAGGGGGATCCACGAAACGTACTGACATGCACATTCACCTTTAATCCCAAGTACAAAAAGCAGACTAGTCTCCCATTGGGCTGTCAGTTCCCCAGTGGATCTTGGACATGTATGTAAACATTAAAGGGGTAATTCACTAAACTCAGAATTGGCCCAGAATTGCAATTTTCCAAATACAGACGAATTAACAGCAAAAAATCTCATATCGGAGGACAGGCAAGAGGCAGGATGACAGAGAGCACTCTCCGAGTGCTGAGTTGATGGTGAGTAACAGTTGCACTGAGGATTATATTTTGTTGCAGGACAGAATGGATCCCCCCAAGGCCCCTCTCATTCTTTTAACCCACCCTAGCAGGTTTTTGGTATCTATTTTTATTTTTAAAATTTACCAGTGGCTGCTGCATTTCCCACTTAGGCTTATACGCGAGTCAATAAGTTTTCACAGGTTTTTTGGGAAAAAGTAGGGGGGTCGGCTTATACACGGGTCGGCTTATACCCGAGTACATACGGTAATCGAAACAATAATCAGCCAACTAATCGATTTATGTAAATAATCGTTTGTTGCAGCCCTAGACTTAACCCTTTCAATGTGTTTACATACTGGATGTAGTGTGTGTAATGCGTGTTTACATGCTGGATGTATTGCGTATAACATGTGTTTATATGCTGGATGTATTGTGTGTAATGTGGAGTGTACATGCTGGATGTGTTACGTGGAATATGTATTTACATGTTGAATGTACACATAACATGCGTTTACATGCTGAACATTGCATGTTTACATACAGTGTGTGTTGTGTGTTTACACTTCATAATGCCATGAATGCAGTCTTTTTTCCTTCCCCGCTATTGCAATATCTGCCCGAATACCTGTAACCAGCAAAGGTAGGAAAAATAATTCCTATGTAAATGACTGCAAAGAAGTGTAGAGGTTGGGGTACTCACTGGCTGCTTTGTGCTTTAGCTTTTGCCCTTTTAACCGTGTGTTTGTCTCCTGCTGCTGCATCCCCTTACCCACAGGAAGAGATGTTAGATCTGCAGTTACAGAGGCATCTTGATTTTTTGGATCAGCAGGTAGGATGTCACACAGCTCTGTGCCCTCCCGTGACTGTCTGTGTCACAGTGTCTGCCTCCCCGTCTCCTCCTGTTGTGCTGTGTACTATCCAATAGACCCTTTATAGCTTGTCATTTTATTACTAACCTTCATTTTACACTGTGTGGATCTATGCATAACTATGATTTACCATTCAAGCGTATGGAGTGTAAGACAGGACTTCTCAAAAGGGGACATGACAAGTATTCAGAGAAATGATTAGAGCAATCCAGGGGCCAGCCTGCCACAGATTTTTAAATATCTGGATTATTTAACACTAGTTTCCTAAATCTGATATAAATTTGTCAAGCCCTGCTTTAGAGTATGTTACGAGTAGGGATAGACCGATATAATCTCTTGCAGGCCGATATCGATTCTGATTATCGACGGCCTTTCTGGGGGATAGCCGACCTCTCTTGCTGATATTCTGTAAATTTAAAGTTGGGAAAAAGCAACACAAATCTGACATTATGCCATTAACAGAATGTATTTATTAAAATTGTAAACTTTGCATCATGTCTGTTTAATTTATTCTATTTAATAAAAAATATTTTTATTGAAGGTTTTATTTTTCCAAACAATGTGGCCGTGTCTACGCTCTGGCTTTTGCACTGATCCCTCATATGACCCCGTATGTAAGGATCTGGCAACCATGGCCCTCCAGATGTTTTGGAACTACATCCCATGATGTTCAGCTACTCATTAGGTTCTTAAAGCTTCATGGGAAGTGTAGTTCCAAAAGATCTGGCGCCCCAAAGTTGCTGACCCCTGGTGTAGAAAATAGGTTCCAGAAATACAGGGATCGAATAGACCCCTGCATCTCCTGTATAAGGAATTCCCTGCCAGATGGGATGGAATCCCTATTTCTGTTGTCATCACGCTCATGTATAATTTCGTCAGTGGGCAGCGGAAGTCCTACAGCAAGAGTTGTCAGCCAAGTTGTCAGCAGCCCCGAATCGGCAATGGATTTGCAACATTTTGTGTGACCACACGTGTCATGGCTGCAGTGAGCCCAGTTGTCCAATTACCGGTAATACAGTATCTGCAAAAAAAACAAAAAAAAGGCCGATGCCAATATCATTAATTTGCTGAATATTGGATTTTCCGATTATCGGTCTGTCCCTAGTTAGGAGCATGGCTCTATTCTTATCTACAACATCACCTGAACCAAGGCAGCATTCAGCCTTTGCCTGCAGGCTTGAAAATCCACCAAACAGTATTTTATTAAGTCAGGATGTGTCTGATCTCTAGGTTTTCCTAATACCTAGTTTTTTTTACTGTATTTGCAAACCCATATTATATTCTCTCTCTTTATACTTTGGTTTCTTGCACACATTTTTATGAGATTCTATAAGCCATTTGAACCATTAGAAAACAGACATGCAAGTGGTTGTTTAATAGAATGGTGGGTCGCACTGGGTACTCAAGATGTAATTGGAGGCAGCTTGCGGTGGGTTAAGGTGTTACAGTATGTCTGGGACTTGGCTGGATTTGTAAAATCCTCATCCTGCCTTTCCCCTTGACCTGCTGCAGATGAGTGAGAGTGAGACCCTGATCAGCATGGTGAATAATATGGTACACTCTTCCCCCCGGGCGCAGATCTTCATGCAAGTAAGAGAACACACATATGTGTCACCTCACTCTGCATGAGACACCCTCTCCATACCCATGTCATCTGCACGAAAGTGTTAGGCATCTTGGCATGCTGCTACTCTCTAGATATTTCTGGATACAGGTTGCATAGACTCTATAGTGACTCCAGGTAATTATAAGGGTTATGACCCTCTCCATAAATTAAGCTCAGGACCTTTTTATATCTCGGGGCATGGTGGGAGAAGTGTATGATCAGAATACATTCTAGACCACGCATAAAATTGGAAGAATTACGGAGCTATATAACGTACTATCCTCATGGGGTATTTCATTCACACTCAGGGCATATCATCTGCTGCGCAGAGTCCTGATTTCAAGATGCTGAAATCCAGTGCATTTTGTACTGTTTTACAGGTCTCCCCCTATGCAGATCCGTATAGAGAGGCTCTGCAGAGCTACAAGATCAATGAGCAAGACACTGACGTAAGTGATTGAAAATCCTAATATATTCCATTTAGGCCTCCAGTGCACATTCTGTATCCATACAGTAAAGATCTGATCCATAGTTTTCAAGGCTTGATCGCAACGATCTGGTGGCACACTAGTCCATAATAATCCAACGTTCATTGCCACTTTGTAGAAACTCCTTGGTCGACTTTGTGAACAACATAAGGTGGTGAGGGAGCAGGATCGCCTGGTACAGCAGCTGAGGGCAGAGAAGGTAAGAGAGACCAAACTAGCCATGATACCATATTTTTCTATTCAAAATGTTGTATATTGTGCCTTAAATGAAAAAGCCATAGGGGGTTATTCAAAGAGATCCGAATTGTGGCCGAAAGGTAACTGAACAGTGAAATTCAGCGTACGGTTACCTTTACTGGCCATTCGGCTATTCAGAGAGTAGGCAGTTCATTCACCAAATCTTGGCAAATTGCCTGCACATACGGTGCCTGTTCGAGGGCAGTGAAATCCCCATAGAGAAGCAATGCTTTGTCTATTCAGGGTACGCCAAACAGCAGGGAAAAGTTGCCGAAATGCCCTGCTATTCGGTGGTTTCATTCGGCGTTATTATTCACACGAATCCCATAGGCTTCACTGTTAAAAATATTACAGTTTTAACTCAATATCTAATAAACCGTTTCATATTATATTCTGCAGTAAAAAAGTCTATATAGATTTTTTTAGGATCTGTTAGGCATTTTTGGGATTCTTTGGGCAAAATTATTTTCCGTTTTTTATTTATTTTATTTTTTAAATCTTCTTTTCTTTTTCCTGTAACAGCCCTTTTTATTATCATTCATTGGATCTTATATGTAAATTCCAGGCATTTTCGTTCAGTAGTTGTTTTGCAAACATCATTTCAAACTTTCAGGCTAATGTCAGACGAACGCAGTCTGAGCGCACTCTGCGTGCGTGCACAACGGACAGACGTACTGACGGAAGATACTGTAGACACCAAACGGTCCGTTTTTTTGACGGAGGTAGAAAAAAAGGGAATTATGGGAAATAAAATTAATATGAAAAATGATAAAAATTTGAAAAGGATATGAAAAGCCATTGTGTGCGTCAAGGTGCTGCACGTTGCAATGCGTTGCGTCTGACATCTCATCACTCACACAGAATGCTACGCGGACGTGGCGCACTCTGTGCGTCCATCTAGTGGTTTTACTTTCTTGCCTAACTTGCGTCCATTTGCCATGTGCGTTGTGCGTGCGCAGTTCGGTGCACACGTATTTTGTGGGTGGGTCTCTATTGATCATGATTCTATGCTACGACGGACGTTAAACTGCGTGGCAACACGGACGTAATCACTGTGTTCGTCTGACGCCGACCTCAAGCGTATTTTTTTATTTTTTTCACCTCATTCGTCTGCGTGTCGGGTTTTTCGGGGCGCTGCTCTGCGCTGTGATTGGCGGCTAGTCGGGTTATCTGGCGTGTTTGGCAGGGTTAATCCAGCTGTTTCTGCAGGTTTCAGTGAGTGTTCGGCGGGTTTTGCAGTGCTTGTTCGTCGGGTTTGATGCGGGTTTTCCCTGGACGGCGGCCCTGTGGTGCTTGCTGAATACACCACAGGGTCGGCGAACTAGGATCGCTGAATCGCGCCGAATTGCAGGGAACGAAAAGTCACAAAAGTGCGGTGACTTTTCGATTCTCTTTGAATAACCCTGACAGTCTAGATTAATTTTGGACTATTATACTTCTCATTGGATAGACATATTCTCCGTTATTTAACTTTTCTATCCATTCATATTTTGTTTCCGCAAAGCCTTTCACAACTTTTTATTTTGTTAAATTTCCCACAAAATTACATACAGGGTTATTCAGAGAGAAGTGAAAACCAGGAGAATGACTGGAGAATGGAAAATTCTAGGTCAAAATAGCCGATTTGGAAAGTGAGATAAATGGGAGAATATTTCTGGTTTGGCTATTTTGACCTAGAATTTTCACTTCTCAAGTCTCAAGTCATTCGCCTGCTTTTCACCTCTCTGAATAATCCTGACAGGATAATTGAGGCTAGGGTCAGACTAACGCATTTTTCGCGTTGTCTGTGAAAAAGTGCGTTCGAACGAATGGACGCATTTTTTCACGGAATACGCGATAGCGGTCATACGATGCGCCTTTTCGTCCGTGATTTTCTACGGATCATCAATAAAACACTTTTTGTGTCTGGACGTTATGTTAGCCGTACATTAGCAGCGTCTGACGTCTCCCAATCACGCACACACGCCTCTAGCGGATGCAGCGCACTCTGCACGTCCGTACTAGAGGTTTGACGTTCTAGAAAAAATGCGTTCGTTTGCCACTTGCGTTGCGCGGACGAACTTTCGTGCGGCCGTTCGTCGTATGTTCCCCAGCATTGGACGTCATTTTCTGCTAGCACGGCCGTGATTTTGTGCGTCTAAACGCACGTTAAAACTGCTTTCGTCTGACCCTAGCCTTATCCAGGAAGCAGATATCTCTTAGTTTTTGTACATAGTGGGCATAAAACTACTGCAACTCTACAGTAGGTGAAAACCTATTTATGTCACATATGAAGCTGTTGTCAATGGTGCGCCCTGTCAGTGAACAATTCACTAAAGATAGGTTTGTGCATCCATTTGGGTAATATTATCTGATCCAGCACAGTCATAGGGCACCATAGCACGGTCCTCTAGGGCAATGTCACATATAGTATCATGTCACATATAGTATCTCTGTGCAGGTCAGTTTATTACAACAGCCTCAAACAAAAAAATGATAAATAAAAACCTGGCTCGTCTGAGCACTAATATACTGATCATCTCTCTGTATACCAGGCACAACATTTAAACCAACCTTTGGTTTAACACCCTGCATCTGCCCTTAGACACTCCCACCTCAGGAGTTGCACCATCCTTTCTGTGTCTGTCTTAGGCTAGGGTCAGACGAACGCATTTTTCGCGTCGTCCGTGAAAAAGTGCGTTCGAACGAATGGACGTATTTTTTTTACGGAATACGCGATAGCGGTCATACGATGCGCATTTTCGGCTGTGATTTTGTACGGATCATCATTGTGTCTGGACGTTATGTTGGACGGACATTAGCAGCGTCTGACGTCTCCTAATCACGCACACATGCCGCTAGCGGATGCAGCGCACTCTGTACGTCAGTACTAGCGGTTTCACGTTCTCGAAAAAATGCGTTTGTTTGTGCTTGCGTTGCGCGGCCGAACTTTCATGCGGCCGTACTTCATATATTGCCCGTCATTGGCTGCTACTACGGCCGTGATTAAGTGCGGCTGCACGCGCGTTCGCACTGCGTTCGTCTGACCCCAGCCTTAACCCTTTGCCGACTGGCGAGTTGTGCCTGTCCAGGGGAGAGTTAATGCCGGCAGGACTTCCAGCTGCCTCGGCGGGCCCCTTCGCCTAGCCACTGATATGCGCCAACTGCTGGACAGGGCCGAGGGGGCCCGTTGAAGTCAGCAGGCCGTACTAGTACGCCTCATGGCTTCAAGGCCCACCAGCTGCAGGGACAGCATAGTACACCCTGCGGCGGGAAAGCATTAATGTTTCTCTCTCCCTCTGTCTCCTCCCAATCAGGAGCTATTTATCCCTTTAATTGCCAGGTGGGAGACACCTGCAGCAGAAAAAACAAACAACATTCATTCTCTCAGGGAATGAACAATACAGGGTAATATACAGACACATCCATGCACCATGTCACAAATCATAATCCCTCCTTGGGGAACTTTTCTGTAAAGTCAACACATTTTATAAATTCTAACCTTTCTTCATAACTAAAATCATTCAGGCCCACTGCTTCCCTTATCCAAGGTTTAAAATATACTTTCTTTTAAAGCCCATATCTAATATTGCCCAACGTGGGGATCTTGATACTGTTTCATACAGAGGCAGTGTTAAATCTTTGTCCTGGAAATGTCACTCAAATTATATTATGATGAAATCAGGGCTCAAAATTTCCACCCGCCCTCCCCAGGACTGGAAGAAATTTAAAGGAACACTACCACTAACCTAAGCTGACATTCGATTACTTATGCATTACAAACAAAACCACCTTATAAAACACATTCAGCTGTTTTTTTTTTCTTTGAAGTAATTGCATGTAAAAAGGAAAAATACATTTAGGTTTTTATCTCCTGTTTTCATTTTGTAGATTTTTCCCATGATGCAAATCCAAAATCTGTGCAAACGTTTTACTTTTTACTGCTGTGGTTTAGCATCTACAGTATTTAACAGCCAATGGAGTGGAGGACTGAATGTTTAGAGAAAGCTGAAGGACGTCCATTATTCTCCAGGCTAAGATAAGAGATGGCAGCTGAATGAGATATGACCAGGAGCTTAAAAGACTTTGGGCTCTATTACATTCTTCGCGCAAACGAAGAGAAGTTGTGCGTGTTTTTTTTTATTGATGCAGCATATATGCGCAGATTGACTTTGACAGGCGCAAAAAACTGAACAGAAGACAATTTTGGTTCTTAATTCTGATTGGCTGAATTGCGTGAAAAAACAGTCCGAACACCGATTTCTGTGCGCAACGTTAATGCGCACGCATTTTTGCGCATCTTTTTTACGCTCGTTATTTTTAGACGGATGAAAAAATGCGCACGGATTGTAATACCAGCGTTAATTTACACGCATTAACGCTTTGCGCACAAATTAACGCACTGCGCAAGCTTTTTTGCACAAGGAATGTAATAGAGCCCTTCTAATTTACCCCCTGGTGATGTCATTTGAATACATCCCACACAATGCAATGAAGTGATTTGGCTGCCTGACCTATAGACTCCATTCTAGTGAGGAGCAAGTGTAAAGTTGCGGGGAGGGGCAGTTTACAACACAAAATAACACAATATAAGTGCACCCAAGGACACATATACAGTTGTGTTCAAAATTATTCAACCCCCAATGCTGTAAAGGGTTTTAGGGAATTTAGTGTACATTTGTAATTGTATTCAGAATGAAATCCTACAAGGACTTTTTAAAGAACCATATGCAACTAAAATGACATCAATTGGTTTTGTAATACAGTAGTAAATGTTTCTTTTGTGAATTCTTCATTGACACAATTATTCAACCCCTTAAAGACTACCACTCTGAAGAACAGAGGTTCATTCAAGTGTTTTCAATCAGGTATTGAAAACACCTGAGGATGTCACGGTGCAGCAATATAGCATAATAAGCACCAATTAGGCAGCATTAAAATGACTGTGATACTCAGCTCCTTCTAGACATTTACTGGTGTGGTTACAAACATGGTGAAGTCAAGAGAATGGTCCAGGAAGACAAGAGAAGAGGTGATTACTCTTCACAGGAAGGGCAATGGCTATAAGAAGATTGCAAAGATGTTAAACATACCAAGAGAGACCATAGGAAGCATCATTCGCAAATTCAAGGCAAAGGGCACTGTTGAAACGCTACCTGGTCGTGGCAGAAAGAAGATGCTGACTTCGACTGCTGTGCGCTACCTGAAGCGTAGAGTGGAGAAAAGTCCCCGTGTGACTGCTGAGGAACTGAGAAAAGATTTGTCAGATGTGGGTACTGAAGTTTCAGCTCAGACAATACGGCGCACACTGCATAATGAAGACCTCCATGCCAGAACTCCCAGGCGCACCTCCTTGCTGTCTCCAAAGAATAAGAAGAGTCGACTGCAGTATGCCAAAAGTCATGTGGACAAACCACAGAAGTTTTGGGATAGTGTTCTGTGGACTGATGAAACAAAATTAGAACTGTTTGGGCCCATGGATCAACGCTATGTTTGGAGGAGGAAGAACAAGGCCTATGAAGAAAAGAACACCTTGCCTACTGTGAATCATGGCGGGGGGTCAATCATACTTTGGGGCTGTTTTGCTTCTGCAGGTACAGGGAAGCTTCAGCGTGTGCAAGGTACCATGAATTCTCTTCAGTACCAGGAGATATTGGATGACAATGTGATGCAGTCCATCACAAACCTGAGGCTTGGGAGACGTTGGACCTTTCAACAGGACAATGATCCCAAGCATACCTCCAAGTCCACTAGAGCATGGTTGCAGATTAAAGGCTGGAACATTTTGGAGTGGCCATCGCAGTCACCTGACTTAAATCCGATTGAGAACCTGTTCTGTTTCTCCACCAAAGCACTGAGAATTTGATCTCTTAACTTACTGTTGTGATGAGATGGCTATAGCTCCCAGTCCAGGTGAATTACAGACAGTGACTCAATCCAGATGACACCTTGAAGATCTGTTGAAGTTTTATTCCAAAACTGTAGAAAATCCACAACAATATACATCCGATAGGTCAAAAAATCATAATGAATCTGAGTCCATAAGGCTTGCAAAGGATTACTGGGAAGGGAACAAGGGTGGAGCTATCTGAACAGGAAATCCCTACACCATGAGGAAGGGAGGGGAGAAACCCAGGGGGAAGATAAGACATGTGCAATTCTTAAAGGCATATCACAAGTCATGTGAAACATGACACTCCCCGTCGAAATCTATGATTTCTATAATTAAATAACTTTGACTAAAGTTCAAAACCAATAAGTGAAGATTCTTGTCCAGGAACATCTGAAAAACAAGAGGGAAGGGAAGAACAAGAGAAAAGAATGCAACATTAACAATTCTTGCAGATCTTGATCTTGATGGTCCAGGCTCTGTCAAGAACAGTCAGTGAGCCCATCTTCAGAGGGGAAGGCAGCAACGTGCACCAATCCTTCTTACCTCCCTTTGAGTCAAATTGATGACTTGTGAAGCTCGTCTTCTTCTTTGGGCAGAAGGAGTACTAGTTCCTTTATAGGCCTGAAGTAAAAGTGTGGAGAATCTTCTTTCATGAATAAGTTGTAAAGTTTTCTGGTCCAGTACCAGTCCAGGAATTTTCTTGCGACTCCAATCATGCGTTCCCAAGAGTCTCCCATGTGAAAGGAGTGAGGTGGGTTGAATTCCCATTTACACTTGTCATTCAAGAAGTTCAGTATCTTTTCTGGTCGAGAGGCCTCCTGAATTGTGGGGGGGTCTTTACAGATGTGCCGCTTGTGACATTGTTTGTCTGTGTCAGAGCTGTTTGTAAATTGATGAACAATGTGAATAAGACGTGCGATGGCTCGTACAACAGAAGACCACTTGGAAAGGCGTTCAAAACGGTGAGGACTCAGCTTACCCTTTCTTTCACAGAGGTGTTGAGTGTAACGGTAACAGCTCTAATTTCTTTATCCAATTCTGGTTCAACCAGTTCAAATGTAGAATTTGAGATGAGGTCTTCATTCAAGAGTATTGGTGGGGATAGCCATAATGTGTCCAGAAATGCAGTAGCAGGTACTGCATGCGTACCTCGATCAGCAGGGTTGAAGTTAGTGGACACATAGTGCCATTGTTCAGGTGCAGAGAACTTTCTTATACGTTCCACTCTGTTGCCTACATACACGTGGAACTGTCTTGTCTGATTATGTATGTATCCTAGCACTATTTTACGATCTGTGTAAAAGTCAAAGGAGTCTATTTCAGTGTCTGTTTCAAGTTCTATAAGCTCAGCAATTTCCACACCTAACACAGCTGCGCAAAGTTCAAGCCTTGGAATCGTATGTGCAGGTTTTGGTGTGAGCTTGGACTTGCCCATGATAAATCCTAGACTTGCTCCACCGCTGCGATCTGTGACCCGAAGATAAGCCACTGCAGCTATGGCTTCGTTGGATGCATCGGAGAAGACATGGATCTCTCTTCTGGTGGCATTCTTTAACGATGAAGGGGTGTAAGCACGTGGTATCTGGAGTTGTTCTAACGCTTGTAGAGATTGTTTCCAGGATTCCCACTTTTGTTGTTTCTCCTTGGGTAAGGGGGTATCCCAGTCTGAGCTTTCAGAAGTAAGCTGTCTCAGCAGTATTTTACCCTAAATGGTGAGAGGTGCTATGAAACCCAATGGATCATAAATACTGTTCACTGTAGACAGAACTCCTCGCTTTGTGAAGGGTTTATCACAGGTTGATGCTTGAAATGTGAACGTGTCTTGCTTAACGTTCCAAAGCAATCCAAGACTGCGCTGTGTAATGGAAAGGTCTGTTCCTAGTTGGAATTTCTTCACACTGACAGCGTAGTCATCAGAGGGAAAGGCTCTCATGGCCTTGTCGCTGTTCGAAATGATTTTGTGAAGTCTGAGGTTTGCAGTGGCAAGCATGTTCTGAGTTCTAGTGAGAAGGTCAATAGCTTCTTCTTCTGTAGGTAGAGATTTGAGTCCGTCGTCTACATAGAAGTTCTTTTCGACGAACTGTCGTGCATCAAACCCAAATTCTTTCTCTCCTTCTTGAGCCGTTTTCCTCAGTCCATAAATTGCTACTGCGGGAGAAGGACTATTACCGAAAACATGTACCTTCATCCGGTAGTCTATGACTTCATCATTGACATCATTATTGCGATACCATCGGAATCTGAGGAAGTTTCTGTTGTCTTCACGGACGATGAAACAGTGGAACATCTGCTGAATGTCAGCCATAATAGCAATTGGTTCTTGTCTGAAGCGAAGTAAAACTCCTATGAGGATGTTGTTCAGATTAGGCCCAGTGAGAAGACTGTCATTGAGGTAGACA
This sequence comes from Leptobrachium leishanense, assembly GCA_009667805.1. NCBI lineage: Eukaryota > Metazoa > Chordata > Amphibia > Anura > Megophryidae > Leptobrachium > Leptobrachium leishanense. The sequence continues at coordinate 170,987,133 of CM019064.1, forward strand.
CCTTCATGTCGAGCACTTGAGTCGAAGACCACCCTAATCTGATCAGGCTTGCGAGGATGATAGACACCAAAGCATGGAAGATACCAGCATTCTTCTCCTTCCTTAAGCGGAGGTGCAGGCTCAGCATGATCTCTCTCAAGCACTTTCTGCATAAAGTCCACAAAGTGTCTCTTCATCTCAGGTTTCCGATTCAAACTGCGTTGTAAAGAAGTAAACCGTGCTTCTGCATGTTCTCTGTTATTTGGTAGTCTCTTTCTTGGAGTACGGAATGGTAGAGGTGCTACCCAGCTGTTGGAATCATCTTGGTGGAACTCTTTACTCATGGTTTTCAGGAATTCTTTGTCTTCCATGGTAGCTGCCAACTCGTTGTCTTTAGATGTTACCTCAAACACTGTGTTGCCGATGTTGTCATCCCAGAAATTAAGAGCTTTCTCTTCGTCCTATATGATGTGTCGTTGTGCGCTCTTATGAAGCAGTCTTTCCTTCACGTGATATTGGTGTGGTCGTCGTGCAGAACAAGAAGTCCGACCATTTGGCAGGACGTGTGTTTTAAAGGAGGACACAGAGTAAGGTTTTCTGCCTTTGTCTCGACAAACATTGCCTATGATGACCCAGCCTAGATCCAGACACTGAGCATATGGAGCATCATGTGGACCGTTGATTTGTTGACGAACTTTGTGTACCCTTAAGATGTCTCGGCCGAGCAACAGTAGGATCTCAGCACTTCCGTCGAGGGCTGGTATTTGGTAGGCTATGTCCTTCAAGTGAGAATGGTGCAAGGCAGCTTCCGGAGTAGGGATCTCCTCTTTGTTGCTTGGAATCTGGTTGCACTCAGTGATAGTGGGCAAAGGTATTTCCACATTGTCGTTCAGAGGAGCAACCACAAGACCGCTGGCTCTCCTACCTAAGACTTCTGTAGTGCCGGTGCAAGTAGTTAGGGTATATGGTAGAGCATTTTCTTTTATGTTCAAAAGTTCAAAAAATTGTGTTGTTGCAAGAGATCTGTTACTCTGATCATCCAGAATGGTATACAGTCTTATGGCCTTTTCAGGTTGACCTCTTGGGTATACACGAACCAAACCTATCTTTGCGCAGGATTTGTCACAGAGTCCTTCTCCACAGACTTCCGTACATGAAGAGAACACTGAGGTGGAAGGTACTGCTTGATCTGTGCACTCCCCGCCTTGCTTTGCCTCAGGAGGATTGTTTGTGGGCTTAGTAAAGTTGTGCGGATATGGATGAAGAGCTTGTACATGGTCATCGCTGTCACACTCTATGCATTTAATGATAGCTTTACAGTCCTTTGCAAAGTGTTCTGTGGAGGCGCAGCATTTATAGCAGACCCCAAATTTCTTTAAAAGTTCTTTACTTTCTTGTAGGGTTTTCTTTCTGAAGCCAATACATTTCTTAAGTGGATGCGGTTTGTTACGTATGGGACATTGGCGATTTGGGTTCTCGATGTTGTTTTGTTCAGTCTTTTCAAGAACTGTAGCAGGTGCAGGTAGAACAGTGGTCCTTTTCACGGACACTGGTCCTCGATGGTCTCTGTGTGTCATACGTGTGTTTGTAGGTCTTGGAGGGGGTGAACTGAGAGGGTTACCTTCACCATAGGAGAAACTTGGGTCATTCTTTGTGTCTGAAATTCGTTTGATGAACTCACAGAAGTAGGAAAAAGGAGGAAAGGCAACTTGATGTTTTTCCTTGTATTTTGATCCAAGCGCTGCCCAATTTTCTTGAAGGCCATACGGTAGCTTGAGAACAATAGGGTTGATGCCACGAGGGGTGTCAAGGTAACTGAGACCAGGTAAGCGGATGTCAGCTTTAGCGAGTTGAAGCTCCAATAAAACATCGCTGAGTTCTTGAAACTTTAAATTCTCTCTAGCGGAAATTCTTGGGAAACTGTGCAATCTTTTGAATAAGGCATCTTCAATGGCTTCTGGACTGCCAAAGGTACGTTCAAGTCTGTCCCAAGCAGCATTAAGGCCTGCAGCAGGGTTGTCAATATGAACCGCTTTGAGCCTCTTGATGCGTTCAGTAGACTGGGGACCTAGCCATCTGATGAGCAGATCTAATTCTTCTGTAGCAGTGATGTCTAGGTCACTCATTGTGGCTTTAAAGGTGGATTTCCATCCTCTGTAATTTTCAGGCTTGTCATCAAACTTGGTGAGGCCTGTCTTTGTGAGCTCTCTGCGAAGCATGTATTTAGCAAACTGCGACATGTCCGTGTTTTCAGACTTTGGGTGCATGACTGCAGGTGACTTGGGAACATATGTTGGTGCCGAGGCATTCAACACTGGAACTGGTTTAAAGTTTATTGGCATGTTGGTTTGTAGCTGTGGAGCATTGTGCTTGCTAGTAGGTACTTGGCTGATGTCAAAGTAAGGTGGATAGTTTATTATGTGCATGCTATTGTCCACTGCTTGGTGAGATGCTGCAGTCTGGTGTACTGGAAGATATGAAGGCAAATTGTCTTGGAGTACAGTAGGTGCGGAGAAGAGACCTTGGTTGAGTGCTTTGGTTGCTGTGACAGGGAGCTGACGTTCTGGAGAGGAATGTGAAGAATCTGAGGCATAAGACACAGCTGAGTATCTGCTGCTACTGTTGTCTCTTTCACTTTCACTAGCAGCCTGTTCTAAAACTTTTAATCTTGCCATGGCCGTGGCATGTTCACATTGTTTTTCCAAAAGTTCCATTTCCACTTTGTGGCGTGTGGCTTCAGCTTCCTTGCGTGCGGCTTCAGCTTCCATTTCTGCCTTCTGGCGTGCGGCTTCAGCCTCCATGCGTGCGGCTTCAGCTCCCATTTCTGCCTTCTGGCATGCGGCTTCAGCCTCCATGCGTGCGGCTTCAGCTCCCATTTCTGCCTTCTGGCGTGCGGCTTCAGCCTCCATGCGTGCGGCTTCAGCTCCCATTTCTGCCTTCTGGCGTGCGGCTTCAGCCTCCATGCGTGCGGCTTCAGCTCCCATTTCTGCCTTCTGGCGTGCGGCTTCAGCTCCCATTTCTGCTTTCTTTTTGGCGAAGGCTGCCTAAATTTTAGAAGCTTCAGCATCAGCACGGGCCTTTATGAGTTGTTGACTGAGTGTGGAAGACCTTGATTGTAGGGATATGGAAGACCTTGAGGAGTGTCTGGAGGATGCAGAGCGGTGGGATCTGGATTCATGGAGCTGTGCAATTCTTACTTCTGCCTTTGTCTTTGTTTGCAGAACTAAATTGTCTCTTTCTAGATTGAGCTCATTGAATCTCTTTAGTTCTTCCAGTGACACTTTAGTGTTGTACCGCTTTAAGAGATGAATATATTTAACACACAGTCTTTGATAATTCTGATAAGCGACATCTAATTGCTTAATAGTGCTCTCTAGTTGTAATGCATCATGACATGGTTGAGAGAGAGCTGACATGCATGTGACATTAGTACACCATAGATCATTCGTTTGAGACACCAACTCTTTTGCGTGAGCTTCAAGATTTTCTTGTACTTTCCAGGTTGGTTTTGTTAATCTTTTTTCTCTTTTGTTTGGTTCAGGGTTTAATTCCTGATCTGAAAGGATTTCTGAGTCTGGTAGTGTGTCAGTTTGCATGTTGATTTGCTGGAACATTTTGCTGACAAGGAGAGGGTTAATGATCTAGTTCTATAGCAGCAGAGAAATGTATGAATTTTGCTCAGCTCAGCTAGGATTTCTAGGCACTGGGTGAAAAAAGATTTGTTTTTACTTTCTTTTCACAGTCAAATCACATGCAATGCGTACAGAGAAATAAACTGGTTGTAGTGTACAGAATACAGATGCACTGGATAAACTGTAAGGCACAGATGTATTGAACTTTCACAGCACTAATATCCTTTGTTGAATGCTATGCTGGGACTTGCTTGCAGGCACATACAGGCTTGTGGTAATGGCTGCACTGTGTGAAGCTGGTATTTCCACTGTCCCTACAGCGTCTCCCTGTGTATCCAGAGCTAGCAAGGATCCTATGGAGGATGTCTGACTGATCTTTCTTGATCTTTTGGCTGATCTTTCTAAGATCTTCTGACTGATATATATGATTTTTTGACTGTTCTGTTTCTCCACCAAAGCACTGAGAATGTGATCTCTTAACTTACTGTTGTGATGAGATGGCGATAACTCCCAGTTTAGATGAATTACAGACAGTGACTCAATCCAGATGACACCTTGAAGATCTGTTGAAGTTTTATTCCAAAACTGTAGAAAATCCACAACAATATACATCCGATAGGTCAAAAAATCATAATGAATCTGAGTCCATAAGGCTTGCAAAGGATTACTGGGAAGGGAACAAAGGTGGAGCTATCTGAACAGGAAATCCCTACACCATGAGGAAGGGAGGGGAGAAACCCAGGGGGAAGATAAGACATGTGCAATTCTTAAAGGCATATCACAAGTCATGTGAAACATGACAGAACCTCTGGTGGGACTTAAAGAAAGCAGTTGCAGTGCGCAAGCCTAAGAATGTGACTGAACTGGAGGCTTTTGCCCATGACGAATGGGCGAAGATACCCGTAGATCGCTGCAAGACACTTGTGTCAAGCTATGCTTCACGTTTAAAAGCTGTTATAACTGTAAAAGGATGTTGTACTAAGTACTAAGATTGAATGTCACTTGGGGGTTGAATAAAACTAATAATGATGTGAGCACAGAAAAGACATTTGTGGTTATTTCATTATAAATGTTATGTTATATTTGTCTGACCTACAAGTGCCTCTTTGATTTAATTGTAAGCAAGATGACTGAATGATCAAAATCAATGTCAAACTGGCCAAAACACTCAATTTCAGTGGGGGTTGAATAATTTTGAACACAACTGTATATCAGGGTTATTCAAAGAGATCCGAATTGCTCAAGAAAGGTAACCGAATGCTGAAAATCAGCGTTCGGTTACCTTTCTCGGCCATTCGGCTATCCAGAGAGCAGGCAATTCGCCAAATCCTGGCGAATTGCCTCCACATACGGTGCCTGTTCGGTGCCTGTTCGAGGGCAGTGAAATCCCCATGAAAAAGCACTGCTTCGGCTATTCAGAGAACACAAACCAGCAGTGAAAGGTTCCCCTAATGCCCTGCCATTCGGTGGTTTAATTTGGCAAATTTATTCAGGAGAATCCCATAGGCTTCAATGTTAAAAATATTCCCGTTTTAATTCAATATCTAATAAACCGTTCATTATAAAATTATGCAGTAAAGAGTCTCTTTATTTATAGATTTTTTTAGGATATTTTAAGCATTTTTTTTTTAAGTTTACTTATTGTTTCTGTAACAACCCTCTTTATTATCATTCCCTGGACCTCATATGTAAATTTCAGCCATTTTCGCTCAGTAGTTTCTTTGCAAACAGTGTTTCACTTTTCAATCATTCATACAAACTGTTTTCCTAATTTATTCACTGCCTCTTCTGCTGTGTGGAAGGCTGCGATCGGCTCCTGTTCGGGTTTTTCTGTGGTTTTCGTCAGGTTAATCCAGATGTTTTTGAGGGTTTTCGGCGTGCATTCGCTGGGTTTTGCGGTTCATTTTCGTCAGGTTTGCGGCAGCTTTTCCCTGCAATTTGGGGACCCTGTGGTGTTTGCTGAATACACTGCAGGGTCACCGAAATGGGATCGGCAAAAGGAACAGAATTGAAGAGAACGAAAAGTCACCGAACGTGCGGTGACTTTTCGGATTTCTTTGAATAACCCTGATAGAGTAAAATATTTTCTTGACTAAACATGCAAGATAAAAACAAAGCACATGTAAGATATCAGCAACATAAAATAAATAATTTTTTTGGTGGTAGTGTCTCCTAAACATTGCAAATTACTGTGGAGCTCTGTGACATCCTCATAATGTGCAGTGTTGTATGGGTGTCACAGAGCTCCACAGTAATATGCAGTGTTCATTACATTTCATTCCTCCCGCTTTTCATTTAATTCCCCTCTTTTTGTTTCATTTCACCTCCTCTTCTCATTACAATGGATTTCATCCCCTCTTTTTATTCCATTCTCCTTTTTTTCATGCACCCCTTCTTCTCATTCACCCCCTTCCTCCTTTTCATTCCCAACTCCTTCTTCTCATTCACCCCCTTCCTTCTTTTCAGCCCCCCTCCTTCTCCTTTTCATCCCCCTTCCGTCTCCTTTTCATCCCCCCATCTTCTCATTTTCATCCCCCCCTCCTTCTCATTTTCACCCCCCCCGTCCTTAAAAATAAATAATAAATTATTGCCCCCTCTCCTGCTTACCTTTTGTACAGGGAGGGGGCCAAATCAATGGTGGTCCCGTGGGAGGGAGGCATATCTCCCTGGTGGTCTGGGTCCCTGGTCTGTGTCGGAGGGGCCCTTGCTACTCTGGCGCTCACCTCCTCCAGTCCTGACAGGGAGTTTGAGCGCTGGTGCACTCTGAGACGTCATCAGAGTGTGCCGGTTGCCCCAACGCCACTCATTGGTGCTGACGGAGCACAGTGTGTGCTCCAGCCGCGCCAGTTCTTCAAGGCCGCCTGCCAGCCAGGGCTGCCTTGTGAATCTGAGCTGTGCGGCAAAGGCTACCGGGGGTGCAACCGATGGCCAGTGCGGGCCACCGGTGCCCCCCCCCCTCATTATGGAGCTCTAGGCAAACAGCTTGTTTGCCTTACAGACGCGTCGGCCCTGACTATAACAGATGTTAAGGTGATGTACACTTGTAGGGCCACATTACATTTCTAGTGGTAAAATGGGGGCGCTAGGGAGGAAAAACTGTGCTCACAATTTTTCCCCTAGCGTGCCCGTTTTACCACTACATTACTGTTCCGGTAGGCCTGGCCTGGCATGGGTGCAGAAAGGTGTGAGCCTAATGTGCAGTGATCACACATGAATACAGACATGAAACGGCAAACAAGATATTTATTTTAAGCCAGATTAAATAAACAGCAGGGATCCAGAACAAATAGTAAAATATACACATGAAAATAATACCTGAGAACTTTCAGCAAAATACAGGAATAAACCAAAATACTGAGATGCAAAACCAATACAGGGTACGGGGCTATAAGCAGGGCACATACAAAAAGCAAGGAGGCAGACAAACCTGAACTAAAGAGCAATGATATATTAAACCAGATGAACACAAAATATATATAACCAAGAACCTAGATAACAATGAACAGACAGTATATAAACAGAAGTAAGCAGTGGTAATGCTTTGAATGAACCTGACACAGAAGTCCTACAGAGTAACCTGAAGTCAGACAGGAGATTCAAAAGCAAAACTGCACCTAACCAGGACTGACATGAAATGCATGAGTGAGCTGTGAGATCAGAATGAGGCAGCGCCCTTCCTAGGGTGATGCCTCTTTTTAAACATAGCTCAATTAGAACAAGAGAGTCCAGGTGAGACTCCAAGGTGAGAAATCCAAAAGGAAAATGAAAGTCCAGAACTTAAATGAATGGCAATGTTCACATATATCAGAGGGGGCGACAGGGGCCTAGAACGTCACAATTACAATGCAGGCGCAAAAAAATGCTGCCTGCATTTTTACCACGCGTAAACCCCTGGGATGCGCACGGCAGCGTTAAGCGCAGCTGCGCGCATCCTCTCAATGGAGTCGATAGGACTCCATTGAAGCAGACGCCGGCGGTCACATGATCAGCATAGTGATACGCAGGGGGAGACTGGGGGGACCTTTTTCCCCAGTCTTTCCCTGCTCCCGCCGGACTGAGGAGGCAGACAGAGCCGCGGTCCTCGCCGCGGGACAGGAGGTGAGTATATGATTATTTTTTTTGGCTGTTGACGGATTCTGCAGAAGCGGACTCCGTTAGCACCAAGTCCTGGCTCTGGTTAACTTTTTGTTAACCGCAACCAGATGTTAATCAGCGTTAGGACTTTGTAATCCTAACGCTGATTAACACTTTGCACTCCCCATGTTAAGTATAGGGAGCGCAAAGTACAGTAACCTCACGCAGAGAAGCGCAAGGTACCAAACGCAAACAGGTTACTTAACCACTTGAATGCTATGGACGCTCTCAGCGCGTCCAGCCAAGTGGTTCTCCTGCGCTGAGCGCGTCCATGCACAAGAGGCAGCAATTCGCCGGATTCCGGGGGATTGCTGCGCCCCCCCGGTGCGGGCTGACATCTTGGATGTCAGCCCAGCACTCCGGGACCCGGCGGGGCCATTAGATGTCATCACGGCGGCGCGATGACATCTAATTCAGGCACCCCCCCCCCCCGCGTGTGCAGAGGAGGCGCCTGAAAGGGAGGGGGGACCTCTCTCCCTCCCGATCGCCGGGGTGCACAGGGTTAATCCAGGCACCGTCTGCCCTTCCAAACGGTGGCAGTCATTAACCCCTGGGGAGCCGGATCACGATTCGGCGCTGAAAAGCGCCGGATTGTGATCCTCTCCCGAAGCTGGCCGACATCTTGGTTGTCGGCCAAGCCTCCGGGAACTCCCCCTGAGGACTGGCGTCATCGTGCATAGCACGCCAGTCCTGGAGTTATCCCCTAGCTGCCAGCAATGGTGGAGATAGGGGGTTCCAATGAACCCCCTATCTCCCAATCCGTGGCAGCTAGGGGTTAATGTTTGATATTGTTGCATTGGCCAGAGCATGGCCTTTCCAACGATACAAACATGACCGTGAAAAAAGTTTTTTAAAAAATAAAAAAAATTTTAAAGAAAATTCTAAAAAAAAATAAACAATTTTTTTTTCGTTTTGTTAATGCAGTAATATTGTTCCCATTTCAATTCTAATGTGAACAATGATGCCGCACTAACGATTTTTGTATGTGGTGTGTTTGTTAAAAATAGCGACATTTTCCCCCAAAAAAATGTAACTAGACCCCATTTCTAATTTTTTTTAACTAGCGCACCCCATAGAAAATATAACCGCAAACGATCGCATGTTAAAATGTGAAAAAAAAACACTTTACACGTAATAAATTATTGAAAATTCTAATTTTATTGAATTTTTTGTTATAATATACAGACAGGTCATGACGTATACATATAATAATGACATATTATGAATCTGCCAAGTCTGCCAGAAAGAACGATATATAATATGTCTGGGTCATATATCAAAATATGGCTTGAAAACGCGGTTAAACATGATGAGCGAAAGCGGTAAAAACAACCTCAGCACAGAGGTGTGAAAAGCCTCAGCAGCGAAAGGGTTAACTCGTTAGCGTTGGATTGAAATATGCGTTACCTACTTGGGCTGACGTTAACGCTCACGCAGGTGAGCGCTAACGTTAGCACCAAGTATGTAATGTGGCCCCTAGTAGGTTACTACTGGTCTGACAAGTGTAGCATATCACTGCTTATAAAGATCTCTCCACCCGTTTGTCTTCTTGAAACGTCCTATACTAGTGATGGCAAACCTTGGCACCTTAGGTGTTACAAAATTTCTTGTCCAATGATGCTTAGTCATACTTAAGGCTGGCTGAGCAACATGAGGCATGCAGTTCAGAAACGTCTTGGGTGACAAGGTTTGCCATCACTGCCCTATACCATCCTGTTTTACATGACTCATCGTGATGATTTATTAATTTCTTTGCTTGCTTACCTTTCCTGTCCCTGACATTGCTTCTGTAGGTTCCAGCCATTGTCTTAATTTATGTCACATTTCTTCTTAAAGCTGATAAAATTTGAATGAAACAAATCACTGTAGAGCACATTCTTTCACACTAATAAAAAAAATTTAAATTCTAAAACTTCAGAAGCAATGCATTATTTGTAAACAAGGTTCAGGGTAGATATAGTGGAGCCATGTCGTCTTTAAGTCCATTAGTCACTCCTGTGACCCCTGGACACCTCCTTTGTTGTACATGCCTTCCAACTACCTGCATATGTGGAAGAGATAATATTGAAACACTACTTTAAAACTTAAAAACCACTACTTAAAACACTACTTTAAAACTTGCCTCATTGAGTTTTTGCTGTCGTTGACTATCACAGCACTTAGGTTAGAGGTATATGTATATGCAGGTTTAGGGCTTTCTACACGTTTGGAGTTAGTCAAACCAGAATGGACTCAGCAATTTTCCTCTATTTCTTTAAGGTTTCTTTATTCTTTTTTTTTTAATCCTCATATTTTATTTAAAAAAAAATTCTCATGGTATTGCACTTAGTTTGGGTTGTGTTAAAAGGGACACTCAGTCTTATGAGTGATCACACTGCTCTGAGCTGCCTCATCCATCTCCCCTGGTCTGATTCAGCCCTCCACGCCCATGGCTTTGTCCCTGCCAGACACTGATCGCTGGGCTCAGGTTTCCAAGCTTCAGGACCTTTGAGAACTAGGTCCCAACAACGACTTTCAATGCCCTCCAGCATTGTGAGCTACTGGAGTGGCTGGAGAGTCCAGCACAAATGCGGTCAAGTAACTTGCTGTGGTTGGCCAGCAGAGCTCAGACAGAGACCTAACCTGGATTCAGCTGTGGTATTTACAGGAAATTAAAGTGTTAAAATGGTGAGGGGTGATTGTGGAGGGGGTCACGAGGGGCTGATGTTTAATCCCTTAGTATCCTCCCCACTCCTGTCTTTTAATTCTATAATATCCCTTTAATAGATGGTATACAATAACTCTATTTCTAGTATTTCCATGGTTTTTGATCTCCAAAACGCGTTGATCCATTACCCCACTCATCTCCAAGGCATTGTTTGTTTTACTACAGCATTTCAGTTTAAGGATTATTGCATGGTCGTCATTATACTTTTATAGTTTTTAGTTTGTTTCCTGTTTTCCCATTTCTAGTAATATTTGGTTGTGTACTTCTGAATCATGGTGAATTGACAATAATAAAAATGATTTTATTTTGGTGACATAGTCCTGTTTTTGACACTGATTATTACTTATCTCTTGAGTAGGAAAGTTTGGAGAGCGCCTTAATGGGGACTCATCAGGAGATGGAGATGTTTGGAAACCAGACGACGTTTCCAGAGAAGCTCATTCACCGGAAGGAATCTCTGCAGAACCAGCTGATCAGTATCCGTGTAGAATTATCACAAGCCACTACGGTAACAATCAGAAACTTGGTAATGCTAAAGAGTGCATTGGGATACAAGTTAGTTTCACCTTTTGTAGGTAATTTATTTCTGTTCATTTAGGCATTGAATAATAGCAGCCTGGAATATGAAGTTCTAGAGGGGGAGGTATCTGCCTTGCATGATTCCCTGTGGGAACAACTAAATCTCAACATACAGGTAAAGCAGCACATGCTGAATATTGAGAGAAAATGGGAAACAACTGATGTTGACGTTGTATTATGTATCATCAGAACGAGCTGATGAACAGACATATCCAGAGAGAGATTTGGAGAATTCAAGATGTGATGGAAGGATTAAGAAAAAATAACCCATCCAGGGGGACAGACACAGCAAAACACAGAGGTGAGGATTTAAAACAAATTAGAGATACATCTACCACTCTTATCTTTATTTTTTCTCTGTATATTGATTCACTATATAAAATACATTTTTCAGTGAGTTTAAAATAGAAAAAATAATAAACGATTTGTTAATTCCTTTGGGAATTTAGAAATTACCAATATGATGGTACCCTGACACTTGAGACTTATAATTGTTTCAGTGCAAGCTAACAGTTTGATAGACCTAATAACGAGTGATATCATCCTAATAATTGTCCTCTTCTTCATTTCTTTGTTCTCAGTTGTCACAGGTCCCTCTGGAACCTTCAGCTCCAATAGCCCAGCTAGCCCTCTGAGCTCAGCCAGCTTAACAAGCCCTCTCAGTCCCTTCTCCCTCATCTCAGGATCACAAGGCTCCCCCACCAAACACACTACCAGTGAGGTAAGTCCACACTATAAATATGCAGTTCATGATCATAGTATTAGAAGTGGGGAAAAAGCAATACCGTATTTTGACTTTCAAGATGCCTTTCATACAGTGCTATGGAATTGTTGCACTTCAGTCTGTTGCGTTCAGGCTGTTCTAGTCGAGGACTCAAATGTAAATTTTTGCAGCTGCAGAACCATATTTTTACATTACTTATTGTAATAGTGTCATATAAATTAAAGCGACCCTCCAAGAAATAGATCCTGCTTGATTGTTTATTGGCCATGGTGGTCCTCACTGAGGCTTATTAGCTTCAAGGTTTTCTTTACTGAAATACTGTGTGCAAAGATCTGTCTGTATTACGATTCATATATTTACATCAGGACTCAAACATTCACTGGCCTAATTACCCGAGACGAGTGATAATTGATCACTGGTGAATTTTAACCTGACGTTCTCTGTGATATGTGAGAATCTCCTGAACTGCAATACAGTTTGGCCACAGTGGAGCTGTTCGGCAGCTGTCAGGAGATTCAGTGACAGAGTAAGCAGGAATGCTTTCTGTGTAAAGCAGAGAGGACAGCAACAGGGGACCAGGGACAGGTTGAGGCTGGGACCACTCAACTGCACTTAGTGCATCTGTTGTGGTGCCCCTCTCAGCGTCTGTCTTAGCGTTGCAATGGATCGGCTGGGAGGACCACACAAAGTAACCTGTGTACTAGTATCGCACGTTACAAATTACAATGGGCGTGCTGTTTTCCTCCTTGTCAAGCTGCTCCATAGGAGGCTCTCGCTTTGTAGAGCTTTGTGTGCGAATGTGCACACAATGAGGTGACCACATGGGCATCTGTTTGGAAAGAAGTCCATTTTCATGGATGTTCTTTCTATGATCATGTGGCCCCAGCCTTAGGGGAGCAGGGACAGTGTTTAACCCTTTCACTGCTGAGGACGTGTGGGGAACGTCCTCATTGACTCCTAAGGAAAGATAGGGGTTACTTTGAATCCCGATATCTCCCGACTGTTTTCAGCTAGCAGGCCTTTCCAATGATACCAAACATGACCATGTCTAAAGTAAAGAAAAAAAATAACAATAATAATAAAAAAAGGAAAAATTAGGTTTTTTTAAGACGTGAAATGGCTCAGCAGTGAAGGGGTTAAGGATGCAGTAACAAGAGTGAGACAGGAACAGATTTGATACAAATGTTTAGAATTCAGACACATTAATAGAGTGACAATGTAGGGGTGCAGATTGTAAATACAGAAATCGGATAAGATCAGGTTTAGGGGTAAGTGAAAGAATTGCTGAATTTTCCTATGTAAAACAGAAAGTTAGCATTTTAGTAAACACTAGGAGGCTCCATTTGCATTCCTTTCTTGCTTTTTTACAATAGCAGCACAGAAGTAATGTTGAAAAAACATTGCATGTCAAAAAGACTGACATAAACTGGTATATACCCCTCTTCTCATACATCCTCCAATTCCTGAGTCCTCAATCACAACAAATGCTGGTAATCCTGGAAGTTCCCCTCTTTCTTGCCAACAATAGCAATTCCCAACAAACAAGGAAGTCGAAGAAAAGTCGAACAATCCAACAAGAATCGGGTCCTGCAATGAGGAAGAACGCTATCCAGGAGAACCAATCAAACTCAGGAGGCTGAGTAGAGAACACAAAGATGACCAAGAATTAGAAGGGGTTCACATATGGTTGCATGGCAAGGCATAACACAGGAACGTTGAAGAAAGGAAATTGAGTTGAATTCAGTAAAACAGGTTTTATTAAAGGATTACACTGAAGCAGCTAAACAGGCAAAGCAGAACTTTGTTGAAAAAATACACAGAACACAAGCAAGTGAACATAAACTTTGATTATGTCGTATAGATTTTTTTTTTAATTTTATTGTATGAACATATGTACAGTAACAATAATCCAACAGAGAAAAAGGGTGGGCAACGGCGGTATATACTAACCTCCAAGTTTTTATGAAAGTTCTCAACTTTCCGTTTTAGGCTAATGTCAGACGAAAGCAGTCTGAGCGCATTCTGCGTGCGTGCATGACGGCGTACTGACAGAAGATACTGTAGACACCACACGGTCCGGTTTTTTTGACGGATGTAGAAAAGAAAGGCAAATATGGGAAACAAAATTAATTAAAATTAAAAAGACAGGTACAGTCAGCCAGACCAAAAAAACTTCTGAGCGTCAACGTGATGGACGTCGCAAATGCACTGCGCCTGACGTCACGACAGCATGCACACAGGCCGCTATGTGGATGCAGCACACTCTGGGTGTCCATCGTAGCGCTTTTACGTAGAGGCCTAAATGGCGTCTGGTGCCACCTGCGAAGACCTGCGCGTACTTCGTGTGTTGGTCTCAATTGATCACAAATCAATGCTACGACGGACGTTAAACTGTGCGGTTACACGGACATGATGACTGCGTTCGTCTGACGCTAGCCTTACATAGGAAAATTGAATAATTTTAATATAACTACTCAGAGGCTCCTATTTGCAGATTCAAAGCCTATTTCATAATTGACGATAAAAGGCAGACGCTAATGCGAAATTTTTGCATGAGACTTTAAACATTAACAATAAAAAGGTGTGTTTCCCAAGTAAACAAGCGTATATATGTATCTTAAAGGGATACTCTAGGCAACATGACCACCTAAGCTTTTTTAGGTGGTCATGATCTCCTAAGTATGCCCTTTTCCTCCGCTGCCCCCTTCGCTCAGCTGATCGGCTGAAACAGCTGAGAGACGCGGAGGACTTTACTCCACCCTCCCAGCTGTCAGTCAGCAGAGCGGGATTCATATTTCCCGCTTCTGCCGACTATTGCCGAGTAGGAGACATCATCGCGCTTTCAGCGAGATGACGTCTCCAACTCGCCGCAGTAGTAGCTGGCGGCAGTGGCTGAGATTAGTGTCCACGCATCCTCTTGCGCGTAACACTAATCAAAGAAGAAGATGGAGCCGGGAGGAAGCCTGCTGATTGGCTGGTTTACGTGAGAGGCGCGCATGCTCGCTTCTCACGTAAACCATTAGCCAAGTTGAAGATTTCCCACGATGGGAGCGGAAGAGGAGGGGAGGTGAGTATAAAAAAAAACTTGCCGTTGGAAGCAAGTGTTTTTTAGGGTAAGTATTACACTTAAAAAGAAAAAATACTGAATAACTAGGTAGGGCAATAGGTATAATATAATGTAAAAAAAAGGGGGTGTGACTTTTAGCCTAGAGTGTTCCTTTAAACTCCTGACATGCCTCCTCCGTCAAGCGTCTGATTGGTTATTAGCAAGATACAAAATAGGAGTAAGTCTACGTAAAATACATAAACATATCCTAGCGTAAGACTACATAAACATAAGTTCATATATATGGTCCCCTTTACAACGCACTCACTATAAACAGGAAAACAGCAGGCATGTAAATATATTCAATGTTGCCACTCCATGGATGGTGCTTTGTAGTGGCTCTGCCAGGCAAATCTGGACCGCTGAATATGCTTCCATCCAAACAGTGGTGCAGGGGTAGCCAATTGGTCTTTCAACCAGTGGTGTAAAAGTGACCTAGAAAGGATAAAAGGTTTTGTTTGTGTGTGTGTGTGTGTGTATATATATATATATATATATATATATATATCTATATATATATCATCATCAGAAAGGGAAGCACTCCAGGGCTTAGATCTCAAGAT
Source organism: Leptobrachium leishanense (assembly GCA_009667805.1). NCBI lineage: Eukaryota > Metazoa > Chordata > Amphibia > Anura > Megophryidae > Leptobrachium > Leptobrachium leishanense. The sequence goes on from CM019064.1 coordinate 171,002,557, forward strand.
AAAAAGTGATGCTTTATTAGAATACCATTTAAAAGTGCCCAATAGCACTGACCGACGTTTCGGCCCTCTATGGGGCCTTTATCAAGGTAGTGGGCATACATCAGAATGTTATATTTATACAAAATATTAAAACCATCAATCAATGACTTACCGCACATTGTTGCGTGCCCCCGATCGAAATGATCCCCGATCCTTGAGGAATTGAGCGTTTCGATCGGGGGCACGCTACAATGCGTGGTAAGTCATTGATTGATGGTTTTAATATTTTGTATAAATATAACATTCTGATGTATGCCCACTACCTTGATAAAGGCCCCATAGAGGGCCGAAACGTCGGACAGTGCTATTGGGTACTTTTAAATGGTATTATAATAAAGCATCACTTTTTATCTTGATCTAAGCCCTGGAGTGCGTCCCTTTCTGATGATTTTTGCATGAATTTATGGACTTTGCACCCAGGCACTCATAATTCATTGTGGTTTTGTGCAGGTTGCCATTGGTTTTCATATATATATATATATATATATATATATCTATCCCTAGCTTATTATTCTAGATACAGTTGGCTATATTCAGTTCTGCATTCATCCCACCTTTTCGCCATGTATCCATCTTATAAATTCACTGGCATTCCCTTTTAGCTAAAAATCTTTAGAAATTCTCCTTCTCTCCATTCTGGATTAAGTCAATACCCAGCCATCTAAAATTCACAAAACTGAAAGCTGGACTGTTATTACAATGGTTAGATACAGTATGGACAGTCCTTTTTCTAAGGGGTTATTCAGAGAGAGAGTCGATCTGGCCCCGAAATGTCACTGTACGGAATTTCCCCGTACAGTGACATTTTGGGGCTATTCAGAGCTGGCAGCTCGAGAGAAATCTCAATATATCCTTCCTGGTAAAATCCTTTATAAATAAATAAATAAATAAGTATGGTGCCTGTTCGAAGGCAGTGAAATTCCCCATAGAGAAGCAATGGTTAATCTATTCAGAGAACACCGAACAGCAGTGAGAAGATGCCGAAGTGCCCTGCTGTTCAGTGGTTTCATTCGGCAGGTTTATTCAGGTGATCCCCATAGACTTCAATGTTACAAAATATTCCTGTTTTTATCCAATAGCTAATAAACTGTTTATTATTTTAATCTGCAGTATAAAGTCTCTTTACTGATTTATTTATTTTTTGATCTTTTAGGCATTTTGGGGGATTTTTCAGCAATTTTTTTTTATTTTTTTTTATAAAGCATGTTTTCTTTTTCTGTAACAGACCTTTTTATTATCATTCATAGGACCTTATATGTAAATTCCAGGCATTTTCGTTCAGTAGTTTTTTTGCAAACATTATTTAAATTTTGACACTTTCAATCATATTGTTTGTTTGGTTTTTTACCCATCCGGCGGCTTGTCAGCTGCGTTTGGTGGCCCTCCGGTTGGTTTGTGGCAGATGTTAGGTGGGTTTGTGGCGGATGTTCGGCTGGTTGGCGGAGGCGGGCGACGGGTTTGCGGCCGCTTGGCGGCAGCATTCGGTGGCCGATTCCCTGCACTTCGGGACCTGGCGGTGAATGCTGAAAAACTTCCAAAATAACGCTCGGGTGGGGGAGAGGGGGGAAAATAATAAAAGAGAAATAGAATACAACAGCAAAAATCACACAGGCCAACGAAGAGTGTCTCTAGGAAACAAAAATCATCCCCAGCCAGGGAATATCAGCAAAAGTCAGCAGAACCCGCTGAAAAAGGCAGGAAGGCCATAATAATAAACACACAAAACAAAAGGTGGGGGCATCAAAAAATCGAAATGTCTCACAGACGGTGCAAAGGAACGCTCATCCCCCCCCCTGCATCGCAAAACCTTCCACCAACCTCGTGGAGAAAAGTCATAGACGGCATCACAGCGGGAGAAGGCAGGAGGGGTTCAGATGACATCACAGGCACCTCCGGTACTAGGGGGAATCCTGCTGCCATCAAGCACTGGTCAGCACCAGCAGGCGTCGCCAGCACGCCCGCCGGCTCCGGACGGACGGGTAACCCATGGTAAGCAGGAACTCCCAGAACATGCTGCGGGGATAGCTCCTCCATCAGCGTCAGCGGAATGCTGCCATTCGGTACCCCAGCTCCGTCCCACGGTACTCCGGCCTCCATTTCCACCGACATCTCACAGCCACGCAGGACAATATCAGGCTGTCCCCCCCCCCCCCATAGAAACATCTCCACATGTAGCTTCGGTTGCCTGGCCGGTGCGCACCACGACCATGATGCGGCGCATATCACCTCTGGTCATGGGACGCTCATCATCCTTCCAAAAACTGTAACAATGCATCCAATACGGCCGTTAGACGTGGGCCCACTGTCTCCACAGTCCTCATTGTAGTCCTCAGCAGGAGCAAGGCACTCAAAGCAGGGCAGTCAGGAAGCAACGAGCGCCAAAAAGTAGGTCGGAAAATGGCCGCCGGCAGCACACTCCAGCCGGAGATGGCAGCCTACAGGCGAGTCTCTGGACCGGAGGGGGGGGGGGGACAGGCTCTGGTCAGCACAATCCCGATGGCCAACCACTCAGGAGCCTTAAGAACGGGTTCTCAGCAAAACAAAAATTGGTAAAGGTCCCGGGAGATAAACGCCACAGAGCTCTAGCAAGACACGTCTTCTCCCTTCAGCAGCTGACCACGCCCCCCTGAAATATTTTTAAGTGAGTTGAATGCACTACTTATTGGAGGAAAATGTAGAAAGACATTTTGACAACTATAGAGTTTGATTTTTTTTATTTAACCAGCCTACTAAATTGGCTTTATTTTATTTTTGCCCAAGATCCACCAGAATTTATACCCCCCTCCCTCGGTAGGCCAATAATCAGTAGTATAGGTTCCCTCACAAGTAATTTGTCACATTGTATCAATATACTTTTACAACCCTTAGTTCATAAGATCGCCTTGCCCCCCTCTATTATCCACTGTGTCCCCTTACCACTTGTATTCTACCCTCTTTTTTTTTTTTCTGTTTCATGGAGGCTGTTCGGAGAGCAGAAGGTCGGAGGATTGCTGGTGAAGGGTGAGGTGATGGGTGAGAGGAGTGGGGACAGGGAGTAGAGAGGTGAGGGTGAGAGGAGAGGTAGGCTTAAGCGAGCATGGGCATAGAGGTGTGAGAGACAGGAGTAGAGCCAAGACAGATGCTGGACGAGGGACACAGCAGAGAGACAGGTCGTAATCACACCCTGTAATACAAGTCCCAGGGCTCCGCTAGAGGACGGATCCTGGAGAATAGGTACACCCTGGAGGAGAATGAGGTGCTGATTGAAGTGTACGTGCAGAGGGCGCACTGGCTGGATGGCCTTTCCCTGTCTGGACACATGCGGTTACATGTATGCAGTAAGATATGCCACTCTGTCTGTGCTGGGGAGGTACAGAAGTTTTCAGTCAATAAAACACTGCTACTATGACTGCAAGAGGGAGCAGATGGCGACAGAGCGGCCGGAGGCAAGGAGGACCGGCAGTTGGCACCCAAGGTGTACATCTACACCAGGTGGGAGGAGCTGCTCAAGGGGCTCATCTCTGAGGTTGCAGTGCGGGAGATCAAAGGTGGAGTTGACATCAGAGGAAGGCCTGCACACCCAAGCGTGAGTAAAGCTTTCAATGATTATGTTCAGTGTGAAGCATTGCTTTATTACAACCAATGTAGTGCAACCTTGGGCCTTCAGATGTTTTTGGACTACATCTCCCATGAAGCTCAGCCACTCATTTGTTCGATCTAGCATCATGGAAGGTGTATTCTAAAAACATCTGAACACCCAAAGTTCCACAACATTGTAATGTAGATCTAATGTAAGCTAAAAATGGGCTCTGCTAGCTTCTTTCAATGTTGTTTTTGGACATGTGCGTATCTCAGCCTTTTTTTAGTTTATACCAGATCCAGAACAGATTCAAGTTTGTTTTGAGCATTGTATTTCATATAGCATGTCCTTTTTTTATAGTTTCGCCATCACCAGCACCGCATCCTGTGTCACCTGTACGACCCCAGGAGGATTACAGCTACGACAGCGCACAATCCTTCCTCGACCTCCTGGGAGATGAAAAATATGTCTCTTTCACTGGGGCCGGTACCACATCTGGTAACCGACATGTCCCCCATCACAATCTCGACACCTACTCCTGCCCTTGATGGCCTGCACAAGCATGCAGGTGTCCACAGTTGCCGTCCCTCCCATCTCTCTACTGACTTAGCTCCCTCATATGAGAGTCCAGCACAGGTCCAGCACCCCCCTCCATTAGCTCTACCATCACCACCCCCGGCATATCACAGGCATCCACAGTCTTCAACACAGCCTGCACCACAGCAAGCACCTGTCCACCGACCAGTGGATGAAGAGTCCCTGCAGCAATTAATAGCATCCATCGATGACCTGGAGTGCTACCAGGTTAATGTGCATGGCTACATTGTGCACGGATTCCAGCTGCTGGGTGAAAGGTTGTATTCACTTTAGTGGGAGCAGAGGCTTGTAAGGCGGAAAATACAAAGAGCCTTCCAGCATGTCGCCACCCAGATGCAGCTACAGAGGGGGGAGCTGACAGCGGTGTTGAATCTCCTCACTTCCATAATGGCAAGTCCACTGATCTCCATGCTGCCAACACCACCACTGAAAATTGCTATCCTAGTGCTCAGACGCAGGGGATGCTCTGCCTCACTCACTATCTGCCTCTGCAGGTTCGTCCCCTACCGTCTGTTGCTGCACCCGCCTCATCAGCTGCCAACGCACCCTTCTCCAGAGCCTGTACCTGTCCTGGACCCAAGAGGCATAGCAAGATGTGATTTTCTTTTTTTCTTTTTAGGTTACATTTCATCATTTAGTTAATATACCCCATTATGGGCTATATTACATACTTGGTGCTAACTTAACCAGAGCAGTTGTAAACTTAAAAACATATTACATAGTTGGTGCTAACTTAACCAGAGCTGAAAACCTCCATAGGTTATAATGGCTCTGGGAAGTTTACAACAGCTCTGGTTAAGTTAGCACCATCTATGTAATATGGCTCTATTTGTTTTATACATATACATTTTGTTATAGATCATAATGTTATATTCATTCACTTTGTTTCTGAATACAGATTTCTATGTAGATTTTTTTTTTTACCTGTTCCACTGACTCCTCATTTTTCATATTCCATTTTTGGGATGATCCTCTTCAGGTTTTACATTAAGAATTTTTTATATGTACAACTGTGTCCCTAGTCATCGTTCATAATTATTTCGTCAGACCGCTGTCCAACATAGTACAGGAGGAGCGGGGTCTACACACTCATTGCAATGTATATTATTATACCTGGCTGTATTCCAGCAATTACAGAGACAGGTGTGTGTCGTGCTCACATCATTTTTATAAGGAAATGTTTCACTATTCATAACACTTTCATTTTATTTGTTTCACATGTACATTAATGTGCCCAAAAAATTTAAATGGTTTCAATAGTCCTTCAAGTGACGGAGAGATCATATTCTGTGTCCCCATCAGCAAAATAAAAAGGCATTCAGGGATATGGATGTCATGTCTCTTATCCATATATACGGTCACAAGTATCATGGGCGCCATTTACCATGTTCTGTGAATCGGCTACATATTTCCATTTCATACCTCATTGCATGTAAATCTATTCATATGTCACATTGACAGATGTAACATAATACTTTTCCTAACTACTACATTAATATCCTTGAAGTAATAAAAGATGGATCAACCTCTTCAATAAAATTGCATTGTATCAGTAACATGTCTCTTTATTGTGTCCTTGTCACATAATAGGTACAGTTTGCCATTGTCAGACCTCATAATGGTGATCATTTGGGTAGCATTTATATTTCAACTAATGCAGTATTACAGAGTAGTGGGTAGATATGTTGGACTATTCTTAAGCTCCATCACTCTGTGCTTTTCTCCTAGGTAATAATGGGAGAATTTATGTGAGCATGAATAGCTAAATGATCTCTAGAAATAAACCTATTGACTTGACTCATATTCATTGTTCAGTGTCACGGATTCCCCCAGATATCGGTACCTGTACACAGAACCCTGTCTACCCTTTCGATCCTTGAATTGTCAGTGATTCTTTCCCTATGAGGAGCTGCTAACTTCAGGGATATTGCCACAACAAGCAAGGATCAGTATAGCATACAGAGTGATCCTCATACACACGGAGTTAGAAACAGGAGCGGTTCTCATACAAGGCGGGTCAGAAACAGGACTGGTTTGCAGACAGACCGAGTCAGAAACAGGAGCGGTTCTCATGCAAGCCGGTTCAGAAACTGGACTGGTTCTCATACAAGCCGCTTCAGAAACTGGACTGGTTCTCATACAAGCTGGTTCAGAAACTGGACTGGTTCTTATACAAGCCAAGTCAGAAACTTTGAACTGGTTCTCATAACCAAATAACACAGAGCGCTGGGGAAGTAACTCCACGAAAGGGCAATGAGACAATGTGGCAAATGGGTTTTTAAACTCGGCGGCTCCATGTCATCATGCCGCGGTCTGCCACGGGCCAGTCACGTGATCGCTCTGAGCCGTTATATCACTCTGCACCTGGCCAGCGAGCAGCGAGGATGGCGGTGCTGGGGAGCCCCAGGGACTGCAGACGTGACGGTTCAGACAGGGTAAGACAAACTGGATCACACTGTTCCAAAACCAAGTGGGCAGAAATGTGTATAAACAGTCAGGTCCAGAAATATTGGGACATTGACACAATTCTAACATCTTTGGCTCTATACACCACCACAATGGAGTTCGGAATGAAACAGACACAATGTGCTTTAACTGCAGACTGTCAGCTTTAAATGGAGGGTATGTACATCCAACTCAGGTGAATGGTGTAGGACTTTCAGCAGTTTGCAGATGTGCCTCCCACTTGTTAAGGGACCAAAGGTAATGGGACAGAATAATAATCATAAATCAAACTTTCCCTTCTTAATACTTGGTTGCAAATCCTTTGCAGTCAATCACAGCCTGAAGTCTGGAACGCATAGACATCAACAGATGCTGGGTTTCATCCCTGGTGATGCTCTGTCAGGCCTCGCAACTGTCTTCAGTTCCTGCTTGTTCTTGGGGCATTTTCCCTTCAGTTTTGTCTTCAGCAAGTGAAATGCATGCTCAATGGGATTCAGGTCAGGTGATTGACTTGGTCATTGCATAACATTCCACTTATGTCCCTTCAAAAACTCTTTGGTTGCTTTTGCAGTATGCTTTTGTTCATTGTCCATCTGCACCGTGAAGCGCTGTCCAATGAGTTCTGCAGCATTTGGCTGAATGTGAGCAGATAATATTGCCCGAAACACTTCAGAATTCATCCTGCTGCTTTTGTCAGCAGTCACATCATCAATAAATACAAGAGAACCAGTTCCATTGGCAGCCATACATGCCCACGCCATGACACTACCACCACCATGCTTCACTGATGAGGTGGTATGCTTAGGATAATGAGAAGTTCCTTTCCTTCTCCATACTCTTCTCTTCCCATCACTCTGGTACAAGTTGATCTTGGTCTCATCTGTCCATAGGATCTTGTTCCAGAACTGTGAAGGCTTTGTTAGGTGTTGTTTGGCAAACTCTAATCTGGCCTTCCTGTTTTTGAGGCTCACCAATGGTTTACATCTTGTGGTGAACCCTCTGTAATTCACTCTGGTGAAGTCTTCTCTTGATTTGTTGACTTTGACACACATACACCTACCTCCTGGTGAGTGTTCTTGAGCTGGCCAACTGTTGTGAAGGGTGTTTTCTTCACCAGGGAAAGAATTCTTCGGTCATCCACCACAGTTGTTTTTGTGGTCTCCCGGGTCTTTTGGTGTAGCTGAGCTCACCGGTGCGTTCCTTCTTGTTGAGAATGTTCCAAACAGTTGTTTTGGCCTAATGTTCTTGTTATCACTCTGATGGATTTGTTTTGTTTCTTCAGCCTAAGAGCTTGCTTCACTAATAGTGACAGCTCTTTGGATCTCATCTTGAGAGTTGACAGCAACAGATTCCAAATGCCAATAGCACACTTGAAATTAACTCTGGGCCTTTTATCTGCACATTGTAATTGGAGTAATGAGGGAATATCACACACCTGGCCATGGAACAGCTGAGAAGCCAATTGTCCCATTACCTTGGGTCCCTTAACAAGTGGGAGGCACATCTGCAAACTGCTGTCCTACACGGTTCACCTGAGTTGGATGTACATACCCTCAAATTAAAGATGACAGTCTGCAGTTAAAGCACATTGTGTTTGTTTCATTCCAACTCCATTGTGGTGGTGTATAGAGCCAAAGATGTTAGAATTGTGTCGATGTCCCAATATTTCTTGACCTGACTTATGAGTATTAAAAATAAAAAAGTTTTATTGAATTCATGACAAAAAGCACACAACCAAAAAAGAAATAAATATAAAACCAGTGCACACCAAAACCTGAAACCTTGGATCAGCACAAAAATATAAAACCAACAGGCACCTAACTTATAAATTGAATCACCATATCATAAAAAGGTTGAACCATATATTTTCAATGAACATTCAATATCTGTTAGGTGCAGATATATCCCCGCAATTCATTGTGCCAATGCATATAAATGTACCAGTTCTAATGAATCAGCCAACAAAGTGACATAGCCACAGTCTGACATAGATAAGGTTCAGACAGGGTGTCTAATGCCAGTTATACGTGACACCTGTTCAAAGCATTGTTGTATGCCATATTTATATATCATCGGGGGGGGGGTTTCTGTAAATCGCTAACACACACATTTGATCAATACAGTCCCAATTGGATTGTGGTGTGATGTCCTGGATTTCACCATTTTCAAATGTGCAGTTGTAATATCCTCAGCCCCTGCTGTGCTGCCTGGGGGGGTCTGGGCAAGGTTCTGTGCCACGAGCTGGCCAAATGCCAGCACCAGGTAATGGCTGAGCGGCATCCGAGGGGGCGGGGCCTGGCGTGGTCACACGGAGCCGCCGGGTTTAAAACAGGGTGCGAGGAGTTGCCTCGTCGCCCTGTCGTGGAGTTCTGTTCCCGCATCGCTAGCTGATTCTTATTGTTGATTTCTGTTGCCAACCCATTTCTGGATACGATCCCTGCTCCTGATTTTTGACCCGGCTTGTATTTGACCATTCTGTTGCTACTCGATTTGCGATCGCCAGTGTTGTGCTTTGGTGGTTTTACCCAATGTTTGCCACTGGGGTTTTCACTCAATACGGGGGTTTGTCCCTTCTCGTTTTGGAGTATCGTCTGTGGCCTCATTAGGTTACTATACCCAACCCAGGGCTCATGTTTCTTTGTCACAAACTTATGTGAGGACCGCGATCGAAAAATACTGTTTATATTCAGCCTATGTTCAGTGTGCTCAAACCGCTAAGTATACTCGATACTGTACCAGCGATAGACCCCTATGTGTGTCAGTTACCTCTGAATATCGTAAGGTACCGTTGACCTGCTCCAGCTTATCAGAAAACGTTAAATCTGCACATTTCCTGACTGCCCTGCACTTCACGTACTGTCTGAAGTATCTTTGTGTTTCTGAACGTGCTCTACAGTTGCGTTCAAAATTATTCAACCCCCACTGAAATTGAGTGTTTTGGCCAGTTTGACATTGATTTTGATCATTCAGTCATCTTGCTTACAATTAAATCAAAGAGGCACGTGTAGGTCAGACAAATATAACATAACATTTATAATGAAATAACCACAAATGTCTTTTCTGTGCTCACATCATTATCAGTTTTATTCAACCCCCAAGTGACATTCAATCTTAGTACTTAGTACAACATCCTTTTACAGTTATAACAGCTTTTAAACGTGAAGCATAGCTTGACACAAGTGTCTTGCAGCGATCTACGGGTATCTTCGCCCATTCGTCATGGGCAAAAGCCTCCAGTTCAGTCACATTCTTAGGCTTGCGCACTGCAACTGCTTTCTTTAAGTCCCACCAGAGGTTCTCAATCGGATTTAAGTCAGGTGACTGCGATGGCCACTCCAAAATGTTCCAGCCTTTAATCTGCAACCATGCTCTAGTGGACTTGGAGGTATGCTTGGGATCATTGTCCTGTTGAAAGGTCCAACGTCTCCCAAGCCTCAGGTTTGTGACGGACTGCATCACATTCAGGGTTATTCAAAGAGATCGAATTGCTTGAGAAAGGTAACCGAACGCTGAAAATCAGCTTTCGGTTACCTTTCCTGACCATTCGGCTATCCAGAGAGCAGGCAATTCTCCAAATCCTGGCGAATTGCCCGAACATACGGTGCCTGTTCGGTGCCTGTTCGAGGGCAGTGAAATCCCCATGTAAAAGCACTGCTTCGGCTATTCAGAGAACACAAACCAGCAGTGAAAGGTTCCCCTAATGCCCTGCCATTCGGTGGTTTAATTCGGCAAATTTATTCAGGAGAATCCCATAGACTTCAATGTTAAAAATATTCCCATTTTAATTCAATATCTAATAAACCGTTCATTATAAAATTCTGCAGCAAAGAGTCTCTTTATTTATAGATTTTTAGGATACTTTAAGCATTTTTCTGAAATTTTTTTTTTTTTTTTAAAAGTCCGATTTTTTTTTTTTTTTTTTCAGTTTACTTATTTTTTTTGTAACAGCCCTCTTTATTATCATTCCCTGGACCTCCTATGAAAATTTCAGACATTTTCGCTCAGTAGTTCCTTTGCAAACAACGTTTCATTTTCCTAGATTAATACAGATGGTTTTTCTAATTTATTCACTGCCTCCTCTACGTCACAGTTGCTTCGGTTCTGTGTGATTCGGCTCCTATTCGGCTCCTATTCGGCTCCTGTTCGGCTTTTTCAAAGGTTAATCCAGATGTTTTTGCTTTGTTTTCAGCGTGCATTCGGTTAGTTATCGTCAGGTTTTCGGCAGCTTTTCCCTGCAATTCGGGGGCCCTGTGCTGTTTGCTGAATACACCGCAGGGTCACCGAAATGCAATCACCGAATTGAAGAGAACGAAAAGTCACCGAACATGCGGTGACTTTTCGAATCTCTTTGGATAACCCCCATTGTCATCCAATATCTCCTGGTACTGAAGAGAATTCATGGTACCTTGCACACGCTGAAGCTTCCCTGTACCTGCAGAAGCAAAACAGCCCCAAAGCATGATTGACCCCCCGCCATGCTTCACAGTAGGCAAGGTGTTCTTTTCTTCATAGGCCTTGTTCTTCCTCTTCCAAACATAGCGTTGATCCATGGGCCCAAACAGTTCTAATTTTGTTTCATCAGTCCACAGAACACTATCCCAAAACTTCTGTGGTTTGTCCACATGACTTTTGGCATACTGCAGTCGACTCTTCTTATTCTTTGGAGACAGCAAGGGGGTGCACCTGGGAGTTCTGGCATGGAGGCCTTCATTACGCAGTGTGCGCCGTATTGTCTGAGCTGAAACTTCAGTACCCACATCGGACAAATCTTTTCTCAGTTCCTCAGCAGTCACACTTTTCTCCACTCTACGCTTCAGGTAGCGCACAGCAGTCGAAGTCAGCATCTTCTTTCTGCCACGACCAGGTAGCGTTTCAACAGTGCCCTTTGCCTTGAATTTGCGAATGATGCTTCCTATGGTCTCTCTTGGTATGTTTAACATCTTTGCAATCTTCTTATAGCCATTGCCCTTCCTGTGAAGAGTAATCACCTCTTCTCTTGTCTTCCTGGACCATTCTCTTGACTTCACCATGTTTGTAACCACACCAGTAAATGTCTAGAAGGAGCTGAGTATCACAGTCATTTTAAAGCTGCCTAATTGGTGCTTATTATGCTTTATTGCTGCTCCGTGACATCCACAGGTGTTTTCAATACCTGATTGAAAACACTTGAATGAACCTCTGTTCTTCAGAGTGGTAGTCTTTAAGGGGTTGAATAATTGTGTCAATGAAGAATTCACAAAAGAAACATTTACTACTGTATTACAAAATCAATTGATGTCATTTTAGTTGCATATGGTTCTTTAAAAAGTCCTTGTAGGATTTCATTCTGAATACAATTACAAATGTACACTAAATTCCCTAAAACCCTTTACAGCATTGGGGGTTGAATAATTTTGAACACAACTGTAAGTTGTCTATCGGTCTTGAAACCTTTAGTGCTTAGTAGCAACTCAGTTGTTCTCTCATCCTCCCTGACTTTAGAGTATAAGTCTGTGTATACCAAGCAGTGTATAAACGTCAAGCTGATATTTCAGTCCTTAACCCCTTAACGCCGCGGGACGTACAGTTACGTCCTGCATTAGGCGGGCTTTAACGCCGCAGGACGTAACTGTACGTCCCCGGCGTCTGCAGCCCCCCAGCGGCAGATACTCACCTGCTCCAGCGGCTCCCGCGCTGCTCTGACTCCCACGGAGTCAGACCGGCACTTTTGGTGCCTCCCGGCGCACTGACGTCATCGCGCCGGACGCGATGACGTCAGTTTCAGGCGTCCCCTCCCAGCCGGAGCAGGGGAAGCGCCTGGAGGGGAGGGGGGGATCCTTTGGATCCCTCTATCTCCCCATCGCCGGGGGCTATCAGCGAATGCCAGGCATCCCTGGAAAGGGCACAGCCTGGCCTTTCCAGGGATGTATGGCATTAACCCCTCGATGGCAAGGCTGTGACCCAGCACCAATCGGTGCCAGGTCACAGCCTTTTTCCGGTGGGGGCCGCCATCTTGGATGGCAGCCCCACCTCCGGGACTCCCCACGTCCACTGACGTCATCGGGCGTGGCCCAATGACGTCAGTTAACCAGGGAACCCCTAGCTGCCAAGGGATTTCCTAAGGAAATCCCATGGTGGAGATAGAGGGGTTATTTGAACCCCTTTATCTCATGATCGGTGACAGCTAGGGGGTCATGTAGGGTATCATTTGAAAGGCCTGATCATGACCTTTCGAATGATATCAAACATGACCATATTACTTGTAAAATAAAAGTGAAAAATAAAAAATAATAAAAAAAATAATTAATTAAAAATAAAAACGTGCTTTTTTAAAAATTTTTAATGCAGCACTATTGTTCACATTTCAATTATAATGTGAACAATGATGCTTCACTAATGATTTTCTTTTTGGGGGGGTTTAGCTAAAATCACGTAATTTCTCCCCAAAAAAAAAAAAGTTCACATTTTTTTAACAAGTCTACCCCATAGAATATATCCGCAAAGTCTCGGGTAATAAAATGCAAAAAGAAAACACTTTACACACTGTGGATGATTGAAATTTTATTGAATTTTTTTTTTTTTTACAATTTTGTTATAGCATTTTCGCAGGGCATGACATATACATATAATAATGATATATTATTAATCTGCCAAGTCTGCTGGAAAGAACGATATATAATTTGTCTGGGTGGTACAATAATACGTGACTTAAAACCGCCAAAATGAGCTCAGCAAACTTCTACTTCGAAACAGCGCCGAACTTGTAAAATTACTCCCGTCCTTAAGGGGTTAAAGATTTCAACCTCGTTACTCCTGTGTGAGCGCTACTGCGCCTGTTACAGCAGTGTAGAATAATGTGGGTAAGCAATCACGTTTAAAGTCCAAATGCTATTTTGTTTCCGTGTTTGTGCTGTGCAAGCATTGTACTTGAATGCTGCTTTCATGTGCAGTATAAATGTAGCTTTAGCGTTCAAATGGGTGTGAAGTATCGTTTTCTCCTTGTGTTCTCTCCCACAGTTCTTTATATTGTTAGGTTTGAGAGATGGGCCATGTTTTCATGGACATGTAGCTATTTAACCCCTTCCCTGCGGAGGACGTGTGGGGAACGTCCTCATTGACCCCCGCTGTATATGGAGAACGTTCCCCACACGTCTTCCGCTCGTCGGGGGGGGCCAGAGAGATACTCACCTCTCTGGTCCGGGTCCCATGGCGTTCTGACTTCCTTGAAGTCAGACGCCGCTTTTATAGACCCTCCTGCCGTAATGACGTTGCGTCAAACGCGATGACGCCATTTCCAGGCAACCCCCCGGCAAAAGCCGGGAGATCGCCTGAAGGGAGAGGGGATCCGTTCGGATCCCTCTCCCTCCCGATCGGGAGGGTCTACAAACAAAAGCCAGGAACCGCTTTGAAGGGCAGTGTCCTTAAATGCCGGACCGCGACCTGGCACCATTCGGCGCCAAATCGCGGCCTAGATCCGGTGGGGGCCTCCATCTTGGATGGGTGCTCCACCTCCGGGGCTCCCCTCGGCAACAGACATCATCGCGCATGGCGTGATGACGTCAGTTAGCTGGGGAACTCCTAGCTGTCTGGGGATTTCCAAAGGAAATCTCCTGGTGGAGATAGAGGGTTCCTTTGAACCCCCATATCTCCCGAATGGTGGCAGCTAGGGGGGTCATGTTTAATATCATTCGAAAGAACTGAGCATGGCCTTTCGAATGTTACCAAACTTGACCATGTTTTTAAGTAAATAAAAAATAAAAATGGAATTAAAAAAAAAAGTTTTGTTTTGTGTTCTTTTATTAATGCATCAATATTGTTCACATTTCAATTATAATTTGAAAAATGATGCTGCACTAATGATTTTTTTCTATGGGGTGCGTTTGCTAAAAATCACGTAATTCCCCCCCAAAAAATGTAACGAGTCCCAATTTCTAATTTTTTTTTAACAAGCGCACCCCATAGAAAATATAGACGCAAAAACTCGTATGATAAATTGTGAACAAAAACACTTTCCCGCTATAGATGATTAAAAATTCTAATTTTATTGCATTTTTTGTTATAATATACAGGCAGGACATGACGTATACATTTAAAAATGATTTATTATTAATCTTGCGGAGTCTGCTGGAAAGAACGATATATAATATGTTTGGGTCATATAATAAATTGTGGCTTCAAATCGCGTTTAAACATAATGAGCAAAAGCGGTAAAAATTTGCTCTGCACACAGCTGTGAAATGGCTCACCAGTGAAAGGGTTAATGTAGATGGGAATAAAGGTAAAATTGCTGTCCTGCAACATGTCTAGTTCAAATGCAGCAGGAACAAATTCAAGGCAGGTCACCTGGTATTCCTTTTTTTGATTTCTTACTTGCAGCATATACACTCACTGGCCACTTTTTTAGGTACACCTTGCTAGTACCGGGTTGGACCCCCTTTTGCCTTCAGAACTGCCTTAATTCTTCATGACATAGATTCAACAAGGTGTTGGTATCATTCCTCAGAGATTATGGTTCATATTGACACAATAGCGTCACGCAGTTGCGGCAGATTTGTTGACTGCACATCCATGATGCAAATCTCCCGTTTCACCACATCCCAAAGTGCTCTATTGGATTGAGATCTGGTGACTGTGGAGCCCATTGGAGTACAGTGAACTCATTGTCATGTTCAAGAAACCAGTTTGATATGATTTGATCTTTGTGACATTATCCTGCTGGAAATAGCCATCAGAACATGGGTACACTGAGGTCAGAAAGGCATGGACATGGTCAACAACATTACTCAGGTAGGCCGTTGTGTTTAAACAATGTTCAATTGATACTAAGGGGCCCAAAGTGTGCCAAGAAAATATCCCCTACACTATTACACCACAACCACCAGCCTGAACCATTGATACAATACAGGATGGATCCATGCTTTCATGTTGTTTATGCCAAATTTTCACCCAGCGATCTGAATGTTGCCCTTACCCCTTGTACGTTTATCTGAATGTTGCAGCTGAAATCGAGACAAATCTGACCAGGAAACAATTCTTCAATCTTCTATTGTCCAATTTTGGTGAGCTTGTGCGTGTTATAGCCTCAGTTTCCTGGTCTTAGTTTACAGGAGTAGCACCCAGTGTGGTCTTCTGCTGCTGTAGCCCATCTGCATCTCGGCTCGAGGTGTTTTGCGTTCAGAGATGTAATGCTGCCTACATTGGTTTTAACAAGTATTTATTTAAGTTACTGTTGCCGTTCTGTCATCCCGAACCAGTCTGCCCGTTCTCCTCTGACCAGACAAGGCATTATTGTCCACACAGCTGCCTGTCACTGGATATTTTCTCTTTTCAGACCATTCTCTGTAAACCGTAGAGATGGTTGTGCATGAAAATCCGAGTAGATCAGCAGTTTTTGATATACTCAGAGCAGCCCGTCTGGCATCAACAACCATGTCACGGTAAAAGTCACTTAAATCCCCTTCCTTCCCCATTCTGATGCTCAGTTTGAACTTCAGCAAGTCGTCTTCACCACGTCTAGATGTCTAAATGCATTGAGTTGCTGCCATATATATGGCTGATTAGCAATTTGTGTTGGTGGCGGTGAGTGTAGATTCTACCTGCTGCAGGGCAGCATTTTTTCATGTACAGCCCTTCAGGATGAATAAATTATGTGTCTTGGAAAACATGGTCTTGCTACCCTATATGTTGTATGCACATAAACACACATTAGAAAGGGAGCTGTATGCATGTGCATCATAAATGCAAAATACTGCTGTATTATCCTATCACATACCTCTGTGCCAGCTTCCTCACATTCAGTGGGGTCCTTGATTAGTACGTGAACACAGGCTAGATCAGCCTCTTCTTCCTCCTCCATCATATTGCCATCATTTAGAGCCCTATTGTGCAACATGCCGCAGGCTATGATCACGAGGACCACTTTGTCAGGCTGATATTGCAGTGATCCCCTGGACTTGTCTAGGCACCTAAAGTGCATTTTTAGGATGCCAAATGTCCTCTCATTGACGCTCCGGGCCTTTTGGTGGGCATTGTTGCAGGCCTCCTGTCACGTCCCACGTCGATGATCAGAACCGCTGCCCGGCAGCGCCGTCCTCGCTGCTCGCTGGCCAGGTGCTGCTGAGTGATATGCATGCACGCACGCCTGAAGAGGGGCTGGGCGCGGCGTGAGAAGTTTAAAGCCAGTCATGCAATGTCATCTCGTCCACTGTTAGACCTTCAGGGTAGTCCTCATGAGAGGCCTCTCAGTCCTCATTTTCCACCTCCTGTGGAGGGGACTTCTCAGCCCTTTTCTGACTTTTTGGGGGTGCTATCAGTAGGCACCCTGATTTCCAGCCCCTTTGGCAAGAAGTGGATCTACATTGGACTGTGATAGTGGTCCAGCGATGTCAGCCCCTCGAGTCAGATGCCATTTTTTTATGGACTGACATCTTGCACACCTCAAGGATGATCCTGAATTGGGGTACAAGGAGGCAGAGGCTGGATTACAAAAAATCCAGAACAAAGGATAAAGACAAATGGGGCAAGACAGGAATAGAGCTGACACCGACACAAAGGATACAAAGGGCATAAGGAGACTCACTGAACACAGGGATGAGGTAAAGGTGAGGCTGGGCAAGGGCAAATACAGAGGGTTAGATGCTGTCTGGAGGCAAGAGAAGCTGGAGTTATTGGGAGACCAGGAGGGTATGGGACCGGACCGCAGATTGTATGAAAGCCCGTAGGGCCGGATCTAGAGGGGTCCCTGTGACAGCTGGGCTAGTAGGGGTTATCTCTGTGCAGCTGACACCAACCGCAGCTTGGTCGCATAAGGCCACCAAATTTCGGGAACTGTCCGAATCTAAGCCACCCCCTGGGACAGGTAGTGGCATTGTGGCTTTGATAGACATCTCCGTTTGCAGTAGACCTTGCAACTGACGTGGAGAAAATGCCCGCTAGACAGGAAGATGCGTATACGGCCTGCACGTGCATAGCCCTCCATGGCCGTATCTTGTTTTGGGGGGACACGGAGCCGAAAAATTTTGAGAGGTGCGGGCACACCCTGTAATACACAAGTAAATGCGCAACACAGAAAAAACAGTAGCGACGACGGCAGCTTCCACCCAAGATATGACCTGCATGAGGGGCCTGCTGGGCCGCAACAACAGAAAAAGAACAAAATAGTATGCTCATCTGTACTGCTAAACAGCAAGGAGGAGGAAGTTCTGGGTTCATCAGCATTTGGTGGGATTGAGGACTCAGGGATTGGAGGATTTATGAGGGGAGGAGTTTATACCCGTGTGTCAATTTTTTTGGCATGAAATATTTTTTTCATCATTCTGTGCTGCTATTGAAATAAAGATAAAGGAAATGCAAATAGGAACGTTCGAGTAGTTGTATTAACCTTAAGCACATGTTTAGGGGTACAAAGGCATGTTTAGCAACGCAGTGACTGGTTTAAGGCTAGGGTCAGACTGAGGCAGTGCGAACGCGCGTTCTGGCGCACATAATCACGGCCGCACTAGCAGCAGATGCCATGCAATGACAGCCAATATACGAAGTACGGTCGCACAAAAGTCCGGCCGCGCAACGCAAGTGGAAAATGAACGCATTTTTTCGAGAACGTTAAACCGCTGCTACTGACGTACAGAGTGCGCTGCGGCCGCATGGCAGCGTGTGTGCGTGATTAGGAGATGTCAGACGCTGCTAGTGTGCGGCCAACATAACGTTCAAACAGCCGGATTTCCCTAGACTTCTTTTTACCCCATCGTCATGAAATACGTCCAGAATTGCGCATCGTCTGACCACTTAAGCGTATTCTGTGAAAAAATGCGTGCGCACGCATCGACGTACATTTTGACGGTGGCCGCAGAAAATGCGCTCATCTGTCCCTAGCCTAAGAGGGGAGGGGTAGATCAGAGGCTGCAGGGCAGTATTGAATGTGAGGATAAGCTTAGGTACTGGGACAGTTCTGGGGGTGCAGTACCTGCATTAGAAGTGCATAGATTGATTTAGCGATGCAATTTACGGGTGCAAGGACACGAGTAGTGAAAGGAATTTATTTGATGCAAAAAGTTTAAGGGACAGAGGAAAGCGTGGGTTTAATGGGGAAAGGTTGGAGTGCAAGAGCAGGTATGGGGTGCAGGGACATTTCAGATTGTAAGTGCAGGATTGAGGTAGGAACAGATGAAATGGAGAAAGAGGAACAGGTTTTTGAATGCAGGGACACAATTAGGTGGAGGAAACAATGACTAGTAAGAGCAATCGCCTCTTAATCAACGCTACCATTAACCTAAGCTGTAACTAGATTACTTACGTTACAAACAAAACTACCTTATATAAACACATGCTGCTGATTTTTTCTTTGCCTTAAGTAATTGCATGTAAAAAGGAAAAAAAAAGTTAGGTATTTATTTCCTCTTTCCATGTTGTGTATTTTTTGCAACATTTACCAAAATCAATGCAAAAGTATAACTTTACTGTTGTGGTTTCGCTTTCATGGTATTTAACGGTCAATGGAGTGGAGGAGCGAATGTGTAGATAAGACTGAAGGGAGCTACTGTGCTGCCCAGTCTACTCAAGATAAGAGGCAGCTGAATGAGATAGGACGGGGATCTTAAAATACTTCTAATCTATCCCTTGGTGATGTTATTTGAATATAGCCAACACAAAACAATCATGTGAGTCTGCTCCTTGACCCACAGACTCCATTCTATGCTCAATGCTACACAGGCGCAAGCGAGCAAAGGATACTGTGGGGAGCAGTTTGCATCAAAAAATATCACAAAGTGGATGCACCCTGTGACACATACTGAGTAAAATATTTTATTAACTAAACATACCTGAGAAAAACAAAGCACATGTAAGTTATCAGCAACAGCAAATAAATAAAATAAGGACATTTCATTTTTTGGTGGTAGTGTCCCTTTAAAATAATGGGTAGCTCTCTTTGTTCTGGCTAGTAAGATATAAGACAAACATTTGAGCCCTGTTTACTTTGTAATGTGAATTGTGTATACATAATATCCAACAAGTAAAAACTGTAAAAGACTAAAGAACAGTTATCCACCAGAGGGCAGTATTGATAAGGGTAATGTAATGTTACAGTGTACAATCTTTTTGCAGCTTTCAGCTGTAGTTTCTGCTTGGTGTATTAAACAGTTTCTTTCTTGATATGTGTTTCCCTCCTTTCCAAAATAAGAATTTTATTCATCCTTTTTCTGTTTCTTCCATTTTTTTATGTTGTTTTTGTTGCATTTTTCAACCTTTGCACGGGGTCCAATTTCTAATGATCGGGTGCCTTTTGAGTAAACATTTTGCTGCATATGAATAAATGAAGCATCTCACGCAATACCAGAAAAATTTAACAGTAATAAAATGAGCTGTGCAAATTAGATAATTCAAATGCATACCAATAAAAATCTCTAGAGCAGAGGTTTCCAAACTGTGTGCTGTGACACGTTAGTGTGTCGACGGCAGGCTACTAGTGTGTCACACGCTGGGGAGTAGGGCTGTCAAAAATAATCAGTACTGCGATGCATTAACACGGAGCATCGATTCTCCGCCCGCATCCCCTCCGTCATTTTGGGAGGCGTCCTCCCAGCCATTAGCCTTTACTCCGCGGCAGCGATGGGAGAAAGCGGTCGTATTTAACGTCACTTCCTCCCATCTCTCCATGCAGCTGCAGACGGAAGCAAAGCCCCATGTTGCTGGCTCAAAGAAAGTTGTTCATAGGAAGATGGAAGGAGGGGGAGATGAACATGATAAAGAAGGAGGGAGATGAACATGAGAAGGATGGCAGGAGATGGACATAATACAGGGGGAGATGGACATGATAGAGGAGTGTAACAAACAAATTCCTGGTGGAAAATCCACTGAGGAATAGATCGATACTAGGAGGTATTAAAATCAACAATCTTAAAAGTGAACATATAGACATGAAGTATCTGTACAAACTTAGTACCTCCCCAGAAAAATTGCAATGGGGATATAGGCTTAGGTGGTTGTACTATACATTCAATGACAGAAAGTAAATAAATGACAAAGAGGAGACACTGTGTTGACTGTACATTCCCAACATACACTCAACCGGTATCCCCTTAGATTTTGAGTAAATGGGGATCATTCCGTTACTTTGAAGAGCCAATTGTTGTGGCATATCTCTCAAGTTATTTTTAGTACTCCAATATATATCCAATTCAACACCATATTAATTATATACGCACAACCACACAATTACAAGTGCACCTTTTTTCATTGTATGCTACATTAATAGCCATATGCCATGCCCATGAGTGTATGTTGGGAGTGTACAAAGTCAACACAGTCAGGGTTATTCAGAGAGCGTGAAAAGCAGGAGAATGACTGGAGAATGGAAAATTCGAGGTCAAAATAGCCGATTGGAAAGTGAGATTAAAGGGAGAATTTTTCTGGTTTGGCTATTTTGACCTAGAATTTTTCGTTCTCCAGTCATTCTCCTGCTTTTCACGCTCTCTGAATAACCCTGAGTGTCTGCTCTTTGTCATTTATTTATTTACTTTCTGTCATTGTATGTACAACCACCTAAGCCTATATCCCCATTGCCATTTTTCTGGGGAGGTAAGTTTGTACTAATACTTCATGTCTATATGTTCGCTTTTAACTATGACCTCTAATAAAGATTGTTGATTTTAATACCTTTCCCAGTATCGATCTGTTCTCGGCGGTAATTTGTTTGTTACACTATTCCAATTATCTTGTTGGGTTTAATCCCTGTTCATTTGATCGGTTCTGTTTCCCTCCACATAGAGGAAGGTTGTTTCCATCAACTCTTTCTCTTTCTACCAAATTTGTTTTCTTAAAGATGGAGGAAGATGGATATTATAAGGGGGAAATGAACGTGAAAAGGATGGAGGGAGATGGACATGATAAAGAGGCAGATGAACATGATGGAGGGAGATGGACATAAGGGAAGATGAGCATGATAAAGATGGAGGGAGATGGACATGATAAAGGGGGAGATAAACATGAAAAGGATGGAGGGAGATGGACGTGATAAAGGGGGAGATGAACATGAAAAGGATGGAGGGAGATGGACGTGATAAAGGGGGAGATGAACATGAAAAGGATGGAGGGGGAAGGACATGATAAAGATAAAGGGAAATGGACATGATAAAGATGGCGATAGATGAATATTGTAAGGGGGAAATGAACGTGAAAAGGATGGAGGGGGAAGGACATGATAAAGATAACAGGAGATGGACATGATAAAGAGGCAGATGACCATGATGGAGGGAGATGGACGTGATAAGGGAAGATGAGCATGATAAAGATGGAGGGAGATGGACATGATAAAGGGGGAGATAAACATGAAAAGGATGGAGGGAGATGGACGTGATAAAGGGGGGAGATGAACATGATAAAGATGGAGGGAGATGGACATGATAAAGGGGCAGATGAACATGATAAAGATGGAGGGAGATGAACATGATAAAGATGGAGGGAGATGGACATGATAAAGGGGGAAGTGGCCTTGGAAGGGGGAGGATTTACATGGAAAGAAAGGAGGGGAAGGAAGTGGATATGAGAACAGGATAAAGAGCGGAAGACATTGAAAAGAGGGAAAGAATGTGCACGCAAGGGGGGACAGAGTGAGTATTAATAAGTTAATAATAACAATAATAACAATACAATATTAATAATAATTACAAAACATATATTTAAAAATACTATAAATGAAAAGGTGTCATGAGGCATGTTGTGTCCCCATATATTTCGTTGTTACAATGCATGTCCGTATCTATTATAACAAGTTAGTTTAAACAAAGTTTGCTCGTAAAACTGAATTACTGTGTCACCAAATGATGCATGTCTAAAAAGTGTGTCACCAACACAAAACATTTGGAAAGCTCTGCTCTAGAGGGCCTATTCACTAAGGGGTGAAGTCAGGAGAATTAGCAGAAGAGAACAATCCAGACCAAATCACCGATTTGGAAAGTGAGATAAATGGGAGAATTTTTCTGGTTTGGCTATTTTAACCTAGGTTTTTCACTTGTGTTAATTCTCCAGACTTCACCCTTTAGTTGATTGACCTGTATATATGAAACTACAAGGCGATGATCAGCCACATGCTGCCATACCTTTTACATAGAATGTCCACAATACTCAGCACAGTGGACATCAGTGGATTAAAGTGAATAGAAGTACACTGATTGGGGGTTTAAATGGAAAAATATCATGGGGTAAAAGGCTGTTACTGTATACTGTGTCACCACCCCCTATTTGCTATGAAACATATACATATTAAGTGGTTCTGTCGTTGTTGGAATAGTCACAATTCAAGTGAAATATCGTTTATCACCATTAAAATGTGATCATGGTTAAAAAAAATGTTGTATCCTTATACCTTCTCGCCATATTAATGGACTTATTGCATGTTTGCTTTTTACCTTCTCAACAGAAAGTTGTTTTTTAAAAAATAGAAAAATATTAAACAAGTAGCTTAATGTTTATTTTAAGGAAAATAAATACAATTCTTTTTAAAAAAAAATTATTTAGACCCGTTATCTTTTCTCACCAGCTAGTTGGGCTATAACAATAGCCATATTATGTTTCTTTAAGTGTCATACTAACTTAAATATCTTTACATATATCACTGCTCCTCTTATCATTTCAGATTAATCACACGTTCACTTAAAGTTCTCCCATTTCCTTTTACCCTTCTCTTGGCCCTTTGCTGCTAATGCTGTCTGGCTTCCTCTTTGTCTCAGGACTCGGGCCCCCCTCGGCCCCCACTCCCTCTTTCTTACACCCCCTTGGACTCTCCTCCGGCTGTCCCACCACCCCCTGGGGAAGGCCGTTTCCAGCCATGGCCTTACCCCATCTCCCCCTGCTGGCCACACAGTGAGGTAACTAGATGGGCATGCAAAAAACACACTTTTGGATGACTAACAGGAGATGTGTGAGGACCATAACACCAAGGGATTTATTCAGATTCTGCCAGTGTTTGTGGGAATCGCAAACGCAAGGGAAAATCATCGCTGGTACATCCCTGAAAAACTCTGGCATGTCACAAAAATGAAATCTAAAGAGCGACAGGAGAAGCTTCACATTGAAGCAATTTTTGCCAGTGTTTGCAACTCCCACAAACATCAGGGAGTACATGATTAACCCTTTAAATGTTGATGAATGGCTATTTGTGGTTTCTATGTTTTCTAAATGAAAAGAATGCAAGATCAGAAACTATTTTAACTTCAGTTTACACATACATGGTTTTACAATACTATATGCATTCGTCCTGCAGAATCTGTTTGCTTTAGCTATTCTTAAAGTGGATGATCAATCTGGCTCTACCTATGCCATGCTTTATTAAGTTAGATATACTTACCTCTGGAGCCTTGGGAATGGTACACCTCTTCTTTAAATATAAATATTGAATGTTAATGCATGTCCAGCAGAACTGTAAAGCAATGCATTTATTTATTTGCATGTAATAAATACATCCTTTTGTTGGCAATACATATTCACATCAATCTATTTTTTCATGTGCCATCTATGAAGCTTTCTCCTTGTATATCTCCTATTCTTCATGTCACCTCTTCAATTCCCTAATTTCTTTGCACTCCTCCATTAATATTTCTTCCTTGTTACCACTCCAGTCTACATTCCATATACCTTTATTTTCTCTCTTTGCACTGTTCACTCATTCTTCAATTATTTATCCCTGTAGTTAAAGCTCAGTATGGAGTCGCACAAAAGAGAATCCCCCCAGTTTCCCTCCTCGCTCCCTAACGAAACGATCGGTTCACTGCAGCAAAAGACAGACCCGGATTCTGAAAAACAGCAGCAATCACAGGCCATCAACAAAGGTATTGAGAATTAGATAGTCTGATGAAAACCTATGTGTGCATGTGAATCGTATGTCCCACAAAAAAGTGTCATCCTGATGCCTACTTAATAATCTCTCCATTTTCTGCCTTACAAGTTGGTATTGTGCCCCCACGCACAAAGTCTCCAAGTGAAGAAGGTCCACCCATGAAACCATCAGTGATCAGGCGTGGAGGCCACGCTTCTAACGGAAACCTTTCTCGGGTAAGGTCCAGAGTATATGCCACGTTTGTTCATTGGATTTGCCAAAATGCAATCCAGTGGAGAGCCGCAGAGGATTGGTCGTACACCCCCCTCGTGTGCTCCTTACATGTGCATGCATAGAAACCAGAAGGCATGCAGGTGCAATGCTCAAAATAGTATTGTGGTCTAGGTCATATAATAGACTTGTAAGGAAAAGAGAGAGAAGGGAAAAAAATGGGGGAGGAGTTAAGGGAAAGAAAGAAACCGCAACCTAGAAAGAAGAGAACAGGAAACAGACGAAGAAGAGACTGAAAGTAGGAAAAGAGGAACAGGCCAAAGTGAGAAGAGTGTGCTAATGCACAGCATGATGGCAAACAGTTCAAATATGGAAGGACAAGCACCTACCCGTCTGGAGAAGTCAAAAAAGAACAGGTGCTGTCCCACTGTGGACCCTACGTCTCACAACAACATACCTATGTCTGGACCAACTCAGATCTCATACCGACAGGTCGGATGCGACCCAACCAGTCAGCAGAAAATGAGGAGGAAAGAAACTCGGACCAATAATAAAATAATAATTCTGTGGGATACAGGTATACATAAACTAAAAATTTTCCATGAACTTCTTTTGTTCCTGTTCTAGAAGCATTTTTGTCATGATATTGGAAAACATCAGTTGGTCTTCTCCCTGTATTGTTACTTTATGTTAAAATAGATAAAATCATATAACCTGTAAAACATCTATTAAATCGAAAATATCTTTGTCTGGTTAAAAAACACCTTTATGCTGGTGTTTATGAGATCTCTGCTTTTTATAAGATCATGGTCTGAAACGAAATATTGTTAACAAATAGATCACGAGCAGCTCATCTACTTTTTATAAGCTGTCTTCTCTGGAAAAAGGCTATGTACCCTCATAAAACAGTCTATAAATTTACAAAGTGTATTCATGTTTTTTGATCTGTTTAGCAATTGTTTCATAGTCACCTAGAGCACAGAGAGCTCATAGCACCATTGCTTGTTTCTTACACTATGGAATGCTGGCAGTTATGGCGAATCACAGAATTTGATTGGCTGTTTTAC
Source organism: Leptobrachium leishanense (assembly GCA_009667805.1). Classification (NCBI taxonomy): domain Eukaryota; kingdom Metazoa; phylum Chordata; class Amphibia; order Anura; family Megophryidae; genus Leptobrachium; species Leptobrachium leishanense. The sequence continues at coordinate 171,028,283 of CM019064.1, forward strand.
ACATTCTTTGTAGCTTTGGTTTTATCAGTCAATACATGGTAAGTCACTGTATCGCTTTAAGTGCCTGATTCAAAATTTGGGGCCTGATTCTATCTGAGCCATTATTAGTGGCTCACGAATTGATAAATGGCATGCAAGCTGTTAACCATTAGCAGCTCACTATTAATGACTATTCTGGCTGAAGTGCTGTATCACAGGCTCAAGTCAGAATATTTGGCAGCCTGTGACTACCAGCTCCTAGAGTGCACAGCACTCCATGGACTGAAGCGCAACCTTGCACAAGGTCGCGTTTAAGGGGACAGCTGAAGAACACTGGGACCAGATGTAAGTTTTGGATTTGCTGATGTATTTTTTTTAAAGTGTTAAGTGATTTTGCTTTTTTCACATAACACCAGGGTCTGAGAGCCAATTTTCTTTGCAGAATACCAACTCAAGTAAGCTACATTGGAATAGCTCATTCTTCTCAGGCCAAGCATAAATTAACAGCTCCTATACAAAGTACAGGAGCCATTAATTTACAATAAGGAGCTGCAACATCCAGCTGCAAGCAATGTGTGCAATTTGGAATAGCGGCTCAAGCTGTTCGCTTAGGAATCAGGCCTATTGTGTATAAGTGCATCCATGTTGAACATCATAAAAGTTACAGTTTGATCTGGGTCATTTATGTTTTTGAGTCTGATACCATTTCAAGTTTTTCACTGATTACTCTACATACCTTTTTTTGTATCTTTTAACTAATATTCTGCTGGTTTTCACATTTTTGTCATATTCCTGTATTCTTTTAATTAAATGTGCAGGAGCGCCCAAAGAGTGCACTTTTCCCTAGTGAGGTAAAGTCCAAGATGAGTGTGGAGGAGCAAATTAATCGTATGAAGCGTCACCAGAGTGGCTCAATGAAAGAAAAAAGGAGGAGTCTGCAGCTCCCATCCAATCAGCAGTCAGAAACCACCAGCACCAAGCCAGCTGGATCATACAGAGTGGTGAGTTGTACAGCCGTACTCGAATTACTGTATATCTTTATGGACGTAGTGAATTAAATAAAATTTTGGATTTGTGTTCACTGGTTCTAGGTCCGACGGCATCGCAGCATCCATGAAGTGGATATCTCAGACTTGGAAGCTGCCCTGCGTTCTCAGGAGCCACAGAGAAATTACGAGTCACCACGCGAGGAGATTGCCAGGTTGCGCAAGATGGACTTGGAACCACAAGCCTTCAATGTGGACATCAACAGAGAGGTGACTCTCTTCTTCTCACTATTCATACACTATACCACTGGAATCTGTTTACTAAGAGATGACAAAAGTGCACAGCTTTACTAGATGCTAAGAACATGAATTTAAGTCCACTTAATCATTACTTACTTTACAAATGATGGCAGTAGAAGTGGCAGCTGCCTCCTGGTTTATCACAGCCCACTACAGCTAACATTACACAGATTTTTAATATGTCCTTTTGGCAAAAACTGTGTATTTAGTGAACAGATTCCATTGTTTCTATGTATAACCCCCCTCCTTCTGCCTATTTCCTCCTGCGTTCCTTTTTTCCAATGCCTCAACACTCCTTGGGCCCTATTCCAAGGTTGGTGATAAGTTTACAACAGCTCTGGTTAAGTTAACACCAACCTTGGAATAGGGGCCCTTGGGCTATATTCCATAGTTGTCGATAACGTCTCCTATAGTTAGTTTATCAACAGGAAACGCGATTCCATTTTTACCACAAGCTCAGCTTGCTGCTCGGATGCAGCCGTTTCCCTGCGCAAGGTTACTGTATATTGACATCTTCTATACTTATTATGGGAGACATTAATTGTAACCTCCACGTGGAAGTGCAGGCTATTCCAATGTAGCCTGCACTTCCACACGGTAGACAGTATTTCAGGGTGAAATACTGACTCCTAAAAGCTGATGTTAAATGATTTTGCAAATGCAAAGTCATTTAACACGCTGTAACCCCCCCCCCCCCTTTAAATTCCATACTCGCCTCTCACCTGTGGTGAAAAAGGTGGCGCGATCCGCCACTTCTTCTTGCTAGGAGCAGAGTGAGACTGGGAATAAATAGTTAATAGTCTCCCTTCGTGGTCACTTTGTGTGATCTTGCGACAGCAAGTTCGTGCAGAGCACGCAGCTAGGATGCGCAAAGCTCCAGGGAATCATATGGAGTCCATGAGCCGATACTCCCGGCCTCTGCACCGCTGCTGGTATTTGGCAGCTTTGCGCTATGTTCCGTTGCGAGGTGCTAAAATGCACCTTCCCCAGATTATGATGGTAAAATAGAGATGGTAAGGGCAAGTCTGCAGGCACAGATTTTCCTGCTTACAGTCTCCATTTTATCGTCAACTGCGGAATAGGGCCCCTTGTTTTTTATAGTTGCATTCTGTTTCCTCTTGTATTTTTTCCTTTAATCTCTTCCTCCATGTTAATAATGAGAATTTACCCATATGTTTTTCAGCTCTACAACCCAGACAAGGTGCTTATCCCTGAATGTTACATTGTACCTCACACAAACATAGTCATACATGCTGTATGGACTCACACACAAAATCAATTTGTTTCACATATATCATTACAAAACCACACACTGGGTGTATCATCGGACTTCTAACTCCATGTGTTTCCAGCCATTATGTATGTCTCAAACTGTGAATTGTATGACACATTTGTGTATGGCACGCTGCTTCGTACACTGTCTGTATCACATCTGGTGTGTGCGTCTTTGTGTCTCAGCTCTCCACCCCAGACAAAGTCTTCATTCCGGAGCGTTACATTGAAATGGAGCCAGAGAGTCCTCTGAGTCCTGAGGAACAGCAAGAAAAGCAGAGGAAAGTGGAAAGGATAAAGACCTTGATTGCAAAATCCAGGTGAGAGACATGAAATATGGCTGGTGGGGCAATATAACAGCAAATACTAGTCATATACGAAAAAACACACTCTGGGTGAACCACATGTAACCTGGAGAAATAATAAAAATGTGGAAAATAGTTTCTACAATGGAAAATTAAAATATCTTGCAGATACCTATGATTGAAAGTTGAGTTTATGTGACACAGTGCTTCCGATTGACATTTTTTTTTTTTTTTTTAATATCTTGCATTGTATTAGTTTGTATTTCTGTAACCATGTTCTTGAACCCAGGACATACTTGAAAACGAGAGAAATCTCAATGTATCCTTCCTGGTAAAATCCTTTATAAATAAATAACATGCACAGCACACATTTCCACTCGAACAGCAGACATTTACACACACCATGCATTTGCCCAAACACCAGACTTCCCCCAATGTCGTTCCTCTTCCACAACTCAGTTCTCCACTATTACCCCCTGAAACCATACATGTCAGTCCTCTTTTACCAGTCACATGTCTCCATTGTAAACACCCTTCCACCTCCTCATATTCCCCACCGCCCCATTGTCATGTCCAACCCACCCACTGGTCCTGGTCCCCCATACCTCCCATGACAGGCAGACTGACCACCAAGCAGCAGTCTCTACTTCTCACAATTTTAGAGCAGCAGTGTGACCTGGAACACATGTAAGTTGCTACATACTAAGCTATGTGGTAGCAGAGTCAGCTCTGCCTAGTCCCTTAGAATGTCAGTCCCAATGGTGTCACTGGTGCCCCAGAAAACTAGCGTTGATAAGTCCCAATTTGAGGTCTCAGCCCAAATCCCCAGAATCACACATGATTCAAAGATTTGTATTGGTTTAAGCTTCTTTTAGCTTTCTCTTGATCCACACAACTAGATCTTTCAACCTACTGTTTACTAAGCTCTAAATTCTATCCCTCCTCCCATTTCCTGACAGAGATACGCAGTCATGTTAAGTTCACAGGACATTTTTTTTACCTCTTCAAAAGTTCCCAAACATAAAACCATTCTTTACTCCAGCAGAATAACTTATGACGTTCAAAGCACAGCCAACCTTAGTGAGAAATGTCAATCGGAAGCACTGTGTCACATAAACTCAACTTTCAATCATGTCCCTGCGTCATTAATATGTAATGGTTTTAATTTATCGTCTTTAAATTTAAGGAATGATAATGTGAATCAGACATAGCAGTTTAAAATACTTTAAGTGTATTTGAGGAACTCAATAGATGTTCATAAGGAATCCAATGATCGAATACATTTTCTAGCATCCATGTTTTTGTTCTTTATACTTTACTCCATTTTTTGTTTTTTTGTATAATATTTTTCTGAATGGTTACTTTTGTAAAGACAAGATATAATGTCCAATGTTTAAAGAGACTCACTAAACATAAACACCATAGCAACATAACATATCAGATTAATGTATACAGAATGAGCACACTCATCATGACTGTGCTGTCTGAGACATGGACCACATGTGTTCAATACGCTGACTGATTGAAGACACACCAAAAACATGCTACCCTGCTTTGAAGCATGAGAATATGGTGGTTGGTTTTAACAAGAGCTGTTTTAGTCTCTGTGAAGGGAGAATGGCATAGAGGACATCCTGCCATCTCTAAAACATAACCAGTGTAAGGGGGAGCAGTGTATGTTGGGAAGAGAGATCTGCTACCCAAGTAATCTTCTGTGACTGATTACATGGTGTAAAACAAAATTCAGAGCTTCTAAAATATAGCTCAGGGTTGCACATGCACCTCTTCTAATAGCCATTGCTAGACCACCCACACGCAGATCGGCACATGGCAAAAGCGTTCTTCTAACCCATTCCATTTTCTTGTCCAAATCTATGAAAGGGATGCCTGAGTTATACGTCTTTTAATGCAGAAATGAAACATAAAATCCTGAAATATTAAGAATCCTAAAAATTTGCAATTAAAAAAGCCAACCCTTTTCTCTCTTTTACGTTTTCTTTTGCTCTCTCAATCTTTCATGCATTTTTTTTGCTCTTTTTTGTCCTTTCTTTGCACTGTCTTTCTTTTGCTCTTTCTTTCACTTTCTTTCTATCTCTCTTCCGTTCTTAACCCCTTCACTACCAAGTGATTTTCCAAAAAAACAATGTCAGAAACCAGTGGTTTTTTTAAATAATAATTTTTAATAAATTGTACAGTTATACATATCTATTACTGTAATAACCTATTTGGCCAGTAGATGGTGCCATCTACTGCCAAATTGATTTACAGTGATTTTAACATCAGATCTATTTTCTTCTATTTCTCCTACACCAGCTGCTGACAGCTTCTGAAAGTCCGATATTTCAGAGCTTTCAGCTGCCGATTTTACAGTTTTAGCTGTTTGAGCATTATGCCCACAGGGCTATAACTTTGTGGGCACCTTCTGCAGCCCAAAAGCTAACGAAATTTGTTTGCAGCAAACTAATTTCCTTTGCTTTTGGGCTGTAGATTAGCATATCGAGATATCGGGACGCGAGATGGGGCCTTTGAAGCCCAAGATATCTCGATATCGGTAGTGAAGGGGTTAAGAATAGAGGCTCTCTAGTGCAGATTAATGAAGAACTGCTTTAGTAATAATATACAGACATAAACATTGGTGTTGGGGAATTGACAAATACAAATATACTCAAAGCATCATCCTTATCCCTGGGATTTGTTCAATATGTTACTCTCTCATGATCCCACCCTGCTGTGTCCTTGAAGTCTGCAGAATGTGATTCCTTTGAGTGATTCTGAGCTGGAGTTGCCCGCAGATCCAGAGTCCCAGCTTCAGGAGCAGGAGAAGCGTATTGAGTTGTCTTGCACTCTAGCAGCAGAAGCATCTCGCCGTGGACGTCTTCTCTCTGGTAAGACACATCTATGGTCAGAGAAGTGAGTGGGCAATTCTGGAAAATCTGGATTCCCGAATGAATTCAAATTCACTATTATTCCATGCTATGGATTATTAACAGCTCACGTGGCTTGTCTCTTTTGCAATGATTACCCCAGTCAATAAGAATGGTGCTATTTCTAAGCAATGTATCCACTTGGCTTTGCATATTGTGTGTTACATAAACACATGCCACCACTAATCGCCTCATCACTAGAATGTCTTACAATATTAATATATGCTTAATACCTTGCTTCCATGCAAGGCTATCGGAGAGTCTAGCTGAAGAACCACAGCTTGCTTTGCATGGTTCATACTTGGCGAAGCAGCATTTAAAATGTTACCGAAGGTCAGGGCTTGCATTCACAGGCTAGTAAATATATTTTTGACTTTATTAAAGCAGGGTCATCTTTTGTACCACTGAGCTATTCAGTGTACTAATTTCATATGCACTGTGATCTTGGGACGGTGGTGTGCTGCCCTGTTCCATTGCCTTCCATCGCTATAGCAGTGATATTGTTTTGTGGCCTGGCCCAGACATGTTTCGCCCTTGACACGCTTGCCCTCATTCCAAATTGGCACGCCTCTTGTGGCAGACACGGTCTCATTAATTTTCCTATGTATCAGAGGGCGATGGGTTTCATTGGGTATCAGCTGTGGGGAGTTTAGCTGTAATTTTCTTCTTAGTATACTTCAGACGCTTGAGTTTCTAGCCCATAACATTGCTGAAATAACTCTGTTCCAAACAATGACGGACAAAAGGATGGGCAATTAGATTTTTAAGGTTAGCTAATTGTATCTCTGCTGAAGTGGCACCAAAAAGAGGAGCTGTGTTGTCGCAGTTCTCCTCGTGCTGACTGTTTCTCTGCTAGAGAGCACTTCACTCTACTGCTGTTTAGTCAACTGAAGCACAATTTTATTACCTGAAGCATAGAACTCACACATTATCAATGCGCGAAGGTTAGACATGAAATAATATTTGAGAAAAATGTTTACATTGCATTCAGAAAGTTTTCAGACCCCTTCATATTTTTCACATTTTTTATATTGTTCATCAAGCTTTACTCAATATACAATAATGTCAAAGTAAATAAACAATTAGTTTATTGCAAATTGCAAATTTATTAAAAAAACTGAAATATCACAGTGACATAGATATTCAAACCATTAATTCAGTAGTGAGTGAAGCACTGAGTTTAGGAGAAACAGTTCAATCTTTGTTTCATCAGACCTAAAAATCTTGGACCTTATTGCAAAGTTGGTGATAAATGATAGACGCTAATGGAAAATCTGTGCATCTGACATTTTTCAATAGCGCCTGCCATTTAACACCCATAATAAAATGGAGCCACTTTCTCAGCAGCTCCAGTCCATAATACCTGTTAAATGATAACACCAGAGGCACTAAGCACCACAGTGTTAGTAGCTCCAGGAGTCCGTGTAACTCTAAGTAGACAGACGCGATCTTGCGCAAGTGAAATCCGGGTGGGATAGTGGAAGAACACTGGGATCTATTTGTTGCCAGTGTTCATCTGTCCACAGCACGAGGAAGTGGCGGAGCGTGCTGCTCTGTCCACCAACGGATATGAGGTGAGTATGGGATTTTTAGGTGGGGTCAGTTTAAAGTATTAGGTGATTTTGCTGAAGTGCAATCACTTAACACCAGGGTTAGGAAGACGTCATTCTTTTCAGAATAATGTCAGGCACAGATGGAGAATGAGCTGGTCGAAATAGCTCATTCTCAATCTGCAAGGATACATTATGGGCCACATTACATCCTTCATGCTGAAATGGAGATGCTAGGGAGAAAAACCTGCACCTGCAGGTTACTCCTCTGCGTCCCCGTTTTAGCGTCATATTATGATGCAGGCTTCACGAGATCCGGCAGGTTGGCGTAGTGATACCCAGAGGGAGACTGGGGGACTTTTTGCCCCCAGTCTCTCCCTGCTCCCGGCGGCCAGAAGAGGCAGTTGGAGCTATGGGATTAGAGGTGAGTATCTGATTTGGGGGTGGTCTGGCTGGTGCTGACGGATTCTGCAGCAGCGGAATCCGTTAGCACCAGGTTCAGGCTGTGGTTAACTGTCGGGTTAACCACAGCCGGACTGTAATTAGCATTAGTACAATGTAATACTAACGCTAGTTAACTCTTTGCGCTCCACATGTTACGTATAGGGAGCACATAGTACAGTAACCACGCGCAGAAAAGCACAAGATTCCAATCGCTAATGGGAAAAAAATTTAGAACAGCGCTCGAGCCTTTATGCTGTACAGCACGAGCACTCTGGTTAGCGACAACATGGGAATAGGGCCTCTTGGTTCTCACATTCTGAGAATCCTATAGGTGCTTTTATGCAAATTCCAGTTCTTTCGTGTTTTTTTGCAATGAGAAGAGGCTTCCATCTGGCCAATCTGCCATAAAGCCCAGATTGATGGGATGTTACAGTGATAGATGTCCCTCCACAGGTTTCTCCCATCTTCACACGTGAACCCAGGACATACTTGAAAATGAGAGAAATCTCTATGTATCCTTCCTTGTAAAATACTTTGCAAATAAATAAATCTCTGGAGCTCACCCAGACTGACCATTATTATTTCGGTCACCTTTCATTCCAAGACCTTTCTACCCGCATTGCTTGGCTGCTCAGCCAGCTCTAGTAAGAATCCTGGCTTCTGTTGTAAAACTGGCCCTGAAATGGCACCGAACAGGGAATTTCCCCGTACGGTGCCATTTCAGGGCCACTCGGCTATTCAGAGAGCAGGCAATTCACCATATTTTGGCCAGCTGCCAGAAAGTACGGTGCCTGTGTGAAGGCAGAGAAATTCCCCATAGAGAAGAAATGGTTAATCTATTCAGAGAACACTGAACAGCAGTGAAAAGTTGCCGAAGTGCCCTGCTGTTTGATGTTTTCATTCTAAAAATAGCAGTGAGGGTTAATGGAAAAAAGAGCAAATAAACGTAAATACGTAGCTTGCTAGAGAAGACTCCTAAGGGATGGCTCCTCTTCATCCGTCAATAATACATAAATAAAGAATATAAGGAGTCTCACTGTAAGACAAATGAAAAAAACATAGGGCAGAACTGCATATATAAATGATACAGAAACCCCTGCTCATATTACATGCTCACAGGATATTAATGCAATAAGGGCACATCAATCAATATACTGTAATCCGCCTGTAGAGCTGTGGTGTAGCTGGAAACCGCTGGTGAATCAGCTTTCAGAATCACTGATATAGGATGCAGGATACAACAAAAAGGCTGGACTAAATAAAAGTATTAAAATCAAGTTTATTAATAGGACATAAATGCCGACACGGTTCGTTACATAAAAGTAACTTTCTCAAGGCAAAAAGTCATAAAAAATGTAGCATGGATCCGCCTAGAGATCCTCTGCGTCGATGCGGAAGGATGCGCGTCAACGGGGCTGCAAAGCTATGGAGTGGGGCAAGCGGGCGTCGAGTGGAAGGAACGTCCACTCTCAAGGACGTTCCTTCCACTCTGAGTGCGCTCGTGTGCACCCGGCCTTAGGCATTTTTTGAGATTTTTTGGGGCAAAGTTTTTATTTCCGTTTTTTTTAAATCGTTTTTTCTTTAACGGACCTTTTTATTATCATTCGTAGGATCTTATATGTAAATTCCAGACACTTTCAAGCGTACTGTTTTTTTTTACCTGTCAGTCAACGTGTCGGCTTTTATTTGTGGCTGGTTGGCGCTTCACTCGTCGGCTGCGTTTGGCGGCTGTCCAGCGTGTTTGCGGCGCATGTCCGGCAGGTTGGCGACTGCAGACAGTGGGTTTGCGGTGGTTTTGTGGTGATGGCCGGCAGGTTTGCAATGTGTCGGCGGCGGCACTTGCCGGCCAATTCCCTGGACTTCGGGGACCCTGCTGTGAATGCTCAATTCACCACGGGGTGGGGAAATTTGATTCCCCGAAGTGCGGGGAACGAGAGAGGTGCTTTTTGAATAACCCCCTACGTATGCCACTGAGATGAATTGTCAATTGTCTGTGTCTTGCTGTATTGAGTGCAGATTAATTTGGAGGAAAAAACTATTTTAGAAAAGGGCTGCCACATAAAAATGGGGAAATAATTAAATGAAGGAGATGTGAAAACTTTCTGAATGTCGTGTATATAAAATATTATATTATTATAAAATATACAATTCCACTGCATATATTCAGATTCATTTTAATGATGATGGTGATCCTGTTCTGTTTATTGTTTTTATTAAAGTACTGTATTATTCTTTTTTGTGAAAAGGAGCAAATACATGCCTTTCACAAGATACATATAGCCTGGTTTTCCGTACAGGGTTATTCAGAGAGAGGTGAAAAGCAGGAGAATTACTGGAGAATGGAAAATGCTAGGCCAAAATAGCCAATTTGGAAAGTGAAATAAATGGGAGAATTTTTCTGGTTTGGCAATTTTGACCTAGAATTTTCCATTCTCCAGCCATTCTCCTGCTTTTCACCTCTCTCTGAATAACCCTGATAGTTTTTAGTATTATTTTTAGACACTACCACTTAGGCTAGGGTCAGACGAACGCATTTTTATGTTGTCTGTGAAAAAGTGCGTTCGAACGAATGGACGCATTTTTTCACAGAATACGTGATAGTGGTCATACTATGCGCATTTTCGTCCGTGATTTTGTACGGATCATCAATAAAACACTTTTTGTGTCTGGACGTTATGTTGGCCGGACATTAGCAGCGTCTGACGTCTCCTAATCACGCACACACGCCGCTAGCGGACGCAGCGCACTCTGTACGTCAGTACCTGCGGTTTCACGTTCTCGAAAAAATGCGTTCATTTTCCACTTGCGTTGCGCAGCCGGACTTTTGTGCGACCGTACTTCGTATATTGGCCGTCATTGCCCGGCATCTGCTGCTAGTGCGGCCGTGATTAAGTGCGGCTGCACGCGCGTTCGCACTGCCTCAGTCTGACCCTAGCCTTACATAAGCTGCAACTAGAGTACTTGTGCGTTACAAATAAAAACACATTATAAAACACATGCTACTCTTTTTTTTCTTTATTTGAAGTAATTGCATGTAAAAAAGGAAAATAAAATTAGTTAATTTTATCTCCTGTTTCCATTTTGTGAATTTTTCCATGGTGCAACATTTACCAAAATCTGTGTTAAAGTTTTACGTTACTGCTGTTGTTTATTTGATCTACAGTATTTAATAGTTAATGAGGTGGATGAGAGAATGTTTATATAAGGCTTTAGGAGACTGTTGTACTCCAGGCTGAGATAAGAGCTGGCAGCTGAATGAGATATGACAGGGAGCTTAAAATATTTCTAATCTACCTCCTGTTGATGTCTTTTGAATACATCCCACACAATACAATGATTTCAGTTGATGATCGACCTATGTACCCCATTCTGTGGCTATTGCTAGACAGTGAGGAGCAAGTGATGTAAGTGTAGTGTGTGGGGGGGGGCAGTTTACAATAAAAAAGATCACAAATCAGATTCACCCACTGACAAATATACAGTAAAATACTTTCTTAACTAAACAAGAGAAAAAAAGAACATGTAAGATATCAGCAACATAAGGCTAGTGTCAGACGAGCGTCTTTGGAGAGCGGAAGGAACGTCTGTGAGAGTGGACTTTCCTTCCACTCGACGCCCGTCTGGCCATCTCGCTGAACGCACAGTTCCTTTGGAGAATTGCACTATGCAGCTCCGTCAACGCTCATCCTAGCGCTTTGACGGAGAGGCTTGGATAACGGACGCTTGTTGTGTGCGCATTGCGTGCACAAGTGCGTGACCGGCCCCGTTGCAGCATTTTAAGCATGTCAGTACGGGCGCACATAGCACAGTCGTCTGACGTCAGCCAGAAATAAACACAAGAACATTTCATTTTTTGGTGGTAGCGGCCCTTTACGATGAAAAATAAAAAGACAGAATTAATCCTGTAATAAATTTTCTCCTGCAAATTTCTCTTTAACCCCTTCACTGCTGACGACGTGTGGGACATGTCCTCATTTACTCCCGCCAGGGCCGGCGCTGCCGCTAGGCGAGCTAGGTGGGCGCCTAGAGCGCAGTGCCCGCCTAGGGAGCAGCCGGCCTGACCACTTAAAAAAAAAAATTGGCCGCTGGGCAGCCTGGGGCGGCCGCGTGCTGCAGCCAGCCCCAAAACGTGCTTGCGTCGCCGCCGGCGTCAAGGAGACGGAGGAGTGGACTTGGTGCATCCAACTTCCAGCACCAAGTCCACGCCTCCGTCTCCTTGATGCCGGCGGCTGACGCGGAGATGCCGGCACGTATTGGGACAGGCTACGAGGAGGTGCCGAGGGAGAGAGACGGAGCTGGAGCGGCAAATTTACCATGTAAGAGCTTGGGGCAGATATCCATGTGTGAGCTTAGAGCAGATATCCATGTGTGAGCTGGGGGCAAATATACCATGTAATATACCATGGGCAGATGTCCATGTGTGTGCTGGGGCAGATCTCCATGTGTGAGCTGGGGCAGATCTCCATGTGTGAGCTGGGGCAGATCTCCATTTGTGAGCTGGAGCAGATATCCATGTGTGTGCTGGGGCAGATATCCATGTGTGGGCTGGGGCAGATATCCATGTGTGTGCTGGGGCAGATATCCATGTGTGGGCTGGGGCAGATATCCATGTGTGAGCTGGGGCAGATATCCATGTGTAAGCTGGAGCAGATCTCCATGTGTGTGCTGGGGCAGATCTCCATGTGTGTGCTGTGGCAGATCTCCATGTGTGTGCTGTGGCAGATCTCCATGTGTGTGCTGGGGCAGATATCCATGTGTGTGCTGGAGCAGATATCCATGTGTGAGCTGGGGGCAAATATACCCATGTGAGCTTTCTTTTTTTGGGAGGGGGTGCAAGCCCCTCCCGACGTAAATGAGGCGATGACGTCATTTCCAGGCGACCCCACCCCCGGCAATGCCGGAGATCGCCTGGAAGGGAGTCTCTCCCCCAAGCGGTGCCTGGCTTTAACCCCTTAGGCACTGGGTCGCACTTCAGCGCCTTGGGGCGCCGAAGTGCGGCCTAACTCCGGTGGGGGCTCCACCCCCGGGTCCCCCCTCACTGTCTGACGTCATCGTGCATAGCGGGATGACGTCAGATAGCCGGGGAACCCCTAGCTGCCCGGGGATTTCCCAAGGAAATCCCCTGGTGGAGATAGGGGGTTCCTTTGAACACCAATATCTCCAGAACCGTGGCAGCTAGGGGGTCATGGAGGGTGTCAGTCGAAAGGCCTGAGCATGGCCTTTCGAATGATACCCAAGATGACCAGGTATAAAGTTATTAACAAATTAAAAAATAATAATAATAATAATAATTAAATTAAATAATAAAAAAATACGTGTTGTTTTTTGTGTGTTTTTATTAATGCAGCAATATTGTTCACATTTCAATTATAATGTGAACAATAATGCTGCACTAATGATTTTTTTCTATGGGGTGCGTTTTCTAAAAATCACGTAATTCCCCCCAAAAAATGTAACGAGTCCCCATTTCTAATTTTCGTACAAGCGCACCCCATAGAAAATATAACCGCAAATGTTCATGTGATAAAAGGTGAAAAAAAACTTTACACGCTGCAGATGATTAAAAATTCTAATTGTATTGCATTTTTTGTTATAATATACAGGCAGAACATGACGTATACATATAAAAATTATATATTATGAATCTGCCGAGTCTGCCGGAAAGAACGATATATAATATGTCTGGGTCGTATAATAAAATGTGGTTTCAAATCGTGTTTAAACATGATGAGCGAAAGCAGTAAAAATTAGCTCAGTACACAGCGGCGAAATGCCACAGCAGTGAAAGGGTTAATCTACCATTTCTCAATATTATGTGGAAAAGACATTTTCTAATTCATAGAGCCAGTCAAACATTCACCCGCTAACCGTGCGCATGGTTATAGTAAAGCACTGCGGAAACTGTTGGCGCTATATAAACGATGATAATTATTTATTATTACAGGCGCCAACATATTCTGCAGCGCTTTACAATAGGGGAGCACAAACAGGAGATAAAAATGGTGAAAGGTGAAACTCAGGAGAATGACTGGAGAAGTAAAAATTCTAGGTCAAAATAGCCAAACCAGAAAAATTCTGCCATTTATCTCACTTTCCAAATCAGCTATTTCGTCTAGATTGTTCTCTTCTCCTGATTTTCACCTTTCTCTGAATAACCCTGTTAGTCTGAAAGAGTTAAAGAGTCAAAAATCCTAAAAATGGAAAACACCCTACACAGGACAGCTATGTCGGTTTTGTCCTTTCACTGTGTGCAGTTTTGGCATCCTATCTGGATGATAGCTGTTAGTATGTGAGATAAGATGCCATCTACTTGTTTCCCTTTTCTTCACACAGACTCAAATAAACTGCTTCCTACCCGTCACCCCATCTCATTCTCATTTTTTGTTTCCAGCTCTGTGTGCCACCCCGAGCCCCCCTACGTCTCCCACGTCCCCAACTCCTCAGACCCTCCCCTCTTCTCCTGAGCGCTCGGCCCTGGGGGGCAGCAGCAGCAGCAGTGACAGCGCTGGGGAATACGGGGCGAACATCATGTGTGTCTGAGCAGCAGTGTAAGATGCTATTACCCTTTCATACACCCCAAAACCTCCAGCACTGTTGTATTAATATGAGAAGAAAGGAATGATCGAAAACGTGTGTGCCATTTGTTATGCTTATTCTAGCTTCCATGCACTGCCTGCATACATAGGCCAACAGGCACATATTTTAACATGGCTTTTGACATTTTTAGATGTGTTCAGTACTGTAGTAATTATATTTATTGGTTTTGTTGCATTTTAAAGCTTCATGGGTATCCATATCTACCTTGTCTGTATAACCTTCATGTATCTCCTTGACAGTCCTAGTATCACCCTAAAGTGGTGCTTAGTGATATGTATACTGACATACTACAGGAAATCACAAAAGTCATAAAAAATGTCATCAATGGCATCACACACACATCAGCAATTAAACACACTTTTTCACCCACATACCCAATTAACCACTCTCACAGGCATGCCTAATTATATATGCATACATGTGTGTATGTGGTTCAAATGGCATGAGCATAGCTTATCAGGCATGTCTGCAAGTGTGGTAAATTGGATATGTGTTTGTATTTATTTATATATTCTATGCTCAAAATGCTTGGACCACGCCCATTACGGATATCAGGATGGTCCAGTTTCAGGAATCTGGCCAGGAGTCCATACAGCTGGAGGGGATGTAGCAGGGGATGCTGTGAGGCACACCCTGCAGCAACATCATGAACAAGAGAAATGCTGGGACAGATTGTGTAACATTTGTGAGGGACAAAGAGAGCAGCGCCATCGTGATTCTCGCTAGAGCTGTAAAGCATATCCCAAACTAGAGCTGCACACTGTGCCCCAGTGCATACCTTATTGGTGCTCTGGAATATGATGCAGGGCCAGAGAAGCAAAGGACCTATTAGGATAGGCAAAAGGGATTTAACAATGACCAAAGGGCTCCAAAAATGTAGGCTTTCTGGATTCTTCTTTACAGAATTATGGTTAAAGGTTACACACACAAACATGCAATATACATTGCACTCCATTTATATATATATATATACACTATGACAGGTTTTAAAAGCACCTAGTTTAGGATAAATTTATAAAGATGGAGATGTAATCAGAAATTGTAATCAGAAAAATGTTCAAGTCTGCCACAACGTCTATGTCATCCCAGCAGGTCCCTATGCTAGACAGCCAAATGCCTGCTCTCATGAGTTTAACCCACTTACTGGTACAAACTGCTGAGTGGACAGTCGCAGATATACAAGTGACCTGTATATGTAACAAAAGTGATGGTGGACACCAGGGGTCAAGTGGAGCAGGAACATGTGGGAACGCAGGTCCTCCACTATTTTCTCAAGGGAACTGAGATGAAAATTTGTTTTTTGTCATCTCCTGTTTCCATTTTGTGGATTTTTTCCATGATAAAAAATTTAGCAAGACCTGTGCAAACATTTTTCTTTGCGGCTGTGGTTTATCTCATCTATAGTATTCAACAGTTAATGAGGTGGAGGAGGGAATGTGTAGATAAGGCAGCAGG
Source organism: Leptobrachium leishanense (assembly GCA_009667805.1). Lineage (NCBI taxonomy): Eukaryota > Metazoa > Chordata > Amphibia > Anura > Megophryidae > Leptobrachium > Leptobrachium leishanense. Next base: position 171,044,095 of record CM019064.1, read on the forward strand.
TTGTCTGTTGTGTTCTCCTGTCTACCCAAGATAAGAGATGGCAGCTGAGCGAGATGTGACAGGGAGCTTAAAAGAATTCTAGTCTAGCTCGTGGTGAAGTCATTTGCATACATCCCACACTATACATTGATTTGAGTCCATGATCAACCAATTCAAAGCCCCACAGTGAGGAGCAAGTGATGTAAAGATACTGTGGGAAGGCAGTTTACAACACAAAAGATCACAAAATGAATGCACCCAGTGACACATATAGAGTAAAATATTTTCTTAGCTAAACAGACGAGAGAAAAACAAAGTACTTGTAAGATATCAACAACATAAAATAAAAATATATGAATATTTCATTGTTTGGTGGTAGTGGCCCTTTAAGCATCTGATGCTTGGTATCATCCGATGTTCATCCTAGGTTATTACTTGTCATTATCATATACAGGGGGATGATTCTTTGTTAAAGAACTACCGTAGATTATGTAACTGTTTTTTCCAAGCATTTAAACATGACTTTTATAGAGACAATGGGATATCCTTGAAGCATAGCTGAAATTTTAAAACACATTGATTTAGACTTGAACTTACATTACGTTTATTGCTTGCCTTCATCTAAGTGTCTGCATATATTAGTTAACTGGCTTGTGGTTTTTCCACACACAATACTATATTAATACCATCTAGTTATAGCAACTATCATTTTACATGTTTTTACCACTTCCCCCTCTGTAGATTTAACTGTATTCCTCTTCCTGATAAGGTATACATATTTCATTCTGCATATGAAAGCAATATATATATATGTCCTCCTAATCTGGAATGTCTTTTTTCTATATTTTTATACAGAGCAAGCAGCAAAGATGTACAAAACATAGTTTAAACACAGGCACCCATCCTGCTGTCTTCTGGAAAGCGTTCACTTCTGCAACTGGACACTGTTCATCTTGACATCTCACTTGAGATAATAGGTGCCTAGATTTGAGGAAGTGCAGATAAAGCATGACTTTCTAAGTCTGGAATCCCACTGCTACCACCAATCTGCTCCCAAAGCATGACATGGATTCTCCATGCAAGCACTACAAACAAGAGTAGAAAAAAACCATGGTCTAATCTCTAAAATTTAACGGCAACACCAGATATTGGGGATCTTTGTGTTAAAATATTAGGCTATACAGAGCCTTACACTTGTGCCCCTCTCTTAAGAAGAGCAAATATTATCCTAACAACCAGTATCGTAGGTGGAAGTAGTTTGCTGCCTGTGTGTCATCATCAGCAAAAGATGGGAAGATGATTGTTCAGGTTTTAACCCTTAGTTATAGAACCAAAGCAAGTTTTCACATGTGGTACCCAGACCAGATATCACACTGATGTGTTTGTTTTAACCCTTTTAATGCAAACTTGCTTTCTTCATGGAATCCAGAATGTATGTGTTTGCTGAAAATGCTCTGTAGGCAAAGCTAGCAATAAATGAGCAGCTTAAAACACCTTCAGAGTGATCTTCTTAGAGGGCCCTGAGTATATTCTACATGTAATAAGTGCCAGGAATAAAGCACTACCTGTCACAGACCATTCATATAGTGTACAAAAACATATCTCTTTATATAGCTATATATAAATATATATATATATTTTGCTTCATAAAAGGAAGAATATTTATTATATGTATATAATATGGGGAACAATTACAAAAGCTGTACATGCCAGTCTTGTCCTGACAAATGGAGCTGTGAAGGGATTTGCAACTTTTCATTGACTGGGCAAATAAGCACTCCAGTTACCTATCATACATCCCTAAGACATCATGTTAACTGCTTCTTATGAAAAGCGTCCATGTATTGTCTATTTTAAAAAGTACATAAGTAATATATGTATTTAGATTCCAGGTTGGGTTGGGCAGAAAACAAAATTAAAGTTAGCAATGTGTATGTCCCTGCTTAAAATGCTGCTGATGGGAAATCCCTGTATTTTCCCATTGTGCCAAAAAAAAAAACCATGAAAATGAATGATTGTGAAGCCAATTAATAGAAAATGCATTACAAATAGTAGCTGAGCTACAAGACCTGGACATTGTGTTCAACTGGCAATTTAGCAAGTTTTACTTATGGCTAATTATCAACATCTCTGTATTTTCCAAAACATTTATAATATGAAATTGTGAAACCAGGAAATGGCATTGTTTGTTGCTTTTAAAGACAATTTGCTACATAAGTATCAACAATTAATGTTTTTGTTTTTAAGTATTGGTAGGGTTCCCTAAACCTGGTCTATCAACATCTCCAGATTGTACCTGGAAACTAGGTAACGATAATGTGCCCCTCTAATTATTCAATGTGATGATATTATTTTAAGAGAGAAATTTGAAAAATGTTGGTTGTTATACAGCTGTGCAGTTTTTATGTACACTAACACATAATTATCTATATCGTTTTTTATTGGTTTTCAAGGAATTTTTACACTATAAAAAGGTATTTGTAGGGAGGACTCTATTAAGGCAATAATATTCCTTATGTGGGTTCTGCAAGTGACTGAAAGTTATTCTTCTCGAAAGCAATGCATAACTTAAATCCGGAACAACTATGGTTTGGACTGAGCGCTTCAAGCAAATCAGAAATGGGAAATGTGTTCTATGCCTGAAAGAATGCTGAATAGAAATGGCGTCCATCACCTAGTTAGACATTATATGGGTCTTGGAGTAAGTTATATGTTAAAACAAATCAATATTTCATCTATTAAAGAAACTAAAGGACATTGAAAGACCCCAAAGTTTACCCATTGAGTAAAAAGAAAGAAGCAATTCAACCACTACAAGCGGTGGGCTTTCCAACCCATGAACCTTCTCGGCTCTTTTGAACATTATATGGTTCAAACAGGTGCTGCTGTGTTGTATATGGGGGGACTCAATGTGATTCTATTTACAAAGACTAATGCTGGATGGAAGCAGAGACATATTCTCCTTTGCAGTGCAAAAGTCACAACACAACTGGATCCTGACTACTGAACACATAAAGACAGAAGCAATACCCACGGTGGGGGAGGGGTATAAGCCAGCATTGGAGGGATTCTTCTTTTGCACTTGTTTGCTATGCGATCACTTCCCAGTCCATTAAAGGAAAAAACTGCTCTTGTCTGGTACTGACTTTACTAGCATTAGAAAATAAAAACCAGCTGTATACAATGTGTTTGTGTTTTCTGTGCTGAAACCTATAACCAGATTTCAAGATTTTATTGGTCTACCAGGAAATACTGTTAAAATGGCTTTGTCATATCTCCAAATCACAAATCTGACACTCGCTAGTGACCAAAATGTCTTCTTCCCCTTAGCTAGAGGGCATTGAACATGCTATATGCATTTTAGTTAGCAGGAGCTTTGCCCCAGAGCCTCTACCATAGACATGATGAACCCCACATGTCTAACCCTATAACTCCAGAAGATTAACAGAGTTCCAAGTGAATGAACATGCATCTTCCTCCCCAGTATCTAATGTGAAGCTCAGAGTCCTTTGCCTATTTAAAGCATCAGACTATTACTATATTCATGTCAATTTAAATCCACACATCACCTAGCAAATCTCTGATGGTGCCAGAAAAGTCTGAATGTTTCTCCTGTCGGGCTGTATAGTTTCCATCCAAAATAGTTGTGTGACAGAGGGAGCTTAAACCCTAGACTCGAGCAAGTTGGTAAGTACGTGAAAAGATCCTTGACGGGACACTCTAAACACTGTGACCATTCAATGTATATAGAGTGGTCGCAGTATCCTTAGCATCCTCACCACTTTCTTGTTGTCAGTGAGGGCTGGCCTGAGCTTCCAGCTCTGGGACCTGGAAGAGGTCAGTTTGTTTCCCTCCTCTCTCCCAACCATTGGATTGGCTGGAGACTTGATGGAGCATCCAGCTTCCCTGCAGCCATATAAAAATGCTCCCGCTTCCTGCAATCCTTCTGGATTCACATCCCACGGATCTTAGACCAGTGCTGTACTGGATACAAGGTGGGCGTTAAAATAACCAATGCGTTATAATGTTAGGGGTCAGAAGGAATTAATATTTAGCCTCTCCATTTCCCCCCTTCCAATTTAAACCCTAGAGTGCCTCAGCTTGATAATACTGAGAAAATATTGATTTGTTAGTGAACCTAAATTTCTCCCCAGCCGGTTATCAAACCTTTTTTGACTTTTCATCTACACTTAATCTGCTTTTCCTAAATATATATTGACTCCTATTAGTAATGTAATCACTAATGAACAAATATAATTACCAATCAGACCATCAGTTTATAAATTAACAAATCTGTTATTTCCAGGCCATCTTCACTAAAACGTTATTTTATTTTCCTTATAACCCATTTTAATAAAAAACACAACCCAAGCACCAAATAAATTTCATAGTATTGTGCTTCTTAATTTTACTAGTTAATGAGCATATGCATTCAACAAATGGATATGTGGTTCCACCTTTGGTCTATTCATCCAAACCACGATTAAAAGAATTGCCATACCAAGGAAGAATGTTTGCCACACCTAATGAAGAATGAACCCTTCAAAAAGGCCTGATTTAAAACAAAAAATAATCTCTGATAATTGCTTTTATCATTCTTAATTTTTTTTGGTGGATTTCATTGGTGCCCCTCTACAGTTCTTCCAATGATGTTGCTGTAATACACACTTTTTCCCCCCAAAAACAAAAAGACTGTGCCTGCTGTTGGTGTTCCTTTTTTTAGTCTTTACCGACAACTTTAGTACTTATTTTGTTTTCCGGTAAGGGTAGGTGGTTGCTTCCTGATCTCATATGTCCCTGCGTTCAGTGGTGCAGGAACAAAATGGGATGTCATTGTTATCTTACTGATATTTTGGTGCTCTCTCGTTCGGTGCACTTTGGCGAGTTCAATTCGCTGACTGCGGTAAATTCAGCACTCACCGCAGGGTTCCCGAAGTTCGCCGAAGGAATCTGCCGAATGCCACCGATCAACTCGCCAAACACAGCCTTAGACCGCTTAACGCAGACGACGAGCCGCCAAACGTTGCCAAAACAGACCTCCGAACACAGCCGACAATCCACCGAACAGACCACCGAACTCAGCTGACGATCTGCCGAATGCCGCCGAACACTGCTGAACTAGAGGGAAAAAAACACCCCTATTTATAAAACAATGAAAATGCATGGAAATATTAACAAAGGTCCAAGAAAAAAATAATAAAAAATATAAAGCATTTTATTGAATAACCCCTATATCGATGCGAACATGGTAAGTGAATAGCTTAGTAATATGCCAGGATATGGACACAAGCACGGGACAGGTCCTTAGATGAATACAGGGCCCAATAAGGCAACCGTGTATGAAGCACCAAGAGGTCTTAAAGTATATGTACTGTACAGGCATATAAGTGATAAGTTGGTAATGTGCCATGAGGTAAAGGAAAGCCCTAGTGCATGATCGATCCTCTTAGTTGAGTATAAGACCAAGAACTAAACTCCAATACCAGTACCATTTGTAGCTAGATTGAATATGCCTTTTGTAACAAAAGAGCTTAAAGGGGTGAGAATAACAAAGGAGGTAACCATGCCATTGATTGCTTGGTATAACCAATCAGACATAACAAAACTGGAATTGAAGCGTAGCTATCGATAAATAGAACATCTGTATTAAAAGGTCTCACAGAAGTGCGGTGTAGGTGAACCCTTCATTTAAACCGTCTGGATGAAAAGTTCATCCAGGATGCCTCTCTCTGTAAAAGCCTCTTATGTAGGACACAGAGCTGGTGTAATGATGCATACTGTGTCTGTGACTACTCCCCTGGGTGTGGTTGGCAGTGGCATCCTCGCTACTTGTTGACCGGCTGCCGAATGAAATAGCTGGCGATTGTGGCCGCGTATCAGTGACGGCATGGTGCTGCGTGATGACGTGGCACCCGCCAGATTTAAAAACCGGGAAGTGAGTTCAGCTCACTCTCTGTTGTGGTTTAACCTCCTCAGTGCTTTCCTTGCTGATTCTCCTCTTTATTACTCCGGTGTATGACCCTGGCTTTGTAAACCCCTGGCTCTGTGTGACTACCTGTTCTGGCATTAACCCCTGACTAACCTTCTGGCTCTGATTCCTGGCTCCGGCTGACTGTGTATTCCGGGTCTCTGACCCCCAGCTTTTTATGAGCACTCTCTCTGGTTTGCTAACCTCAGTTTACTCTGCCTTCCTTTGTTCTCTCTGTCCTGTGTCAAGCAATCCGGATAATCTAAAGACTGGCAGTGTAGGTTGATTGTTTCTGCGAGAAAGGATCAATACAATACGTGACATTACACAGCTGTAGAAGCACTAACTAGAGAGGATAACTGGATCTGGTTATAACAAACAATGACGATCTTTTCTCAAATATTCAAGTAAGGGAGCAGCTGGAAAACAGTGACCATAATATGGTGTCTTTTGAAATAAACTCAAAAAGCACATTCAAATGGGGTTATCTAAAACATATAATTTTAAAAAGACCAACTTTAGCAAAATAAAGGAAGCTCTCAATGTCATTGACTGGCAGAAACTCTTTCATGGGAAAAACACAGAGGATGTGGAATATCTTTAAACTAACACTAAAAAAGTACACGTCCCAATATATTAAACTGGGTAATAAATATAAAAGAAACAGACTGAAACCAATGTGGCTAAGTAGGAAGGTAACCAAGGAAATGAAAAATAAAAAGAAGGCATTTAAAGGTTTTAAATCTGATAAATCCGAGGCATCCTATAAAGCATATAAAGCAGCCAATAAAGCATGTAAAAATGCAATTAGATGGGCTAAACTAGAAAATGAAAAAGAGATAGCCAAAGCGAGCAGGACCAATGTCAGGATCGGGAAACCCTGCTTGCAGACTGTAAGCCAACAGACCCTGACCAACCGGTCCTTAGAAATGGCCGGGTTATGGTCAGTAATACTGAGAAAGAATGATGAACACAAATAATGTGGTGGAGTGCAAAGAAAAACAACCTGCGGAATAAAGTAACCCACAATGCTTTAGCTAGCCGGTCCTTAATAATGGCCGGGTTAAGCAGGGCAAACCAACAAAACACACATAGGCAGGGGTTAAGAAAATAGAGGTCTGTTTATACTATGCCAGAAATCAGGGTGCCAGAATACAGGGAAGTCGAGACAAGCCGGGATCGTATAAACCAGGAAATCAGTCAGAATAGGAATCAAGAAATAACAACAAGGCACTAGGAGTAACAGGAAACACGCTAGGGCAACTTGCTAAGAGAAAGGAAGCCCTTTAGAGCCACAGCACTACCTATTGGTGCTCAGAAGAGACGCCCTGCTCTGCTATAGGATAGCTGGTCATGTGCTGCGATTGGTTGTCCTTCCTGCATGTTGCATCTGATTCGCGGCAGCACCATTCTCTGTCCTGTAGTACACAGTACCCTGGAATAAGGCTTTCTGGATATCAGCTGCTGTGACGGCCGCAACATTTCCCCGGACATGGGGTGAAGGTGCAACATTTCCCCAGACATGGGGCTCAGGTGCAACATTTCCCCAGACATGGGGCTCAGGTGCAACATTTCCCCAGACATGGGGCTCAGGTGCAACATTTCCCCAGACATGGGGCTCAGGTGCAACATTTCCCCAGACATGGGGCTCAGATGCAACATTTCCCCGGACATGGGCCACCGTGACAACCAACCTTAAAAGATTGTTTAGGTACATAAATTCTAAAAAACCCGAGAGTGAAAATGTAGATTCACTAAAATCTGAGTCAGGGCTTTTATTAACTAAAGATTGAGATAAGGCAGAAATTTTGAATGACTATTTTTCTTCAGTATTTATCAAAGAGAAAGCTATAACAGGAGACATGCATTTCATTGATAAAAACTTACTAATAAAATGTAATTGGTTGACTCAAGAAAATGTGTTGCAGCAACTAAACAAAGTGAATGTGAACAAAGCCCCAGGGCCGGATGGAATTGACGGATGGTACTGAGGGAGCTATGTGTTGAAATATGTAAACCTCTGTTCTTAATCTTTCAAGAATCTTTTCTTTCAGGAATCGTACCAGAGGATTGGAGAAAAGCTGATATAGTCCCTATATTCAAGAAAGGTTCAAAATGTATGCCTGGGAATTATAGACCTGTGAGCTTAACATCTGTGGCTGGGAAAGTATTGGTTGCTAAGGGATAATATTCAGGAATTTATTGTGAGGTATAATGTAATTGGCAAAAATCAGCATGGTTTTATGAAACACAAATCATGTCAGACAAACCTAATTGCATTCTATGAAGAAGTAAGTAGAAGTATAGATCAGAGGGTCGCAGTGGATGTGATTTACTTGGATTTTGCCAAAGCTTTCAACACAGTTCCACACAAGAGGTTACTATTTAAATTAAGAAAAATTGGTCTAGACGAAAATACTTTTTCTTGGATAGAACACTGGCTAAAAGATAGGGTACAGCGAGTGGTCATAAATGGTATATTTTCAAGATGGACACCAGTGGTAAATCGTGTCCCTCAGGGGTCTGTTATAGGATCAATTCTATTCAATTTATTTATAAATGACCTTGAGATAGGCATCGAAAGTCATGTATCAGTGTTTACAGATGACACAAAACTAGGAAAAGTAATACAATGTGAGCAGGATGTTACTTCGCTGCCGAGGGATTTAGATAGATTAGGGGACTGGGCACTTATATGGCAGATGAAATTTAATGTAGATAAATGCAAAGTTATGCACTTTGGAGTGAAGAACACACAAGCAATTTATATCCTAAATGGTACTGAGACAGGGAAATCAAAACAGGAGAAGCATTTGGGAATAATCATAGACTTCAAGCTAAGTAACAATGCCCAATGTCAAACAGCAGTCACCAACGCCAGCAAGGTATTGGCATGCATTTTGCCTCTTTATAAATCTATGGTAAGACCACACCTTGAATATGCCGTGCAATTTTGGGCACCTGTCTTAAGAAAGCATATTGTCAAGTCAAACTGCAGTGGTACAGAATAGTCAGCTAATGTACAAGCAAGTGGGATAATAAAATGACTGTAATTCAGCTTATGTAATTGAAATCTGCTAGAGTCTGTGAGAACTACTTGTCCCTGCATGCAATTCAGCTCCAGTTAGGGTCAGCCAGTCAGAGCAGAGGTCAGGCTTTCCAGCAGCCTCAGAGACAGAGCTGTAGAGGAAGGGAGGGGCCATCTGAGAGCTCCATGCCATGCCATGAGGCAGGCAACCTGGACATAACAAAGTGCACAGATTTACAAGCATCTTCAGATCCTGGAGTGGCAGCCGGTGAGCTAAAAGACTATTTTCACAGTCATATGTAGGAAAGGATTGTGTCACAGTCATGTACGGAAAATGAATTGAGCCAGTTTAGTGATAAATGCAGTCAGTTAACTTTTAGATCTATTCCATGCTCAGTGTGAGAAGATTCCACATGCAGTTTTATATTAGCTCAGTTCATGTCTGTTTTCTTTAAGTTAAAATATATTTTGGCAGTAATGATATTCTAGAAGTGCTTGCTAGTGAATAGGATGCTGACACAGAAGTTATTGATTAACAAGCGTTATGTGCAATGTATTTATACAATTTCTGTTTCTTTCAAGTCATCACTTTAATTTCATCACTTTAATGCAACTAATCGCTATTCATCACCAAATCGCTTTAATTCAGCTACAAATCGCTTTAAATCATCTTTAATTCTTCTTTTAATTCACCTACTCAACTATTCACCTAATCATCTATTCATCACCTATTTCACTATTCAACTACTCTTCTATTCACCTAATCAATCTACAGCTACTATATTTACTACCCAACTTACTGAAATTAAACTTAAATGAAAGTGAATGAAGGGTGGAATCCAGTTATTATTTCCAGTGTCGATGTTTGAATTTCCTTTCAAGTGGGAAAATTGTGCTGAAAACCAAAAAGCTTGACACATATTATGGCACTAGAAAAAGTGCAGAGACGGGCGACTAACAGGGTTATTCAAAGAGCTCTGAATTGCTGGCGAAGGGTAACCAAATGCTGAAATTCAGCGTACGGTTACCTTTCCTGGCCATTTGGCTATCCAGAGAGCAGGCAATTTGCCAAATCCTGGCGAATTGCCTGCACATATGGTGCCTGTTCAGTGCCTGATCAAGGGCAGTGAATCCCCATAGAGAAGCAATACTTCAGCTATTCAGAGAGCAAACCCCAACAGTGAAAAGTTGCCGAATTGCCCTGCCATTCAGTGGTTTCATTCGGCAGGTTTAACAGGCAAATCCCATAGGCTTCAATGTTAAAAATATTCCCATTTTAATTCAATATCTAATAAACCGTTCATCATAATATTCTGCAGTAAAAAGTCTATTTTTAGATTTGTTAGGATCCTTTAGGCATTTTTTTGGGATTTTTTTGCAAACTTTTTTTCCGTTTTTTTTTTAAATCGTTTTTTTCTTTTTTCTGTAACAGCCCTTTTTATTATGATTCATTGGATTTTATATGTAAATTTCAGGCATTTTCGCTCAGTAGTTTGTTTGCAAACAGCGTTTCACTTTTCAAACATTCAAGCTTTTTTTTTTCTTTTTCACTCCATTCATCTGCGGTGTCGGCTTTTTCCGGCGGCTGCTCTGCGCTCTGATCGGCTCCTGCTCGGGTTTCTCCGGCGTCTTCAGCAGGGTTAATCCAAATGTTTTTGCGGGTTTCGGTGTGCATTCGCCTGGGTTTTGCGGTGAGTGTTCGGCAGGTTTTCGACAGCTTTTCCCTGCACTACGACGGCCCTGTGGTGCTTGCTCAATACACCGCAGGGTCGCCGAAATGTGATCGCCAAATCGTACCGAATTGAAGAAAACAAAAAGTCACCGAACGTGTAAATTAATAAAGAGAATGGAAGGTTTAAGTTATGCGGAAAAAATAACCAATTTAGTATGTGTGATAGTTGGCGCTGATGGAAAAGAAAGTTATTCTAGTGGGGTGCTGCCAATCTACTCCTCCAGGTAGTCTGTCCACCTACGCAACAAAAACAAATATAAAAATACAGATTGAGTTGGAGGAGGGTGCTCCCAAACTTCAATTGAAGTGGTAAATTACAGGGCAGTCTGTATAACTTATCTTTACATAGTCTCTATCAGACCGTAATCTGTCCAAGCATACGTGGTTAGTCCAAATATCAGATGATTAGTAGCAGTCTATTCCAATAGTCCGTTATATATCACGGATAATCAGTCTTGCCAGCTGTGGTTAATTCACACATAAAATATTAGACCTTATTATTGTCCCTGCAGTAGGAGTAAAGTCTGTATATTACTCGCAGGAGTCCTATGGTTTACCCGGGCAGATATCTGCAGACTCAGGGAGGGAAGAGAAAAAAAACCCAAAGAGATAGTATGTGCTGATGTCTCCAAGGGGGTTCCGTTATACTGAGCCAATGTTGACAGGCTCAGCAATATTTCCAGCCGGACCTTACCCCATTGGAAGGCACTCCTCTCGGCAGCTCCGTCCCTCAGGATGTCATAGGGTCATCATGGCTTTTCTCCGATCGTGCCTTATCCTCTTAAGGGTGGCTGCGGGGATCTTCAAAGAGTGGACCGATCCGGAGTGAGCTTAAACCGGAAAACACCTCGAGAATAACACAAGGCTCCCAAATTGCGCTCCTTTCATCTTTCTCCTTCAGAATCCACCGTATGTAGGGGAGAGAATAATTAAGTCGAATGACTTAAAAAATGTATTTATTAAAATTCAATAGAGTGTCACCATACATCAGTAGCGGTGATAAAGATAAAATAAAACACAAAATAAAATAGCCAGACGCGTTTCACGCCTCGCTGGCGCTTCCTCAGTGGCATTAGAAAGAAAGATTTTTCTAATGCCACTGAGGAAGCGCCAGCAATTCATCGAATTGCTGTGATTGATGTGCAAGTGGCTTCTGCAATAATAAACACACTTATTAAAGTGTGGAGGCTTTTTATCTCACTTTTTGTCCTCCACCACAACCCTTATACTGTAGATACTGAATTGCCTACAGGTCCCAAGCATCCACTGCAACTGGTCATCATGCCTAGCTCCTAGCTGATGAGGGTCCAACAAACCTGAAATAGCGCTGTCCAAGGAGTGGCTTTGGCCAGTTGCATAACCGTATCTCTGCTAGAAAGCCACAGTGTGGCATAGCATTGATTTTAGGGTTCTGTGTAATAACAGATCCAGGATGCATAAAAGTGAGACAGATGTCATTTGCATATCCTACCCAGAATTCCTTGCTGCATATGGGGAATGTGACACAGGAGTTCTGGGATGCAATTCATCGAATTGCTGTGATGTGTAAGTGGCTTCTGCAATAATAAACACACACATTATATATATATATATATATATATATATATATAAATTCGATAGGCTGTGTTAGTCCAGATGCCAAAATCACGAGTATAGCAGTACGTAGTGATACCTTTTTTATTGGACTAACGTTACATTTAAAAGACGAGCTTTCGAGAGGATACCTCTCTTCCTCAGGTCTGGATGCTTACTGATCAGTTCCGGATGCGGATCCAGACCTGAGGAAGAGAGGTGTCCTCTCGAAAACTTGTCTTTTAAATATAATGTTAGTCCAATAAAAAAGGTAGCACTACGTATTGCTATACTCGTGATTTGGGCATCTGGACTAACACGGCCTATCAAATTTATATATATATATATACAGTTGTGTTCAAAATTATTCGACCCCCAATGCTGTAAAGGGTTTTAGGGAATTTAGTGTACATTTGTAATTGTATTCAGAATGAAATCCTACAAGGACTTTTTAAAGAACCATATGCAACTAAAATGACATCAATTGGTTTTGTAATACAGTAGTAAATGTTTCTTTTGTGAATTCTTCATTGACACAATTATTCAACCCCTTAAAGACTACCACTCTGAAGAACAGAGGTTCATTCAAGTGTTTTCAATCAGGTATTGAAAACACCTGTGGATGTCACGAAGCAGCAATAAAGCATAATAAGCACCAATTAGGCAGCTTTAAAATGACTGTGATACTCAGCTCCTTCTAGACATTTACTGGTGTGGTTACAAACATGGTGAAGTCAAGAGAATGGTCCAGGAAGACAAGAGAAGAGGTGATTACTCTTCACAGGAAGGGCAATGGCTATAAGAAGATTGCAGAGATGTTAAACATACCAAGAGAGACCATAGGAAGCATCATTCGCAAATTCAAGGCAAAGGGCACTGTTGAAACGCTACCTGGTCGTGGCAGAAAGAAGATGCTGACTTTGACTGCTGTGCGCTACCTGAAGCGTAGAGTGGAGAAAATTCCCCGTGTGACTGCTGAGGAACTGAGAAAAGATTTGTCAGATGTGGGTACTGAAGTTTCAGCTCAGACAAAACGGCGCACACTGCGTAATGAAGGCCTCCATGCCAGAACTCTCAGGCGCACCCCCTTGCTGTCTCCAAAGAATAAGAAGAGTCAACTGCAGTATGCCAAAAGTCATGTGGACAAACCACAGAAGTTTTGGGATAGTGTTCTGTGGACTGATGAAACAAAATTAGAACTGTTTGGGCCCATGGATCAACGCTATGTTTGGAGGAGGAAGAACAAGGCCTATGAAGAAAAGAACACCTTGCCTACTGTGAAGCATGGCGGGGGGTCAGTCATGCTTTGGGGCTGTTTTGCTTCTGCAGGTACAGGGAAGCTTCAGCGTGTGCAAGGTACCATGAATTCTCTTCAGTACCAGGAGATATTGGATGACAATGTGATGCAGTCCGTCACAAACCTGAGGCTTGGGAGACGTTGGACCTTTCAACAGGACAATGATCCCAAGCATACCTCCAAGTCCACTAGAGCATGGTTGCAGATTAAAGGCTGGAACATTTTGGAGTGGCCATCGCAGTCACCTGACTTAAATCCGATTGAGAATTTCTGGTGGGACTTAAAGAAAGCAGTTGCAGTGCGCAAGCCTAAGAATGTGACTGAACTGGAGGCTTTTGCCCATGACGAATGGACGAAGATACCCGTAGATCGCTGCAAGACACTTGTGTCAAGCTATGCTTCACGTTTAAAAGCTGTTATAACTGTAAAAGGATGTTGTACTAAGTACTAAGATTGAATGTCACTTGGGGGTTGAATAAAACTGATAATGATGTGAGCACAGAAAAGACATTTGTGGTTATTTCATTATAAATGTTATGTTATATTTGTCTGACCTACACGTGCCTCTTTGATTTAATTGTAAGCAAGATGACTGAATGATCAAAATCAATGTCAAACTGGCCAAAACACTCAATTTCAGTGGGGGTTGAATAATTTTGAACACAACTGTATATATATATATACAGGGGCGTACCTAGGGGGGCGGGGCGGGCCGCACCGGGTGACACTACCCCATAGGGTGACACCCTAAAAAAAAAAACTTTTGCAAAGTATTTTACCAGGAAGGATACATTGAGATTTCCCTAATTTTCGGGTTACACCCGAATGACCCCCCTTTTTTTTGTAACTTTTGAAAAGTATTTTACCAGGAGGGATACATTGAGATTTCACTAATTTTCAAGTATGTCCTGGGTAGTCAAGGCCTAGGCTGGCATTTTCCATGGGGTGGCAAAAAAACCACCACCAAAGGGGTTACTCACAGAGCACTGAAATGACGCCAACATTTTGGTGTTCTGTTGTTCCCCGCTCTTCGGGGAATCAAATTTCCCCACCCTGCAGTGAATTCACCATTCACCGCAGGGTCCTCGATGTGTAGGGAGTTGGCCTACTCAACGAAAACGTCTGGAATTTACATATAAGGTCCTTTGATTGATAATGAAAAGGTCTCTTACAGAAAAAAGAAAAAACACTATAGGATGGATATGTTGTGAGTTTGCAAAATCACTTAAAAATAAAAATTCAAAAAGAATCTACACTCGCCCCTTATTGCACAGCACAGAGGACGCAGGAATGATCCACCATCGGCAGATTCATAATATATCATTATTATATGTATACGTCATGTCCTGCCAAAATGCTATAACTAAAAATATTTTTGAAAACATTAAAAAAAGTGAGTGTCATTTTTTTTTTTTAACATTTTAAAGTTGGGGGGGTGCCAAATATAGGATCCGCCCCGGGTGCCAAATGTTCTAGGTACGCCCCTGTATATATATATATATATAGTTCTTTCCGGGAGACTCGGCAGATTAATAATATATCATTATTATATGTATTCGTCATGTCCTGTCTGTATTTTATAACAAAAAATGCAATAAAATTAGAATTTTCAATAATTTACAACGTGTAAAGTGTTTTTTTTCACATTTTAACATGCGAGCGTTTGCGGTTATATTTTCTATGGGTTGCGCTTGTTAAAAAAATTAGAAACGGGGAATCGTTACTTTTATGGGGGGGAAATTACGTGTTTTTGAGAAAACACCCCCCATAGAAAAAATCGTTAGTGCAGCATCGTTGTTCACATTATAATTGAAATGGGAACAATATTGCTGCACTAATAAAACAAAAAAGTTGTTTGTTTTTTTTAAAAAAAAAAATTTTTAATTTAACCCTTTCGCTGCTGAGGCTTTTCACACCTCTGTGCTGAGGTCATTTTTACCGGTTTCGCTCATCATGTTTAACCGCGTTTTGTAGCCATATTTTGATATATGACATATTATATATCGTTCTTTCCGGCAGACTCACTCGGCAGATTCATAATATGTCATTATTATATGTATACGTTATGTCATGTCTGTATATTATAACAAAAAATGCAATAAAATTCGAATTTTCAATAATTTATTATGTGTAATGTGTTTTTTTTCACATTTTAACATGCGATCGTTTGCGGTTATATTTTGTATGGGGTGCGCTTGTTAAAAAAAAATAGAAATGGGGACTCGTTACATTTTTTTTTGGGGAAAATGTCGCTATTTTTAACAAACGCACCGCATACAAAAATCGTTAGTGCAGTATTATTGTTCACATTATAATTGAAATGGGAACAATATTACTGCATTAACAAAACAAAAACAAAAAAAAACTTGTTTATTTTTTTTTTTTAGAATTTTTTTTAAATATATATTTTTTTATTTTTAATTTTTATTTTACAACTTTTTTCATTATCATGTTTGATATCGTTGGAAAGGCCATGCTCTGACCGATCCAACGATATCAAATATTAACCCCTAGCTGCCACGGGTCGGGAGATAGGGGGTTCCAATGAACCCCCTATCTCCACCATTGGTGGCAGCTAGGGGTTAACTCCAGGACTGGCGTCATCGAGCTATGCACGATGACGCCAGTCCTCAGGGGGAGTTCCCGGAGGCTTGGCCGACATCCAAGATGTCGGCCAGCTCCGGGAAAGGATCACGAACCGGCGCTTTTCAGCGCCGATTCGTGATCCGGCTCCCCAGGGGTTAATGACAGCCACCGTTTGGAAGGGCAGGCTGTGCCTTTCCAAACGGTGCCTGGATTAACCCCCTGCTCCCCGGCGATCGGGAGGGAGAGAGGTCCGAAGGACCACCCCCTCCCTTTCAGACGCCTCCTCCGCACATGCGGGGGGGCGCCTGAATTAGATGTCATCGCGCCGCCACGATGACATCTAATTGCTCCGCCGGGGTCCCGAGTGCTGGGCTGACATCCAAGATGTCAGCCCGCACCGGGGGGCGCAGCAATCCGCCGGAATCCGGCGGATTGCTGCCTCCTGTGCATGGACGCACTCAGTGCGTCCATAGCACAGGAGAACCACTTGGCTGGACGCGCTGAGCGCGTCCATAGCAGCCAAGTGGTTAATTTTTTTTTTTTTTTTACAGGTTACATGGTCATGTTTGGTATCATTGGAAAGGCCACGCTCAGTGATATCAAACATTAACCCCTAGCTGTCACGGATCAGGAGATAGGGGGTTCATTGGAACCCCCTATCTCCACCATAGGTGGCAGCAAGGGGTTAATTGTGAAACTGGCACCATCGCGCTATGCGCGATGACTTCAGTCGTTAGGGGGATATCCCGGAAGCTTGGCCGACATCCAAGATGTCAGCCAGCTCCGGGAGGGGACCGCGATACGGCACATGTTAGCGCCATATCGTGATCCAGCCCCCTAGGGGTTAAAGACAGCTGCCACTTGGAAGGGCAGGCTGTGCCCTTCCAAGCGGTACCTGTCTTCAGTCGATGGCCCGCACAGATGGTCCGCACTGGCGGGGGGGTTCCTGAAATAGACGTCATCGCGCATGCGCGATGACATCTATCGTGCCCACCGGGGTCCCGGAGGCTGGGCTGACATCGATGATGTCAGTCCGCACCGGGGGGCCGCCGCGATCAGCCGGAATCCCTGCTGATCGCCTCTTCAAAGGGAGGAAGCGCACAGCACGTCCTCCGCAGCGAAGTAGTCATGCGGCAGGACGTGGAAAGGGTTAAAAGAAACATGAGTTTTTTTCTTCAAACCGTACAAAATATAATTTACAGGTAGCTATCTTAAAGTAATAAGTAATGTTTATTGCAGATGTTAGTCAGGGTGTATTGGCTACAAAACAACGTTTTTTCATTCATATGCGTCCAGTAATTTTTTTCTGTTGTAAATACAAACCGACAATGAGAATTTTTTTTTAAATTTATTTAGTTTTTTTGGCATCTGGAACATAGAAAATAAAACTATCTAAGTACTTCTTTATAAACTACTTTAGTCTTTCTTCTTTCAGGTGCCCGGATCGCCAGAGAGTTAGGTGAGCTCTATCTGGAACAGGCAACGTAAAACTGCCCATGTGAGAAGCAGACTTCTCTTAGGTCAATCCCCGCTACCTTCAAAGACTGCCACAGAGGCTTGTTGATGGTCATTGCAAAACAAACTTTAGGTGCACTGAAGCCTTATGAATTGAAACGGATATTCTGAAGGTATGAACACCAACTCCGACTAGAACTGGTTAGCACCATAGCCTCGATCACATTTTTGTGGAGTGCTTTTACTTGCAATCTGGTGCCACTACAGAGCCTAGACAGGTTGGGGGTTCTGCAATAATATCACAGGTTCTCCCTCGCTGCAGCATTGAGGGTGTGTGTTAGGTCCTTCCAAAAATTCTTCCTTAGTGGGTGCCTACGTCATAAAAACAGTGTACCTTAAAATTTCACGTTCCTAGGTTAAACGGTTTCAGCTGGGCATTGATGAGTCAGTCAGGACTTTCGCGTTTATATATACTAGCTGGATACCCATGCTTCGCAACGAAACATCGGGCTATGCAGGAGATATTAGGTTCACAATCCGTTGACTAAGGGTGGGGTCAGACGAGCGCAGTTATCACGTCCGTGTTGCCGCACATTTGTACGTCCGTGGCAGCATAGCATTCTGACCAATGGAGCCCCACACACGAAGTAAGTCCGCACAGAAGTGTGGATGCATGGCGGACGCGGCAAACGGACGCAGGTTAGACAAGAACGTAATACTGCTAGAACGGAGGTGCGGAGTGCGCCACGTCTGCAACGTCCGTGTAGTGTGAGTGATGAAATGAGGTCAGATGGACTGCATTTATACGTCCAGCATTTTTGACGGACAGAATGTTTTTTTATTGTAATTTATTTTCCCTACTACAGTCAAAAAATACGTCAGTGAAAAAAACGGACTGTGTGGCCACTACCTTGTTGTCAGTCAGTAAGTATGTCTGTACTGCACGGATGCACAGTCCGTACAAAATGCGCTCATCTGACGCTAGCCTTAGTGGTGGTTGGTGATTGAAACACATAAGGGATGATAATAATAAACAATAAAATAGAAGGACTAAAGCCTTTTAACCCTTTCGCTGCTGAGGCTTTTCCCGCCCCTATGCTGAGGTCATTTTTTACCTGTTTTGCGCATCATGTTTAAACGTGTTTTTAAGGCTTATTTTAGTATATGACACCGACATATTATATATCGTTCTTTCCGTCAGACTCGGTAGATTCATAATATGTCATTATTATATGTATACGTTATGTCATGTCTGTATATTATAACAAAAAATGCAATAAAATATGTATTTTCAATAATTTACAATGTGTAAAGTGTTTTTTTCCACATTTTAACATGCGAGCAATTGCGGTTATATTTTGTATGGGGTGCGCTTGTTAAAAAAATTAGAGATGGGGTCTCGTTACATTTTTTTTGGGGAAAATGACACTATTTTTAACAAACGCACCGCATACAAAAATCGTTAGTGCAGCATCATTGTTCACATTATAATTGAAATGGGAACAATATTGCTACACTAACAAACCAAAAAAAATAAAAAAAAGTGTTTATTTATTTTTTTTTTAATTTTTTTTATTTTTATTTTTATTTTTATTTTTATTTTTTTACAAAAATTTTAACTTTCATGTTTGGTATCGTTGGAACGGCCATGCTCTGGCCGATCCAACGATACCAAAATTTAACCCCTAACTGCCACGGATCGGGAGATAGGGAGTTCATTGGAACTCCCTATCTCCACACTTGGTGGCAGTTAGGGGTTAACTGTAGGACTGGCGTCATCGTGCTACGCACGATGACGCCAGTCCTCTGGGGGAGTTCCCGGAAGCTTGGCCGACATCCAAGATGTCGGCCAGCTCCCGGGAAGGATCGCGAACCGGCGCTTTTCAGCGCCGATTCGCGATCCAGCTCCCCAGGGGTTAATGCCAGGCATCATTTGGAAGGGCAGGCTGTGCCCTTCCAAATGATGCCTGGGTTAAGCCCCTGTGCGCCGCCGATCGGAGGGAGAGAGGTCCGAAGGACCTCCCCCCCTCCCTTTCAGGCGCCTCCTCCGCACATGCGGGGGGGGGCGCCTGAATTAGGTGTCATCGCGCCCCCGCGATGACACCTAATGTTGGCGGCTGCTGGTCCGGATGCCGGGCTGACATCCAGGATGTCAGCCCGCACCGGAGGGGCCAGCGATCGGCCGGAACCCGGCCGAACGCTGACCCCGATGCGAGGACGCGCTCAGCGCGTCCTCCGCATACCAGCGGGAATGCTGAGGACGCGCTGAGCGCGTCCTTAGCATTCAAGTGGTTAATCCCACCAGCAGCCCTGGGTTTTTTGTCCATGTAGCTGGACTAATTACTTGCATAGCATAGACTTTCAATTTGTCCCTCAGATAAATTGCTCAGGACCTCCCTGTAAACAACATTCCTGGTTTTACTCTCTGGCTGGAGGATGACCAGGCTGCCAGGTGAACTGACTCATGGCCATGGGAGAAACAATCACTCGTCAGATGCACACCAGCCACTTTCAATGTCTGTCCCTGTGCCTTATTGATGGTGATGGCGTAGCACACCTTAACAGGAAATTGTAGACGTTTGAATTCGAAGTGGTAATCTGATGGGATCAGAGGAATTCTGGGTATGAAAACGGTTTCTCCCTGATTTACACCTGTGAAAATCGTGGCTTCGATTACGTGTTTGTACAGAGTCTTCACCTGACGTCTGGTGCCATTGCACAGTTTCGGAGGGGTTAGATTGCGTAACAGCATGATTGGAGCACCAACCTTGAGGTAGAGGACATGAGGTGGTAATACTACTGGAGTCAAGCCATCAGACCAGGGCCGGCCCGACCATGGTGCAGAGTGGATCAGCGGCGCCAGGCGGCAGAAATTCTGGGGTGGCAATTGCAAATTTTAGCCACCGGTGCCGCTGCACTATTTTTTTTATCGGTGCCGGCATCTACTTTTGCGGCGCCCAGCAGCCTGAGGAGGATCCGCCCACATGCGCCGTAATCCTGCACTTCCATTCATAGCTGGTCTCATGTGTGTGGGCGGATCCTCCAGACTGTGGGAACTTCTCTCCTCTCGCCGGGTCCCGGCTGGGGTACGAATGTGAAGCAAACACTGCTGGGGTATGTGAAACAGACACTGCTGGGGTATGTGAAACAGACACTGCTGGGGTATGTGAAGCAAACACTGCTGGGGTACCGTATGTGAAACAGACACTGCTGGGGTATGTGAAAGAGACACTGCTGGGGTATGTGAAACAGACACTGCTGGGGTATGTGAAACACTCAGGGCCGCCGTCAGGGCATTACAGCCCATGCTGCTGTAAGGGGCCCGGGGACTGGGGGGGCCCGCCGCCGTTGGTGGCAACCTTGTTAAATTTAGGCTGCAGGCCTCGGAGGAGGTTCTGCGGCCTACATTAGCCCAGCCGCCAGTGAGCAGGGCCTCCAAGATGGCTGCCGGCGGGCCCCCTCTGATGATGTCAGAGAGGGCCTGCCGAACGTCTGTAGCCTTCATACGTTCAGCGGGCCCTCTCTGACATCATCAGAGGGGGCCCGCTGGTGGCCATCTTGGAGGCCCTGCTCAACGGCAGCTGGGTTAATGTAGGCCGCAGAACCTCCTTTGAGGCCTGCGGCCTAAAGCAGAGGTGGATCCAGGTGGGGCAAATAGGTGAGTTGCTGGGGGCAATATATACCCATGTGAACTGGGGGCAATATATACCCATGTGTGCTGGGACAAATATACCCATGTGAGCTGGGGGGCACTATATACCCATGTGAGCTGGGGGGCAAATATACCCATGTGAACTGGGGGGCAAATATACCCATGTGAACTGGGGGCAATAATATACCCATGTGAACTGTGGCAATATATACCCATGTGTGCTGGGACAAATATACCCATGTGAGCTGGGGGGGCAAATATACTCATGTGAACTGGTGGCAATATATATCCATGTGAACTGGGGCAATATATACCCATGTGAGCTGGGACATATTTACCCATGTGAGCTGGGGGGCGCTATATTCCCATGTGAGCTGGGGGTCACTATATACCCATGTGAGCTGGGGGCAGTATATACCTGTCACGGAAGGGACATAGGGGCTCGGCGCAGCGAGACCCAGGATTCAAACCCAAGACATTTTTAAAAGGACCTTGTTTTCCTTTGAACGTTTGCAGTGTGCGTTTCAATGTATGAACAGTTTATTTTCCTTGCTAGATGTGGTTTTACTTGATGTGCTGTATTAAGATGTACCCTGTGTGATTTTAAATATACTTTACATCGTTTGGTTTTAGTTTAATTTAGTTTAGTGAAATGACATAGCTTTGGTTTTAAAACATGCTTATATTCCTGTAGGTAAATGTGTTTTTCTGTAGCTAGTAAACAAGTTTTGCTGCTGTGTAATTTATGCGTCAGGGATTTTCCCCATTATCTAGCTACATGTTTAATTTAAGGGATCTCTGATAGTGTGTGTCTAATCTGATGTGCTGGAACAATGGATGTACAAACGTTGTGTGAGTTGAAGGCTAAGAGAATGTGAAGAATGTTGATTGTAAATAACTGACATAACTAATTAGTATGGGTATGCAAATTGTGACTGTTGTACTTCAGCATAAATAGTGGCGTTGTTCATTAAAAGAGTCAGTTCATCTAAGTGTATGATACATGCAGCTTTGCCTGGTGTTGTCATTTCTCGCCAGCTATATATCACCACCGCCCAGGAACGGGTCACTCTAACTCTGCAGCAGAACATCGATTCGCCGCGCCGTTGCGCCACCTTGGATCGGTACTTCGGGATACCGCAACCACCCCGAATCGGGACCTCGGCTCAGCGCCGTGCCCCGCATCTTCAAGGAGACTCTACCGAACCGCGGTTCGCCACGCAGACCGTCTCCAGCCTTCCAAAGGTCAGTAGATCCGCTGCTCGAGACGCCGAGTGCCGTGCCGCTCGGTAGTCGGGCGGATCTCCACCGTGGGTGCCCCATATACTCTCCAGATCTCCACTGCCACGTGGTCTTCTACCCAAGCCGCTTGAGACGCCGGGTGCCGTGCCACTCGGTAGTCGGGCTTGGCAACACCAAAGAGGGGGTCAGATAGAGCAGGACCGCAGGCGGATACACCCATTCCGTCACAATACCCATGTGTGCTGGGACAAATATACCCATGTGAGCTGGGGGGGCAAATATACCCATGTGAACTGGGGGCAAAATATATACCCATGTGAACTGGGGCAATATATACCCATGTGAGCTGGGACAAATTTACCCATGTGAGCTGGGGGGCGCTATATACCCATGTGAGCTGGGGGCAGTATATACCCATGTGTACTGGGACAAATATACCCATGTGAGCCGGGGGTAATAATATACCCATGTGAACTGGGGGCAATAATATACCCATGATAATATACCCATGTGAACTGGGGCAATATATACCCATGTGAGCTGGGGGCAGTATATACCCATGTGTGCTGGGACAAATATACCCATGTGGGCTGGGGGGCAAATATACCCATGTGAACTGGGGGCAATATATACCCATGTGAACTTGGGGGCAATATATACCCATGTGAGCTGGGACAAATATACCCATGTGAGCTGGGGGGTAAATATACCCATGTGAACTGGGGGGCAAATATACCCATGTGAACTGGGGGCAATATATACCCATGTGAGCTGGGACAAATATACCCATGTGAGCAGGGGCCCAAATATACGCATGTGAACTGGGGTCAATATATACCCATGTGAACTGGGGGCAATATATACCCATGTGAGCTGGGACAAATATACCCATGTGAGCTGGGGCAAATATACCCATGTGAACTGGGGCAAATATATCCATGTGAGCTGCCTGGGGCAATATATATATCCATGTGAGCTGGGGGCACTATATATATATAATGTGAGCTGGGGCAAATATATCTGCCTGTCACTGCGAACCCAACAACAGCTCTTTGCCAAAACTGGTAGAATGCCCCACCCCCGAAACCTGTGTCTGGATCCGCCCCTGGCCTAAAGTTAAGGTTTATTAATAAAAAAGAAACCAACTGAAATCACCCTTTAAGAGGAAGAAGTAACGCCATGGGATGGCAAAGGAGGAGAGAGGTGGCTCAGGACCCAGCGGCGACCCCTGGTTCGAACGGGGGGGGGGGGTTTGGTGAAAGTTTGGTGAAATTAATGAAATGAAAACAGTGGGGATGGGGGTGGGGAGATGGACATGATAAAGGAGAGACCCCCTGCCTATACCGTTAAAAGTCTATTGCTGTGGATTTCTGTGTACGTTCATACTTACTGCCTTTACCGCTAGAGGTCTATTGCTGTGGATTCCTGTGTACGTTCATACTTACTGCCTTTACCGCTAGAGGTCTATTGCTGTGGATTCCTGTGTACGTTCATATTTACTGCCTTTACCGCTAGAGGTCTATTGCTGTGGATTCCTGTGTATATACATACTCATTGCCTTTACCTTTAGAAGAGGTCTATTGCTGTGGATTCCTGTGTACGTTCATATTCCCTGCCTTTACCATTAGAGGTCCATTGCTTTGGATTCTGTGTACGTTCATACTCACTGCCTTTACCGTGAGAGTTCTATAGCTGTGGTGCTCTGATATGCTCATCACAGTGCACATTACTGTGCGTTCTATAGCTGTGGTGCTCTGATATGCTCATCACAGTGCACATTACTGTGAATTCTATTGCTGTGGAGCTCTGATATGCTAAACCAGTGGAATAATATAATTATACTTTTATGCTACATTGTTTATACTAATACAGATTTTATGTGATTTTAAGGTATTGGGAGCAACACTCTGCAATACGATTTTGATTCATATTATTTTTTAATCACAATCTGAATTTCATAGTGTCTTAAATTATTTGAGCCAGATAAATACCTTTTTATGTTAAATGTGCTGTTGTGCGAGCAATATGGGTGATTTTTAAGAGATTGGGACTAACGCTCTGTAATGTGACCACGATTCACAGTAAATATTGATTTTCTATAGGAAGAGGGGATCGTGGGGGGGGGGGAGGGCATTCTGAGGGTCAGTAAGGGGCCCCAAAATTTCTGATGGCTGGCCTGGAAACACTGCTGGGCTGTGTGAAACTCACTCTGCTGGTATATAAAATTCTGGGCTGTGCTGGGTATATAAAATTTTTGTGAGTTTAACTTCCTATTAGCAGTACAACTATGAGTATAAAAATTAAAATCTAACACTATGACAGTTCAAAACCAGTGGTCATGCTCAGGGCCGCCATCAGGGCATTACAGCCCAGCATGTGGTATGGGGCCCGGGTACTGGGGGGACCCGCCGTCGGCGGCGGCTACATTTACTTTAGGCCGCAGGCCTCGGAGGAGGTACTGCGGCCTACCTGGGCCCAGCAGCCGAGTAGAAACACCAAGATGGCCGCTGACAGCCGACGGGCCCCCTCTGATGATGTCAGAGGGGGCGCGGCAGACATCTATAGGCAGCCCATTCCCCCTCCGTCTCCGTCCTGGCTTCCTCTCGAGTCACACTGGAGCACGTGTACTCTGCAACGCTGTGAGGAAGTGATCATAAAACATCACTTCCTCCCAGTGCTCCATGATGCACATGGAGGAGAGAGAAGCCCAGGCCATCTGCAAAAACCACAGGAAGACTCACAGCGTGGGTGGGAGGAGCCGCTCTATGTGGGGGGAAAGCTGAGGCAGCAAGACAGGCAGCCACACAAAGAGCTAACACAGCCTGCCATTTCCCTGAGATGCTGCATTCCACAGACAGGTATTGTTTAGACTGACTGACTCACCCCCTCCTTCCTGTTCCCTCCATCCCTTTTTCTGTACACAAAGGCCACCCCCCCCCCCATCTTCTCCCCGTAAGTAAATTACTTCCTGCCTGACGGACCAGAGAGACCGACACACTGCGCTCATCATGGAGCAGGACCAGCGTGTCAGGAGCTGGTTAATAAACTGTCCTCACCTACTGGGTCTGGACCCCCAGCCTAAACCTCACTCTGCAGACATTGCTCTGCCCTTCTTTTTGTTTGTTTTCTTCAGTCTGACTCCTTTTGTTTGATCAAGCTTATTTTATGAACAATAGATTATTAGCTGATGGACAGGAAGAGAAAGTGACTTGGGTATGAATTTAATTAAATCTTAGTTATCATTTTCTTTTTACATACTGTGAAATGGTTAACCCTTTCAGTGCCAGCAATGGAAGTAAAGTCTCCTGGTTATGGCACTCAAATTATTAATCTGGATTCAGAAACATGCACACACAAAGAAAAATAGTTGCTGAGAAATATCTAGAGAACCCAGAATATCTAAAGTATGTTTGTGGCCACCCCTGCACTCAAAGGGTTAAGCCATTATATACATCTCCCTGCCATTTGCCTTCATTTACTCATGGGCCACTGTGCAACTTTTAGTGAACTTTTGCCTTTATACTCTGGTCACCAAGAAATAATATTAGGAGTGGGTTCGTGTTTAATTGCGTGGTTTTTTTAGGGGCTCCTTCATATATTCAGGGTGTGCAGGTTCCATTTTAAAGGGCTCCTCCATGTATTCTGTTTATGCAGAGGTCATTTTAGGGGTTCATTTATGTATTTATTAGTAGAAACCCCAGAAGGACACACTTCGGGTCTTCAAATATGAATAAAATGCGATGCCTTATTAAACAGTCATATTAAAAACATGCCCGTTAGCTTCTTCAGTATGCTTTTAACCCTTTCGCTGCTGAGGCTTTTCCCGCCCCTGTGCTGAGGTCATTTTTACCGGTTTTGCTCATCATGTTTAAACGTGTTTTTAAGGCTTATTTTAGTATATGACCCAGACATATTATATATCGTTCTTTCCGTCAGACTCAGTAGATTCATAATATGTCATTATTATATGTATACGTTATGTCATGTCTGTATATTATAACAAAAAATGCAATAAAATATGTATTTTCAATAATTTACAACGTGTAAAGTGTTTTTTTCACATTTTAACATGCGAGCAATTGCGGTTATATTTTGTATGGGGTGCGCTTGTTAAAAAAATTAGAGATGGGGTCTCGTTACATTTTTTTTGGGGGAAAATTACGCGA
Source organism: Leptobrachium leishanense (assembly GCA_009667805.1). Lineage (NCBI taxonomy): Eukaryota > Metazoa > Chordata > Amphibia > Anura > Megophryidae > Leptobrachium > Leptobrachium leishanense. The sequence continues at coordinate 171,070,772 of CM019064.1, forward strand.
TTTTTAACAAACGCACCGCATACAAAAATCGTTAGTGCAGCATCATTGTTCACATTATAATTGCAATGGGAACAATATTGCTACACTAACAAACCAAAAAAAAGAAAAAAAAAATGTTTATTTTTTTTTTATATAATTTTTTTTTAACCCTTTCGCTGCTGAGGCTTTTCCCGCCCCTGTGCTGAGGTCATTTTTACCTGTTTTGCGCATCATGTTTAAACGTGTTTTGAAGGCTTATTTTAGTATATGACCCAGACATATTATATATCGTTCTTTCCGTCAGACTCGGTAGATTCATAATATGTCATTATTGTATGTATACGTTATGTCATGTCTGTATATTATAACAAAAAATGCAATAAAATATGTATTTTCAATAATTTACAACGTGTAAAGTGTTTTTTTCCACATTTTAACATGCGAGCAATTGCGGTTATATTTTGTATGGGGTGCGCTTGTTAAAAAAATTAGAGATGGGGTCTTGTTACATTTTTTTTTGGGGAAAATGACACTATTTTTAACAAACGCACCGCATACAAAAATCGTTAGTGCAGCATCATTGTTCACATTATAATTGAAATGGGAACAATATTGCTGCATTAACAAACCAAAAAAAAAAGTGTTTATTTTTTTTTTTTTATTTATTTTTTTTAATTTTTTTTTATTTTTCATTTTTTTTTACAAAATTTTTCACTTTCATGTTTGGTATCGTTGGAACGGCCATGCTCTGGCCGATCCAACCATACCAAAATTTAACCCCTAGCTGCCACGGATCGGGAGATAGGGAGTTCATTGGAACTCCCTATCTCCACCGTTGGTGGCAGTCAAGGGTTAAGTCCAGGACTGGCGTCATCGTGCTACGCACGATGACGCCAGTCTCAGGGGGAGTTCCCGGAGGCTTGGCCGACATCCAAGATGTCGGCCAGCTCCGGGAAAGGATCGCGAACCGGCGCTTTTCAGCGCCGATTCGCGATCCAGCTCCCCAGGGGTTAATGCCAGGCATCATTTGGAAGGGCAGGCTGTGCCTTTCCAAACGGTGCCTGGATTAACCCCCTGCTCCCCGGCGATCGGGAGGGAGAGAGGTCCGAGCGCCGGGGAGCGCGTCCTCCGCATTGAAAGGGTTAATATGACTGTTTAATAAAGCATCGCTTTGTATTCGTATTTGAAGACCCGGAGTGCGTCCATCCAGTCTTCTGGGGTTTCAACATTGGTCACACGGACTATTGCACCTGGGCAACTTTTTCTGGTGCACGCAGGTTCTAATTGAATATATATATATCTGTCACGAGTATAGCGGTACATAGTGATACCTTTTTTATTGGACGTTACATTTATGCTGCATAAATTACGCTACATTTATCCTGTCACAGGATTTATCCTGTCACGGGATCCACAGCAATAGACCTCTAACGGTAAAGGCAACGAGTATGAATGTACACAGAATTCCTGTGTACGTTCATACTCCCTGCCTTTACCATTAGAGGTCTCTTGCTGTAGATTCTGTGTACATTTATACTCACTGCCTTTACCATTGGAGGTCTATTGCTGTGGATTCTGTGTACATTCAGACTCCCTGCCTTTACCATTAGAGGTCTATTGCTGTGGATTCTGTGTACATTCATACACATTGTCTTTACCATTAGAGGTCTATTGCTGTGGATTCTGTGTACGTTCATACTCATTGTCTTTACCGTGTGAGTTCTATTGCTGTGGTGCTCTGATATGCTTAACCAGTGGAATAATCTAATTGTAGTTTATGCTACATTGTTTGCACCAATACACATTTTATGTGATTTAAGGTATTGGGAGCAACACTCTAATACGTTCTTGATTCATATTTTTTAATCACAATTTCTTTTTTTTTTTTTAATTCTTTAAAGTTTTTCATGTCACAATCAAAGGCAAATCAAAAGTAAGACCCCGCAGGGCCAGTACAAGAAACAGTTAACACATAAAGGTAACACATCGCTCTTCACGGAAATATAAGGGTGCATATAGTTCGGAGTTAAAGTCGGTCATGTCATAATAAAAGGCACATCAAAAGTAAGACCCCGTCTTAAATTATTTGAACCAGATTTTTTTTTCTCATATGTGTGATTTTAAGATATTGGGACTAACACTCTGTAATGTGACCATGATTCACACTAAATATTGATTTCCTATGGGAAGAGGGGATCGTGGGGGGGGGCCCTTTCTGAGGGTCAGTAAGGGGCCCCAAAATTTCTGATGGCTGGCCTGGTCATGCTATAAAAAAATAGATGGAGCAGTATAAGAAATATAATCTTGATTAACATTCAGGGTTATTCAAAGAGATTCAAAAAGTCACCGCACGTTCGGTGACTTTTCGTTCCCTGCACTTCGGGGCGATTCTAGTTCGCTGACCCTGCGGTGTATTCTGCAAGCACCACAGGGCCCCCATAGTGCAGGGAAAACGCGCCACAAACCCACAGAACACTCGCCAAACACTCACCGAATACTCACGGAACACTCACCGAAAACCCGCAGAAACTGCCGCAAAAACAAAGCCGAACACGCTGAAAAAATCCGAGCAGTCGCCGATCACAGTGCAGAGCAGCCGCTGGAAAAAGCTGACACGCAGACGAACAGGGTGAAGAAAAACAAACAAAACAGGACGCTTTGAAATTTGAAACGCTGTTTGCAAAAAAACTACAAAATGAAAATGTCTGAAATTTACATATAAGATCCAATGAATGATAATAAAAAGGTCTGTTACAGAAAAATAAAAACGGATTTTTTTTGGACAAAAATATCCCAAAAAATGCCTAAAAGATCCTAAAAAAAATCTAAAAATAAAAAGACTTTTTACTGCAGAATAAAATGATAAACGGTTTATTAGATATTGAATTAAAAATGGAATATTTTTAACATTGAAGCCTATGGGATTCGCCTTAATAAACCTGACGAATGAAACCAACGAACGGCAGGGCATTTCACTGACATTCCTCAGCTGATCGGTGTTCTCTGAATAGACAAACCATTGCTTCTCTATGGGGGATTTCACTTCCCTCGAACAGGCACCGTACGTGCAGGCAATTCGCCAAAATTTGGCGAATTGCCTACTCTCTGCATAGCTGAATGACCCCGAAGTGTCCCCGTTCGCTGAAATTCAGTGTCCGGTTACATTTCGGCCACATTTCGGATCTCTCTGAATAACCCCCATATTTGACACACTTTTATCACTCTCTATAGACATCTAGAATATGGTATGAATGTTTACTGTGGAAATTTAAAGACACAGAGCCCCAAATGTCAACCTGTAGCTTACAAAGTGACATATTTGCAAAACTTCAAAATGGGTTAAAAAAAAATAATTACCCATTGGACCACAACGTTTACAATGCAGATGCGGGTGCGTATGACACATCTGCTTTGTAAATATCGTGGTCCAATGGGAAATTTTATTTTTAATTGATTTTGAAGTTTTGCAAAAATGTCACTTTGTAAGCTACGGGTTGAAATTTTAGGCTCTGTATCTATAAATGTCCACAGTAAAATTGTATCACATTGTACCATATCATAGAGGGGGGTGCATATGACACATCAGCTTTGTAAACGTTGTGGTCCAATGGGAGATTATTTTTTTTAACCCATTTTGAAGTTTTGAAAATATGTCACTTATGTCTGCCAGTTTGAACTGAGATAACGGTATGTGAGGCAAGTGGCAGTTGGAGCAGCTTTTGTTTCAGGTGAGGAGGGGGAGCATAACTCCTTAGCATCAGAGCGTGTTAATAACTAATTCTCTGATGGTCATTTCGAAAAATCCTTTCTAAGTGAGCACCTAGATGACGAGAGGAAAATACGTGCCGAATTTCAAGTTTGTAGGCTTTACGGTTCTGGAGATATCGTGATTATGCGCGAGCACCATTTTGCTTTTATATATATATATATATATAGAGAGATAGATAGATAGATAGATAAATGGGGACAAGGCTCGAGTCCTGCGGGAACGCACGGGAACGGCATTCCCGCACTTCTCCCACAGCGGGAACGCTGTGGGAACGCAGGTTCCCGCTGTGGCCCGACTCGAGCCCGAAACGATTGAGCTGGCCGCCGCCGCCGCACATTGCCGGCGGTCGCGTGCTTTCCTGCTACGAACAGCCGCTGGCAGGAAGTGCAGCCTCTCATCTGGGATCTAACAGCCAGCCGCGATCTCTTCGAGATAAAGGGGTCCAAATTCTCATCGATGTATCCTTTCTCTGGGCCTATCCTGGGGCCTGGGCCTGGAGCTGCTGCTCCATCAGCCACTATGTTAATCCGGCCCTGGGTATCGGGGCATCTGCACGAGTACCAAGTACTTGTGCAGATCACGGTATCGGCACCAATACCGATGCTAGTATCGGTACCGGTGCATCCCTAGTGGCACAATAACGGGGGTGCCGGCTGCGCCCAGGGCAGCCGCACCAGCTGCCCCCTGGCTGTTACTCTGATTTCTATACAGGTAGTGTATACCATATCCATAATGCTCAGGAACACTAGCATTTCGAATACCATCATTTTCTGAGATTTTGGAATCTCCTTGGGATTCCATACAACTGGGGGGAGGATAAACACACAGGGGTGGCACATGCTGCAGCAGCACTAGTGAGAGACACACTGGGACATGCGAGGGACATGCTGATCAGAGCCAGCATGTTTCTAGCTAGAGCTGACCAGTGTGTCCTTCAGTAGTGCTCCAGAATACACTACACCACAAGCACCACAGGAATGCTGGACCAAAGGACGACCCATCTGGAGCAGCAGAAATTTGGAGTCTTTTGAAATCGCTGTTTATTGATATATTAGATATAGAAATATAAACCAATCAACGAGACGATGCGTGGCTACACCGTGAAAGCCAAAGATTTCTGTAGACGAAAGATCGGGTGCACAATCAAAGGATCTGCCTTCCTCTATATCTTTCAGAAAAAAGATGGGCCACACCGAATCTTTAAATCGCCAATAATTCTGTATTCAATTTTTCTTACATCTCACCGCATACAGGGGAAAACATACGACGACTGTTGTATGTTTTCCCCTGTATGCAGTGAGATATAAGAACAACTGAATAAAGAATTATTGGAGATTTAAACATTCGTGTGGCCCATCCTTTTTCTGAAAGATATAGAAATATATTTTGAAAAACTTTGCACCACGTCCACTTCATTTATTCAATTTAATAAGATTTTCTTTTAATTTTAAGCTTTTATTTTTACAAACAATAAGACCGTGTCTTTGGCTTTCTTAAAGATCCCTCATATGACCCTGTATGTAAGGGGTTCAACAACCTTGGCCCTCCAAGGGTTAGATTATAAAGTTGGTGCTAATTTAAGCAGAGCTGTTGTAAAGTTACCAGAGCCATTATAATCTATGGGGATAAGTTTACAACAGCTCTGCTTAAGTTAGCAGTGACTTTGTAATATTGCCCCACATGTTTTGGAATTACATCTGCCATGATGCTCAGCTTCTCATTAGGTTCTTGGAGCCTCATTGGAAATGCAGTTCCAAAGTATCTAGAGGTACCAGGTTGCTGACCCCTGCTGTAGGAAATAGACCCCTGCATCTCCTGTATAGGGAATTCCCCGCCAAATTGGATGGAAGCCCCATTTTAGTTGTCATTGTGGCAGATTAGATCTGTATTTCTATCTATATAAGGGTCTGCCTGTATATATGTGTCTATCTGCCGGTTTATACACATCTCCATATAGAGTATATTCATATTTGTGTTTGACCATTTTGATTACATTTCAGCTGTTAAGGAAGACCTGATCAAAATGGTTAGCTTTCTCCCTTGGGGGGGAGGATATAACACGTAGCTGTAAAAAGGGAATTTCTTTTGTACACTAACATAGAAAATCACACCTTGGCAGCCAGCTTGGCACCAAGAGAGCTGGACACAATCTTCAAAGACAGGAAGCACATCCTTGATCTCTAAGGGAGGGAAGAGGGACGCCTTTAGGCAATTAAAGATTAACGACGAAGTGCACTGGGCATGCTCCAGAGAGGGGCACTCTGGGGATTGTAGGCAAAGGCTCTGCCAGCTAGGAGGCTGGACTTAGAAAAAGGCAGCCCTATATATATATTCTGAATCAAGCATGGCTCAGGGCTAATCACTTGGGGTACCTTCTAAAGAGGACTGATCTGTCCATGTTCCTATCTCCAGACTCCAGGAGGCCATGGCTGCTAGCTTAAGGAATAGTTCTTCGTAAGTAACGCTCTATGGTTAACCCTTTTTCTTTCGTTTGCTGTGTAGTGTGTAATTAATTGATTTATTCTAGTTATTTTTTATGTCACAAAGCACTGTGATTTTTATATCATAAATAAACAAAAAGTATTTAAGTTTTGACTCTGGCTGATGAAATCCACGCTAACTAAGAGATTGGGAGAATTGCTATTTGCTTTAAGCTCGGTTATATATAAGAAATTGCGTGTTGCGGTCGTCAGGAAATGGCAGGGAATTGTGGGATCCGTAGTCACTGTCCGAGTCTAGGATAGTGCGGCTGCTAAGCCCTGTGTCTCCTGTTGCGACGCGCGTAGCGTCCGTGAGGACTGGTGGCAGCGTTACTAATAGAATAAGAAAGTGAGCTCCGGGATTGTGAGAGACGTAGTTAGTACGCGCTTCAGGAGATAGACTGGTACTGCGTTGCAATCCTGGGATCAGTATATCGCGCTCTACGTGCCTGTTGTGAGAGAAAAGTGTTACCGGGACGGTAGAGAAGTGCGCGTAATTATCTGGGTCTAGGATAGATAGATAGTGAGCAGCTTAACCCGGCGTCTTTGCGCAGCAACGCGCGTAGTGGGTCCGTGACAACTGGTGGCAAGCGGTGGGATATCAGGTTAGTATTTGGATCTGTGAAGCAACATAGATCCAGATACTAAAGAAATTGGTTTTCCAATTTCCAGAGCAGAACTCAGTGCATTTATTAGAATTTACACAATACACAGCAGTTCCCTTCCCCTTCTTTGTTTTTCTTTTCTATCTTTTATTTGGCTGGAGTGAGAATGTCGCAACAATCATCGAAAAAGACCTTGGAACAATTATATCGAGACAAAAATATTTTGACGAAGGATAAAAAGAAAGAGGAACTTTTGCAAGCTCTCGAGGATTATGAGGCGAGGCAAGCAGTTCAGGACGCAGCAGAGCAGGGTACCACGCTTGACCCAGCCGAAGGAAGCGCAAGTCCAGTGGAAAGGACAGTGTCAAGTGCTTCGCCCAAGGGTGATACTGCCCTGGATGTTTACTTGCAGACTGTTTTAAAACATGTGGACTCTGCGGACTCGCAGACGCGGCTTCAGCTCATCCTGCAGTACCAAGAGCGAGCAGGGCGCAGAGCTGAATGGGAAGCGCAGAACTGAACGCGAAGCCACGGAGCGCCGAGCTGAGGCTGAAGGCGAAGCTGTGGTGCGCAGAGCTGAGCAAGAGGTGGCAACGCGCCAAGCAGACCGAGAAGCTGCGGAGCGCAGGGCTGTGGGTGAGCGAGAACTGGCAGAGCGCCAAGCCGAACGGGCACATCAGCTCACTCTGGCACAGGCAAGCAGAACGCAATTATCTCCTGCCCCTGCGGGCACTGCAGATCTCTCTACGCCCCGACCTCGTGCCAAGAACTTTCCCACCCATGACAAAGATGGGGACCTGGATGTGTTCCTGCGAAGTTTTGAAAAGACTTGTCGACAGTACCAGCTGCCCAAGGAGCAATGGGCCAGGTACCTCACTCCTGGACTAAAAGGTCCAGCGCTTGAAGCCTTTGCAGAGTTACCAGCTGAGAGCGACCAGGACTATGAGGCGATTAAAGCCGCGCTGCAGAGACGTTATAACCTCACGCCAGAGGTATATCACAAAAAGTTCAGGTCCTTGCAGAAGCGGGCCGCGGAGAGCTACTCTGCAGTTGTGAGCCACCTGACCACCCTATTTCGACAATGGGTCAGGGGGCTGAAGATTGATACCTTGGAAGACCTGTTAATCAAAGAGCAGTTCGTGCAGCTGTGCCCACCTGAGATCCTGGAATGGCTTCTGGATCGCAAACCCGAGACGCCCTGGAAGCTGGTGAGCTGGCCGATTTCCATGCGGCCAACAGAGCGTCTGGACCAGAGCAGAGGTTCCCCCAAAGGATCATCAGGATAGAAGCCCAACTCAGCACGACCCCCCGACATCACGGCGGCAGCGCCCCCTCTGTGCCAGTCTCTGCTGGGGAGGGGGGAACGACCCCTTCTTCGCCTGGAAGAAGTGTGCGCCGTCGCTGTTTTATTTGTGACAGTGCCAATCATCTCCTGGCAGCGTGCCCGCAGAGGAAGAAACCTGCATCCACAGCTGGGGGAGGACACCCCTCAACATCACCCTCTTGTGTCCTGTTTGTGACCAGATCGGAGGGCAGTGCCAACGTGAACCAGCAAGCAGTCATTGTCGGGACTCAGGTATCTGTGGGTTTACGAGATACGGCGGCTGAAGTAACTTTGGTGCGTCCAGGGTTAGTCAGCCCTGCAGACTTTATTCCTGGCAGGACTCTAGCAGTAAAGGGTTTTGGTGGGGTACGTCCTGCGGTGCCAATGGCCCGGGTTTATTTGGACTGGGGAGCGGGGAGAGGTCTGCGGGAGGTGGGAGTGTCTGAAAATATTCCTACAGATGTGTTGCTGGGCACGGATTTGGGTAAATTGGTGTCACAGTATGTGCTGGAAAGGGATGCTGGGGATTTACCCAGGCCCACTAGTGGCTCTACAGTGGGGAGGGCTGTGTGTGGGGATGCACAACAGGATTCCTGGACGGGAGGGCAGGGGATGGCAGTGAGTCAGTCTGCGCCTGCCAGGTGTGCCTGAGGTGTTGTGTGGTAGCATGAGGGGCAGTGTGACTGGGAAGAAAGGCAGGGGGTGAGTGAATGCCCGCCTGCACCCGAGTCAGCTGGTTCCCCGTTCCCCATGCGTGGGGAGGCCGCGGTGCCCATGGTGGAAGTGGGTACCCGCTGGCGGTCGGCAGGGAGTAGGGCACAAGGCCCGTCTCTGCCGTGTGATGGTGTGGATCAGAATGCCTGGGAGGGGTGGCAGGATACTGTGGTGTGCCTGCCTAGACCAGACTCAGGTTTGTCTGTGACGCCATATGGTTGGGAGCAAGGGCAAGGGATGACTGCGGGTCTGCTTGCGCCTAAACCAACCAGGACTCTAGTGCCCCGTGAGACTGGTGTGGATCAGAATGCCTGGGAGGGGTGGCAGGATACTGTGGTGTGCCTGCCTAGACCAGACTCAGGTGTGTCTGTGATGCCACGCGGTTGGGAGGGAGAACAAAGGACCAAGGCAGGTTCCTTTAGGGCTGAACCAACTGGGTCGGTGGTGCTGGATGGAAGGTGTGGGCATCGGAAGGCCTGGGATGAGCAGGATACTGCGGTGTGCCAGTCTGTGTCGCGGGTGTCTGAGACTGTGCGTGGCGCAGAGGGCATACTGGGTGGTCAGAAGGAGAGGCCTAGGGTGGCAGAGGGTTATCCAGGGCCTGAACCATCCAGGTTGGCGGTGCCAGGTGAAAGGAGTGGAGGGCAGAACATCCTGGATGGGCAGGATACTGTGGTATGCCAGTCAGTGTCACCTGTGTCTGAGGCTGCGGATGGCACAGAGCACATGCCGTGTGGTCAGGAGGAAGGGCCTGGGGTGGACGCGTGTTGCCCTGGGGGAAAGCCAACCAGATTCCCAGTACCACAGGAAACTGGTACTGAGCAACCTCCCTGTAGAGGAGGGTGGCATACAGCTGTATGCTCATCGGTTACGAAGCAAGGCGTGCTTGATAAACTGTGTGATAAAGTGGGGAAACTGTGTGCAATGGGGGGCAAGGTGAGCATGGAGAATCTTGTGCCCCATCTGTATGGTTCCCCAAATTCTGAATGTGCGGGGACATTGAGAGACGGGGAGGCAGCCGGTCCTGGTGTGGCTCCTGTGACCTCCCAGCCATCTGCCCAGAGCCAGGTATGATATCTGACTCCATTGGCAGATGCAGGGGGGACGTTTACTGGGGAGAGGGGTGTTTCACCCTGTTTCTCCATACACCCTGCTGTAAGAATGGCTCCAGAGCAGGCTACGGGTTACGAGGATTCTGCTGCCTGTAAGACTGAGGTGCGAGCTGAGAGTGGGCCACCCGTGCTGCACCCGGAGGGGCTGCAGAAGCACAGGGGCTTCCCCGAGTCTGTGCCATGTTGTGAGTGCAGTATGAGTGACCCCCTCCCCCCGGTTTGGGAGAGGTGGAGAAGAATGGTGGAGTCGCCAAAGGCCTGCATGAGGCAATGTGTGATGCGGTTGCGAGAGGGAATACACGCTTTGGTGGGCAAAGTGCACGGACACCTGTGCGTCCCCCACTCCGTCATAGCGTTGGTGCAGGTGCCAGATGCCCGTTGGCGAACCCGTGTTAAGACGCACGTGAGAGGCATGTTAGTTAGCCTCCCTTTCTGCGTCTCCCTCTGCTTGGGAGGTGTGGCAGATTAGATCTGTATTTCTATCTATATAAGGGTCTGCCTGTATATATGTGTCTATCTGCCGGTTTATACATATCTCCTCCATATAGAGTATATTCATATTTGTGTCTGACCATTTTGATTACATTTCAGCTGTTAAGGAAGACCTGATCAAAATGGTTAGCTTTCTCCCTTGGGGGGGGGAGGATATAACACGTAGCTGTAAAAAGGGAATTTCTTTTGTACACTAACATAGAAAATCACACCTTGGCAGCCAGCTCGGCACCAAGAGAGCTGGACACAATCTTCAAAAACAGGAAGCACATCCTTGATCTCTAAGGGGGGCCTGGAGGGAAGAGGGACGCCTTTAGGCAATTAAAGATTAACGACGAAGTACACTGGGCATGCTCCAGAGAGGGGCACTCTGGGGATTGTAGGCAAAGGCTCTGCCAGCTAGGAGGCTGGACTTAGAAAAAAAGGCAGCCCTATATATATTCTGAATCAAGCATGGCTCAGGGCTGATCACTTGGGGTACCTTCTAAAGAGGACTGATCTGTCCATGTTCCTATCTCCAGACTCCAGGAGGCCATGGCTGCTAGCTTAAGGAATATTCTTCGTAAGTAACACCTCTATGGTTAACCCTTTTTCTTTATATTTGCTGTGTAGTGTGTAATTAATGATTTATTCTAGTTATAATTTTTTATGTAACCAAGCACTGTGATTTTTCTATCATAAATAAACAAAAAGTATTTAAGTTTTGACTCTGGCTGATGAAATCCACGCTAACTAAGAGATTGGGAGAATTGCTATTTGCCTTTAAGCTCGGTTATATATAAGAAATTGCGTGTTGCGGTCGTCAGGAAACGGCAGGGAATTGTGGGATCCGTAGTCACTGTCCGAGTCTAGGATAGTGCGGCTGCTAAGCCCTGCGTCTCCTGTTGACGCGCGTAGTGTCCGTGAGGACTGGTGCAGCGTTACTAATAGAATAAGAAAGTGAGCTCCGGGAGAGACGTAGTTAGTACGCGCTTCAGGAGAAGACTTGTACTGCGTTGCAATCCTGGGATCAGTATATCGCGCTCTACGTGCCTGTTGTGAGAGGAAAGTGTGGCCGGGACGGGTAGAGAAATGCGCGTAATTATCTGGGTCTAGGATAGATAGATAGTGAGTGGCTTAACCCGGCGTCTTTGCGCAGCAGCGCGCGTAGTGGGTCCGTGACAGTCATCACACTCATGCGCAATACGGTCAGTGAGTAGGGGTCGTTCTGCAGTGAGGGCTGACAGCCTGATGTGGGAGAAGCCCTGGATTCGCACAGTTCTGCGGGATCTTTCGTGTTGCAGCTGCAGTGAGCCAACTTGTACAATTCGGCAATATCGGCCAATTAAATGCCGATACCGATATCAGTAATTTTCTGAATATCGACAGCCGATAAACAGCAAAAACGATATATCGGTCTATCCCTAATTCAAGGGCATTTTTTTGGTCACATCTATAGCTTTAGCCATGTGAACCTTGGACATATTGTGAACTGTATAAACTGTAAAAAAAAAAAAGTTAATGATTTTGTTTAGGTATCAGTGATTACCTACAAATTCAGTTTATAAAGGCATAAGATGCTATAGGCATTGCAATATAATCTGTAACATTATATTATACAAGGTGCATAGGTGGTATTTGAATATTTAATTTATGTGGTGAGTTATAATACATAATCATGGTACTGATATTTTATGAGAGCCCATACCACATTCAATTGATTATAAATAACGAGTGTCTCGTCTATTAACATTCAGTAACAGTAGATTAAATCTGTTAATTATGAATGAATTTTAAGAAATATAACACCAATGAATGAATGAATTTGAAGGAATATCATGAAACATGTATGCCTGTCTGAAGAATTCTCAAACACACATATCTCTAGATATCTATCTTGATGTGTTTTATGCATGCACACGCTACAAAATATGCTGGCGTTTCATAAATAGTAATAATATTGTTAGATAACCCCATGGAATCCCTGGATATAGTATAAAATGACCCCAAACCATTAAAGATAAGTTGTTTGGGCTATTTTCAAGTGGAGTTTAAAAACAGGAGTTCAAATAACAGGTATCAATTGTATTTATATATTTGTTATCTTGTTGTGGGTATGAGTGTTAGCAAGCTTGGAGGTTTGACCCAGTGCACATCCTGCTGCATGTATGCATGTCAGGAGGAATCCTTCCAGGGTCCATATCTCTGTAGCAAGTGTGAACGTGTAGCTCTTCTGGAAGCTCATATTGGCGATCTGGAAGGGCAAATCCTAACGCTGAGGCAGATTGACAATCTTGAAAGGAGCCTGCTTCTCATGGAGCAAAGTATAGTTTGAGGAATCTAGGGGTGTGGGAGGATTGGAGTTAACTGGGGAACAGGTTGGTAGCTGGGTGTCAGTGATACGTGGTAGCGGGGGGGAGGGAAGAGGAAAAGGTTGGCTACTCCTGATCTTGCGCACACCAACAGATTTGCCCCTTTGAGCGAAGATGTTGGGTGCATCAGCTCAGGTGTAGCAGTACTGGAGGAGGCTGCTCCCTCTAACAGCAGGGGGATCAGCCCACCAAGTAAGGGAGGGATAAAGAGGGCAAGTAAGCCTAGACAGGTTGTGGTGGTAGGGGACTCTATTATTAAGAGAGTAGATAGGGTAATCTGTCACTCTGATTGCCTTAACTGGACAGTTTGCTGTCTGCCGGGTGCCCGTGTTAGGCATGTGGTTGACAGAGTTGATAGATTATTGGGAGGGGCTGGAGATGACCCAGCTGTCATGGTCCATATTGGTACCAATGACAAAGTTAGAGGAAGATGGAAGGGCCTGAAGAATGATCTCAGGGAATTAGGAAGTAAACTGAAGAAGAGGTCCTCCAAGGTAGTATTTTCTGAGATCCTACCTGTGCCACGTGCTATAATGGAAAGGCAGCGGGAGATCAGGGAGGTCAATGCGTGGCTTAAAGCTTGGTGCAGGAAGGAGGGCTTTGGGTTTTAGAGCACTGGGCTCATTTTGCACTGGGGTACAATCTGTATAGTCGTGATGGATTGCACCTGAATGGAAGAGGTTTTCCTGTTCTAGGGAGAGGATGGTTAAAAGGTTGGAGGAGACTTTAAAATAGTTGAAGGGGGAGGGATACAGTAGCTTACAAAATGGAGACAGAGCAGATAGCGGAAGGGTTTCAGCTCGGACTAAGGGGGTGGAGCCGGGGGGATAGGTAATGTCAGAACAGTGGAGGCATGCAATGTAAAGTCGCATTCAGCATGTGTGGGTAGAGACAACATTAAATGTATGCTTGCTAATGCAAGGAGCCTCAATAACAAGATGGGGGAACTAGAGGCAATAGCAACTAAGCAATACGACATAATAGGAATAACAGAAACGTGGTGGGATGAAACGCATGACTGGGCTGTAAACTTAAACGGTTATACATTGTTTAGAAAGGATAGGAAACATAAGAAAGGCGGTGGAGTATGTTTATATGTAAATCAGGATTTAAAGCCAAATATTACACAACTGGAAAGCGATGAGGGAAATGTGGAATCCTTATGGGTAAATATTTTGCTGGGGAATAAACAGGGAAGTCAACTAATTGGTTGGCATATGCTATAAACCACCTAATATAGATAATGATGAGGAAGAACAACTGTTAGAGCAAATTAGGAAGGCTGCACATCATGGTAGCACTTTAATTATTGGAGATTTTAATTACCCGGACATTAATTGGGATAGTGGGACTAGTAATTCAGCAAAGGGAATCCGGTTTCTGAACATTTTAAATGATACCTTCATGACACAACTGGTAGAAACACCAACTAGAGAGGATAACTGTCTGGACCTGGTTATAACAAATAATGTGGATCTTTTCTCAAATATTAATGTAAGTGAACAGTTGGGAAACAGTGACCATAATATGGTGACTTTTGAAATAAACTCAAAAAAACACATTCCTAAGGGGCATGCTAAAATATATAATTTTAAAAAGGACAACTTTATTAAAATAAAGGAAGCTCTCAATGTCATTGACTGGCAGAAACTCTTTCACGGGAAAAACACTGAGGATAAGTGGAATATCTTTAAACTAACACTAGAAAAGTACACGTCACAATATATTCCACTTTTTAATAAATATATAAAAAGAAACAGACTGAAACCAATGTGGCTTAGTAGGAAGGTAACTAAGGAAATGAAAAATAAAAAGAAGGCATTTAAAAATTTGATAAATCTGAGGCATCCTATAAAGCATATAGGGCAGCCAATAAAGCATGTAAAATGCGATTAGATGGGCTAAACTAGAAAATGAAAAAGGAATAGCCAAACAGAGCAAGACCAACACTAAAAGATTCTTTAGGTACATAAATTCTAAAAAACCCAAGAGTGAAAATGTAGGTTCACTAAAATCTGAGTCAGGGTTATTGTTAACTGAAGATCGAGATAAGGCAGAAATTTTGAATGATTATTTTTCTTCAGTATTTATCAAAGAGAAACCTATAACAGGAGACATGAAATTCATTAATAAAAACTATAGCAGATCTCTGTACCCGGACAGGGTCACATCTGCCAAATGCCGCTTCCTCGCTGGACACCCAGTTTCTCCTCGTGACTCTCACACCTTTCTCTTGTACCTTAGCCGCAGCTCAAGGCTCGGTGCCTATAGAGAGCCTGGCTAGCACCCCCAGAAATAAGCCGAAGCTGTAGACCTGGAGCCTTTCGTTGGCATAGCAGGCAGAAGATTCCTGGTACTCCAAAACATGAGTCGTGACTTCAAGCTTGGTCAGAATAGAACTGACTGTTTATTACACAACACAGAGATACACTCAACCACCAACCTCATTTACATACAATCAAGCAGATAACTGCACAAATCAGATTAACTACCCAGGACCTTCAAACAATGGAGAATGGGGGAAGAGAAAGCACGTAAACAAAAGGAATCTCTTACTGAGAGAATTTACACAATAGCAGGTACTAATACAGAGATCTACACTATACAGGGAATAACACACAGACATCAGAAATCTTTAGTTAACTGGCATATATATAAAACGGGGAAAATCACATTGGGTACTTATAAAAATAAGGGCTAACGAACTTTTAATAACACACAAATAAATAAACACTTGAACTGTTGTACTGCGCTACAGCGTAGTGGCGGCCGTCCCGTCACAAAAACTTACTAATACAAAGTGACTGGTTGACTCAGGACAAGGTTTTGCAGCAATTAAACAATGTGAATAAAGCCCCAGGGCCAGATAGAATTCACCCGCGAGTACTGAGAGAGCTATGTGTTGAAATATGTAAACCTCTGTTCTTAATCTTTCAAGATTCTTTTCTTTCAGGAATCGTACCAGAGAATTGGAGAAAAGCGGACGTGGTCCCTATATTTAAGAAAGGTTTAAAATTTGTGCCTGGGAATTATAGACCTGTGAGCTTAACATCTGTGGCTGGGAAAGTATTTGAGGGGTTACTAAGGGATAATATTCAGGAATTTATTGGGAGGTATAATGTAATTGGCAAAAATCAGCATGGTTTCATGAAACACAGATCATGTCAGACTAACCTAATTACGTTCTATGAGGAAGTAAGTAAAAGTATAGATCAGGGGGTCGCAGTGGATGTGATTTACTTAGATGTTGCCAAAGCTTTCGACACAGTTCCACACAAAAGGTTACTATTTAAATTAAGAAAAATTGGTCTAGATGAAAATACTTGTTCTTGGATAGAAAACTGGCTAAAAGATAGGGTACAGAGAGTGGTCATAAATGGTACATTTTCAAGATGGACACCAGTGATAAGCGGTGTCCCTCAGGGGTCTGTTATAGGACCAATACTATTCAATTTATTTATAAATGACCTTGAGATAGGCATTGAAAGCCATGTATCAGTGTTTGCAGATGACACAAAACTAGGAAAAGTAATACAATGTGAGCAGGATGTTGCTTCGCTGCAGAGGGATTTAGATAGATTGGGGGACTGGGCACTTAAATGGCAGATTAAATTTAATGTAGATAAATGCAAAGTTATGCACTTTGGAGTGAAGAACACACAAGCAGCCTTACCCTAAATGGTACAGAGTTAGGGAAATCCAAGCAGGAGAAGGATTTGGGAATAATCATAGACTTCAAACTAACAATGTGCAATGTCAAACAGCAGTCGCCAAGGCCAGCAAAGTATTGGCATGCATTAAAAGGGGAGTTCACTCTCGAGATGAAAACATAATTTTGCCTCTGTATAAATCAATGGTCAGACCGCACCTTGAATATGCCGTGCAATTTTGGGCACCTGTCTTAAAAAAAGATATTATACAGTTGTGTTCAAAATTATTCAACCCCCACTGAAATTGAGTGTTTTGGCCAGTTTGACATTGATTTTGATCATACAGTCATCTTGCTTACAATTAAATCAAAGAGGCACGTGTAGGTCAGACAAATATAACATAACATTTATAATGAAATAACCACAAATGTCTTTTCTGTGCTCACATCATTATCAGTTTTATTCAACCCCCAAGTGACATTCAATCTTAGTACAACATCCTTTTACAGTTATAACAGCTTTTAAACGTGAAGCATAGTGTCACGGAATGGCCCAGCACCCTCAGCCAGGGACGGCCCTTTGGGACGGTACGGTCCCTCCAGACTCTTAGGTGCCGTTGCACCCATGTAATTCCGTGTGTTATTTGATTTAGTTATGGTTTCATTTGTGTGGTGTAATAAAAGTGTCCCCGTATGTGTATTGTGAAATGTGTATCCCATTGCGTGCTTTGCTCGCCGCCATTTTCCCAGCGCCTCGTGGATCCGGTCGAATCGATCGGATCGGAAAACGGCCGATTCGGACCATCCGGTCGAATCGTAAAATGGCCGATTCGGACCATCCGGTTGCGAATCGGCAACACCCCGATTCGTAACCGCCAATACGAATCGGGACCCGGGTGCCTCCTTCCAGCGAGGGCCAATGAGGCTTGTGGGGGCGGGCAGGGATTCCCATTGTTTTCTGGCTGTCCAAATGTTTATAAATATATGTGTTGTGTAAAAAATAAACAGATGATCCAGTGCATACAGCTCCGCCTGGTGTGCTTTATTTTCGGCCTTATTTCTGAGATCCCGCGCGGTCTTCAGAGTGCGGCATATCGAGATACGAACTGATCACCCTGTGTCTGCATCCCGGATCAGAACAGGGGTGAATCGGAAGGGGCTGCAAACCGAACCGAACGATCGATCCAGCTGAGGTGCTGCCTTTCCGAACCGAAGCCGCGGCGCGTCTGCTTCGCATCGACAGACCGAAGCGCTGCATAGCCGAGGGAAATCCGAAACGTTTCCCATCCGAACGGTTCCGGACGAAACGTTTCCCTCCCGAACGGCCGCTCCACATCAGATCCGAATCGCACCAAGGTCAGTAGATCAGCCGCTCGAGACGCTGAGTGCCGTGTCACTCAGTGGTCGGGCTGATCTCGCCCCGGGGTCCCCTCCACAGCCCGCCAACCCTCCCCAGGGTCATCCCAGGCCGCTCGAGATGCCGAGTGCCGTGACACTCGGTAGTCGGGTCGGCGGTAAGCGCAGTGGGAGGAAGCAGATAGGAGCACAACCGCAGGCGGACAACACCTCATTCCGCCACATTCCCAAAGTTCGACGCACCCGGTTGAACCCCAACGGGTTCCACCGGGGAAGTCGGTGCTCCCAGGTCCCCCGGTTCCCGGGCCGACTGCCGCGATAACCCATCAGCATTACCGTTTTGCGACCCGGGCCGATATTGAATGGTGAAGTTAAAGGGTTGGAGAGCCAGACTCCACCGCAACAGGCGGCCATTCTCCCCCGCCACTCGGTTGAGCCACACCAGGGGGTTATGGTCGGTCATCACGGTGAAGGACCGACCGTAGACATAGGGTTGGAGCTTCCGTAGGGCCCAGACCAAGGCCAGGCACTCCTTCTCCACCGCAGCATACCCCACCTCCCGCGTAAAAGCTTCCTGCTGATGAACGCCACCGGATGATCCCCCCGTCGTCCCCACTTGACTTAGGACAGCTCCCAGTCCGAACATTGAAGCGTCTGTATGGACAACAAAACGTTTATTATAGTTGGGAGCTGCCAGCAGGGGAGCTTGGGTCAGGGCGGCCTTCAGCTGTCGAAAGGCCTGTTCGCACTCCGGGGACCACAGGACTTGGCGGGGTAGGGATTTCTTCGTCAGGTCAGTCAGGGGCTTGGCCAGGTCACTGTAATGGGGCACAAACTTCCTGTAGTACCCCGCGGTGCCCAGGAAGGCGAGGACCTGGGTCTTGGTCACAGGGGTGGGCCAGTCTAGGATGGCGTCTACCTTGGCGGGCTCTGGTCTTTGTATCCCGCAACCCACCCGGTGTCCCAGGTACTGCACTTCGGCCATCCCCACCTTGCATTTCTCAGGTTTAAGAGTCAGGTGGGCGTCCCTAATCTGGCCCAAGACTGTCCCTACGTGGTCAAGGTGTTCCTCCCAGGTCTGGCTATAGATGGCTATGTCATCCAGGTATGCGCAAGCAAACCCCTGGAGGCCATCGAGGAGGCGATCGATTAACCGCTGGAAGGTAGCAGGGGCGTTCTTCATCCCGAACGGCATGACTCTAAATTGGTACAAACCGAATGGGGTGATGAAAGCCGACTTCGGGGTCGCCTCCTCGGCAAGGGGAATCTGCCAATACCCCTTGCACAGATCGACCGTGGTCAGAAAATGACCCCGGGCGATCTGATCTAGCAACTCGTCGACTCGGGGCATGGGATAAGCGTCTGTAATCGTACAGTCGTTTAACCTCCGATAGTCGACGCAGAACCTGGTGGTACCGTCTTTCTTGGGCACCAGGACCACGGGCGACGCCCATGGACTGGCCGACGGTTCAATGACCCCCAGCTCCAACATCTCCCGGATCTCGGCCCGCATGGGTTCGCGGACCGCTTCCGGGAGTCGGTATGCAGGCTGCCGAAGGGGTCTCTGACCGGGGGTGTCCACTTGATGAATGGCCTGATCAGTGTATCCCGGGAGGGCCGAGATAATCCCCCGGTGGTCGTACAGCAACTGCCGCGCCTGCGCCTGCTTTTCGGGCCCCAACTCCTCCCCCAGGTGCACCTGGTCTACCCCTGAGGGCTGCTTGGCTATCCCGGGAAGTTCCACTAGAGGGAATGGTTCAGTCTCCTCGATAGCCGGCGCGCATATAGCGTCCACCATTTCCGGGCGTTCATGGTAGGCCTTCAGCATGTTGACGTGGAACGTCCGCTGGATTCTGGTGTCTGCGCAGCTGACAACCACATAGGTGGTATCCCCCAGTTGGGTTACCACCCTGTAGGGGCCTTGCCAGGCCGCCTGCAGCTTGTTCTGCCGCTGTGGCTTCAACACCAGAACCTTCTGCCCCACGAGGAACGAGTGACTGCAAGCAGCGCGGTCGTACCACGTCTTCTGCTGAGCCTGGGCCGTTTCCATGTTCCCTCGCACGAACCCCGCAAGTTCTGCCAAGCGCTCCCGGAGCTTCAAAACATAACTCAGGACAGGAACCCCATCTTCCTCCTGTTCCCCCTCCCACTGAGCCCTAACCAAATCTAGGGGCCCCCTCACCTGGCGCCCATACAACAGCTGAAAGGGAGAGTATCCGGTGGATTCCTGAGGAACCTCCCGGTAGGCGAACAGTAAATGGGGTAGATACTTCTCCCAATCCTTCCCTTCGTGCGCGAAGGCCCGGATGAGCTGTTTCAGGGTCCCATTAAACCGCTCGCACAGCCCGTTTGTCTGGGGGTGATATGGGGCGCTGTGAAGCGCCTTAGCACCGCAGAGACGCCAGAGCTGCTGGGTGAGCTCAGCGGTGAACTGGGTACCCTGATCGGACAGGATTTCCCGAGGAAACCCCACCCTCGTGAACACCCGTAGGAGAGCGTCCGCTACGGTGTCTGCCTGGATGTTGGCCAAGGCCACAGCCTCGGGGTACCAGGTGGCATAGTCCACTACGGTGAGGATGTACCTCTTACCAGTGGCACTGGGGCGGGGCAAAGGCCCGATGATGTCGACCGCCACCCGGCTAAAGGGCTCCTGAATGATGGGCATGGGGTGCAGGGGCGCTTTCGGGTGGTCCCCGGTTTTCCCGGTCTTTTGGCAGACCGGGCAGGTGCGGCAGTACTCGCGGGTGTCTTCACTGAGGCGGGGCCAGAAGAATGCGCGCGCCAACCGGTGTCGGGTTTTCTTCTGCCCCAGGTGGCCAGCAAGGGGAATATCGTGGGCCAGGCGCAGAAGTTCCTGTCTAGGGCCCTGGGGTACTACCATCTGTTTATGTGGAACCTGCTGCTTCTTGGACCCCTCCCTCGCGGTGTACCGGTAGAGAAGCCCATCCTCCCACTCTATGCTGTCGGTCCTCTTGCCGACCAGGCCTTGGCCAGCCAGATCCCGGTAGCACTGTAGCGTGGGATCGGTCTGGGTTTGGTGGCGGAGCGTCTCCGGGGAGCTCCACGGGGAAGGAGGGTCGGGTGGGACGGGGGGAGTCGGGATTCGTCTGGGTGTGGAAGGTGGGTCGGGTGGGAAAGGGGAAGTCGGGATTCGTCTGGGTGGGGGAGGTCGGGGACGTTTTGGTTGGGATCTCACCTGGGTCCCGATCGGAGTGCCCCTGCTGTGGCGTTGGCTCTGTTGCCGGGTGGTCACTGGGGCGGCCGCATCTGTGGAGTAAGAGGAGACCAGCCGTCCCAAATCGTTGCCGAGAAGGACTTCGGCCGGCAATTGGTTTAGCAACCCCACCCTCACCACTTTCTCCCCGGAACCCCAGTCTAAGTGGACCCGTGCCGTCCCGAGCCGAAGAACTTTCCCTCCAGCCACCCGCACCGCGACGGTGCTGTGTAGTCGATCGTCCCGCGGAATCAAATGGGGTCGTACCAGGGTGATAGTAGCCCCGGAGTCCCGGAGCCCCTCAGCGGCTCGCCCGTTTACCCACACCGCCTGACGGTGATGATGGCGGTTGTCGGCCGAGGCGGCCTGCACCGGGTCTGCCTCGTGCAGACGTTCCCATTCTTCCGGGGAATCCGGCCACGGGGCCTCGGCGTCGCAACAATGGGCTGACGGCGAGGGTCTGGCGGGGGGTCGCGACAGGTTCGGTCGGTTGGGGCAATTCTCACGGTAACCTTCCGGGTGTCCGTGTACTCGTTCGCCCAAATGGCTGCTTGCTGCACCGTTTGCGGCTTCTTGTCCCGTACCCACTCCCGGATGGCTGAGTGGGTGTGCTCAAAGAACTGCTCGAGCAGCAGCAGCTGGGTAAGGTCGTTCACCGTCTCCGCTTTGCTACCCAGGAACCAGGTACGCAAGTACCGCTGCAACCGGTGAGCCCATTCGACGTGAGTAGCGCCATTGGGCCGGCGAGAGTTTCTGAACTTCGCCCGGCTGGCTTCCGGGGTCACAGCAAACCGGCTCAATAACGCTTGCTTAACGTGGGCGTAGTTGGTGGCCTCCTCGTCTGGTACGGTGCGGTAGGCCTCAGCTGCCCGACCGGTCAGCTTGCACGCCAGGATCCTGACCCAGTCATCACGGTGTACCTCGTGCACTTGGCACAGGCGTTCGAAGTCCTGGAGGTAACTCTCGATCTCGTCCTCCGTCTCCCGGTAGTCCTTGAACGCCTGGAAAGGCACTTTACGGCCGGTGGAACGGTTCGGACGAGGGCTGATGTCCCGTTGGCTCCGCACCTCAGCCAGCCGTAACTCGTGGTCGCGCTCTTTTTCCCGCTCCTCACGCTCCTTGTTCCGCTCCTCACGCTCCTTGTCCCGCTCCTCTTCCAGACGAATCTCCCGGATCACGTTCTGCATGGCAGCCTCCGACGGGGCCGCTCCGTAGAGGGCCGCCCGCTGCCGCACCTTTTGGTGGAAAACGCTTTCGTCGGACTCGGCGGGGACAGGTACAGGTGTGAGGACAGGGGGCACCACCGCCGGTGCCGCCCCTTGGTCCAGCCTCTGCAGTTCCTCAATCACAGCGTCCCGGCTCTTGGAGCCCGGGGTGCCTCCCCGATTCTCCAGCATGCCACGCAGGACGTCCCGCTTGTAGGCGCTGTAGTCGGTCATGGTAAGGGTCTCCTTGGGGTTTGCAGAGAGCTATCCCACCGCTGCCACCAGTGTGGCGGAAAGAGGTGTTGTCCGCCTGCGGGTGTGCTCCTATCTGCTTCCTCCCACTGCGCTTACCGCCGACCCGACTACCGAGTGTCACGGCACTCGGCGTCTCGAGCGGCCTGGGATGACCCTGGGTAGGGTTGGCGGGCTGTGGAGGGGACCCCGGGGCGAGATCAGCCCGACCACTGAGTGACACGGCACTCAGTGTCTCGAGCGGCTGATCTACTGACCTTGGTGCGATTCGGATCTGATGTGGAGCGGCCGTTCGGGAGGGAAACGTTTCGTCCGGAACCGTTCGGATGGGAAACGTTTCGGATTTCCCTCGGCTATGCAGCGCTTCGGTCTGTCGATGCGCGGCAGACGCCCCGCGGCTTCGGTTCGGAAAGGCAGCACCTCAGCTGGATCGATCGTTCGGTTCGGTTTGCAGCCCCTTCCGATTCACCCCTGTTCTGATCCGGGATGCAGACACAGGGTGATCGGTTCGTATCTCGATATGCCGCACTCTGAAGACCGCGCGGGATCTCAGAAATACGGCCGAAAATAAAGCACACCAGGCGGAGCTGTATGCACTGGATCATCTGTTTATTTTTTACACAACACATATATTTATAAACATTTGGACAGCCAGAAAACAATGGGAATCCCTGCCCGCCCCCACAAGCCTCATTGGCCCTCGCTGGAAGGAGGCACCCGGGTCCCGATTCGTATTGGCGGTTACGAATCGGGGTGTTGCCGATTCGCAACCGGATGGTCCGAATTGGCCATTTTACGATTCGACCGGATGGTCCGAATCAGCCATTTTCCGATCCGATCGATTCGACCGGATCCACGAGGCGCTGGGAAAATGGCGGTGAGCAAAGCACGCAATGGGATACACATTTCACAATACACATACGGGGACACTTTTATTACACCACACAAATGAAACCATAACTAAATCAAATAACACACGGAATTACACGGGTGCAACGGCACCTAAGAGTCTGGAGGGACCGTACCGTCCCAAAGGGCCGTCCCTGGCTGGGGGTGCTGGGCCATTCTGTGACACATAGCTTGACACAAGTGTCTTGCAGCGATCTACGGGTATCTTCGCCCATTCGTCATGGGCAAAAGCCTCCAGTTCAGTCACATTCTTAGGCTTGCGCACTGCAACTGCTTTCCTTAAGTCCCACCAGAGGTTCTCAATCGGATTTAAGTCAGGTGACTGCGATGGCCACTCCAAAATGTTCCAGCCTTTAATCTGCAACCATGCTCTAGTGGACTTGGAGGTATGCTTGGGATCATTGTCCTGTTGAAAGGTCCAACGTCTCCCAAGCCTCAGGTTTGTGACGGACTGCATCACATTGTCATCCAATATCTCCTGGTACTGAAGAGAATTCATGGTACCTTGCACACACTGAAGCTTCCCTGTACCTGCAGAAGCAAAACAGCCCCAAAGCATGATTGACCCCCTGCCATGCTTCACAGTAGGCAAGGTGTTCTTTTCTTCATAGGCCTTGTTCTTCCTCCTCCAAACATAGCGTTGATCCATGGGCCCAAACAGTTCTAATTTTGTTTCATCAGTCCACAGAACACTATCCCAAAACTTCTGTGGTTTGTCCACATGACATTTGGCATACTGCAGTCGACTCTTCTTATTCTTTGGAGACAGCAAGGGGGTGCGCCTGGGAGTTCTGGCATGGAGGCCTTTATTACGCAGTGTGCGCCGTATTGTCTGAGCTGAAACTTCAGTACCCACATCTGACAAATCTTTTCTCAGTTCCTCAGCAGTCACATGGGGACTTTTCTCCACTCTACGCTTCAGGTAGCGCACAGCAGTCGAAGTCAGCATCTTCTTTCTGCCACGACTCACAAAAGAAACATTTACTACTGTATTACAAAACCAATTGATGTCATTTTAGTTGCATATGGTTCTTTAAAAAGTCCTTGTAGGATTTCATTCTGAATACAATTACAAATGTACACTAAATTCCCTAAAACCCTTTACAGCATTGGGGGTTGAATAATTTTGAACACAACTGTAGCGCTAGAAAAAGTGCAGAGACGGGCAACTAAATTAATAAGGGGAATGGAAGGTTTAAGTTATGAGGAAAGATTAACAAGCTTAAACCTGTTTAGTTTAGAGAAACGGCGCCTTAGAGGGGATCTGATAACCTTATATAAATATACACGGGGCCATTATCAACCATTGTCTGATAACCTATTCATTAACAGGACTATACACAGGACAAGGGGTCACCAATTTAGACTGGAAGAAAAAAAATTCAGCCTAAAGCATAGGAAGGGTTATTTTACGGTGAGAACAATAAAGCTGTGGAATTCTCTGCCTGTTGAGGTGGTTGGGTCAGAGACTGTACAGACTTTTAAAAAGCGACTGGATGACTTCCTGCAGACACATAATATTAAGGGTTATAATATTTAATATGTGGGTAAAAGCTTCTTGATCCAAGGAGAAATCTGACTGCCATTCTGGGGTCAAGGAGGAGTTTTTTCCCAGTATGTTGCATATTTGCAAACATTTCAGACTGGGTTTTTGCCTTCTTTTGGATCAACAGCAGTAGGTGATGTGGGAGAGGCTGGACCCGATGGACGCATGTCTTTTTTCAGCCTATGTAACTATGTAACTGCTTGGTCAAATATATTAATTCCTGTAGAAGGTTGGATGTTTGATCTGAGAGTGCCATCTACTGGCCAGGTAGTATAACACCTGGAGAGAAACCTGAAGTTAATGAATATATATATATCGGCCAATCACATAAGGCCACATATTGATGGGCTAGAGCTATACTGAGTGGGAGACAGCTATAAAGAGGGGATACTCCAGAGAGAGAAAAAAAGACCCTGAAACAAAGCTTGGAGAGAGACCTTGGGGACGCTTGGAGGGGAGAAAGGGCAAGATACCATCAGAGCCACTCCACAAAGACCGACCACACCCGGACCCTCTTACAACCCCTATCTTCACTACCAGATGGTAAAGTATAATTAAGTAATTTCAACTTGATATCTATTTCTTAACTGCATAGTCACTGCTTTATATGTCCATCACCTATTAAAGGAATATAAATGAATTATTTTGCTGTTGAAGCCCAAACAGTAGAATAGTTAGCCTTTCTGCTCTACTGCAGACGAGCGCTAAAGGAAGAACTATTACGGCGGCCGCTCGCCCTAATTTAGTGAAATTA
The DNA here is from genome assembly GCA_009667805.1 of Leptobrachium leishanense. Taxonomy (NCBI): domain Eukaryota; kingdom Metazoa; phylum Chordata; class Amphibia; order Anura; family Megophryidae; genus Leptobrachium; species Leptobrachium leishanense. Next base: position 171,096,483 of record CM019064.1, read on the forward strand.
TTTATATTCCAAGAATACTGGATGTGGACATCTAAAGATAAATTTTGTCCCCATAGTGAGATAAGCGGGATCTGAGAAATAGTTTTCATATAACAAGTTACCACCAGCTGCCATTAGAATAACGAACATAACCCTTCCTAGATATTGCAGCCACTTCTTTTGAATGTATGTTAAGTCAAAATTAAGTTTTGTTAAGTCATGCTGAATGAAGTGCTGTGATTGATCTGTGGAAGAGATAGTCTACCTATCGAGTGTGTTAAGTATCTCCCTGAAGGAAGTTGCATTTAGTGAATCGGCCCCACAATAATAAATTGTGCTGCAGGTGATGCCCAGTAACTGAGTGTTCTTAGCCAGGTTGAGGATTGTTTTATAATGGGAAAGGTTTAAGTGGGTAGAATAGAACTTGGTGTTTAAGGATTGATTCGTGCACATGTGTGGTGCGGACTATAAACCTAAACTGTTTGTCCATTAGATTATTGCGTGTCGCAGCATTGCTACTAATCACTATCTGTAATTACTTTTAAAATTGTATCTTGCTAATCAGTTGATAACATATGATTGTATGAAACTTGACGGTGTGAATAAAGTTTGATTTGAATTGTTTTACCGTTACGCAGTCTCATATCATCTTTATTGATTTTATTGTGTCTAAAAATATCTAGATAGCATCAAAAGAAGTTGGATAACACGCTATATATTTGTTAAGACGTATATTCATTGATTGGTTATTAATCCTTATTTTTAAGGGTACATAACCAAATTATACCACTGCCATTAAGGATATATATATATATCTATAGTAAAAGAAAATACACGTCATAATTAATATAACCCTGACAAGGTTAAGTGACTGTTTTTTTCCCCCAGTCATTTAAACATGACTTTTATAGAGACAATGGGATATCCTTGAAGCACAGATCATAGCTCAAATTTTTTTTTTGAAATTCTGTATTTTATTAAGTTTTATAATATGACATTACAATCAATACGATGCATAAATCAGATGAATCAGAGGTGCATTATACTGAGAGCGATATGAAAAATAAAAAAAAGCAAAACAGAAATTAAAGAAAAAAAAAAAGAAAAAAAATATATAAACAAGAGAAAAGAAGAGCGAAAGGGAAAAGAGGGGAGGGGTAAGGGTAAAGGAAAGTGTCAGCCTCCGCGGGAAGGAATCTATCCCACAATCCCGACCTCTATGGCAGCGCTGGGCATCCAATCCACGCTGCCCAGATCTTCAGGTAAAGGTGTGGCGTATCGTGAATCTGAGCCGTCAGTTGCTCCATCATCCTTGCCTCCGTGAACATTCCACTCAGTTCCGGGTAGGAAGGAAGCGTTGGTTGGTTCCAGTGCCTTGCCAAGGCCCTGCGAGCGATTAAGGTGACTCGAGCAATAAGTTTGTTCTCGCATCGCAGTAACCCTTCCACGGGACGGGACAGTAGGAATGTCCATGGGTTGATCTCCACCGGTCTTTCAAGGGCCTGATGTAGCCAATCCGCCAGTGTGGCCCAATACGGGCGAAGTTTAGGGCACAACCACCATTGGTGGTAATATGTCCCGAGTTGACCACAGCCTCTCCAGCATAGTCCATTCGGGATAGCATGCATGTGATGTAGGCGCACCGGGGTAAGGTACCAGCGGAATAGAGTCTTAACACTTTGTTCCATGTGGGTAATGCAGCCCGACGATTTAAAGTTGGCCTCCCAAATCTCGGACCAGTCCTCTTCGTCAAGCTCCTCTCCAATGTCCGCTTGCCATTTGAGCATATATGGGAAATGACCAGGGTGGCCATGTAGGACCAGCGATTGATATATGGAAGAAATCGCACCTTTAAAGGTCGTACCACGAAGGCAAATCTTTTCAAACCAGGTGGGTGTCAGAGTGGCTGCCTGTTTGATGTTATGTTGCGAGACGAAACTTGAAAGCTGGAGGTAGCGGAAGAGGTCTCTGGATGTAAGTGGCAATTCAGTGGCTATATCCGCGTACGTTCGAAGGTGACCATCCACCATCAGGTCCGCAATACGGGAGATGTCCCCTTGATCATAGACATTGAAATCTTGTGGCGTCATACCGGGGAGGAACCATGGATTACGATACAAAGGGAGGAGTGGGGAGATCTCGGCAGTGAGAGAAAATTTTCTGGACAATGTGTCCCAAGTGTGGAGGGAATGAGACACCAAAGGGCAGCGTAAACGCTGGTCTTTTCTTGCTGATTTTGGAAGCCACATGAAAAATGGGAGCAGATCAGGAAGCATCATATCATTTTCAATATCAACCCAGCGTTTCTGAGCAATTGGAAGATGCCATTCGGCAATCTGGGTCAGCAGGGCAGCACTCAAATATAATTTAAGGTTCGGTAGGGCCAGACCTCCTGATGTTTTCGGGATGTACATAAGACGCCGTGCTATACGGGGTCGTCTACCCGACCACACAAATTTGTCAATACGTTGCTGCATATCTTTCAGGGCGTTTGGGGGGACGTGAATGGGCAAGGACTGAAACAGATAGAGCAGGCGCGGTAAAACATTCATTTTAATCGAGTTCAGTCTCCCCAGCCAGGATATGGACATCTCTTGCCAAGAGTCAATATCGTGTTTGATTTGTGTGAGCAGAGGGGTGTAGTTGAGGTCATAGAGTTGGTCCAGGTGTGGGGACAGTTTCAGGCCTAGATACGTCAGCGGAGAGGAGGAAATAGGAAGGGAGAAGTTAAGGGCTAGAAGGTCAGAGGACGAGGCAGGTAGATTAATTGGGAAAGCGGCGGATTTACGCTTGTTAATTTTAAAGCCAGAGAGGGAGGCAAAAGTGTCCAATAGATCAAACAGGTATGGAAGGGAGCGCATAGGGCGGCTCAGGGTAAGGAAAAGATCGTCTGCATACGCTGCTACCTTATATTCGTTCATCCCGACCGTAATACCGGAGATGTCTGAGTTATGCCTAATTGTGGACAGAAGGGGTTCGATGCAGAGGGCGAACAGTAGTGGGGACAGAGGGCAGCCCTGCCGTGTCCCGTTGCGGATATCTATGCGACGAGGGCAAGCCCCGGGTAGGGGGAGGAGCGCTGTCGGGGAGTCGTAAAGTGCGGTGATGGCAGTGTAGAAAGAATGAGGTATCCCTACGTGAGTTAGGGTGTGAAACATGAAAGGCCAGGTGAGGCGGTCGAACGCCTTCTCGGCGTCCAACGAGAGGAACAGCGTTGAAAGGTTAGAGGTCTGAGCTACCCATATCAGGTCAATACAGCGGCGAGTATTATCTCTGGCCTGCCTGTGGGGGACAAATCCCACCTGATCTGCATGTATGAGGGTAGGGAGAAAGGGGTTTAGTCTGGTGGACAATATTTTAGTAAAGATCTTATAGTCGATATTTAGCAGTGCTATGGGGCGGTAGTTGAGAGGGTCTAGGGGGTCTTTGCCTGGTTTCGGGATAAGGGCAAGGGTAGAGGATTGCATGTCGGCCGTAAGGGGTTACCCTCCATAAGGGAGTTGTACATTATGGTGAGAGGGGTGAGGAAGATGTTCAGGAAGGTTTTGTAATATAGGCAAGTGTACCCATCTGGGCCAGGGGCCTTACCAGATTTGAAAGATTTGAGTGCTGCTGCCACCTCCTCCTTTATCGGGGCCCCCAGTCTCTCCGATTGCGAAGTCGTGAGTTTTGGAAGATCAGCCTTGTGAAGAAATTGAAGAATTCGGTCACGGAGAGCGGGGTCTTTGACAGTCTGGTGAGGAGCGTGGTCGTATATGGCTTGTAGCGTTTGTCCAAATTCTGTCGCTATGTCTTTGGGGTTGGTGACCACCCTGCCCTTCATGGTTCTTATACGTGGGATAATCCGTTCGGTATATTGGGAGCGTAGCTTACGTGCCAGCATGGAGTCCGCTTTGTTGCTTTTTTCATAGTACATGCGTTTGGTATACTTCATTGCTCTAGCCGTATCGGCCACCAGCAGTGCGCGGAGTTCAGTCCTGGTTCGTTGGAGTGCATGAAAAGTGGTCTGTGACGGGGAGGCCTTGTGTTGACGTTCCCTGTGAGCAAGCTGAGCTTGAAGAGCTGTAAGTTGGGCAAGCTTGGTCCGTTTATGTCGTGTAGCAAGTGCTATAATATGTCCTCTGAGAACAGTTTTGTGTGCAGCCCAGAGCGTAATGGGTGAGTCGACAGAGTCGGTGTTGAGGTCAAAATATTCCCGAGCTGCGTCGCCAATAGATGCCCGCATTTCTGTATTATGCAATAGAGAGTCATTCAGTTTCCATGCCCAGTGTGAGTGATAGTTGGGGATCCGGAACGACATGGTGATGTCCGCATGATCGGACCATGTGATCGAGTGAATATCTGTGTTGTTAACAAATGGAAGACAGTCCCGTGACAAGAGAAACATGTCGATTCTGGAGTATGTGCGATGCGGGTGCGAGAAAAAAGTATAGTCCTTGACCGAAGGGTGTTGGAGTCGCCATGCGTCTAGCAGGGCATGTCGAGTGCAGAAAGAAAGCAACAATTTGTCTGAAGGATGTGACACATGAATCGGAGAAGTACGGTCCACTGCCGGGCATAGTGTAGCGTTGAAATCTCCGGCAAGTATTGTACGACATGTAGCAGAGGTTGGCATATGAGAAGACAGGGTCGACCAGAAGGCCGTATCCGGCGTGGGGGCGCATAGACGTTCAGCACTGTGAGGGACAGATGAGATAACGTACAATGGAGTATCAAAAAGCGGCCTTCCGGGTCCATCACGGAGGAGAGAACTTTTAAGGGGCAATTCTTACGTATTAAGATCGCCACCCCATTTTTCTTAGGAGCAACAGAGTTATATGCAAAGAATCCCGTTGGGAATCGAGAGTCCTTCAGTGATGGGGGTTTAGTGGAGGAGAAATGAGTCTCCTGAATAAAGGCGACATCCGTCTTCATCCGTCTGAGGTGTCGGAGGAGAGTCCGACGTTTTTGGGGGGAGTTGAGTCCATGGGCGTTGATAGAGAGCATCCGCAAGCAGTCCACAGCAGCCTGGGCAGGAGCATTCGAGAGCGCCATCTTGGTTCGGCTAGAAGAGGTGGGAGGCAGAAGAAAAGGAGGGGGAGGTGGCGGGGAGAAAAGGGAAGAGAAACAGTAATAGTACTATAATAGTGGAAAGAAAGAGAGAGAGAAAAAAAAAAAAAAAAAAAAGGCAGTAAAATTATGTAACACTTCAAAGATGCAAAACTGCAAAACAAATGAAGAGATTGGGCTTACAAATCGCCAATCTGTAAATCGAGGAAGGAACTTTTGAAAAATATAAATGTAAACGATAAAATACGACAAAAACAGTCTGTCAGAACTCCGCTACAGCGGCCGAAGCGAGAAAATGCGTGACAACACTTATGTCGCCCGCCTTACAAAAAGTCGAACCAAAAGGAAAATTTCAGGGAGGGGGTACCCTCAGTCTCGAGAGCACCTTCCAGCGGGTCCCCCCGCGCATCATCCGCGAAGGACGACAAAACCAGAGACTCAGGAATCCGGGCCCATCTGTGCCGTCAGTCACCATCTAAGGGGCGATCATCCGAGGAGGTACGCCCCGGCTCCACCAGAGAGCCCTCCGGCCGAGCCTCAAGGAAAGCCTGCAAGGCGTCCAGTGTGTAGAATGGGCGAACCCCCTCCTCCCGGAGCAGGAGCAGCTTAAAGGGGAATCCCCAGGCGAATCTGAGGCCCCGGTCCCGGAGCATATCAGTCGCGGGCTTCCATTCCCTCCTACGGGAGAGGGTGACAGGCTCCAGGTCCTGATAGATTTGAAGCGGGGTCCCCTGATAGTGTAGGGAAGTGCGCCTTGTCGCCGTCATAATTCGTTCTTTAACTGGGTAGCGATGAAAGCGGACGATAACATCTCTCGGGGGTGCATCCTTACCCGGACGGCGGCGCAGGGCCCTGTGAGCTCGTTCGAAGTGAAGATCTTCCGGGTCCATTTTAGGGAGTAACTTCAGGAAGATAGCCTGGAGAGTTTTATGAAGCGTATCTGGGCCAATGGTCTCCGTCAGTCCACGTATCCGCACATTATTGCGTCGCGACCTGTTGCCTAGATCCTCAACGGCGGCCTGCAGATCCGTGACCTGAGCCTGCAGTGACCGGACCTCCGTCTGGTGGTCGACCCGTGAGGCCTCCAGGCCGTGCACAGCCTCCTCGAGGTCCGTTGTGCGGGAGGTGAGTGTACCTATTTCGATCCGGAGGGCAGCAAGCTGGGAGGCCAGCTCATCTTTAAAAGAGGCCTGAAGGCGGGTGAAGAGCGCGTCCAAATCTGCCGACGTGGCCGGGCTCCGGACCCGCGGGGATGAAGGAGACGCGGCCGCCATGTTGGATTCCTCCTCCTGGCTATGCGAGTCTTCTCGCCCTTTTTCTGGAACATCGGGGCCGTTTTCTGCGTCTGTCGGCGCTGGGAGGTGGGGGCCCCATAGAGACCGTGTCTCTGGGGAAATGCGGATGATTAGGACGAGTTTCGGCGGGGGAAAAGCGTAATTTTCGGCCGTGCAGCGGGGAGCTCAGGAATCAGGCAGCCATGCGTTCGGAAGCCACGCCCCTTCCTCCATAGCTCAAATTTTAACCACCTGGCTGCAGAGGACGAGCTCAGCGCGTCGTCTCGATTGTGCTCAGTGTGCGAACAGTGCTCTGACCGCGTCCTCACTTTGCAGCCCGTGATTGGCCGTTATTTTGGCCGATCGTTGTGGTCTCCCGGTGGATGACAGCCCCTTTTCCGGGACCCCGGCCATCGTCCTGACGTCATCGACCCCTCTCTCTCCCCATCGCTAGCAGCCAGAGAGGAAAGGAAGGCATCACTAGAAACGGCACAGTCTACCCTCTCCAGTGGTGCCTCCCTTTAACCCCACAGGTGCTGGATCACGGTCCTTTCCTGGAGGTGGCTGACATCTTGGATGTCAGCCAAGCCTCCAGGATCTCCCCCCGCCCACCGACATCATCGCGCATGGACGTGATGATGTCATTTCAGGAGTTAACCCCTAGCTGCCACCTATGGTGGAGATGGGGAGGTTCAAAGGACCCATTGTATCTCCTGATTAGGGGCAGCTAGGGGGTCATGTTTAGCATCATTGAAAAGGCCACAGCATGGCATTTCCAATGATACCAAACATAACCAGGTTCAGTGTAAACTAAAAGTTTTTTTATTACTATTTATCTATTTAGCATTCTGGAGGTGACAACTCTGTTTAAATTTCACAATTTCACTGCCGCCGAAGGTGATCGATCGACAGCTAACTGTACTGTATTTTGGGGGCAACTCACTAAGGCTGCTGAAAATCAGCAGCAATTGCGCCGGCAATTGCAAATCCTGTCGCAACCCTAATCAATGAATCACTGGCGACTGGATACATACCCAAACTCTGGAAGACTGCGAGAGTGGTACCTATCCATAAAAGTGGTGACAGTACTTTGGTATCCAATTACCGTCTGATATCATTGCTCCCTGTAAAGTCAAAAAATTTAGAAAAATGTGTGTACACGCAATTACGTGATTATTATAAATATTGGAACTATTTAACCCCAGATCAATCCGGCTTTCATCCAAATCACTCAACTACAACTGCTCTTTTAAAAGTCTGCAATGATATCCAAGCTGGCATGTAACAAGGAAACCTAACTGGAGCCATCTTCCTTGATTTTGCCAAGGCCTTTGATACAGTAGACCATGGCATCTTGTTACAAAAACTCAAAAACTCTGGTATTGGTGATCGCACGCTAACCTGGTTTCAATCGTATGTATCTGACCGATCGCATTTCTGGCAGCTCCTCCCTCCCCCTCCCAGTCACATGCGGTGTACCCCATGGCTATTCACGATATTCATAAATGATCTGCCCAACATCTGCAAAGCCTCAACTGTACACATGTACGCAGACGACACTGTAATCTATACCAGCAAACCAAATCTCCCGCAGCTGGAGGCCGTGCTGCAAGAACAATTCACAGAGGTAGAAAAGTGGATCAAACACAACAAACTTTTTTAAATACTAACAAAACGGGTCACTATGATCTTTGGAACAGTACCTAAACTACATAAATTGCAATCTCCCCATTTAGGCTGGGGTCAGCCCAGCGCATTTTTAACGTGCGTTCTGGCACACTTAATCACGGCCGCACTAGCAGCAAATGACGGGCAATGACGGCCAATATACGAAGTACGGTCGCACGAAAGTCCGGCCGCGCAACGCAAGTGGAAAATTAACGCATTTTTTCGAGAACGCAGAACCTCTAGTACGGACGTACAGAGTGCACTGCGCCCGCTAGCGGTGTGTGTGTGTGATTTGGAGACGTCAGACCCTGCTCATGTCCGGCCAACATAACGTCCAGACGCAAAAAGTTTCCTGGTTTGGATTCGTAAAACATCACGCACGAACATGCGCATCGTATGACCGTTTTCGCATATTCCGTGAAAAAATACATCAATCCGTTCGGACGCACTTTTTTTACGTTCGCGTGTAAAAATGCTTTCGTTTGACCCTAGCCTTAAGTGTCAGGACAAATTCAAATGGCACGCTGACCACAGTCAGTTCTCTCAAATATCTAGGTATGTGGTTAGACCCAAATCTATCCTTTTGGCCCCCACATCGAAAAACTCTCATCTAAACTTTACCCCAAACTAGCAGGGTTATTCAAAGAGATTCGAAAAGTCACCACACGTTCGGTGACTTTTCGTTCTCTTCAATTCGGTTCCTTTTGCCGATCCCATTTCGGTGACCCTGAGGTGTATTCAGCAAACACCACAGGGTCCCCGAATTGCAGGGAAAAGTCACTGCAAACCTGATGAAAACTAACCGCAAAACCCACCGAATGCACGCCGAAAACAAGCAAAAACATCTGGATTAACCTTCGAAAAACCCGAGCAGGAGCCGATCACACGCAGCGAAGCAGCCGAACAGGAGCCGAATCACACAGAGCCGAAGCAGCTGAAACGCAGAGGAGGCAGTGAATAAATTAGCAAAACCATGTGTATGAATCTGTGAAAATGAAAAGCTGTTTGCAAAGAAACTACTGAGCGAAAATGTCTGAAATTTACACAGGAGGTCCAGGGAATGATAATAAAGAGGGCTGTTACAGAAAAAATAAGTAAACTTAAAAAAAAATCAAAAAAAAAAATCGGACTTTTAAAAAAAATAAAAAAAATATGAAAAATGCTTAAAGTATCCTAAAAAATATATAAATAAAGAGACTTTTTGCTGCAGAATTTTATAATGAACGGTTTATTAGATATTGAATTAAAACGGGAATATTTTTAACATTGAAGTCTATGGGTTTCTCCTGAATAAATTTGCCGAATGAAACCACCGAATGGCAGGGCATTAGGGGAACCTTTCACTGCTGGTTTGTATTCTCTGAATAGCCGAAGCAGTGCTTTTTCATGGGGATTTCACTGCCCTCGAACAGGCACCGAACAGGCACCGTATGTGCAGGCAATTCGCCAGGATTTGGCGAATTGCCTGCTCTCTGGATAGCCGAATGGCCAGGAAAGGCAACCGAACGCTGATTTTCAGCATTCGGTTACCTTTCTCAAGCAATTCGGATCTCTGGATAACCCTGATAGTGTCCTGTACAGAAACAAATCCTGCCTGAGCCCCGCGGTAAGAAAGCAGATTGTACAACAAACGTTATGCCAGCTTTTGAATATGGAGATGTAGTGTATGCAGCTGCCCCGTAAACACACCTCCGGAAACGTACTACATTGTATAACTCATTCTGTCGCTTTGTGCTACAATGTAACTACTTGACCCACCATTGTGACATGTTAAAAGAGCTAAACTGGCCATCGCTGGAATCCAGACGCACCCTTCTCCTTTCCAACCTGGTGTTTAAGAGCTTTTCTGGGAAGCTGCCACCCTACCTGAATAGACTGCTTCCCCAGCAGTTCCCTCATCCTATAACCTCTGATCCAGGACCAGAACCTTACTTACAATAGAAAGTGGCTCGATCCTCATTTTCCTACAGAGCACCGCAATTATGGAATAACCTCCCAGACACCATCAAATCTTCCCCCAGTCTTAGGTCACTTGAGCTCCCTATTAACATACCTCAATACAGAACGCACCTGTAAACATGTTACATAATGACTTTATTTCCTACATATTTATATTCTGTGTAAATCTATATCTGTATTTGTGTTTTGTTTTTTTAATATCTTCCATGTTATTAGCATTGTATTTCTGTAACAACTGTAACATTTCAATGCTCTTGAACCCAGGACATACCTGAAAACGAGAGAAATCTCAATGTATCCTTCCTGGTAAAATACTTTATAAATAAATAAAATAATTTGGCGAATTGCCAGCTTTCTGAATAGGCAATCTGCCACAGAATTGCTCCATACAAAGTAAAAATTTAGCACAGATTTTGGTAAATGTTGCATCATGGGAAAAATCCACAAAATGAAAACACGAGATAAAAAAACTGACTTTTCCTTTTTACATGTAATTACTAAAGAAAAGAAAAAACAGCAGCATGTGTTTTATAATGGGATTTTGTTTGTAATGCACAAGTAATCTAGTTACAGTTTATGTAAGAGGTAGTGTCCCTTTAAGTCTAGTCATAATTCTGTCTACGCAGCAAAAACTAAACTCTAATAGACACACTCTGGAACCTCAGCTAAAACAAATGGTTAACGATTGTCTGAATGCAATATCTTTTCATATTCCAAGGGTCACCGGGGATGGAACACGTGGACTAGAAAGTCAGATTCCTGTCTCTGTGTGACCTGGCAGGGAGGACAATGATCAGCGAGCTGCAGAGTGAGTGTGACAGAAGCACCTTCATTCTTTCTGTCTTTTTTTTTTCATGGATTTAAAAATTATATCAAAACATGAAAAAGGCTGCATAGACTCCGTGCTGGCCATTAAGTTTTCTTTCTTTCCAGATCTCATAACTGTTAACTGTACTATAAAAAGGGCACAGGAAGTGAGGCAATGTTTTCTGAATATCTATCAGGGTTATTCAGAGAGTGGTGAAAAGCAGGAGAATGACTGGAGAATGGAAAATTCTGGGTCAAAGTAGCCAAACCAGAAAAATTCTCCCATTTATCTCACTTTCCAAATCGGCTGTTTTGACCTCGAATTTTCCATTCTCCTGCTTTTCACCGCTCTCTGAATAACCCTGTATAAAATAGTACAATGTTCAATTCCTAAAAAAGTAAAAATCCCTGGGGTTCATCTGTCAAAATACAGAAGATAATACATTATAGCTGTGCTAGAAAACTGGGTCCTGGAAATCAACTTTTTTCCACATGTTTTGTGTAATAATTCATGTTGTAGCATTCATGAGGCTTTTCAAATTCTGTTCTTACATGTGATTTGGATTAATTCTTCAGTAAATGCCAATGTGATCTTGACACTAACAAACTTATCATTTTGTCCTGCAAAAATATTTTAATGCCTATCAAACATGTTACCGTATTTTTCGCTCCATAAGACACACCTGACCATAAGACGCACCTAGTTTTTGGAGGAGGAAAACAGGAAAATAAATATTCTGAATCAAATAGTGTAATAATGGATATTGCCCCAGCTCCTCTCATGGATATACTGCCCCAGCTCATGGATACTGTCCCCCAGCTCATGCATACTGTCCCCCAGCTCATGGATAATGCCCCAGCACATGGATAATGCCCCAGCTCACACATGGATTTGCTCCAGCTCACACATGGATATGTCCCCAGCTCATGGATATGTCCCCAGCTCATGGATATGCCCCCAGCTCATGGATTTGCCCCAGCTCATGGATATGCCCCAGCTCATGGATTTGCCCCAGCTCATGCATTTACCCCAGCTCACACATGGATAATGCCCCAGCTCACACATGGATATGCCCCAGCTCACACATGGATTTGCCCCAGCTCATGGATATTCCCCAGCTCATGGATATGCCCCAGCTCATGGATTTGCCCCAGCTCATGGATTTGCCCCAGCTCACACATGGATAATGCCCCAGCTCACACATGGATATGCCCCAGCTCATGGATATACTGCCCCAGCTCATGGATTTGCCCCAGCTCATGGATATACTGCCCCAGCACATGGATTTGCCCCCAGCTCATGGATTTGCCCCCAGCTCATGGATTTGCCCCAGCTCACACATGGATAATGCCCCAGCTCACACATGGATATGCCCCAGCTCACACATGGATATGCCCCAGCTCACACATGGATATGCCCCAGCACATGGATATGCCCCAGCTCACACATGGATATGCCCCAGCTCACACATGGATATGCCCCAGCTCACCTGCCGCCGCCGCGTTCGTCTCCCTCTGAGCGTGCGTCTGGCGGCAGGAAGCTTGGGCACTCGCCTGGGGGAGCCACGTGGCTCCCCCAGGCGAGTGCCCAAGCTCCTTGCCGCCGGACGCACGCTCAGAGGGAGCCGAACGCGGCGGCGGCAGGTGAGCTGGGGCATATCATCATGGGGGAGAAAAGTGCGTCTTATGGAGCGAAAAATACGGTAATTTATTTGCTGACTCATATGAAATCTCATTTCTCTTTTCACCTTATTAAAGGGACATTACCACTTCCATAAGCTGTAACTAGATTACTTGCGCATTACAAATAAAAACACCTTATAAGGCCGGGGGCAGACGAGCGTGGAAGGAACGTCCGTGAAAGTGGACGTTTCTTCTACTCGACACCCGTCTGCCCACCTCGCTAAGCGCACTCAGTGCGCTCAGCGCTGCAAAGCGCGATCCTCCTATGGAGGATCGCGCTTTGCAGCCTTGTCAATGCACGTCCTAGCGCATCGACAGGGAGGCTTTGTGGGCGGACGCTTGTTGCGTGCGCATTTCGTTCGTGCGCACAAGCGTGTGACCAGCCCCGCCGCAGCGTTAGGACGCTGCGCCGGGCGCCGGCAAGAACAGGCGCACCTAGTGCGCCCGTTCGACACCGGCCTAAAACACACATTGCTGTTTTCTTTTGCATTGTTTGAAGTAATTACATGTGAAAAGGAAAAATAAAATTAGGTATGGCTTGTGGCTCTTATTTATTTAATCTACAGTATTTACTAGATAACCCTTTCACTGCTGAGGCATTTCACCGCTGTGTGCTGAGCTAATTTTTACCGCTTTCGCTCATCATGTTTAATACGCGATTTGAAGCCATATTTTATTATACGACCCAGACATATTATATATCGTTCTTTCCGGCAGACACGGCAGATTCATAACATATAATTTTTATATGTATTCGTCATGTCCTGCCTGTATATTTTATCTAGAAATGCAATAAAATTTGAATTTTAAATCATCTGCAGCGTGTAAAGTGTTTTTTTCACCTTTTTATCACATGAACATTTGCGGTTATATTTTCTATGGGGTGCGCTTGTACAAAAATTAGAAATGGGGACTTATTACATTTTTTGGGGGGAATTACGTGATTTTTAGCAAACGCACCCCATAGAAAAAAATCATTAGTGCAGCATCATTGTTCACATTATAATTGAAATGTGAACAATATTGCTGCATTAATAAAAACAACACACAAAAAAATACATTTTTTTTATATTTTATTTTATTTTTTATTATTATTTTTGTTAAAACTTTTTTTACTTTATACCTGGTCAAGTTGGGTATCATTCGAAAGACCATACTCAGGCCTTTCAAATGACACCCTCCATGACCCCCTAGCTATTCTGGTTCTGGAGATATCCACGGTTCTGGAGATATCGGGGTTCAAACGAACCCCCTATCTCCACCAGGGGATTTCCTTGGGAAATCCCCGGGCAGCTAGGGATTCCCCGGCTATCTGACATCATCACGCTATGCGTGAGGACGTCAGGCAGCCAGGGGGGACCCAGGGGTGGAGCCACCATCCTAGATGGGGGCCCCCACCAGAGCAAGGCCGCACTTCGGCACCACAAGGCGCCGAAGTGCGACCCGGTACCTAAGGGGTTAAAGCCAGGCACCGCTTAAAAAGGGGAGACTCTCCCCTTTTAAGCGGTGCCTGGCTTTTCTTTGTCGGACCTCCTGATCTGGAGGGAGAGGGATCCGAACGGATCCCCCCCTCCCTTCCAGGCGATCTCCCGGCATTGCTGGGGGGGTCGCCTGGAAATGACGTCATCGCGCATGGCGCGATTATGTCATTGACGTCGGGCGGATCTTAACTTCAGCGTCTGAGGACGCTGAAGTCAGACCACCGCGGGTCCCGCAAAGCTGATGACTTGTGGGACACGTCCTCAGCATACAGCGGGAGTAATTGAGTAACGTGTAACACACGTCGTCAGCAGTGAAGGGGTTAATGAGGTGGGGGATGGAATGTTTCGATAAGGCTATTGTTCTCCAAGCTACCTAAAGTAAGAGATGGCAGCTGAATGAGATATGACAGGGAGTTAAAAAGACTTCTAATCTGCCCCCTGGTGATGTCCTTTGAATACATCAGGTCTATTCAGCAAAAGGTGAAACAACTTTATTAATACAGACTTTACAAGAAGACACCAATAAAAAAACATATTAAATTGAATAAATGACGTGTATCGGATGGGCACTATGTGACTATAGCAATACTGAAGGATGGAATCCTATCCTAAAGCTGTGGTAAATTAACAATACAACCACTCTGACCTACAGACCATTCAAAAGTAGTCATAAGCTCTCAAAAGATGGAACACTGCTACATATAGAGATGCTGATACATTAAAGGATCTAAATCGTCACACTTGAAAAATAAAGATAAAAAGTTGACCGACTTGTCTGCAAATATCACACTGACCCTAATCAGTATGCACTCCTAGTAATATATGACTATTCCACCTATTTGAACAAAGGTCTTTGTTACAGATGATTCCTGCGCTATCTTCTATGTGCCTGATATACTGAGCTGTATTTATTCAATGGTTCTAAAATTGTATGCTGAACGGACAAGTAATTACTGAGCTAATGTGTTTGGTTTAGATTGCATCTTTTGCTGCACTTCAGCCATTGGGTGAATGTTCTGGCTCTGTATGAAGTGCCAGTGGTTTTCTAGCTGGCTTGTCTGCAAATATCACACTGACCCTAATCAATATGCACTCCTACAGGGTTATTCAAAGAGCTCCGAATTGCTTGAGAAAGGTAATCGAACGCTGAAAATCAGCGTTCGGTTACCTTTCTCGGCCATTCGGCTATCCAGAAAGCAGGCAATACGGCAAATCCTAGCGAATTGCCTGCACATACGGTGCCTGTTCGGTGCCTGTTCGAGGGCAGTGAATTCCCCATGAAAAAGCACTGCTTCGGCTATTCAGAGAACACAAACCAGCAGTGAAAGGTTCCCCTAATGCCCTGCCATTCGGTGGTTTAATTCGGCACGTTTATTCAGGAGAATCCCATAGGCTTCAATGTTAAAAATATTCCCGTTTTAATTCAATATCTAATAAACCGTTCATTATAAAATTCTGCAGTAAATTGTCTCTTTAGTTATAGATTTTTTAGGATATTTTAAGCATTTTTCAGATTTTTTTTTCTTTTTTTAAGTTTACTTATTTTTTTCTGTAACAGCCCTTTTTATTATCATTCCCTGGACCTCCTGTGTAAATTTCAGACATTTTCGCTCAGTAGTTTCTTTGCAAACAGCGTTTCATTTTCAAACATTCATACAAACTGTTTTGCTAATTTATTCACTGCCTCGTCTGGGTCTCAGCTGCTTCGCTGCGTGTGATCGGCTCCTGCTCGGGTTTTTCGACGGATTAATCCAGATGTTTTTGAGGGTTTTCGGCGTGTATTCGGTGGGTTTTGCGGTTAGTTTTCGTCAGGTTTGCGGTAGCTTTTCCTTGCAATTTGGGGACCCTGTGGTGCTTGCTGAATACACCGCAGGGTCACCGAAATGGGATCGGCAAAAGGAACCGAATTGAAGAGAACGAAAAGTCACCGAATGTGCGGTGACTTTTCGAATCTCTTTGAATTACCCTGTACCCTGTAATACACGACCTTTGCACCTATTTGAACAGGTACCTTTGTTACAAACGATTTCTGCGCTATTTCTTATGAGAATGATATACTGAGGTGTATTTATTCAATGGTTCGAAATTGTATGCTGAACGGACTAATAATTACTGAGCTAATTTGTTGCAAATGATTTCTGCGCTATCTCTTATGTGTTTGATATATTGAGTTGCATTTATTTGGTGGTTCTAAAATTGTATGCTGAATGGACTAATAAGTATTGAGTTAGTGTGTTTGGTTTAAATTGCATCTTTTTCTGCACACCAACCATTAAATGAATATTCTGGCTCTGTATGAAATGCCTTTGAGAGACTGTCTCAGTGATTGTTAAATGTAATGGTCCCTTAGTAGGTTTGCTTGTAAACACCATAGTAACCTTAATTAACATGCAGTTTCAGCAATTCATGATCACTGCATTGATCTGAATTAGGATCTATTTGTTATGACCATTTCCTGCGCTACTTCTTATGTGTGAGATATTATGTGTTGTATTGACTCAATCGTGTTTTGGTTTAAATAGCATTTTTTGCTGCACATCGACCATTGAATGAATATTCGGGCTCTATGTTAAATGCCTTTGAGAGATTGGCTCAATGATTGTTAAACGTAATGGTCTCTCAGTAGGCTTGTCTGCAAACATCATATTAATCTTAATTAACATGCAGTTCCAGCAATTTATGATTACTGCATTGATTTAAACTAGGATCTATTTGCTATAACCATTCTCTGCGCTACCTCCTATGTGTGTGATACTATCAGGGTTATCCAAAGAGATTCGAAAAGTCACCGCACGTTCGGTGACTTTTCGTTCTCTTCAATTCGGTTCCTTTTGCCGATTGCATTTCGGTGACCCTGCGGTGTATTCAGCAAACAGCACAGGGTCCCCGAATTGCAGGGAAAAGCTGCCGAAAACCTGACGAAAACTAACCGAATGCACGCTGAAAACAAGCAAAAACATCTGGATTAACCTTCGAAGAGGAGCCGAACAGGAGCCGAACAGGAGCCGAATCACACAGAGCCGAAGCAGCTGTGACGTAGAGGAGGCAGTGAATAAATTAGAAAAACCATTTGTATGAATCTGGGAAAAAGAAACGCTGTTTGCAAAGAAACTACTGAGCGAAAATGTCTGAAATTTTCACAGGAGGTCCAGGGAATGATACTAAAGAGGGCTGTTACAAAAAAAATAAGCAAACTGAAAAAAAATCAAAAAAAAAAATCGGACTTTTAATTTTTTTTTTAAAAATTCAGAAAAATGCTTAAAGTATCCTAAAAAATCTATAAATAAAGAGACTTTTTGCTGCAGAATTTTATAATGAACGGTTTATTAGATATTGAATTAAAACGGGAATATTTTTAACATTGAAGCCTATGGGATTCTCCTGAATAAATTTGCCGAATTAAACCACCGAATGGCAGGGCATTAGGGGAACCTTTCACTGCTGGTTTGTGTTCTCTGAATCGCCGAAGCAGTGCTTTTTGATGGGGATTTCACTGCCCTCGAACAGGCACCGAACAGGCACCGTATGTGCAGGCAATTCGACAGGATTTGGCGAATTGCCTGCTCTCTGGATAGCCGAATGGCCAGGAAAGGTAACCGAACGCTGATTTTCAGCGTTCGGTTACCTTTCTCAAGCAATTCGAATCTCTTTGGATAACCCTGTTAGTGTTGTATTGACCCAATGGTTCTACATATCGCATGTTGAACGGATCAACAACTATTGAGTTAATGTGTTTGCTTTAATTTGTAACAATTGCTGCACATCAACCATTAAGTTATCACTTTGGCTCTAGATGAAGTTTGTCTTTGAGAGATCAGGCTGTTGGTTTACCGTTCCTTTAAGTCTACACCTACGTGTATTCTAAATAGCATTAGTTAAGGCAGGTTTTCTTCCTCTATTGATGAATGATTTAAGCCACTTGATGGTTCTCTGGCTAGTGTGGTTTAATTTCAATTGGTTGACCCAGGTTGAATATATTATGTTAAAACTATGATCATCACCCACTGAATAGCTCTAAGTGACTTAGATGATTATTGTTGTCATTATTTGCTACAATTGTAGCAAAAGTAAAATCACTGCTTGTCAATATTATCTGGGTTTCAAACGGTCAACTTTTTATCTTTATTTTTCAAGTTTGAGGATTTAGATCCTTTAATGTATTGTAGCGCTCACTCCCGAAGGAGCCGCTGAAAATGAACCACGGGTCAGTCTCCCCGCACTAGGGAATAAATATACTCCAACACAGTTGTGAGTTTTTATATTTATATAGTTTACTAAAATATTTGAGCAGATGTTGAAACACGGTATTCACAAGTATTATTACAGTATTTTCGTATCCCGGTAAAACGCGTAGCGGAAAAGAAACGAAACACGAGGCTTCGTATTTCGGAAAATAAAATATTCGCAACCGAACATAAAAGCAATGCAATTTCCCGATAGTTCAGAAAAAAGGGACACGTAGCAAAACCCCAAACATACAATCCCTTCGTATTACGGCAAACGCGCAGCGGAAAAAAAGAGAAAAATGTATTCGGAACGTATCTTTGTCTTTAACCCCCGTTCCGATTCGCAAAAGGAAAGGAGTCCTGCACAAGTTAAGTCCCAGAATGTGAAAGGTGTATATGTGTGTGTGGTACCCGGGTACTGTTCAACTGGCCAGTGAGTTTATTAAAGGAAGGTCTTCGACTAGTCAGTTGGGGCCCTGTGGACTTTAAAGAGAAAACAGCAGAGCGTCCTTTAATCATAAAACAGCCTTGGAGGCCTCTCACCCATCCGACGATTTCTCTAGGCTCCGCTGACCCAGGACGTCTCTCCTCCGGATTTTGACTGGGGATACTAGCGGCCGGATCCGTTGTCTAGCTTTACGCCGCTTGTCCAGCTCACCGCCTGCTCTCCGCTCGATTCCGCCGGTCTGCAGCAGTGTCTGGGCGCTGGGCGAGTCTCCTTCTCCTCAGGCTAGGTGACCCAAAACCGGAACAACAGGTCTCCCTCGGGCTTTGGGCCTAGATTCTCCCGCGATCTCCTCGGTGCGTCTGCTTTCTCTGCTTCCCTGGCGCGCTCTCGACTTTCTCCACGAGGCAGAGGATGTAAGTGTCCAGTCCCCACCCACTTCCTGTCTTCCTGCAAAGCATGCCGGGCATTGTAGTCCCAATGTCCAGTATCTGATCGCGATAGTCTTCATCTTGTGGCCAAAAATAGGTACTGCCACAGCAAGATGATTTTTAACACAGCGCTACACTCTCCCCCTCCTAGAACTCTTGGGTCTCTCCAAGGAGGTACAACAATACATTACATTCCAACATTTGAATGCAGTTTATATAACATGTACAGGTTCAGCAGCATACATATAGTGAGTTAATAACACTTCCTCAAGTTGACTCATATTTTGGGCTACCTCAGCTAGCATAGCAGACACTTCGGGCAACCTCCGCACCGTGGTGATGGCCTCTTCAGTGCTATGTCCTGGTGAGTCGTAGGTGAGTCGTTGGGGCGGTCGAACAGAACGTTTTGGTTCTGGCTCAATCAGTCCCTCTTCAGGTGGAAGTACTATAGGCGTTGGCTCAATTCTTCTCTCTATCACTGGAGCAGACATTTCTTCAGAGTATGATCCCTCCAGTGAAGGCATAGAACTATAATCACCTGAGTAAGCTTCCGGAACTACCGAGATCCCCACATCCTCAGGGACTTCCAACTGAAATTCAAGAGGCTCAGGGATATCAACAGTCTCAGGGACTTCCAACAAGAATTCAGGAGCTTCAGGCCTCAAATTACTCTCCCATCGTTCAGGAACTGAGGTAATCTCTTCAGGCTCCGGTGAACGTATCCAGTCCAGACAGAAACTTTCTTCCTCACTGTCCCTTTCGCTCTCTTCGACAACCCGAGTCTGTTGAGATCGGGTAACAGGAGGCAAACATGGAACAGGCGGATTTGGCAGAGGCGGTTCATCCCCAACTGGCATTCTCACAGCCTCCCTCAAAGGTAACAAATGATTCCGGTGCCAGTTCTTGAGAGGCCCAGCCTTTCCATCCGGGCGAATCTGATACACTGGTAGACCTGGTAGCTGTTTGCAGACAATGTAAACTTGGGAACTCCACCTATCCGCCAACTTGTGTCTTGCAGCAACACCCAAGTTCTTCAATAGGACCCTATCACCGGGTTGTAGATCTTGTATCCGGACCTTCAAGTCATAGTTCCTTTTGTTTCTTTGCTCCCTGTTTCCCGAGGTCAACCGGGCCTGTTCAAATGCAGAAGCCAAATTTTTCCGAAGTCTATCCACGTAGTTTCTATGGGAAGCTACTGACGTCTGGTCTAGAGATAACCCAAATGCCAAATCAACCGGCAGTCGAGCCTCTCTTCCGAACATAAGACGGTACGGTGAATATCCAGTTGCATCGCTCTCCGTACTGTTATATGCATGCACCAGAGTAGCTATGTGACGACTCCAACTCTGCTTCTCCACATTCGACAAGGTCCCCAGCATGTTTAGCAGTGTGCGAATAAACCTTTCAGGCTGAGCATCACCTTGAGGGTGATATGGTGTGGTTCGGGTCTTTTGGATTCCCAACAGCTCTAACAACTGCCCCACCAGTCTGCTTTCAAAGTCTCTACCCTGATCAGAGTGTATCCTCCTTGGCAGTCCGTAGTGAACAAAGAACTTTTCCATCAACACCTTGGCTACAGTCGGAGCGCGTTGATCTTTCGTGGAGAAAGCTTGGGCGTAACGAGTGAAATGATCAGTCACTATTAGAATGTTCCCTTGCCCACTAGCATCCGGCTCTAAGCACAAGAAGTCAATGCACACCAAATCCATGGGTCCCTGGCTCTGTAGATGGCTCATTGGAGCAGTTCGGGTCGGTAGAGTCTTTCTCTGAATACACCTCAGACAGGAATGACAATAGCTTTCTACTTCAGCCCTCATACAAGGCCAATAGAACCTATCTCGCACCAGCTTAAAAGTTCTCTCTGCACCCAAATGTCCATGCTCATCATGTAGTGATCGCAGCACACTCTCCCTATGTTTAGTAGGGAGGAATAACTGTTGAATCTCTTCAGAGTTGGCTGAGGGCCCCTTCGGTAGACCACCCCATCCAACATCTTTAACCGCTCCCACTCTTTGTAGACCAATCTGGCTCCACTCGGGGAGTTGGTTAACAAAATCTCTCGCTGGTTTGCAGACAGAGCCTTTATGGTCAAGGCAATTAAAGGGTCTCTGGCCTGATCCGCTTTCAAATCCTGTCTCGAAAAGGTAGGTAAACTTTCATCCCTTAACTGCGTAGGGTTACAGTAGAACTCAGGAACAGCCGCAGCCATAACTCCTATGGCCTCCGCTTCAATCCCTCCTTTGACCCGGCGCTCTGTTCCTTGGCACAAAGCTTGCACCCCGTCTGGAGTCAACTGAGTCCATTCTGTAGTGTAGGGTCTTCTCGATAACGCATCAGCATCTCGATTATTCACCCCAGGGCGATACTTCAGGCTGAACCGAAACCCTGACAGAGCGGCCAACCACCGATGTCCCGTTGCGTCTAGTTTTGCGGTAGTAAGGATGTAGGTAAGAGGATTGTTATCCGTCTTGATCACGAACTCAGCTCCATACAGATAGTCTTTCAACTTGTCCACCACTGCCCACTTCAAGGCTAGGAACTCCTGCTTGTGAGTAGGATAGTTCTTCTCCGAAGGCGCAAGGCTCCGGCTCACGTACGCCACAGGCCTCAGCAACCCACCATACTCCTGATATAGGACTCCTCCCAGACCTTCTTGGCTGGCATCCACATGTAGTTCATACGGCTTGTGAGGGTCCGCATAGGCCAAAACAGGAGCTCGGGTCAGGCTCTCCTTCAGCTTTACGAAAGCTCCTTCACATTGACTGGTCCATTCACCTTGTATAG
Source organism: Leptobrachium leishanense (assembly GCA_009667805.1). Classification (NCBI taxonomy): domain Eukaryota; kingdom Metazoa; phylum Chordata; class Amphibia; order Anura; family Megophryidae; genus Leptobrachium; species Leptobrachium leishanense. The sequence continues at coordinate 171,118,269 of CM019064.1, forward strand.
ACTCTCGAGCTTTCCTTGGCCCCGGAGCTGACGGGTTTTTGTCAGAGACCTTACAGCCTTCTTCTGTGGTTTCCTTCTGCAGGAGTTTGTTCAGTGGTTGGGCTATTTTCGCGAATCCTCCCACAAATCTTCGATAGTATGAACAGAATCCCAAGAAAGATCTAAGCTCAGTGACGTTTCGGGGTCTAGGCCAAGAAGCTACGGCCTCCAACTTCGAGGGTCTGTTGAAACACCTTCCGCTGAGACCACATGTCCCAGATACGTAACAGATGGTAGGCAGAATTGGCATTTCTCCAGAGACAGTTTCAGCCCCTCTTCATGGAGCCTCTTCAAGACCTTCTCCAAACGTTGCTCATGTTCTTCCAGAGTCTTCCCAAACACAATTATGTCATCCAGGTACACTAATACTTCGATTAGATTCATATCCCCGACTGTCTTCTCCATCAACCGTTGTGGAACGTGGCTGGAGCCCCCGTAAGGCCTTGAGGCATCCTGTTGAATTCAAAGAACCCCAGTGGACAGATGAACGCAGTTTTCTCCTTGTCTTCAGGATGCATTGGTATCTGGTGATACCCACTTCGCAGGTCTAGTACACTAAACCACTTTGCTCCAGACAAACACTGTAGGGCATCTTCAATCCGAGGAGTGGCATACTGATCGGGGATGGTTCTCCGGTTCAATGTGCGATAGTCTATGCATAAGCGGGCAGAACCATTTTTCTTCCGGACCAACACTATAGGAGATGCATACGGGCTCCTGGACTCTTGAATCACCTTGGTTCTCTGTAACTCGTTCAGCTGCTCTCGCAGATCATCTAAGTCTCCTAGCGGAACTCGCCTTGATCTTTCGCGAAACGGCTTGTCTTCTTGTAATCGAATGCGGTGTTCAGTACTCTTAGCTAGGCCCACATCGAACTCATCTTTTGAAAACAACTCCTTCCACTTTAGAACTTGAGACTGAAGACGTTTCTTCCATTCAGGTGAAATAGGAGCATCCTTGGGGTAGAATCTTTCATCTGGAATCTCTTTACCCTCTCCCCCTCCTGAATCGGTAGAGAGGGGTGTAGCAGACTCTACTTGCCCAATAGGCATTCGTGCTTTAAGGACTACTGGAAAATCCGTCACGTTGCACACACTGACCGAGACTCTTCCTCGTGTTCTCTTCAGAGCTTTGGTGGAGATTATTTCAGGAATTACTTCGACTCCGGTTTCACTCCCATGATCAAAATCGGTTCCCAGCACCACATAGGGCCTGGTTGCGATCCATTCAACTTGACTGAAGCCCGGAAACGCGCTACTTCTCCTGCTTGCAGAACCTTCTCTGTTCCACCCAGTCTCCACAGTCTTCCCACCTCGGCAGGTGCCTTTCGTTCTTCAACCATCCTCTGATAGACCGGACGTAACATTGGGTGTACTCCTTGAGTTGAACCTTCTTCCAACACGATAGGCGTCAGGAGACGCCGCACTAGGTCAGTATTCGTCCCCACTATCAGGGAGCTTCTGTTCGCACCCGAGGGTCGAGGACACACAATAGCCAATGCATCACAACCCCCAGACTGCCCGATGACTTCAGATCCGATCTCCAACTTCACTTGCAGGTACCCGTCATAAGGGAGTTTCTCAGTGCCGATACCCCATATTTCCAAATCCTTCAATTCTTGCAGAGGAATGTGCTTTAAGTGTTTCTCGTAGAAGTCTCTGTAGATCAATGTCACTTGAGCCCCTGAATCCAACAGGGCTTTGGTGTAGACTCCTTCCACTTGGATTGGCACAATAGGAGAAGGACCTATCAGTTGGTCGGGAAACTTGGTGGCGGTATCCGGACACTTAGACCCAGTTTGTTGTACCCTGGCCTTTTTCTTGGCCCGTGCAGGTTTTGGGTGTGCATTGCCTCCCCATGACGTAGACCCGGATGCTAAGGGAGTGACTCTTTCAGTCCTGGCACGCTCTGCAGTCGGCTCGGCTTTGGGCCTTTTCGCCCTCTTAACCTTTGCTTGATTTCTGGAGCGGGGTTCAACCCTCGGGCACTCAGGTTGCTCCTTCACTGGTGCCCTCTGGCGTTTCCCGCCGGTGAGGTAGATAACAGTCCCTCCAGAGCTTCCAACAGTCCCTTGACTCTATCCTTCTCAGGCTTTCGGCCTTTGCACTGTGCACGGAAATGGCCCATTTCTCCACACCCGAAACATCTCTTCTTAGAGAGCGGAGACGTAGTTGCTTGTTGAAATTTGGTTAAAGAATTTGGACCAGACGCCACAGCAACTCCCGTCGTCTGCATACCTGTGAGGAATTTCTGCATTTCTGCCTGCATCTCTGTCACCTTCATCAATACCTGGCACAGTTCCGCATGCGCTTGCTGCAATTCAACTTGAGCTTCCTGAACCTTCTTGACGGTCTTGGACAATTCACCCCGTTCAGGGAGGTTCGACTCTTTGGCAGCCTTCTCTGTAGATTTAAAAACAACTAGATGTTCTTGTTCGTCCTCGTCAGATCCATAGGTATCTAGAGAGTCACTTTCAGGTTGCAGGCCGTCGTTATGTCTCACAGGTTGTGCATAAGCCCTTTCCCCCCGCCTGAAAGATTTCTCTTCTAGTAAAGCCTCTTCCTCTCGTACAACTCGGATCAGTTCCAGGTACTTTAACTCTTGGTTACCTGCTCTGCTTCTCAGCTGCATCATCACTGGATCTAGAGGTGAGAGCCCCTCAGGATCTGTTTTATTCGGATCTTATCTACTTCGACCGGTTCGGCCCCTTTCTTCAGGAGTATCTGGTGTAGAATCTTATCCAGGCGCTCATGTACTCGGTCATCCTTTCACCTCTTCTCTGATAGGTGTGTTCGTACTGATATACCAATTCGGCCGCCTTTTCAGTTCGCCCAAAAACTTCTTCAAGAACGTTTAAATAATCCAAAGCAGTACAATCTTTCTACTCAGTTTTAGGTTTCTCACCGCTTCTGACGCAGGTCCCTTTAAGCTCTCGGTGATCCTTTGCTTTTTTCTGGGCCTCAGGGACATCCCACTCATCCAGAGCCTGCATCGCCTGTTCCACCCATTCTTCAAAGGTTTCTTCTCCCGCCGGAGTTGGTACGTTTCCTGTAAAATTTCTTAACCGTCGATAACCGAAGTTAGTGTGAGGAGGGCTTCTTTTTCTGACATTTAGCCAGTAGATCTCCAATAGCCACGATAAATTCAGGCCCTATCATGGCCAACGGACTAGGCGCGGGAAACACTTGCGGATTCGCCACGTGGAGTACTTGGCTTAATTAGTTGGACTTCCACCTCTTCGGCCAGTTTCACGCTCGTCCCTGAAAACATGGCGGAACACCCTTTCTCCATTCGAGAAGAACATACATGTGAGAAGTATCTGGGTTTTTTTTCAATGTCCAGTATTAACCCCCGATGATCTGGTGCTAGCGTGGCCACGGCCTGGCGAAATCTGATCTTCAGCCCAAGTTCTTGCTGGAAATATCCATAACTATACAAACATTCTGACTGGCTAAATGTGCTCCCCACACCCTCGGCAACAGTGGTCTGGATCCATATTTAACCCTTTAAGATGCGGTTTTTTCCAGATACTGGATCCCGGAAAACGAGCCCCCATGTGTAGCGCTCACTCCCGAAGGAGCCGCTGAAAATGAACCACGTGGCCACGTCTCCCCGCACTACATAGTTACATAGTTACATAGTTATATAGGCTGAAAAAAGACATGCGTCCATCGGGTTCAGCCTCTCCCACATAACCTACTGCTGTTGATCCAAAAGAAGGCAAAAAACCCAGTCTGAAGCGCTCGCCAATATGCAACATACTCGGAAAAAATTCCTTCTTGACCCCAGAATGGCAGTCAGATTTCTCCTTGGATCAAGAAGCTTTTACCCACATATTAAATATTATAACCTTAATATTCTGTGTCTGCAGGAAGTCATCCAGTCGTTTTTTAAAAGTCTGTACAGACTCTGACCCAACCACCTCAACAGGCAGAGAATTCCACAGCTTTATTGTTCTCACCGTAAAATAACCCTTCCTATGCTTTAAGCTAAATTTTCTTTCTTCCAGTCTAAATGGATGACCCCTTGTCCTATGTATAGTCCTGTTAATGAATAGGTTATCAGACAATGGTTGATAATGGCCCCGTATATATTTATATAAGGTTATCAGATCCCCTCTAAGGCGCCTTTTCTCTAAACTAAACAGGTTTAAGCTTGTTAGTCTTTCCTCATAACTTAACCCTTCCATCCCCCTTATTAATTTAGTTGCCCGTCTCTGCACTTTTTCTAACGATATAATATCTTTTTTAAGACAGGTGCCCAAAATTGCACGGCATATTCAAGGTGCGGCCTGACCATTGATTTATACAGAGGCAAAATTATGTTTTCATCCCGTGAGTGAACTCCCCTTTTAATGCATGCCAGTACTTTGCTGGCCTTGGCGGCTGCTGTTTGACATTGCACATTGTTACTTAGTTTGAAGTCTATGATTATTCCCAAATCCTTCTCCTGCTTGGATTTCCCTAACTCCGTACCATTTAGGGTATAAATTGCTTGTGTGTTCTTCACTCCAAAGTGCATAACTTTACATTTATCTAGATTAAATTTCATCTGCCATTTAAGTGCCCAGTCCCCCAATTTATCTAAATCCCTCTGCAGCGAAGTAACATCCTGCTCACATTGTATTACTTTTCCTAGCTTTGTGTCATCTGCAAACACTGATACATGACTTTCAATGCCTATCTCAAGGTCATTTATAAATAAATTGAATAGTATTGGTCCTATAACAGACCCCTGAGGGACACCACTTACCACTGGTGTCCATCTTGAAAATGTACCATTTATGACCACTCTCTGTACCCTATCTTTTAGCCAGTTTTCTATCCAAGAACAAGTATTTTCATCTAGACCATTTTTTCTTAATTTAAGTAGTAACCTTTTGTGTGGAACTGTGTCGAAAGCTTTGGCAAAATCTAAGTAAATCACATCCACTGCGACCCCCTGATCTATACTTCTACTTACTTCCTCATAGAACGTAATTAGGTTAGTCTGACATGATCTGTGTTTCATGAAACCATGCTGATTTTTGCCAATTACATTATACCTCCCAATAAATTCCTGAATATTATCCCTTAGTAACCCCTCAAATACTTTCCCAGCCACAGATGTTAAGCTCACAGGTCTATAATTCCCAGGCACAAATTTTAAACCTTTCTTAAATATAGGGACCACGTCAGCTTTTCTCCAATCCTCTGGTACTATTCCTGAAAGAAAAGAATCTTGAAAGATTAAGAACAGAGGTTTACATATTTCAACACATAGCTCTCTAGTACTCGCGGGTGAATTCCATCTGGCCCTGGGGCTTTATTAACATTCACATTGTTTAATTTGTGTAAAACCTTGTCCTGAGTCAACCAGTCACTTTGTATTAGTAAGTTTTTATTAATGAATTTCATGTCTCCTGTTATAGGTTTCTCTTTGATAAATACTGAAGAAAAATAATCATTTAAAATTTCTGCCTTTATCCTGATCTTCAGTTAACAATAACCCTGACTCAGATTTTAGTGAACCTACATTTTCACTCTTGGGTTTTTAGAATTTATGTACCTAAAGAATCTTTTAGGGTTGGTCTTGCTCTCTTTGGCTATTTCTTTTTCATTTTCTAGTTTAGCCCATCTAATCGCATTTTTACATGCTTTATTGGCTGCCCTATATGCTTTATAGGATGCCTCAGATTTATCAAATTTAAAAGCTTTAAATGCCTTCTTTTTATTTTTCATTTCCTTAGTTACCTTCCTACTAAGCCACATTGGTTTCAGTCTGTTTCTTTTATATTTATTAACCAGTGGAATATATTGTGACGTGTACTTTTCTAGTGTTAGTTTAAAGATATTCCACTTATCCTCAGTGTTTTTCCCGTGAAAGAGTTTCTGCCAGTCAATGACATTGAGAGCTTCCTTTATTTTAATAAAGTTGGCCTTTTTAAAATTATATGTTTTAGCATGCCCCTTATGAATGTGTTTTTTTGAGTTTATTTCAAAAGTCACCATGTTATGGTCGCTATTTCCCAACTGTTCTTTACATTAATATTTGAGAAAAGATCCACATTATTTGTTATAACCAGGTCCAGACAGTTATCCTCTCTAGTTGGTGTTTCTACCAGTTGTGACATGAAGGTATCATTTAAAATGTTCAGGAACCGGATTCCCTTTGCTGAATTACTAGTCCCACTATCCCAATTAATGTCCGGGTAATTAAAATCTCCAATAATTAAAGTGCTACCATGATCTGCAGCCTTCCTAATTTGCTCTAACAGTTGTTCTTCCTCATCATTATCTATATTAGGTGGTTTATAGCATATGCCAACCAATAATTGACTTCCCTGTTTATTCCCCAACGAAATATTTACCCATAAGGATTCCACATTTCCCTCATCGCTTTCCAGTTGTGTAATATTAGGCTTTAAATCCTGATTTACATATAAACACACTCCACCCCCTTTCTTATGTTTCCTATCCTTTCTAAACAATGTATAACCGTTTAAGTTTACAGCCCAGTCATGCGTTTCGTCCCACCATGTTTCTGTTATTCCTATAATGTCGTATTGCTTAGTGTATGCTATTACCTCTAGTTCCCCCATCTTGTTATTAAGGCTCCTTGCATTAGCAAGCATACATTTAATGTTGTCTCTACCCACACATGCTGAATGCGACTTTACATTACATGCCTCCACTGTTCTGACATTACCCATCCCCCCGGCTCCACCCCCCTTAGTCTGAACTGAAACCCTTCCGCTATCTGCTCTGTCTCCATTTTGTAAGATACTGTATCCCTCCCCCCCTTCCACTAGTTTAAAGTCTCCTCCAACCTTTTAACCATCCTCTCCCCTAGCACAGCAGACCCTCTTCCATTCAGGTGCAATCTATCACAACTATACAGATTGTACCCCAGTGCAAAATGAGCCCAGTGCTCTAAAAACCCAAAGCCCTCCTTCCTGCACCAAGCTTTAAGCCACGCATTGACCTCCCTAATCTCCCGCTGCCTTTCCACTGTAGCACGTGGCACAGGTAGGATCTCAGAAAATACTACCTTGGAGGACCTCTTCTTCAGTTTACTTCCTAATTCCCTGAAATCATTCTTCAGGTCCTTCCATCTTCCGCTTACTTTGTCATTGGTACCAATATGGACCATGACAGCTGGGTCATCTCCAGCCCCTCCCAATAATCTATCAACTCTGTCAACCACATGCCTAACACGGGCACCCGGCAGACAGCAAACTGTCCGGTTAAGGCGATCAGCGCGACAGATTACCCTGTCTACTCTCTTAATAATAGAGTCCCCTACCACCACAACCTGTCTAGGCTTACTTGCCCTCTTTATCCCTCCCTTACTTGGTGGGCTGATCCCCCGGCTGTTAGAGGGAGCAGCCTCCAGTACTGCTACACCTGAGCTGCTGCACCCAACATCTTCGCTCAAGGGGGCAAATCTGTTGGTGTGCGCAAGATCAGGACTAGCCAACCTTTTCCTCTTCCCTCCCCCCCTGCTACCACGTGTCACTGACACCCAGCTACCAACCTGTTCCCCGGTTAACTCCACTCCTCCCACACCCCTAGATTCCTCAACTATACTTTGCTCCGTGAGAAGCAGGCTCCTTTCAAGATTGTCAATCTGCCTCAGCGTTACGATTTGCCCTTCCAGATCTCCAATACGAGCTTCCAGAAGAGCTACACGTTCACACTTGCTACAGAGATATGGACCCTGGAAGGATTCCTCCAGACATGCATACATGCAGCAGGATGTGCACTGGGTCAAACCTTCAAGCTTGCTAACACTCATACCCAAAACAAGACAACAAATATATAAACAACAATTGATACCTGTTATTTAAACTCCTGTTTTTAACTCCACTTGAAAATAGCCCACTTAAAAGTAGACCACCTCAAGCCCCTGTAAGCAAGCTCAGTGAGTTGCCCCTGAGATTATGTAGCCATACAAGTGAAATCACCTGACAGGCTACACGCCCCCAATTAACAAGTCACCAGCCACCCAGGGAAAAAAAAACAACCAAAAAGCACAACAGAAAAAAAAAAAAACCAGCAGAAAAAAAAAAAAAAACAGCAGAAAAAAAACCAAAAAGAGAAATTAAATTGACAAATAAACCAGAGGTTTCTCTCCCTCTAAAGATACAAACCAGACCAGTACAGGTAGAATTCCTGTTTTTAACTCCACTTGAAAATAGCCCACTTAAAAGTAGACCACCTCAAGCCCCTGTAAGCAAGCTCAGTGAGTTGCCCCTGAGATTATGTAGCCATACAAGTGAAATCACCTGACAGGCTACACGCCCCCAATTAACAAGTCACCAGCCACCCAGGGAAAAAAAAAACAAACCAAAAAGCACAACAAAAAAAAAAAACCAGCAGAAAAAAAAAAAAAAAAAACAGCAGAAAAAAAACCAAAAAGAGAAATTAAATTGACAAATAAACAGAGGTTTCTCTCCCTCTAAAGATACAAACCAGACCAGTACAGGTAGAATTCCTGTTTTTAACTCCACTTGAAAATAGCCCACTTAAAAGTAGACCACCTCAAGCCCCTGTAAGCAAGCTCAGTGAGTTGCCCCTGAGATTATGTAGCCATACAAGTGAAATCACCTGACAGGCTACACGCCCCCAATTAACAAGTCACCAGCCACCCCAGAAAAAAACAACCAAAAAGCACAACAGAAAAAAAACCAGAGAAAAAAAAAAAAAACAGCAGAAAAAAAACCAAAAAAAGAGAATTAAATTGACAAATAAACCAGAGGTTTCTCTCCCTCTAAAGATACAAACCAGACCAGTACAGGTAGAATTCCTGTTTTTAACTCCACTTGAAAATAGCCCACTTAAAAGTAGACCACCTCAAGCCCCTGTAAGCAAGCTCAGTGAGTTGCCCCTGAGATTATGTAGCCATACAAGTGAAATCACCTGACAGGCTACACGCCCCCAATTAACAAGTCACCAGCCACCCAGGGAAAAAAAAACAACCAAAAAGCACAACAGAAAAAAAAACAGCAGAAAAAAAAAAAAACAGCAGAAAAAACCAAAACGAGAAATTAAATGACAAATAAACAGAGGTTTCTCTCCCTCTAAAGATACAAACCAGACCAGTACAGGTAGAATTCCTGTTTTTAACTCCACTTGAAAATAGCCCACTTAAAAGTAGACCACCTCAAGCCCCTGTAAGCTAGGGAATAAATATACTCCAACACAGTTGTGAGTTTTATATTTATATAGTTTACTAAAATATTTGAGCAGATGTTGAAACACGGTATTCACAAGTATTATTACAGTATTTTCGTATCCCGGTAAAACGCGTAGCGGAAAAAAAACGAAACACGAGGCTTCGTATTTCGGAAAATAAAATATTCGCAACCGAACATAAAGCAATGCAATTTCCCGATAGTTTCAGAAAAAAGGGACACGTAGCAAAACCCCAAACATACAATCCCTTCGTATTACGGCAAACGCGCAGCGGAAAAAAAGAGAAAAATGTATTCGGAACGTATCTTTGTCTTTAACCCCGTTCCGATTCGCAAAAGGAAATGAGTCCTGCACAAGTTAAGTCCCAGAATGTGAAAGGTGTATATGTGTGTGTGGTACCCGGGGTACTGTTCAACTGGCCAGTGAGTTTATTAAAGGAAGGTCTTCGACTAGTCAGTTGGGCCCTGTGGACTTTAAAGAGAAAACAGCAGAGCGTCCTTTAATCATAAAACAGCCTTGGAGGCCTCTCACCCATCCGACGATTTCTCTAGGCTCCGCTGACCCAGGACGTCTCTCCTCCGGATTTTGACTGGGGATACTAGCGGCCGGATCCGTTGTCTAGCTTTACGCCGCTTGTCCAGCTCACCGCCTGCTCTCCGCTCGATTCCGCCGGTCTGCAGCAGTGTCTGGGTGCTGGGCGAGTCTCCTTCTCCTCAGGCTAGGTGACCCAAAACCGGAACAACAGGTCTCCCTCGGGCTTTGGGCCTAGATTCTCCCGCGATCTCCTCGGTGCGTCTGCTTTCTCTGCTTCCCTGGCGCGCTCTCGACTTTCTCCACGAGGCAGAGGATGTAAGTGTCCAGTCCCCACCCACTTCCTGTCTTCCTGCAAAGCATGCCAGGCATTGTAGTCCCAATGTCCAGTATCTGATCGCGATAGTCTCCATCTTGTGGCCAAAAATAGGTACTGCCACAGCAAGATGATTTTTAACACAGCGCTACAGTATCAACATCTCTATATGTAGTAGTATTCCATCTTTTGAGAGCTTATGACTACTTTTGAATGGTCTGTAGGTCAGAGTGGTTGTATTGTTAATTTACCACAGCTTTAGGATAGGTTTCCATCCTTCAGTATTGCTATTGTCACATAGTGCCCATCCGATACACGTCATTTATTCAATTTAATATGTTTTTTATTGGTGTCTTCTTGTAAAGTCTGTATTAATAAAGTTGTTTAGTGAGTTCAATTTTGGGTTATGCCCGTTCTCTGCCGAAAATTCGGCCAATAGATTAGTCCTACCTTTCTTCTGTGTGTTAGCAAAAGGTGAAACTCTGGAGAATTGTCAGCTGAAAACAATCTAGACCAATTAGCAGATTTGGAAAGTGAGATAAATGGAAGAATTTTCCTGGATTGGCTATTTTGACCTGGATTTTTTAGTTTAGAGTTTCACCTTTATTGGATAGACTTGAATCTATTGATGTGAGTCGGCTGCCTGACCCATAGACTCCATTATACTATATGGTCAAAACCAAAAAGTGAGCACCAAGTGAGGTAAGGCTAATGTCACACGAACGCAGTCAGGGCGCACTCTGCGTGCACAACGGACGGACGTATTGACGGAAGATACTGTAGACACCACACGGTCCGTTTTTGTTGACGGACGTAGAAAAAAAAGGAACTATGGGAAATAAAATTAATATGAAAAATGATAAAAATTTGAAAAGGATATGAAAAGCCATTTTGTGAGTCATGGTGCTGGACGTCGCAAATGCGCTGCGTCTGGCAGCTCATCACTCACACAGAACGCTACCTGGACGTGGCGCACTCTCCGCGTCTGTCTAGCGGTTTTAAGCTCTTGCCTAACTTGCGTCCGTTTGTCACGTGCGCTGTATGTGCGCAGTTCGGTGCGCACGTACTTCGTGTGTGGGTCTCTATTGCTCATGATTCTATGCTACGAGGGACGTTAAACTGCATTCGTCTGACGTCGACCTAAAGATGCTGGGGGGGGGGGAGTTTACAACACAAAACCTCACAAAATGGATACACCCAGGGACAGATCTAACAATTTAAAGTAACATATATTCTTCACTAAACGTACATGAGAAAAACAAAGTACATGTAAGATATCAGCAGCAAAGTAAACAAAATAAGAACATTTCATTTTTTTATGGTAGTGGCACTTTAAAGTTTCTTTTCCGTCAAGGATTCGTCTTGTAAAGCTCTTTAATTGTACTCCGTAATCAGTCTCTTACACCTACAATTTCTCACATGCAGTGCTTTCAGAAATTATTCAGACCCTTTGTTTTTTCTATGTTTTACTTAACTTATGCTAAAGCTGTATATATTTTTCATATCAATCTACACTCAATAGCCCATATTCGTGAAGCAAAAAGCTAAATTTTAAAAATGTTTCAAATTTATTTAAATAAAATCCAAATTGAAATATTAATATATGTATTCAGAGACCCTTGAAATTTAGCTCGTATGCATCCAATTTTTCTGGATCCTCTTTTTTGGTGTTTTTACACTTTTATTGGAGTCGACCTATAAGAAATTAAGTTGATTGAACATTATTTCGAAAGGTACACAGCTGGTCTGACAGGTGCAAATCCGTATCAAAGCAAATCCCAAGCTACAAGATAGAAGGAACCACCTGCAGAGGTCAGAGACCAGAATGTGTCGAGGCACAGATCTGGGGAAGGCTACAAAAACATTTTGGCAGCATGAATGGTTCCCAAAAGCACAATGGCCTCAGTAATTCTTGAATTGAAAAGTTTTGGAACAACCAGGAGTCTTCCTAAAGTTACCTACCTGACCAAACAAAGTAATCAGGTAGAAGGGCTTTGGTGACTAGCAACCTAACAGTCTCTCTGGGTGAACGCCAGAGATCACATGTGGAGATGGAAGAAATGTGTGGAAGGAAAATCGTCTCTGCAACACTCCACTGATACGGCCTTTATGGTAGACTGGCCAGGAGGAAGCTTCTCCTCACTGCAAGACACATAAAAGTCCACTTAAAATTTGCAAAAAATATACCTAATGGATCCTCAGACTATGAGAAACAAGACTGAACTATTTGGACTCAATTCAGAGCAGGCACTGGTCATCACCCATCCAATACCATTCCAAAGGTGAAGTATGGTGGTCCATAAGCATCATGCTTTTGGAGTGTTTTCAGCATCAGTAACTGGGAGATAAGGAGATAAACCAGGATACAAGGAACACCCTAAAATACAGAGATATCTGGATGGAAACCTGGTCCAGAGCCCTCAGATCCTCAGAAGGAGCTAAGGGTTCACCTTCCAACTGGACAATGTCCCCAAACACAATGGCTCAAGGACAACTCAGTGGCCCACCGGTCCAAACTTGAACCCAATCAATCATATCTGGACAAACCTGAAACAGTCCCCTTCCAACCTCACAGAGATTGAGAGGAATGGCAGAAACTGCTCAAATCTTTTCTAGATATTCTCATTTTATATATGCACTAGGTGGAAAGCCTGCCCAGAGGGCAGTCTATTGTTGTCGCCAGCTCAGAATTCACGTCCACATAGTTTTTTTTTCAATGTCCTATCCAAGAGTATCTCTCTATATAAATGCGTTTGTAACGCGTCCATCGCCATCCCATCCACAACAGGAGGGCCAACTGAGCAGCTGTGATGGGCGCGCAGCTGACAGCGCATTACAAAGGCATTTATATATTAGAGCAGGTTCCTCTTCCCTCTTAGATTGTAAGCTCACGGGAACCGGACCCTCAGATTGTAAACTCATGGGGCCCCTTAGATTGTAAACTCATGGGGCCCCTTAGATTGTATGCTCATGGGGCCCCTTAGATTGTGTTGGGCTTGGGCAGGCATTTTTTTTGTAGCGTATACATTATGCGGATATTTAATGGCACGTGGTATGCATGGCATGGCAGGCTGGTATTTAGGCACACTGGTATTATGAGACACTGGTATTATGCATGGCAGACTGGTAATATGGATGGCAGACTGGTAATATGGCTGGCAGACTGGTATTGTGCATGGCAGACTGGTAATATGTTTGGCAGACTGGTATTGTGCATGGCAGACTGGTATTGTGCATGGCAGACTGGCAATATGGCTGGCAGACTGGTAATGTGCATGGCAGACTGGTATTGTGCATGGCAGACTGGTACTGTGCATGGCAATGTGCATGGCAGACTGGTATTGTGCATGGCAGACTGGTACTGTGCATGGCAATGTGCATGGCAGACTGGTATTGTGCATGGCAGACTGGTACTGTGCATGGCAGACTGGTATTATGCATGGCAGACTGGCACTGTGCATAGCAGACTGGTAACATGGCTGGCAGACCGGGCACTGAGGAGACGGAGGCCGGGCTTGAGGAGACGGAGACGGAGGCCGGGCTTGAGGAGATAAACAAATCCGGTCCATTGGAGAGGCGCTGTGCTGTGCGCCTCTCCAATGGATCGGATTTGTTTTGTCCCTCGCGCACGCCGGCTGTGCTCGTGCCGCGGCCGTTGGAGTTGTATCATTTGTAAAGTCATGTTAATTAACAGGTCACCAGAGAGCTCTTTGGCCTGTATGTACTGTATAAAAACAAGCCAATCATGCTTCCTCCTCTTTTTTTAAAAGCTAAGAACGTAAAAAAAGAAGGGGTCTGCTTTCTTAATGTACTGCATACAAGAACACAGTCATGTATGTAATCACTTATGGGTTGCCAACATGATCTTTTCATTTGGAAGAGGGGCTTACAAAGGTGGTCTAAAAGCTGAATGCCTTAGTGGCATTATTGTGTGGTCCTTTTCACGCCTTTAGCCTTTAATGACACTTCTGCTTCACCCCATTGTATTTGTTTTCCCTTCCCCCACACATTATATCGTTCCCTCTGATTCCCATTCCCCTTCACCTCTAAGGTCTTTTCTCCATATTTACTTATCCCCTTTTGCTCCTCCCTTTGTCTCTGAGTCTTGTCTCTTCTCTCTTCTTGTCTTCTCCCTTTTGCCACTTGTTTCTCATCACACTAGCTTATTCTCTCATTATCTCCCTCCTAGTGTATTTCTTCCCGCACATCATAACATCTGTGCCCACTATGTCCTTGGTGTGTTAGGTCTTTCTTTTCATCCGCCTTGTTCTGTAATGTCAGTTTCACATCAACCCCTATTGTCTTTCTTGCCCTCATCTCCCTGTGGTCACATTACCTGTTCTTTTGCTGTCTGTCCTGCCTTGCTTGCAGTATTTTCCTGATGGAGTTATCTATGCAACTCCTTTTGACGCTGAGAATCTGTTCACTCTAGGCAGATTTGTCACGGAACTTTGTATTGGCGATATGTCTTATAACTCGCTTCACGTAACTGACATACATTCTGATGCAGTTACAATTACAAGTATTAATAAAGTGTTAACAAGTTCTGTAGCATGTACAATGGGTGAGACAGAATAACAAACACACACAACAGTAGGAGAGCGGACGCTTCTTGAAAGCTTACAATCTAAGAGGAGAGGGGTGGCATATTAGGTGAGGGTAAATAGAGAACCTATAGAAGTGGGGTGCATATGGGCTGGGTGAGAAGATGGCACCATAATGTACAGCAGTGGATTCATGGAGTGAGCTGATAGGCTTCTCTGAAGTATTGTGTTTTCAGAGACTTCTTGAAGGTCTGGAGAAATGGGGAGAGCCTAATGTTACAAGGGAAGGAGTTCCATAGAAAGGGGGGTAGCTCCAGAGAAGTCTTGAAGGTGGGAGTTGTGGGTACAGGTACATGGAGCTGATAGCATCAGATCTTTGGCAGAGCGAAGTGGTCGGGATGGGATATACCTGCTAATAAGGGAGGAGATGCAGACATGGGAGCGGTTATGGAGAGCTTTGTATGTGAGCACCAGTATTTTGAAATGGATTCTAACAGAAAACAGGAAGCCAGTTTAGAGATTGACAAAGGGGCGAGGTCAGGGGAGGATCCAGAGACTAGTCTCGTGAGGGGCACTGACAGAAAATAAGGTGTTTTAGCAGAGAGCCCGACTCACGAGAATTTACAGAGGGCCCGGCTCACAGGAGCTTACAATCTAGAGGAGCAGAGGGTCCGGCTCACAGGAGCTTACAATCTAGAGGAGCAGAGGGTCCGGCTCACAGGAGCTTACAATCTTAAGGAGCAGAGGACACCCAGGAGTTTACAATCTAGAGGAGCAGAGGGCCTGGCTCATAGGAGTTTACAATCTAGAGGAGCAGAGGGCCTGGCTCACAGGAGCTTACAATCTAGAGGACCAGAAGGCACCCAGGAGCTTACTATCTGTAGGAGCAGAGAGCACCCAGGAGCTTACAATCTGGAGGAGCAGAGAGCACCCAGGAGCTTACAATCTGGAGGAGCAGAGGACACCCAGGAGTTTACAATCTGGAGGAGCAGAGAGCACCCAGGAGTTTACAATCTGGAGGAGCAGAGAGCACCCAGGAGCTTACAATCTGCAGGAGTTTACAATCTGGAGGAGCAGAGAGCACTCAGGAGCTTACAATCTGTAGGAGCAGAGAGCACCAAGGAGCTTACAATCTGGAGGAGCAGAGAGCACCCAGGAGTTTACAATCTGGAGGAGCAGAGAGCACCCAGGACTTTACAATCTGCAGGAGTTAACAATCTGGAGGAGCAGAGAGCACCCAGGAGTTTACAATCTAGAGGAGAAGTTTACAGACTCATATCTGAGAGGTTTATTACTGTGCAGCTCTAGCTTTGTTATACACCCTGGAGGATCAAACTCTCAGGGACCGATTACTTACCTCCCTGGTGTCCCTGCATGGAGGCTCCAGCCTCTCTCCTCTGATCCTGTTGCTCAGTGCAGCCTCAGATCCAGCCCTTTCCTGTGGCTGTCAGGCAGGCATGGAAGGAGACAGGCTCAGCCACATGGTGATTGGGAAAAGGATCACCACGTGACACGCCCCTGACACATTGTTACCAGAATCTGCTAGGTTCACTCGGGACGAAGCCGGACCGGACACGAGCAAGGATTGTCTGAACACAAGTCTCTTCAGGAAAGGCAAACTTTATTTGTGTCGTCACACAGGATTAAATCGCAAAGAGTGAGCCCCGATCTCACCCTGACGAGGGGTTTTATGCCCCGAATACATAATTAGGTACATCCCAATTAGCCCACCTCCCGGTGACACTTCTCACACCCCATGTGGGTTAGTACCTCCCATGGTTAATAACAAAGGCATTCCATACATTGATCGTAAATTGGCAAACTTCATGTTAGTCTGACAGTTTGTGATTTGCTGCGGCACTCAATCCGGGCCGTGCCCACCTTGCTAAAGGCTATGTTTATTAGTCACAGATAAGACATGGTCTGGTTTCTACGCTCTCTTTGTCTCTCTGCAGGCCTTAGTGACCTTGATGTATCCATTCATCATCCTGTCTCTCCGTGCCAAGAGCGGCCCGGATCTTCCTCAATTCTAATTGCTGCTCTGTTTAATCTAACACATTCCTAAAATTCTATGTAAGCTTCATTCTAGTTTCTACTGAAATCTACCTAATTATTTCAAGTGAACCAATATTCTGAACAAGATGGCCGCCTGGCTC
The DNA here is from genome assembly GCA_009667805.1 of Leptobrachium leishanense. Lineage (NCBI taxonomy): Eukaryota > Metazoa > Chordata > Amphibia > Anura > Megophryidae > Leptobrachium > Leptobrachium leishanense. The sequence goes on from CM019064.1 coordinate 171,135,031, forward strand.
ATAATGGCGATCATCTTCCAGCCTGATTCCACTTCAGTCCCCCCTTGGCTCAAGCCTCAGGTTCTTTTTCCTGATGCTTGTAGCCATCACACCCCACTAGTATTATTCTTGAGTTCCTCATACTTTAGGAGACCTATTTTCGTTGGGAACATGTTGTCACGTCTCGGCCTTGCCCCCTGGTGGTGAAGGGTCTTCATGTTTGTTTTTCCCCTATGGTGTGTCTGGCTGTGCTGTTTAGGGCTGATCTGGGGTTCTGTTGTGATCTCCTGGTCTGGGGTCACATGGCCCAATCACACAGACCCACTCCCTATATATTCCCAGCAGCACAGAGCCTCATTGACTGTTTGTGGAGTTTGATGGTGGTTCTGTCTGGTTCGTGTTTCCTGAGTTGCTGCAAAGCATTCCTGTTCAAGTGTTTTCTGGTTCTGACCTCGGCTTTATTTTTGACTATCCCTTCTACTCCCCCCTGGTACCGTATATTTCTGATCTGTTGCCAACCTCTGCCTGATTCTTGTATGTTTCATGTTTTATGTACCTTGTCTGTCTTAGTTTAGTATATTATTCAGAGGCCGCTTATAAGGACCTCTTTTAGTATAGTCTGTCTGTTTTGTTTACTGTCCTGCAGCCTGCTCCCGTCACGGATTGTCAAGTGTATCTTTGTGTTTCTGAGTGTCCTAAGTTGTCTGTCGGTCTTGAAGCCTTCGGAGCTTAGTGGCAATTCTGTTCTGTTTTTTGGTGCTCCTTGGTTTTGGAGAAATCCGTCTGTCCTTGTGTCCAGTCAGTTACTCACCTGCCTTAAGGGCTTCATCTCATGTTCCAAGCCACCACGATGGCCCAAGCAGGGGCTAACCGTTACACATGTCTTGTGGGATTATCAGTGGTATCTTTTGTGTCTGTGTGGGTATCAGTGCTCTCTTGCATAGTGGCCATAGACACAGCCCTATGCGGTACGTTAGTGTTCCTACGACCAAGATCACCACCAACATCAGAATCATGGATCCAATCTGTGAAATAAATCTCAGAATGGATCCGAACCATTCTCCAATTGCTCCGAACCCACGGAGTGGATTCCAGCCTTCAGCAGCGATTCTCCTTGCTGTGTTCTGCAACTGTGCTACCTTCTCCTGGTGATCTTGGATTACCTGGTAATAGTCAGGGACATCGTGTGTGGTGTTCCTGATGAAAGTGCAACATTCGTAATGTATTGTCATTTCACACAATCCATTCAGGGCCGCACTGATCTGTTCTAGTGCCATATCATGTATCATCTGCACCTTCCGTATCTCACGCACCTCCAGATTCAGCAACTGAATATCCATACTAGTCTTGTTCAGAATCTCATCCATCAGACTGGCATAACTGTTCATTCTTATCAACTCTCTTCCCCATCCAGTCCATGCCGGCAGCCATGACCATATTCGATCCACCTTTCTAAACCTCTCTCTCTTCTGTCTTTCAAACACCAGTGGGTACCTAGGGTGGAGTGCTGTGTCTGTATTAGTGTCTTCTCCCCTTACCCTCTGAATTGGGATCAATTTAGCCAGGTAACACATTCCCGTTATTGTTGGTGAAACCCATGTGTAACACACCTTTCCACAACACACCTGGTACCCCCCTCTCAATATAAATGGTGACAAATGTAGTGTTCCCTTTTGATATTTCTATCATCAGTTGCCTCAGCCGTTTCATCATATCTTGTGCACTCTGCCTTCCATCTGTCACCCTTGCAATCACCGCCTCTTGCTCACTCATGAGTTTTCTACATCGTATGTATAGAAAATTTGACTGCTCCTTTGTGTTAAATGTGTAGATGTATGATGTCCAGTTGAACTTGCTTGAGTAGCACCCTCCACCCTCATTATTTGTGTCTCTATCTGGTCCTAGTTGGAAGCACCATTCTGGTGGATATACTGGCCCTATTATAGGGTACCCGGGACTGAATGATTCTGTTTTTTCCCTTGGTGCATCGAAAGCATGTATTGTGACATTTCCTGACGCAAACATACTCAGATTCATTGGAACAGAAGCAAATGGGATGTGGATTGTCTCTGGGTGCAACCTACTACACACCCAGCATGCGGTTTGCCCAGACTTTTTAGCATAGTCATATTTAAATTGCACAAGTAAATGTCCTCTTGGCAAAATCTCGGATGTCGCCTCTCGTTTTTGTCTCCACATAGTACGATTCTCCATCACCGGGTGCGTACCATTCCAGATATGGGAGATATCCACTTTCTTGGCGGTGCTTGGGCACCTGGGGCATGCTCCATGTGAGAGTCCATAAATCAAGTTTGCAAGGTACAAAATCAGTAGCACAAATGCCCCAAATGTCAAAATCCCTTGGGCAATTCTCTTCACAGTCACATAAACCCAATCCCTCCCCACCGGAATTTCAAAAATAAAAGACATTTCTGGATGATCAAGGGTGGGGGCTGGGCCCCTAAAAAGCACCCTTGGGGTATCCCCCGGGGGATCTCTTTGTTCCCCTGTTGGTGGATGGTCAGGCCTTATTGTGTCCATCAAGACACCCACTTGTGAAATCATTTGGGTGCCTTCAGTTGGATCATTCAGATGCTCACGGCTGTGGTCTTTGTCAGCTTTAGCCTCAGCGGATTGGTCTCATTGGTGACGACCTTCCATGCTGGTTCAGGACTGGCTGCAGCTACTTTCAGTCTGGAGTGATGTATCCACGGGACCACCTTGGCAACCTTTACTGCTGTAGGGGTTGATAACAGGACAAGGTAAGGACCTCTCCACTTTGGGCCTAGTGGGTCATTTTTCCACTCTTTCACCCATACTGAATCACCTGGAAAATACTTGTGGAGTGGGGGATACAAAAAGTGAGGTATATTATCTCCCACCCAAGTATTCAGTTTCTGCATTGATTTACCTAACAATACAACCTGATCATTTAATTTAGTTTCTCCCAATGCCCGAAGGTCCCCCCCTTAGTCCAGTAATCAGAGGGGTAGGCCGTCCAAACATAAGTTCGTACGGACTTGGCTTCAATTGGGGGGTTGGCCTGCACCTAATGTGCAAGAGGACTATCGGCAGCACATCCAACCAGTCTAGCGACGTCTCTTGGCACAATTTGGACATCAAAGTCTTTAGGGTGCGGTTCATTCTCTCGACTTTTCCCGAGCTTTGGGGCCTGTAGACAGTATGTAGCTTCCAGGTAATGCCCAACAGGCGGGCTAGCTGTTGTAAACAGTTCTGTATAAATGTAGGGCCATTGTCCGACCCTATTTCGAGAGGCAATCCATAACGTGGTATTATTTCTTTCATCAGACTCTTCACCACTTCCACAGTCTTTTCAGTTCTTGTTGGGAAAGCTTCCACCCATCCTGTCAGAGTACACACCATCACCAGTAGATATTTGTATCCTTTGCAGGGCGGCAGCACTGTGAAGTCTATCTGTAACGATGCCATTGGGGATAGCCCGATTGGCTGCTTCCCTGGAGGTTGAGATGGGCCTGTCCTCGGGTTGTTTTTGGCACATGTCACGCACTGCTGGGCTATTGCTTTGCAGACTACTGACAGTCCGGGTACGTAGAAATGTGGCTCTAATTGCTGTTCCATCATTTCTCTTCCTCTATGGGTACTTGCGTGAAGCGTTCTTACAATCTCAGGAGCAAATGTTGCTGGTAGGAATATTTGTCCATTCTTCAACTGGAACCATCCGTCTTCTCCATATCCGCCTTGTTCTTCTGATAGCCACTTCTTTTCTTTCTCTGAATATACGGGTGTCCATTCACTCAGTGGCGCCGGTAGGAGTGCAGCCACCACTGGTTTTGTTTTGTATCGTGCCAATTCTCCATGGTTTCCCCAGACAAATTCTTCTTTTGGGAAATAGTATCGCCATGCGAAAAACAGCAGATCTTGTCTGTCTTGTGAATCTCTTACTGCTGGTATAAAAAAGTTCATTGCACTTTTCTTCATTCTTGGCAGCTTGTTTTTGATAAGGATCTCCTTGAGGAAGAACCTCACCAACGGGGCTTGGTATTCTTCTGCTCCCAATTCTCCCAGACTTAGCAGTATTCGTGTAATCCGTAGATTATTATGAGGGTTGGTTGTTAAATTATCGAAACGTTCAGCGAAATTTTCTGCTCGTTCAACTTGTTACTTTTGTATCTTCTTCACACTCCCCCATTAATTTTACGCCGAAGAATTTCCGCATCATTTTGTATGCTCTGCGTAGTCTTTGCTGAACTTCTGAGGTGTTAATCATTAGGCGTGTCTCTTGCGGATTCAGAGGAGTGGAATAGAAATTTCGGCCTTGAGACTGGGTTGGAAAAAGCCATTGGATATAATCATGATTAAGTTCTAATAGTTCGTAATCATCTTGCCATTTGTGCAATATAATTTCAATGAACTCGCCTTTGGGTTCAAATTTTCTCCAATTCATGTAGAATTTGTAGTTTGGCATGGGAGGTTGAGGCTCTTGCTTGCAGAGTAGGACTTTGGCTTGATCAATTGTTAGCAATGGTTTTGCGGCCTGGTCAGCGCGCCTGTTGCCTTTTGGGATTTCATCATAACCTTTTTGGTGGCCACGACAGTGCATGATACTGACAGCGCTTGGTTTCCATACAGCTTCTAGGAGGGCCGCGATTTCAGCTGCATACTTGATTTGTTGTCCTGAGGAAGTAAGTAGGCCTCTTTCTTTGTAGAGTGCACCATGTGCATGGACTGTCATGAAGGCGTACTTGGAATCAGTGTAGATGTTCACCCTCTTGCCTTCGGAGATTTCTAGAGCTCTGGTTAGAGCTGTTATTTCAGCCAGTTGTGAAGATGTATGGCCTGGTAGTGGATTTGCTTCGATAATTTCTTCTGCTGAGACTACTGCATAGCCGGAGACTTTCTTCCCATCATCCATGTAACTGCTACCATCAGTGAACAACTGTAGATCGTATTTGTCTAGGGGTACGTCTTTCAAATCTGGCCTGCTACTGAACACTTCTTCCATGACTTGGAGGCATTCATGATCTGGATCCTCTTCACAGTCAGGCAGTAAAGTAGCAGGGTTCAAGGTAGCGATGAGGTCCAGATGAACCCGTGGATTCTCACACATCATGGCTTGGTACTTTGTCATCCGGCTGTTGCTGAACCAGTAACTTCCTTTTACATCCAGCAGGGCTTTGACAGCATGGGGCACCTTGACATGAAGAACCTGTCCAAGGGTCAGCTTGTCTGCTACTGCTATCAGCATTGCGGTGACTGCCACGGCTTTCAGGCATGGGGGTAGGCCACAGGCCACAGGGTCAAGTTGCTTTGAGAGATAGGCCACAGGCCTTAGCCAAGAGCTGAAACTTTGAATCAGCACTCCTGTCGCTGTTTGATTGTGTTCATGCACATACAACTGGAAGGGCTTGCTGTGATCTGGAAGTCCCAGTGCAGGAGCTTCCATTAACAGAGTCTTTAACTTTGGGAAGAAGAGCAAACAGCAGCATTCCTAGAGGAAGGGGTCCTGTTCTCCCCCTTTGTGGCCTGATGAAGGGGCTTGGCAATATCTGCGAAGTTGGGGATCCACAGGCGGCAGAAGCCTGCAGCTCCCAGAAACTCACGGACTTGTCTTCTGGTCTTTGGTTGGGGTATTCGGCATACTGCTTCTTTTCTTTCAGCCCCCAATGCGCGCTTCGTACCTGTTAGGTTTTCAATTAAGTACTTTACACTTTGTTTGCATATTTGGACTTTCTTTCTTGACACCCTGTAACCTGCTTGGCATAGTAGATGTAGCAGGGCTTTTGTGGCAGATAAACAGTCTTTTTCTGTGGGAGAAGCCAGTAATAAATCATCCACATATTGTAATAAGACAACTTTGTCTGGCTGAGCGTTGAAGGAGAGGAGGTCTTGGCTGAGCGCGCATCCGAAGATCGTGGGCGAGTTTTTGAAACCTTGAGGGAGGCGTGTCCAGGTCATTTGATGGCACGCTCCCATGGTAGATTCCTCCCACTGAAATGCAAAAAGGGGCTGGCTTGCCGGAGCCAGTCGGATGCAAAAGAAAGCATCTTTTAATTCAAGAACCGTGTAATATTTTGTATCTCCGGGAATTAGTGCCAACAAATTGTATGGATTGGGAACCACAGGGTGTAGGGTTACTGTGGCTTCGTTGACAGCTCGTAAATCTTGGACTGGGCGGTACTCTTGTGTGCCCTCTTTCAGTACTGGCAACAGGGGTGTGTTCCATGGTGACACGCAGAATTTCAATATGTCGTGGTCTTTAAGTCTCTGTAAATGTGTTTGGATATTCTGCTTGGCTTTTTGTGGGATATGATATTGTCTTAGAGCCACAGGCGTTGCACCAGGTTTTAAATCGACGTACACTGGGGGAATATTTACAGCTAGTCCGGGCGGGTTTCCTCCGCCCACACCCCAGGAATTTCGAGGAGTAGTGTGTGCGGGTCCGGGCTTGCCGGCAGAGTTGGTGCTGTGTGCCATTCTTCCTCTCTTGGCATAATCACTGCAAATTTTACAGATTGGGGGTGCTGGCTGGGTTGTACTGCCGTGCAGAGCTGCCACTCTCAGGCAGGTCTAATTGAGAGTGTCCCCCGGGAAGGAACGTAATTTGGGCTTGCAATTTGCAAAGGATATCCCACCCCAGGAGCTGGATGGGACATTCGGGCATATACAAAAATTCATGTTCAACATTATGCCCACCCACACTACATTTTCGAGAAGCAAGGAAGGGGTACTTAGCAGACACCCCCATTGCTCCCATAATATCAACTTCATTTCCCACAGGGGGTGCCATTTGCTGTGTTACAACAGAATATTCGGCACCGGTGTCCACCATAAAAAAATCATCTTTATTTCCCACTCTCATAGTGACCGTGGGCTCGTGATTACCGAGCGGGATGGGCCCAGGTCCTTGTCAATATGTACCCTGCCCTTCAAATGACGTTCCCGCCAAACCCACGAACCCTGCACCGGCACCCTCACTCCTCTCATATCGGCCATTTGTTACCTGACCATTGGAGGCTTGACCTCCCGATTCACCAACCTCCCCCTGTCCCCCAAATTTAGCCAAAAATGCAGGACAATCATTTTTCCAGTGACCTTCACCCCGGCACCAGGCGCACTGGTTGGGTCCCAGGGGTTCCCTAGGGGCTCCCCTACCTCTACCTCCCCGACCCCTTGCTCTCCCTCTCTCCGGGGCACCTCTGCCTCCACCATTTCCCATATAACCGACCACAATCTGCCCATGTGGGGTTATGTGTAAGCATAACTGACTATCATACTGGCTACTGCCGCGGGATTAGTGGAGTACAGTGGTGTGTGTGTTTTCCAGTTAAAAAGGTCTGTTGTCGTGAATGGGACATATGTGTATTGCACTGGCCCAGGTGCTCCATTATCCAGTAAAGGGCCTGGCACCTCCCCGTAGGGGCAGTTGCATCTTACTTTTGTTGGGATTGTGCTGATATGGTTCTCGGGGTTTATATATATTGTTCGCTGCGCGAGTGGTGGCCCCTTGTTTCTCATCTTCACTCTCATTATCGCTATCCTCTTGGGATACTAATTTATATATGCTCCCGTCGGGCATCTCAATCTTTCCTGGTGGGACCTCTCTGTCTCCCCCACCTGCTGCCCCCTGGTCTTCTTCCGCAATACCGCGTGGCGGAGCGAAGGGAGCTGGCCGGGAAGTAGCAGCTGCCTGCTCCCCCCTCTCCGCCCGCGCAACCGCGGCACTCAAAGCTTCTCTAGCTGTCCCATAACATGATGGATAGGGCGGGGGCAAAGAATCAATCTCCTCCGGTTGTTCTATCAACACCAGTCTCCCTTTCTCTTCATTATTTGGGGGTACCTGCTTCTTGTTTTGTCCCGCCATCATTATAAAATGACTTATCTTTTACACAATACCTCCATATATCTACAGTTGTGTTCAAAATTATTCAACCCCAACTGAAATTGAGTGTTTTGGCGAGTTTGACATTTATATTGATCATTCAGTCATCTTGCTTACAATTAAATCAAAGAGGCACGTGTAGGTCAGACAAATATAACATAACATTTATAATGAAATAACCACAAATGTCTTTTCTGTGCTCACATCATTATCAGTTTTATTCAACCCCCAAGTGACATTCAATCTTAGTACTTAGTACAACATCCTTTTACAGTTATAACAGCTTTTAAACGTGAAGCATAGCTTGACACAAGTGTCTTGCAGCGATCTACGGGTATCTTCGCCCATTCGTCATGGGCAAATGCCTCCAGTTCAGTCACATTCTTAGGCTTGCGCACTGCAACTGCTTTCTTTAAGTCCCACCAGAGGTTCTCAATCGGATTTAAGTCAGATGACTGCGATGGCCACTCCAAAATGTTCCAGCCTTTAATCTGCAACCATGCTCTAGTGGACTTGGAGGTATGCTTGGGATCATTGTCCTGTTGAAAGGTCCAACGTCTCCCAAGCCTCAGGTTTGTGACGGACTGCATCACATTGTCATCCAATATCTCCTGGTACTGAAGAGAATTCATGGTACCTTGCACACGCTGAAGCTTCCCTGTACCTGCAGAAGCAAAACAGCCCCAAAGCATGATTGACCCCCCCGCCATGCTTCACAGTAGGCAAGGTGTTCTTTTCTTCATAGTCCTTGGTCTTCCTCCTCCAAACATAGAGTTGATCCATGGGCCCAAACAGTTCTAATTTTGTTTCACCAGTCCACAGAACACTATCCCAAAACCTCTGTGGTTTGTCCACATGACTTTTGGCATACTGCAGTCGACTCTTCTTATTCTTTGGAGACAGCAAGGGGGTGCGCCTGGGAGTTCTGGCATGGAGGCCTTCATTATGCAGTGTGCGCCGTATTGTCTGAGCTGAAACTTCAGTACCCACATCTGACAAATCTTTTCTCAGTTCCTCAGCAGTCACACGGGGACTTTTCTCCACTCTACACTTCAGGTAGCGCACAGCAGTCGAAGTCAGCATCTTCTTTCTGCCACGACCAGGTAGCGTTTCAACAGTGCCCTTTGCCTTGAATTTGCGAATGATGCTTCCTATGGTCTCTCTTGGTATGTTTAACATCTTTGCAATCTTCTTATAGCCATTGCCCTTCCTGTAAAGAGTAATCACCTCTTCTCTTGTCTTCCTGGACCATTCTCTTGACTTCACCATGTTTGTAACCACACCAGTAAATGTCTAGAAGGAGCTGAGTATCACAGTCATTTTGAAGCTGCCTAATTGGTGCTTATTATGCTTTATTGCTGCTCCGTGACATCCACAGGTGTTTTCAATACCTGATTGAAAACACTTGAATGAACCTCTGTTCTTCAGAGTGGTAGTCTTTAAGGGGTTGAATAATTGTGTCAATGAAGAATTCACAAAAGAAACATTTACTACTGTATTACAAAACCAATTGATGTCATTTTAGTTGCATATGGTTCTTTAAAAAGTCCTTGTAGGATTTCATTCTGAATACAATTACAAATGGACACTAAATTCCCTAAAACCCTTTACAGCATTGGGGGTTGAATAATTTTGAACACAACTGTATATACGGGTACTGTTCAGGATGTCCGCATTTCCCGGTGACTTGGGAATGCACTCTCTGTATTAGCTCCGGGTCCATTGACCCCTGCTCTGGCCATTCTGGAACTAGCAGTGGCCATACAATTGTACACATTAATGTTAATTTCTCCTTAGTTAACTCTACACCATAATCATGCGTTGCGTATAACACTTCAAAATTCCGCACCATATACCCTAAGGGCGTCTCACCCTTCTTTACCTTACTGGGTTTGGACGACCCGTTACCCATTGTTACTCTTTTAAGGGCAATAACCTTCTTACAATGCGGATATTACTTTTTAGCAAGAACACTTAAGATTTACAGTCTGGTACTTCAGTCAACAATTCATATATCGGATTCGCTTCCTCCGTCAGTAGCCGGACTGCAGTCGCCTGAGCCGGAAACGTACCTTGGGAGTCCACTCTCGAGTTTGAGCGCCTACTCGCCTAGCGAGAAAGCAATCACTCACAGCACTCAAATCACTCACAGCACGTACTGTACCAGATACTTTCAGCACAAAACAATACATAGACAATTCAACTCTTTCTACTAGCCGAGGGCACACTGTCCCTCCTTTTGGCTCCTTATACCCCGTTAATTGAACTCTAACTCTTGACTGCTTGTGACTACGTGCACCCCGTTCTACAACACTCCCGTCTGCAATTCCAATTTGCCTATGGGTAATCTACCCACCCGGCACCACTATCTCTGCAGCTACCGCTGACCTTAGTTGGCCCCCTTCACTACACGACGTACACACTAGCACTGACTCAGGGCTCTCAGCCAAGTCACAGAAATCCCTCCTCCTTTCCTTGTCCACGTGCAGAAGCTCTGTTTACAAACACTGACTATGACTATGCAACTCCACGTGGCTACTCTCTCCCGCTCTCACAGAACTACCATTTGGTTGGCATCGGATCCCCCGGGTCGAGACACGCACTAGCCACTCTGGCTCCTTTGCTTGTCCGTGCTATCTGCGGCAGGTTCGGTATGTCAACGAGACCGTGGCCGCGGGTCTCCTTATCCGACTATGGTCGAACGTTTCCCTTTATACCAGTATCTCTGATACACATACAAACATAGAAGACACTTAAACTATTGCCGCGCTGCTCGCTGTTTCCTCAGACTCGGTGGTGTCCCAGCTTCCCGGGCCGGGGGTCTGTTTGGGACGAGACGAGGTCCACTGAACAAGAAATCCTGCTTGGCGCCTGCAGATGTCAGCTCACCTTCAACGGACGCCCAACCGATGGGATCACTCGCACCTGCAGTCAACCACCACAGTGTTCAGCAGTCGTTGCCGTGCCGGCAAAGGCCCGTATCCCGGCTCACGAGCCCCCAAGAAATGTTACCGGAATCTGCTAGGTTTACTCGGGACGAAGCCGGACCGGACACGAGCAAGGATTGTCTGAACACGAGTCTCTTCAGGAAAGGCAAACTTTATTTGTGTCGTCACACAATGCTCACACAGGATTAAATCGCAAAGAGTGAGCCCCGATCTCACCCCGACGAGGGGTTTTATACCCCGAATACATAATTAGGTACATCCCAATTAGCCCACCTCCCGGTGACACTTATCCCACCCCATGTGGGTTAGTACCTCCCATGGTTAATAACAGTGGCATTCCATACATTGATCGTAAATTGGCAAACTTCAGGTTAGTCTGACAGTTCGTGATTTGCTGCGGCACTCAATCCGGGCCGTGCCCACCTCCCTAAAGGCTATGTTTATTAGTCACAGATAAGACATGGTCTGGTTTCTACGCTCTCTTTGTCTCTCTGCAGGCCTTAGTGACCTTGATGTATCCATTCGTCATCCTGTCTCTCCGTGCCAAGAGCGGCCCGGATCTTCCTCAATTCTAATTGCTGCTCTGTTTAATCTAACACATTCCTAAAATTCTATGTACGCTTCATTCTAGTTTCTACTGAAATCTACCTAATTATTTCAAGTGAACCAATATTCTGAACAAAATGGCCACCTGGCTCATAATGGCGATCATCTTCCAGCCTGATTCCACTTCAACATGACTGGGAGGGGCAATCCCTCAGTGCTTCTGCGCAGTGTGTGCCTCTGCAAATCACCATGTCTGCATTCACTGCACACATCGTGATTTGAGTTCTGGAGGTCAGCCTGGCATCTGCACTGCTCGGGGGGAGGGGGCAATTGCCCCGTTGCCCCCCTGGATCCGCCCCTGGGCGAGGTGTTAGCAGTGCGTGAGTTGAGGTGTATGAGTCTGGCACAGGAGTTCATTACAGATTGCAGAGGGAGAATCTGGGACCTCTTAAGGCCAGAGAGAAGGTTACAGTTGCGAACCCAAGCTGATGCATGTTTTGTCATAAAGGTATGATGTTGACAAATTCTTAGAATGTATGAGCCTGATTCAGACTTGTAGCCAGTGCCCTATTATAGTTTCAGTCTCTCTAGACCAGTGATGGCAAACCTTGGCACCCCAGATGTTTCAGAACTACATGTCCTATGATGCTTTGTAAAAAAAATAAGGCTGTCTGAGCATCGTGGAACATGTAGTTCAGAAACATCTAGGGTACCGAGGTTCGCCATCACTGCTCTAGACTATTTAAGACTGATCCAAGCCTGTAACGAGTGCCTTATTGTCAGACTTTCTAACTTTCTAATTTTGTGTCGTCTACTATTCCGGTACGTACACTGACCCAATTTGTCTCAGACTCTTGCGTTCTCTGTATTCCTGACTTTGTAAGTTACACAAAGAAAAACATGGTACTAGTACAGACATGCCATTGTACTGAAACACTCACCACAATTTACATGGCTGCCTTCTCTACATAGAACACCTCTGCATTCACACACTCACATTGAACCTTTAATCAAATACAGTTCTGTATTCACATACTGTGAGTTGATTTTCTTTGCACAAAACATGAATGAAAGGCAAAATGGAGTTGGCACAGGCTAATGGTGGCAGAGTAATTATTTAGCCCTTGGCTAGCAAATTAAAAAATGAATTCCAATGAAAGTTACATACATATACATTGTAGCTAAAGGTCATGTTGCAACAAAATGCTTATGATCCACAATAAAATCATATTTATTTAGCTATAAACTATTTTACCAGGACGGATACATTGAGATTTCTCTAGTTTTCAAGTAACGCTTGGCGCGAAGATTTTTGCTTTGCGCGAGGATTTTGGCGTGAAGAATGTAATTTAGCCCATTGAGTTCATGGCATAATGTCCGATTTGTGCTGGGTTTTTTTTGCACAACTTTAAATTTACAGAATATCGGCGCCAAATATCGGCTATCGGACAGAAAAGCTGCCGATTAATCAGTATCAGTATCGGCCCTAAAAAAATTATATCGGTCTATCCCTAGCACAAAGCAGCAGTAATGAGTTATACAATGTAGTAGGTAGTTTTTGAAGATGCGTTTGCGGGGCAGCTGCATACACTACATCTACGTATTCAATAGCCGGGCTAAGCTTTTGTTGTATAATCTGCTTTCTTACTGCGGGGCTCAGGAATAGCAGATGTATTCAGTTAAAAATATAATATCTGTATGGGACACTTACGTTAAGAATAGGCACTGTGATTAGTATTATGTGGCTATACAATGACTTGAGTGTGTAAATGATTGAGAGGCATTCACTTGATTAAGGTAGTAAGTCGTAGGAATTTGGTTTCTATTGTTTGAAAAGCTTGACTATATTCTGTATGGGCACTACATGCTATCTCACATGGGTTAACAACAGTGGCCGCAGGTGCAATCTGAAATTGGAAAATAGAAATATACCACTAAGTCATGGCTGCAATCTTTACAAAGATATAGTAGTTTGACAAGAAAAAAAATGTATTTTTCTGAAGGACACTCATTCACACGTAAGGGAATCAGAGGCTAGTCTAAATGAGGTCCAATAAACAAAATATGTCAGGTCTGTTTAAGAAAATTACATTACAGACTTTAGAAATATTAACCATAACTCAATTAAGACCCTTTGTTCCTGACATATTCCAGGCAGTATTTGAACAAGTCAAAAGCAAATATGTCGATGTTCCAGTTAAGTGCTGGAGTAAATAAAATCAACTTTGTTCTTGAGTGCCTCACTAAGGCCAGCTTTTAGTAGCTTATCCAGATAAATGAATGCATTGGCCACCTCAAGTGATCCACATGGATGCAGTGTGGAATATTTTTATGTATACTGTTGTGACACAGTCCAGTTTTAACCACGTCTTCTAGGGCAACATAAATATGCAGAGCCACAGTCTTTTTTTTGTTCTTAAGCAAGACTTTTATTTACCTCCACCTTTCACAGGCAATCAGTGGGAGAATCAGTGGATCACAGCAAACATTTCTTTCAGCAACAGAGGAATAACTTGGTTCTTTTTCCCTGTCTCTCCAGCTCTCTCTCCTGGAAGGACAGACACCCACACTCCTCAGCTACAAAGGAAAACCTTCCCTTAATAAAGCCCAACTAAATGGGACCACACCTGTATGCCATCGTTGGCTTTATTCTCCAAAACCTGGCCTGGCTAGTGAGCCGGGCTGCTGGGATAGTGGCCCGCCCTTCTCTCCACTATCCCGACCCCAGGGACCCATAACACATTTTACTGGACGCTCTCCATTGCACCAGCGAAACACAAAATATATTTTAACCATCTCCCTGGGGTTATTTTTAAACACAGTGCACAAGGTCTGGTCTCACATATCGCCCATTCAGGACCATACCCTGCTTCCTGTCACACACCCTCCCCCTCAGCTCAAGACCATCGGGACGAGCGACCACGGACATCAGCGAATGCACCCGAGACAGCCCGTCGACATTTCCCTGTAGAAGACCGGCCCTGTGCTCCACCGAAAAACTAAATGGCTGTAGGCTAAGGAACCACCTCGTGACCCTCGCATTAGTCTCCTTATTGCGATACATCCATATGAGAGGAGCGTGGTCAGTTATCAGCCTGAATCTCCTACCCAATAGATAATACCTAAGGGTTTCCAATGCCCATTTGATGGCAAGGCATTCCTTCTCCACAACAGAATAGTTCTTTTCCCGCGGCAACAGCTTCCTGCTGAGAAAAAGAACAGGGTGTTCCTCTCCCTGACACTCCTGGGAGAGGACGGCCCCCAAACCAGCCTCAGAGGCATCAGTCTGGACTATGAAGTCCTTCGCAAAATCAGGGGACACCAAAACGGGATATACACACAGGGCCTCCTTCAGACCTATAAAAGCCTTCTCGGCTTCGGGAGACCACTTCACCATCACAGGGGATCTCGCCTTTGTTTGAGATCAGTGAGGGGAGCGGCTATCGCAGCAAAATTCGGGATGAACCGCCTATAGTATCCAGTTAACCCGAGAAAAGCCCTCACCTGTTTTTTTGTCAAAGGTTGTGGCCAACTCTGTATAGCCTCAACCTTCGTTGTCTGAGGCTTGACCAAACCTTTGCCAATAGTGTAGCCTAAGTACTTGGCTTCCGCTAGCCCAATGGTACTTTTTGTGGGGTTGGCCACTAGGCCCGCAGACCGAATTGTAGTGAGCACCCGCTGAACTTTAGGAAGGTGCGATTCCCAATCTGGACTATATATAACCACATCATCCAAGTATGCCGCCGCATATTGAGCGTGGGGTTGTAAAATCCTATCCATCATCCTCTGGAACGTGGCAGGGGCCCCGTGCAAACCAAATGGCAACACTGTGTATTGGAACAAGCCATCTGGGGTTGAAAAGGCCGTTTTCTCCCTCGCTTGGTCAGTGAGTGGCACCTGCCAATACCCCTTAGTCAGATCAAGGGTTGTGAGGTAGCGTGCTTTCCCAAGCCTCTCAATCAGCTCGTCAACCCTAGGCATGGGGTAGGTGTCAAATTTAGAAATGCAATTCAATTTACGGAAGTCATTACAAAATCTAATGGACCCATCCGGTTTAGGGACAAGCACAATGGGACTGTTCCACTCACTGTGCGATTCCTCAATCACCCCAAGTTTTAGCATTTTCTCTACTTCAGTCTTTATAGCTTGCCTACGGGCCTCAGGTACTCTGTACGGCTTCAGACAGACCTTTTTCCCTGGCTCGGTTATTATGTCATGTCTGATTATTTGTGTCCTCCCCGGTATCGCTGAGAACACTTCTCTGTTTTGCCTAAGAAACACCTTAACCTCCGCTTTCTGGTGTACAGAGAGGGTGTCAGAGATGTTTACCTCGGGGTCCGTGATAGGGAGGTCCGTAGGCTTCAGGGCCACCAAGACCTCTCTATCCTTCCATGGCTTTAACAGGTTTATATGGTAGGTTTGCTCAGGTTTCCTCCTTCCCGGCTGGCTTACCTTATAATTTACCTCTCCTATTTTTCCCATCACCTCATAGGGACCCTGCCAGGTAGCCAAAAATTTATTTTCCACCGTGGGGACTAGAACCAATACCCTATCTCCCGGTTGAAACACTCTGACCCGGGCATTCTTATTGTAGCTATACCTTTGGGCCTCCTGGGCTTTCCTCATATAGTCTCTAACGAGGGGCATGACCGCCTCCATGCGTTCCTGCATTTGGGATATGTGCTCCACGACACTATGGTAGGGTGTCGTTTCCTGTTCCATGTCTCCTTAACGACATCCAGCAGTCCCCTGGGATGCCGGCCATATAACAGCTCAAACGGGGAAAAACCTGTAGAGGCCTGAGGGACCTCTCGGATGGAGAACATTAAGTAGGGCAAAAGAAGGTCCCAATTCCTGCCATCTTTATCAATAGCCTTCCTTAGCATACTCTTAAGCGTTTTGTTAAACCGCTCTACTAAGCCATCGGTTTGTGGGTGATATACTGAGGTTTTTAGCTGCTTGATGCCTAGCAATTTACACAACTCTTTCATAACCCTGGACATGAATGGAGTCCCCTGGTCTGTTAGGACCTCTTTTGGTATTCCCACCCTGCTAAACATCAGCATGAGTTCTTTTGCTATGGACTTGGCAGTGCCATTGCGGAGGGGAATCGCTTCAGGGTAGCGTGTTGCATAATCGAGGACAACGAGTATGTACTGGTGCCCCTCGCAGATTTAACCAGGGGACCCACCAGGTCCATAGCAATCCTTTCGAACGGGACCTCGAGTATGGGCAAGGGCACTAACGGGCTCCGGAATCCTGGAGCCGGTGCAGTAAGCTGACATTTAGGGCAAGAAGTACAATATCTATTGATGGCAGCAAACACCCCTGGCCAATAGAACCTCCTGAGGATCCTCTCCTTTGTTTTATCGATTCCTAAATGTCCCCCCAGGATATGGTTATGGGCAAGGTTTAACACCGTATTCCTAAAGTTTTGCGGTACCAATAACTGTTTGACAATGTCCGTCCCTTTCTTTTCCACACGATACAACAGATTGTCAGACATTTCAAAGTGGGGGTACAGCAACAACCTCCCAGGCTGGGTCACATTTCCATCCACAACCTGGATATCATTTCTCACTGCCCCTAGGGTGGGGTCCTCCCATTGGGCCCCTTTAAAGTTTACCGGGCCACCCGCTAAACCCAATAACTCCGCCTGGTCAGAGTTAGCACCTGGCTCATTACTCTGAGGCGGTTGGGTGCCCACTAATACTGGCATAGGACCACAGGTCGTTTCGTTGAACTCATCATCTAGATCAACATCAGAAAAAGGAAAGACATAGCCCTCCTTGATTTGCCTCAGTTCAGGGAGTTCCCATAGTTCCAAGAAGTATGGAAAATCTCTCCCAATCACAACGTCATTGGCCAAGTTTGGTACCACCCCCACACAATACTTCAGGGTACCACACTGGGTTTCGATATCCACTTCAGTAGTGGGGTACTCTCGTTTGTCTCCATGCACACAGACGACCCCAAGTTTTTTCACATGGTTAAACACCACCTTAGATAGAATGGCTTTAGTCACCAGGGTGACCATACTCCCCGAATCCAGCAAGGCGTTACACCGTCTGCCATTAACCTTCACGGTACACCAATGCGGATTATCAACTTTACCAGCAATGTCATACCCAGAGTACAGTGAATGTGCTTCATTATAGTCCATGGGCTCATCGTTCATACAGTCTCTGGCTATGTGGCCCCCTCTATGGCATTTAAAGCACCGGATTATAGGATTATATTTAGGTACTCCCTGTACCCCGGGAAACATGTCAGAGGGGTTTTCTGCATGTCCTTGCTCTTCTACACCCCGCACCCGCTGAACAGTCTTACCAGTTCGTGTGGCGTTCTGGGATTTAGGGCTGCGGGACTGAGTCGCTGAAGGCGGTTGCACAGCTTCTCCCGAAGCTATAAATCTTTCTACCAGGGTGATCAACTGGTCTGCGGTTTGGGGGTCTCCTTGGTTTACCCAGCGGCGCAGAGAAGCAGGTAATCCACGCTGATAGCGATCCATAACTAGGGTCTCCACTATTTTAGTAGCGGAGTTGATTTCCGGCTGTAGCCACTTCCTGGCAAGATGAATCAAGTCAAACATCTGGGAGCGTGCAGCCTTGTTAGAAGAGTACGCCCAGGATTGGAATCTTTGCGCCCGCACTGCGGTGGTCACCCCCAGGTGCGCCATGATCTCTGTTTTTAATTTCACATAATCACTGGCCTGGGTTGGCTCCAGATCGTAGTAGGCCTTCTGAGGTTCCCCACTCAAAAAAGGGGCAAGTATGCTCGCCCACTCAGCCGCCGGCCATTCTTCCCTTGCTGCAGTTCGCTCAAAGGCCAACAGGTACGCCTCCACATCATCTGCTGCGGTCATTTTTTGCAGGTAATGGCTGGCCCGGATCACCTTGGTACCCTGGTAGCCATTTGCAGAATCAGACTCCAGTTTGTCTGATATGGCACGAATCTCCTTGCGTAGAGTACTGGTGGTAGTTCGCTGTTCCTCCTGGACCATGCCGATCGCCTCCACTTGGGATGTCATAAGCTGTCGCACTAGGACCTCTGTGCTTTCCTTCTGAGCTCTAGCCATAGCCAAAGCATTCTCCGCCTGGGCCAAAATTAGTCGCTGCAGGGTTTCCTGGGTCTCAGCAGTTCTCCTGTTTGCCTCCTGCTGTGCCGCAGTAGACTGAACCAGGGCTTTTACGACGTCGTCCATGCTGCTCGTGGTTTATATTGCCCTCAGACTTGGTGTGGTTATCCTCACACAGGGCACCATATGTGACACAGTCCAGTTTTAACCACGTCTTCTAGGGCAACATAAATATGCAGAGCCACAGTCTTTTTTTTGTTCTTAAGCAAGACTTTTATTTACCTCCACCTTTCACAGGCAATCAGTGGGAGAATCAGTGGATCACAGCAAACATTTCTTTCAGCAACAGAGGAATAACTTGGTTCTTTTTCCCTGTCTCTCCAGCTCTCTCTCCTGGAAGGACAGACACCCACACTCCTCAGCTACAAAGGAAAACCTTCCCTTAATAAAGCCCAACTAAATGGGACCACACCTGTATGCCATCGTTGGCTTTATTCTCCAAAACCTGGCCTGGCTAGTGAGCCGGGCTGCTGGGATAGTGGCCCGCCCTTCTCTCCACTATCCCGACCCCAGGGACCCATAACACATTTTACTGGACGCTCTCCATTGCACCAGCGAAACACAAAATATATTTTAACCATCTCCCTGGGGTTATTTTTAAACACAGTGCACAAGGTCTGGTCTCACATATCGCCCATTCAGGACCATACCCTGCTTCCTGTCACACTGTATATATTGTCCTCATGCCACCACACACAAAACATACATCCTAGATCAGAAATTCAATTTATTTAAGAATAGTGAAATAGAACTGTTTTAATAAATAATAAATCTATTTTTATTTTAATCATCCAACGATTAAATGGATTTTCTGAGTGAATAATATGGATAACGATAAACTCTCAGCCATCGGGGCTGCATATCATCTGATTTTATTTCTTACATTATCATAAACTAAGGGCAGTGCAAACATACTTCTGCTGTTCCCAAATTCTATACGGTTCGCTACAAACTACGGGCCCTATGCTATGTGAGTCGCGTTACTCTTAAAATGTTTAAAGGGCCACTACCACCAAAATAATGAAATGTCCTTGTTTAGTTTATCTTATGTTGCTGATATCTTACGTGTGATTTATTTTTATCCTGTATGTCTAGTTAAGAAAATATTTTACTCTGTGTCACTGGGTGCACCCACTTTGTGATCTTTTGTGTTGTATACTCCCCCCCCCCCGGTATCTTTCCATCACTTTCTCCTTACTTTGGAATGGAAATCATTGTATTGTGTGGGATGTATTCAAAGGACCAGGGGTAGATTAGAAGTCTTGTAAGATCCCTGTTTTATCTCCTTCAACTGCCATCTCTTATCTCAGGTAGCCGAGTCTGGACAATACCCCCCCCTGCTGTTTTATTAACTGTTTTAATACTGTATAACATAAAGCACAGCCACAAAGTAAAATTTACCATAAGATTTTGGTAAATGTTGCATCATGGGAAAAATCCACAAATTGGATTAAATACATAATTTTATTTTTCCTTTTCACATGCAATTACTTCAGAAAAAAAGAAAAAAACTGTTGGGTTTTGTAATGCTCAAGTAATCTTGTTACAGCTTATGTAAGTGGTAGTGTCCCTTTTAGGTGTTTTGATTTTTGTCATCTGAACATGTGTGTTTTGGAGGGAGCAGTCCACTGATCATTTTATTAAGGCTAATGTCAGACGAACGCAGTCTGAGCGCACTCTGCGCGCGTGCATAACGGACGTACGTACTGACGGAAGATATTGTAGACACCACACGGTCCGTTTTTTTTGACGGATGTAGAAAAAACCCCGGAAATATGAGAATCAAAATTAAAAAACAAGTACAGTCAGTCAGACCAAAAAAAACCACTTCTGAGCGTCAGTGTTTTGGATGTCGCAAATGCACTACGTCTGACATCATCACACACACAGGCCGCTATGCGAACGCGGCGCAATCTTGGCGTCCGTCGTAGCGCTTTTTTTTTTCTCATTTTTTTTTTTAACCCCTTAAGGACGGGAGTAATTTTACAAGTTTAGAACACTTCTAAACGTAGAATTTCAGCTATTCGCTGTTCAACCATAATTTACCTCTTACATATTAAGTGTACCCACCCTTATCATATATCATTTTGTTCAGGAGAAATAGGGCTTTCATTTTCCAAAGATTTATATATAAAATATATTATAGTATGAAAAAAACCTAAAAACTATGAGAAAAAAGGAAATTTTGCTATTTTCAAAGTTCTCCATTGTATTTTTAGTGTGAATGACATTGTACGCTTAGCATTAAATGAAATAAAATACATATATTTCTGGTCGGCAATGTCTTACGAGTTCAACGGTACCCCCCATGTAGAGGTTTTATGAGGTTTTGAAAAGTTACAGGGTCAAATATAGAGTTTGCCCATTTCACGTTTTACAACTTGAAATTTGCCAGATTGGTTTCCTGGCCCTATGTTGACTTTGAGAGGTTATGGCAGCCCAGGTATGAAAGTACCCCAACATGTCATACCATTTTGAAAAGTAGACAACCCAGGCTATTCCAAATGGTGTACGTTTAGTTTTTTTATAGTAGTCACTTAGTCGCAAACTTGGTCTTCATGTTTGTGTTTTGCGTTTTTTACACAAACTGTTATTTTGCTGCTAATATCCTGCTCGGTCAACCTTTTACTGGCCTATAACATTGATATTTGTGTTCGGCAATGTGTTACGAATTCAACGGTACCCCACATGTAGCATATTTATTTAGTTTTTTGGTAATTTGACAAGTGATTTTCAGGATTTATGTCGACTTTGAGAGAACATGGCACGCCAAGAAAGAATATTGCTCCAAAGATGACGCGCCAATGATTCTAAATTAGTATTTTGAGTTGTTTGGTGCAGCCACTTTAGAATAGCTGGGCTTAACGTAAACAGGGACAGGCCAAATTCAGGGGAATCCAGAAGTCAGAGTAGTCGTTATAAGAAGCCAATGAGTCGGTACAGGCAGCAAAGGGTAATCGGGACAAAGCAGAAAAGGGTAATTTAGTAATTTAGCTCTGTATGATAAATTTTGAAGCACTCGGTTATGCAGAGGCCAGGTAGAGATGGGCAGGTAGGGCAATAATAACTAGAATCCTTTCGGATTCCTTTTTTGCGGCAGACACGACACTTTTTCTGGGGGGACTTTTTACAGCGGGTGGGAGGGACTCGGGAAGGAAAGTGTCTGCCGCTTAATCTTTGGGAATCTCCTGATTCCAAAGCGGATGTAACGGGGGCCGGGGTTAGGATAAGTTGGGATATGATCTCAAGCATGAATTCTAGGAAGGGATATGGCTTTTGTAATGCTGCCTGCTTGTAGAGCACGTACGCATTGAAAATTGCTATCTCGGTCATATAGATGGCAATCTTCTTGTACCATGCCCTAGTCTTTCGGTTCACCAGATAAGGCTGTATACATTGATCAGCCAAGTCTACTCCCCCCATAAACTTGCTGTAATCTACAATGCACTTCGGCTTTCCAGTGGCTCAGTCCTCCCTCTCACAGGCACTGTACTTTCGTCGTGCACTGTAGATAGCATGTATACATCCTTCTTATCGGTGAACCGAAGGGCTAGCACTTCTTTCTGACGTAGAGATGAAGAGGAGCCTCTACTTTTTTTGCCTGCTGTCAGGATTTGGGGAAAACCTCTGCGATTCTTCCGTACTGTGCCACACGCAAGGGTCTCAAAACAATATAAATTTTTAAATAGGTCGATACTGGTGTAATAGTTATCGACCCATAAATGATAGCCTTTGTTGAATAGGGGATAGACCAGATCCCACACAATTTTTCCACTGGTGCCAATACAATCGGGGCATCCTGGGGGGTCAAGGTGGCTATCTTTCCCTTCGTATATTCTAAACGCCCATGTGTAGCCTGTTGTGGACTCACACAATTTATAAAATTTGATGCCATACCGGGATCACTTGCTTGGGATATACTGCTGGAAGAGCAGTCTGCCTTTGAATTTCATAAGGGACTCGTCTACAGATATATTTTGGCCGGGAACATAATTATCAGTGAATTTGGCAGACATAAGACTGATAAGGGGTCAAATTTTATAGAGGCGGTCATGCATTGGGTCGTTTCTTGGTGGGCACAGTGCGTTGTCATTAAAATGGAGGAATCGCATGAGATTTTCGTATCTCTCCCTCTTCATAACCCTTGGGAATAGTGGGGTAGCAAGGATGGGGTTTTTGTGCCAGTAAGACCGGATACTTGGCTTCTTCACTATTCCCATTACGAGGGATAGAGCCCAAATTTTTTTTAACTCTATCACATCCATTGGGTGCCACTTGTTACGTCTGTGGCGATGTGAATCCGGATGTGCATCAAGATACTGGTTGGCAAACAGGTTGGTTTGCTCAACCACCATCTCGAATACGTCGTCCGACATAAAGAGATTAAAAAAGCTCACTGGCTCACAGTCCTCTACCCTTACTGTGATGCCAGGAGTCGCTATAAAATGGGGGTATTTCTGGGGCAGCCATATTTGGGGGTACCCAATTGCTCTCGCGCCTCCCAGTAGATGGTGGGGGGTCACCATCACTGGAGTGTTCACTAAGGGGCTCTATATCAGAGGCTGTGAGGGTGTCGCTGTCGGCGAGAGCGTCGCTCTCAGAGGCGGTCAGGATCTCATATGCCTCTTCTGGGGAATAAAAGCGGGAGGACAATTTTATGGGGATCTTGTTATGACGAATTAAATGGGAGGTCGGGGAACTGATGGGGTCAAGTATTATAACACCTAAACTAAGCCCTTCCGGTCCTTGTAGTGGCCGGTACTTCTATCTATCTAGACAAGGTAAGAATATTCCAAGGGGGGGGGGTCGTATGCCAATGCGGGTAGTCAGAAATGCCAGGGGTCGTATGCCAATGTGGATAGTCAGAAATGCCAAGGGTCGTATGCCAATGTGGGTAGTCAGAAATGCCAAGGGTCGTATGCCAATGCAGGTAGTCAGAAATGCCAAGGGTCGTATGCCAATGCGGGTAGTCAGAAATGCCAAGGGTCGTATGCCAATGCGGGTAGTCAGGAATGCCAAGGGTAGTATGCCAATGCGGATAGTCAGAAATGCCAAGGGTCGTATGCCAATGCGGGTAGTCAGAAATGCCAAGGGTCGTATGCCAATGCGGGTAGTCAGAAATGCCAGGGGTCGTATGCCAATGCGGGTAGTCAGAAATGCCAGGGGGTCATATGACAATGCGGGTAGTCAGAAATGCCAGGGGGTCATATGCCAATGCGGGTAGTCAGAAATGCCAGGGGGTCGTATGCCAATGCAGGTAGTCAGAAATGCCAGGGGGTCGTATGCCAATGCGGGTAGTCAGAAATGCCAAGGGTCGTATGCCAATGCGGGTAGTCAGAAATGCCAGGGGTCGTATGCCAATGCGGGTAGTCAGAAATGCCAGGGGTCGTATGCCAATGCGGGTAGTCAGAAATGCCAGGAGGTCGTATGCCAATGCGGGTAGTCAGAAATGCCAGGGGGTCGTATGCCAATGCGGGTAGTCAGAAATGCCAAAGGGTCGTATGCCAATGCGGGTTCTCAATTGGGGGTACACTGCCAATCAGGGGTACACTGCAGGCCAGGTGGTATAGTGCCTGGGTTTTGTTTTTTTCAGTCAGGGGGTACAATGCCTGCCAGGGGGTACTGTGCCAGGAGGGTACAGTGCCTGCCAGGGGGTACTGTACCTGTTTTTTTTTCAGTTTTTGTTTTTCAGCCAGGGGGTACTGTGCCAGGAGGGTACAGTGCCTGCCAGGGGGTACAGTGCCAGCCAGGGGGTACTGTGTCTGGGGGGGGTTTCAGGTTTTTTTCCAGCCAGGAGGGTACAGTGCCTGCCAGGAGGGTACAGTGCCTGCCGGGGGGCAGTGTACCTGGGGTTTTTTCAGTCTTTTTTTCAGCCAGGGGGTACTGTGCCTGGGGGGGGTTCAGGTTTTTTTTCAGCCAGGGGGTACTGTGCCTGGGGGGGGTTTTCAGGTTTTTTTTTCAGCCAGGGGGTACTGTGCCAGGAGGGTACAGTGCAAGCCAGGGGGTACTGTACCTGTTTTTTTTTTCTAGGTTTTTTTTTCAGCCAGGGGGTACTGTGCCTGGGGGGGGTTCAGGTTTTTTTTTCAGCCAGGGGGTACTGTGCCTGGGGTTTTTTTTTCAGCCAGGGGGTACTGTGCCAGGAGGGTACAGTGCCAGCCAGGGGGTACTGTACCTGTTTTTTTTTTCAGGTTTTTTTTCAGCCAGTGGGTACTGTGCCGGGGGGGGGGGTTTCAGCCGGGGGTACTGTGCCAGGAGGGTACAGTGCCTACCAGGGGGTACAGTGCCAGCCAGGGGGTACAGTACCTGGGTTTTTCAGGTTTTTTTCAGGTTTTTTTAGCCAGGGGGTACTGTGCCAGTAGGGTACAGTGTCAGCCAGGGGGTACTGTGTCTGGGGGGTTTTTTTTTCAGCCAGGGGGTACTGTGCCAGGAGGGTACAGTGCCTGCCAGGGGGTACAGTGATTGCCAGGGGGTACTGTGCTTGCCAGGGGTTTTTTGGGGTTTTTTTTGGTGGTGCTCCTTTGAACTCTGCCTCTCTCTCTCTGCTCCTCAGATCGCAATGAGGAACAGGAGAAAGGGGCAATGTCTCAGCCAATGCAACAATCATTGGCTGAGACATTCTGACAGTTGCAGAGATGACAGCTTGTCACCGCTGCAACTGTCAAATCCAAGCGCCGGATTGGCTGCCTGGAGGTTTCCACGAGGGAAACGGCCCGCCTCCCTTCCCACAATGCCGATCGCCGGCTGGGAGAGTCTGCCCGGGTGTCAGGCAGACCCCCAGCTGGCGATCGGCATTATGGGAAGGGAGGCGGGCCGTTTTTCGGCGCGCAGAGGCACCAAACGCTGCGGGGCGTACCATACCGTCCTGCGGCATTAAAGCCCACGCGATGCAGGACGGCATGGTACGCCCCACGTCGTTAAGGTTTTAAATAGAAGTTTTGTTTTATTAAGAGCAAAAGAGGAAACATTACAATCAACATATGACAATCATCCAAAGGTTGCAGAGTACAGAGGAGCATATAACGTGGAAGTTACAAATTGCAAGCAGTCCTATTAAAGGTTGTCCAATAAACAGTATAATAACTACGTTGTCATAAGGGAAGTGATGATATAAAATCTTTTCAAATCGTAAACAAAGTAAGAAATAAGAGCGAAGAAGAGAAAGAGTAGAGAGTCTATTGACCACCAGTCAATCACGAGCTGAGGTGAAAGCCACCAGGGAGTCTGGTTATGACAACCGTCAAAGTTGGTAGCCGATGTTAACATCGGCATGATACCAGAGGCGGGAAAGGGAAGAGAGGTTAGTCAGAAAAGAGAATGATGGAAAGTAATGAATAATTAAGAAGAGAGATCCAAAAAGAGGCAAAAAGAAAGCATCATAGTAGGTTAGAATCGATGAAATGGAAGGGAAAAGTAAAGAGGCAAGAAAAAAGCAAAGAAAGAAGGAGAGAGGGAGAAAAAAAAGAGGGGGGACACACTAATGGGAGTGGGAAGGGAAAAAGAAGATGTGGCGAGGGTAGTGGGGGTAAAATCTAGGTATGCGTTCCGGGAAAAGAGCCATGACTCAGTACATGATGAGGACGGGTGTGCTCCACCTGTCAACAACCTTCCAATAGCCTTCGGGAAAAGTAGGTTCAATGCGTTCTAGTAAGTTCAGCATCATACGATCCCGGTCGTCGGGGGTGGGAATGCTGCAAGCCAGGGGGGAAGCCTTGTGGAGGAGATAAAGTCGCTCCAGTGAAACCAAGTAGCCAGGTAGACCTCTGCATATCTTTCGGGGGGTAAAGAAGTCAATTCGTAGGAGCGGATAAATTCCACTCTATCCACCAAATCCCGAGATGAGGGGATGGAGGATTGTCTCCAGTGTACTGGAACCAGAGCCCTGGCCGCCAGTAGAATACGTAGGAGTACAGATTTGATTGAATTGATAGGGGAATTTTGACTGAGCAGAAAAATTTCCGGGGTAAAGTCCAGTAGGACATCTGTAGTGATTTTAATCAAATCCCGGACTGCCCTCCATAAGGGTGCGATTCAGGGACAGGACCACCAGAGATGGATATAAGTCCCAGTGGTGAGTCCCGTGGTGAGGCCGTGGCTTGAAAGCGAGCAATCCAAACCGGTGTAGTGTACCATAGGGCCGTCAGTTTAAATGACGTTTCCTTCAATTTGGTAAACTGTGATCCATGATGGATAAGGGCAAATGTTTTCTGCCAGTGACCATCTGGGACAACCGTACCCAGGAGGGAATACCAACGATGTATATATTCGGGTGGAGCGTCGTCCAGACTGCAAAAGTCGGTAGAGCGTCGAAAGACTGCGATTGAGTGGTTGCGCCAAGGAGCAAAACCTTTCAAAGGGTCGAAGGGGTCTGGAAAGATTCGTGCCATTCGGCAGCAAGAGAAGAAAATGGCGAATTTGTGCGAAATTAAAGCGCTCCAAAAAGGTGAGCGCAAGCATTTCTGTTGAAATGGGTATGTCCCTAAATTGTCCCTTGTCAAGCACATGGAGGGCCCGCAACCCCGTTGAGGTCGTGAATCTCTTCCGTAATGATGGTAGCACCCCCCTGAAAAATGCTGGGTTATGCGAGTGTAGCGCTCACTCCCGGAGGAGCCGCTGAAAATGAACCACGGGTCAGTCTCCCCGCACTAGGGAATAAATATACTCCAACACAGTTGTGGGTTTTTATCATTTAAATAGTTTACTAAAATATTTGGCAGATGTTGAGATACGGTATTCACAGATATTATTACAGTACTTTCGTATTGCGATAAAACGCGTAGCGGAAAAGAAACGAAACACGAGGCTTCGTATTTCGGAAAATAAAATATTCGTAACCGAACATAAAAGAAAATGCAGTTGCACGAATATTTGGAAAAGGGACACGTAGCGGAACCCCAGAATATACAATCACTTCGTATCACGGTAAACGCGCAGCGGAAAAGAGAAAAATATATTCGGAACGTATCTTTAACCCCTGTTCCGATTCGTAACAAAAGTGAGTCCTGCACAGGTTAAGTCCCGGAATGTAAAAGGTGTGTATGTGTGTATATGGTACCCGGGTACTGTTCAACTGGCCAGTGAATTTACTTAAAGAATGTCTTCGACTAGTCAAGTTGGGGCCCTGTGGACTTCAAAGAGAAAATAGCAGCGTATTCTTTGTATTACAAACGGCCTTGGAGGCCTCTCACCCATCCACCGGTTGCTTTAGGCTCCGCTGACCCAGGACGTCTCTCCGCTCGATCTTGACTGGGGATACTAGCGGCCGGATCCGTTGTCTGACTTCCCGTAGCTTGTCCACGACTTTGGCCCAGCTCACCGCCTGCTCCCAGTACCCGATCAACTTGCGGTGACTCCTTACTCGAGGTCTTTGGTTGGTTCAATCTGCAGCAACTCTGGAACCTTGGAGGGCTCCTTCTCCTTAGGCGGAATCACCCGGTAAAAGACTTGACAGGCTCTCTTGCTCTCAGGCCCAGGCCTTCTTACGATCTATCGCACTGCGTCTGCTCTCTCTCGTTCCCTGGCGCGCTCTGGCGCGTTCTCCACGAGGCGGAGGATGTAAGGGTCCAGTCCCCACCCACTTCCTGTCTCCTTGCAAAGCATGCCGGGAATTGTAGTCCCAATGTCCAGTGTCTCTGATCGCGATAGTCTCCATCTTGTGGCCAAAAATAGGTACTGCCACAGCAAGATTTTAACACAGCGCTACACTCTCCCCCTCCTAGAACTCTTGGGTCTCTCCAAGGAGGTACAACAATTACATTACATTTCCACAATATTTGAATACAGTTGACATAACATGCACAGGTTCAGCAGCATACATGCAGTGGGTTAGAAATACTTCCTCAAGTTGACTCATATTTTGGGCTACCTCAGCTAGCATAGCAGACACTTCGGGCAACCTCCGCACTGTGGTGATGGCCTCTTCAGTGCTATGTCTTGGCGAGTCGTAGGTGAGTCGTTGGGGCGGTCTAACAGAGCGTTTTGGTTCTGGCTCAATCAGTTCCTCTTCAGGTGGAAGTACTATAGGCGTTGGCTCAATCCTTCTCTCTACCACTGGAGCAGACGTTTCTTCAGAGTATGATCCCTCCAGCGAAGGCATAGAACTATAATCACCTGAGTAAGCTTCCGGAGCTACCGGGATCCCCACAGCCTCAGGGACTTCCAACTGAAATTCAAGAGGCTCAGGGATATCAACAGTCTCAGGGACTTCCAACAAGAATTCAGGAGCTTCAGGCCTCAAATTACTCTCCCATCGTTCAGGAACTGAGATAATCTCTTCAGGCTCCGGTGAACGTATCCAGTCCAGACAGAAACTTTCTTCCTCACTGTCCCTTTCGCTCTCTTCGACAACCCGGGTCTGTTGAGACCGAGTAACAGGAGGCAAATATGGAACAGGCGGATTTGGCAGAGGCGGTTCGTCCCCAACTGGCATCCTTACAGCCTCTCTCAAAGGTAACAAATGATTTCGGTGCCAGTTCTTAATAGGCCCAGCCTTTCCATCCGGGTGAATCTGATACACTGGTAAACCCAGCAGTTGTTTGCAGACAATGTAAACCTGGGAACTCCACCTATCCGCCAACTTGTGTCTCGCAGCAGCACCCAAGTTCTTCAATAGAACCCTATCACCGGGTTGTAGATCTTGTATTCGAACTTTCAGGTCATAGTTCCTTTTGTTTCTTTGCTCCCTGTTTCCCGAGGTCAAACGGGCCTGTTCAAACGCAGAAGCCAGATTCTTTCGAAGCCTATCCACGTAGTTTCTATGGGAAGCTACTGATGTCTGGTCTAGGGATAACCCAAATGCCAAATCAACCGGCAGTCGAGCCTCCCTTCCGAACATAAGACGGTACGGTGAGTATCCAGTTGCATCACTCTCCGTACTGTTATATGCATGCACCAGAGTAGCTATGTGCCGACTCCAACTCTGCTTCTCCACATTCGACAAGGTCCCCAGCATGTTTAGCAGTGTGCGATTAAACCTTTCAGGCTGAGCATCACCTTGAGGGTGATATGGTGTAGTTCGGGTCTTTTGGATTCCCAACAGCTCTAACAATTGCCCCACCAGTCTGCTTTCAAAGTCTCTACCCTGATCAGAGTGTATCCTCCTTGGCAGTCCGTAATGAACAAAGAACTTTTCCATCAACACCTTGGCCACTGTCGGAGCGCGTTGATCTTTTGTGGAGAATGCTTGGGCGTAACGGGTGAAATGATCAGTCACTATTAGAATGTTCCCTTGCCCACTAGCATCCGGCTCTAAGCACAAGAAGTCAATGCACACCAAATCCATGGGTCCCTGGTTCTGCAGATGGCTCATTGGAGCAGTTCGGGTCGGCAGAGTCTTCCTCTGAATACACCTTAGACAGGAGTGACAATAGCTTTCCACTTCAGCTCTCATGCAAGGCCAATAGAACCTATCTCGCACCAGCTTAAAAGTTCTTTCAGCACCCAAATGTCCATGCTCATCATGTAGTGATCGCAACACACTCTCCCTATGTTTAGTAGGGAGGAATAACTGTTGAATCTCTTCAGCGCTAGTTGAGGGGCCCCTTCGGTAGACCACCCCATCCAACATCTTTAACCGCTCCCACTCTTTGTAGACCAATCTGGCTCCACTCGGGGAGTTGGTTAACAAAATCTCTCGCTGGTTTGCAGACAGGGCCTTTATGGTCAAGGCAATTAAAGAGTCTCTGGCCTGATCCGTTTTCAGGTCCTGTCTCGAAAAGGTAGGTAAATTTTCATCCCTTAACTGCGTAGGGTTACAGTAGAACTCAGGAACAGCCGCAGCCATAACTCCTATGGCCTCCGCTTCAATCCCTCCTTTGACCCGGCGCTCTGTTCCTTGACACAAAGCTTGCACCCCGTCTGGAGTCAACTGAGTCCATTCTGTAGTGTAGGGTCTTCTCGACAACGCATCAGCATCTCGATTATTCACCCCAGGGCGATACTTCAGGCTGAACCGAAACCCTGACAGAGCGGCCAACCACCGATGTCCCGTTGCGTCCAGTTTTGCGGTAGTAAGGATGTAGGTAAGAGGATTGTTATCCGTCTTGATCACAAACTCGGCTCCATACAGATAGTCTTTTAACTTGTCTACCACTGCCCACTTCAAGGCTAGGAACTCCAGCTTGTGAGTAGGATAGTTCTTCTCTGAAGGCGTAAGGCTCCAGCTCACGTACGCTACAGGCCTCAGCAATCCACCATACTCCTGATATAGGACTCCTCCCAGACCTTCTCGGCTGGCATCCACATGTAATTCATACGGCTTGTGAGGGTCCGCATAGGCCAAAACAGGAGCTCGGGTTAGACTCTCTTTCAGCTTTACGAAAGCTCCTTCACATTGACTGGTCCATTCACCTTGTATAGACTCTCGAGCTTTCCTTGGCCCCGGAGCTGACGGGTTTTTGTCAGAGACCTTGCAGCCTTCTTCGGTGGTTTCCTTCTGCAGGAGTTTGTTCAGTGGTTGAGCTATTTTTGCGAATCCTCCACAAATCTTCGATAGTATGAACAGAATCCCAAGAAAGATCTAAGCTCAGTGACGTTTCGGGGTCTAGGCCAAGAAGCTACGGCCTCCAACTTCCGAGGATCTGTCGAAACACCTTCTGCTGAGACCACATGTCCTAGATACGTAACAGACGGTAGACAGAATTGGCATTTCTCCAGAGACAGTTTCAACCCCTCTTCATGGAGCCTCTTCAAGACCTTCTCCAGACGTTGTTCATGTTCTTCCAGAGTCTTCCCAAACACAATTATGTCATCCAGGTACACTAATACTTCGATTAAATTCATATCCCCGACTGTCTTTTCCATCAACCGTTGGAACGTAGCTGGAGCCCCCGTAAGGTCTTGAGGCATTCTGTTGAATTCAAAGAACCCTAGTGGACAGATGAACGCAGTTTTCTCCTTGTCTTCAGGATGCATGGGTATCTGGTGATATCCGCTTCGCAGGTCTAGTACACTAAACCACTTTGCTCCAGACAAACACTGTAGGGCATCCTCTATCCGAGGAGTGGCATATTGGTCGGGGATGGTTCTCCGGTTCAATGTGCGGTAGTCTATACATAGGCGGACAGAACCATTTCTCTTCCGGACCAACACTATGGGAGATGCATATGGACTCCTGGACTCTTGAATCACCTTGGTTCTTTGCAATTCATTCAGTTGTTCTCGCAGATCATCCAAGTCTCCCAGCGGAACTCGCCTTGATCTTTCACGAAACGGCTTGTCTTCTTGTAACCGAATACGGTGCTCAGTACTCTTAGCTAGGCCCACATCAAACTCGTCTTTCGAGAACAATTCCTTCCACTTTAGGACTTGAGACTGAAGACGTTTCTTGCACTCAGGTGAAATGGGAGCGTCTTTGGGGTAGAATCTTTCATCTGGAATCTCTTTATCCACTCCCCCTCCTAAATCGGTGGAGAGGGGTGTAGCAGACTCTACTTGCCCGATAGGCATTCGTGCTTTAAGGACTACTGGAGAATCTGTCACATTGCACACACTGACCGAGACTCTTCCTCGTGTTCTCTTCAGGGCTTTGGTGGAGATTATTTCAGGAATTACTTCGACTCCGGTTTCACTCCCATGATTGACATCGGTTCCCAGCACCACATAGGGACCTGGTTGCGATCCGTTCAACTTGACTGAAACCCGGAAGCTCGCTACTTCTCCTGCTTGCAGAACCTTCTCTGTCCCACCCAGTCTCCACAGTCTTCCCACCTCAGCAGGTGCCTTTCGTTCTTCGACCATCCTCTGATAGACCGGACGTAACATTGGATGTACTCCTTGAGTCGAACCTTCTTCCAATACAATAGGTGTCAGGAGACGCCGCACTAGGTCAGTATTCGTCCCCACTATGAGGGAGCTTCTGTTCGCACCCGAGGGTCGAGGACACACAATGGCCAATGCATCACAACCTCCAGACTGTCCGATGACTTCAGATCCGATCTCCAACTTCACTTGCAGGTACCCGTCATAAGGGAGTTTCTCAGTGCCGATACCCCATATTTCCAAATCCTTCAATTCTTGCAGAGGAATGTGCTTTAAGTGTTTCTCATAGAAGTCTCTGTAGATCAATGTCACTTGAGCCCCTGAATCTAACAGGGCTTTGGTGTAGACTCCTTCCACTTGGATTGGCACAATAGGAGAAGGACCTATCAGTTGGTCAGGAAACTTGGTGGCGGTATCCGGACGCTTAGACCCAGTTTGCTGTACCCTGGCCCTTTTCTTGGCCCGTGTAGGTTTTGGGTGTGCATTGCTTCCCCATGACGTAGACCCGGATGCTAAGGGAGTGACTCTTTCAGTCCTGGCAGGCTCAGCAGTTGGCTCAGCTTTGGGCCTTCCCGCCCTCTTAGTCTTGACTTGGTTTCTGGAGCGGGGTTCAACCTTCGGGCACTTAGGTTGCTCCTTCACTTGTGCCCTCTGGCGTTTCCCGCCAGTGAGGTAGATAACAGTCCTTCTAGGGCCTTCAACAGTCCCTCGACTCTATCCTTCTCAGACTTTTGGCCTTTGCACTGTGCGCGGAAATGGCCCATTTCTCCACAACCAAAACATCTCTTCTTAGAGAGCGGAGACGTAGTTGCTTGTTGGGATTTTGTTAAAGGACTTGGACCAGACGCCACAGCGGCTCCCATCGTCTGCATGTCTGTGAGGAATTTCTGCATTTCTGCCTGCATTTCGGTCACCTTCATCAACACTCGGCACAATTCCGCGTGCGCTTGTTGCAATTCAGCTTGAGCTTCCTGTACCTTCTTGACGGTCTTGGACAATTCACCACGTTCAGAGGGGTTCGATTCTTTGGCAGCCCTCTCTGTAGATTTAAAAACGACTAGGTGCTCTTGTTCGTCCTCGTCCGATCCATAAGTATCTAGGGAGTCGCTTTCAGGCTGCAGACCGTCGCTATGTCTCACAGGTTGTGCATAAGCCCTTTCCCCCGCCTGAAGGATTTCTCTTCCAGTAAAGCTTCTTCTTCTCGTACAACTCGGATCAGTTCCAGGTACTTCAATTCTTGGTTACCTGCTCTGCTTCTCAGCTGCATCATTACTGGATCTAGAGGTTGAGAGCCCCTCAGGATCTGTTTTATTCGGATCTTATCTACTTCGACCGGTTCGGCCCCTTTCTTAAGGAATATCTGATGTAGAATCTTATCTAGGCGCCTCATGTACTCGGTCATCCTTTCACCTCTTCTCTGATAGGTGTGTTCGTACTGGTATACCAGTTCGGCCGCCTTTTCGGTTCGCCCAAAAACTTCTTCAAGAACGTTTAAGTAATCTAAAGCAGTACAATCTTTTCTGCTCAGTTTCAGGTTTCTCACCGCTTCTGACGCAGGTCCCTTTAAACTCTCGGTGATCCTTTGCTTTTTCTGGGCCTCAGGGACGTTCCACTCATCCAGAGCCTGCATCGCCTGTTCCACCCATTCTTCAAAGGTTTCTTCTCCCGCCGGAGTTGGTACGTTTCCTGTAAAATTTCTTAACCGTCGATAACCGAAATTAGTGTGAGGAGGGCTTGTTTTCTGACATTTAGCCAGTAGATCTCCAATAGCCACGATAAATTCCGGCCCGATCATGGCCAACGGACTAGGCGCGGGAACACTTGCGGATTCACCACGTGGCGCACTTGGCTGAATTAGTTGGACTTCCACCTCATCGGCCAGTTTCACGCTCGCGCCCTGAAAACATGATGGAACACCCTTTCTCCACTCGAGAAGAACATACGTGTGAGAAGTATCTGGGTTTTTCTTAATGTCCAGTATTAACCCCCGATGATCTGGTGCTAGCGTGGCCACGGCCTGGCGGATCTGCTCTTCGGCCCAAGTGTCTGCGGGAATATCCATGACTATACAACATTCTAACTGACTACTGTGCTCCTCACACCATTCGGCAACAGTGTCTGGATCCATATTTAACCCTTTAGATGCAGTTTTTCCAGAGACTGAATCCCGGACGAGCCCCCACGTGTAGCGCTCACTCCCGGAGGAGCCACTGAAAATGAACCACGGGTCAGTCTCCCCGCACTAGGGAATAAATATACTCCAACACAGTTGTGGGTTTTTATCATTTAAATAGTTTACTAAAATATTTGGCAGATGTTGAGATACGGTATTCACAGATATTATTACAGTACTTTCGTATTGTGATAAAACGCGTAGCGGAAAAGAAACGAAACACGAGGCTTCGTATTTCGGAAAATAAAATATTCATAACCGAACATAAAAGAAAATGCAGTTGCACGAATATTCGGAAAAGGGACACGTAGCGGAACCCCAGAATATACAATCACTTCGTATCACGGTAAACGCGCAGCGGAAAAGAGAAAAATATATTCGGAACGTATCTTTAACCCCTGTTCCGATTCGTAACAAAAGTGAGTCCTGCACAGGTTAAGTCCCGGAATGTAAAAGGTGTGTATGTGGTACCCGGGTACTGTTCAACTGGCCAGTGAATTTACTTAAAGAATGTCTTCGACTAGTCAAGTTGGGGCCTTGTGGACTTCAAAGAGAAAATAGCAGCGTATTCTTTGTATTACAAACGGCCTTGGAGGCCTCTCACCCATCCACCGGTTGCTTTAGGCTCCGCTGACCCAGGACGTCTCTCCGCTCGATCTTGACTGGGGATACTAGCGGCCGGATCCGTTGTCTGACTTCCCGTAGCTTGTCCACGACTTTGGCCCAGCTCACCGCCTGCTCCAGTACCCGATCAACTTGCGGTGACTCCTTACTCGAGGTCTTCGGTTGGTTCAATCTGCAGCAACTCTGGAACCTTGGAGGGCTCCTTCTCCTTAGGCGGAATCACCCGGTAAAAGACTTGACAGGCTCTCTTGCTCTCAGGCCCAGGCCTTCTTACGATCTATCGCACTGCGTCTGCTCTCTCTCTTTCCCTGGCGCGCTCTGGCGCGTTCTCCACGAGGCGGAGGATGTAAGGGTCCAGTCCCCACCCACTTCCTGTCTCCTTGCAAAGCATGCCGGGAATTGTAGTCCCAATGTCCAGTGTCTCTGATCGCGATAGTCTCCATCTTGTGGCCAAAAATAGGTACTGCCACAGCAAGATTTTAACACAGCGCTACACGAGATTGGTAGTAAAGGAGCTGGGAAGGAAGACAGTGAATGAGAGATCCTGAGTTTGTGCCAAAGTTTAAGAGTGTTAGGCATCGTCTAGGCAAATGGTCCGGTAGAAGCCAAGGCAGTACCCACATTGGAGACTCGGTCAACCCATCGTTTCCCTGAAGAGTCAGCCATCCAGTCAACGATCTGCGTTAACTGAGAGGCGTAGTAATAGAGACGAATATCCGGTAAGGCCAAGCCACCGCTTGATGTTGGTTGACGCATGACCGAGAATTTCAGTCTAGGGCGTTGGCCTCGCCAGACGAAGTTCAGAAAGAGATGCCGTATTTTGAGTAAAAACCCTCTCGGTAAAGAGAGTGGGATAGTTTGCTAAAGATACAGGATTCATTTTGAGGACCCCGACTCTCCCAAACCAAGAAAGAGGCTTGGGAGTCCAAATGTCGGTCACGCTGGAGGGTCTCCAGTAGTAGGTCATAATTCAAAGTCGGAAGGTGAGCGAGGTCCGGCCATATCCAGACCCCTAGATACTTAAGTTTCCCTACACACGTAGCGCTTTTACGTCGAGGCCTAAATGGTGTCCGTTGCCACCTGCGTGGTGCGTGCTTAGTTCGGTGCGCACATACTTCGTGTGTTGGTCTCTATTGATCACAAATCAATGCTACGACGGACGTTAAACTGTGCGGCGACACGGACGTGATGACTGCGTTCGTCTGACGCTAGCCTAAATAGGAATAACTTGATACATTTAGAAAATAGATGATGAGTTAAATTTGTCAAATACTTGTTTTAAGATGTTAAACTGATTTAGGAGAAGTTAGAAAAACTAGAATGGACCTTTTAATTTGCCTAAAAAGACAGATAATTGGTCTGTTTAAAGCACTGGGAGCTCCAGAAGTGACACAGTGGAATACGTTTTTATAAAGAAATAGTAGCTGGTGATGCAATGATTTATGCAATAAAAAATATCATTCTTGTTTGACATAATTCTCTCACAGCTTGCGGTACCCTTTGTAAAAGTACTGTAATCACCAGTTGGTATTATTGCTTCTTGATTAAGACTGGATGCTGCTAATTCTCTCCTAGTTCATTTACAGAGCTCGGTGCTGGATTAGCAGGATTTGGGATTTTCTTCCTCATCTTTGGGATACTTTTATATTTTGATACGGTGCTTCTGGCCTTTGGAAATGTAAGTACACAATGGAGTAGAGCAGTGGTTCCCAACCGCGGTCCTCAAGTACCCCTAACAGGGCAGGTTTTGAGGATTGCCTTGGGGAAATGCAGACTGAGTCCTGCAATTGCTGAACAGCAAATTATATCACCTGTGCTGTGCTTCAGATATCTGGAAAACCTGACCTGCTGGAGGTACTTGAGGACCGTGGTTGGGAACCACTGGAGTAGAGGTATGTCATTCTTCATGTGAACAACTCTTAAATATCAGCAAATCAGGATAATCTCTTTTTCCCTTGACAGATCCTGTTTATGCTTGGACTGACACTGATTATCGGACTCAGGAGGACATACAGCTTCTTTTTTCAAAAGCAAAAGTTAAAGGGTAGTTCCTTCTTTTTAGGTGGGATACTGCTAGTCTTACTGCGATGGCCATTGATAGGAATGTTATGCGAGTTCTATGGCTTCATCAGTCTCTTCAGGTAAAAATCAAAAAAGCTGTGTCCAGCATGCTTATGTTTTATGATACATAAAGTCGATAGTATTGTAGTCTTCAACTGTTCAAATATGTTCTATTTATTACTAAACGAATCATGATTCTCTTTAAATCTCTGAAAAGGCTTGCCAAAAAAATGACAATGAGCCAAGAGTCATTATTGATCGATAGTGGAAATAAGATTGAGATTGGGCCACGTGTAATTTGACTTAATATACTGTATAAACACTGACACATTGCAAACCGATGCCGTTCCCATTGCGTTCTGAATATCAGCGAATTGCCAATGTCTACAATTCAAAGCCCACAAATGGCAGCGTACACCCAGAACACCTGGTCCAGATCATACATGTCCAATTATGACGTGTTAATTGAACACACATTATTTCTAAATTAGATTGCTGCATCTCAGTATTAATAATTTCTAAACAGTCCCTAACCTCTAACGCGCACCTGACGACCCAAGCACTCCTGACGAGCCGTTGAAGGCAAAACGCGCGTCAGGTGCATGTTAGATGTTAGGGACTGGCATGCAATACTGAGATGCAGCAATATAATTTAGAAATAATGTGTACCTAAGAAATTTGGGGAATTGTTGTTGATCGGTTGGTAGTATTGCCTGGTACGCTGATATTCTCTGGTTTCAGCAAGATTTTGACCAGACACCTGGGTCTCTCTCTGTTTAATTATGGTCAGCGGTCTCTACACCTATCTGTATTACTGTTCAGTCTCTGCGTGAATTACTTATGCTGGCCTGTTGGACAAATAATAGATTTTTAAATGAACCATTATGAATATTTAGGGCTTTTCTATTACTGAATTATTCTTGGTATTTGCAGAGATTGAATTGTTACCCTGCTGGGGGAGATTTTGATTTTAATTGGTTTTGTGTTCATGTGTAGGGATGAGCTGTTCGGGTTCGGACGGTTCGGAGTTCAACCCGAACTTAGCCTGTTCGGACGGATCGCGAACCCCGAACATTTCCGGGTGTTCGCCGCATGTTCGACCACAATGGACCACAATGCATTTTCCCACTGCCTGAAGCTCATAATTGGCTACAGCCTTGCACCTGACCACAGGTCTGGTGCAATACTGGTTGAACACTATGCCAATCACCGCTCAGAGTCCTGATTGGGCAAATTTTGCCCAATCATGGGCTCACAGAGCTAAGTCCCGCAGCACACTATATAAGGTTTCAACGCAGCGCTTTCTGCATGCATTTCAGAGGAGATTTCAAAGAAGATAGTTGTGTGTGTTGTTACTGCCGGTCTGCCACGCTACTGGGGGGTCTGGGGGGGGTCTCATTTCGCCCAAATATCAGGGAATTTAGGTGATGTGTGTCTTGTCACTGTGCCAGCAAGTTTTTTTGGGGTTTACAACTTTATTTAAAACATTTGTGAATTGAGGTGATTTTCTGGGTCTTGTCACTGTGCCAGCAA
The DNA here is from genome assembly GCA_009667805.1 of Leptobrachium leishanense. Classification (NCBI taxonomy): domain Eukaryota; kingdom Metazoa; phylum Chordata; class Amphibia; order Anura; family Megophryidae; genus Leptobrachium; species Leptobrachium leishanense. The sequence goes on from CM019064.1 coordinate 171,173,649, forward strand.
ATCTTTTTGGGGCTCACTAATTTCTTTAAAACACTTGGGAATTAAGGTGATCTGTGTCTCGTCATACATACAGTACCACGCTGTATTTTGGGGCTCACTAATTTCTTTAAAACATTTGTGAATTAAGGTGATCTGTCTCTTGTCACTGGCTGCCAGCTATCCGTGTGTCTCACTGAGTTATACCAGAGTTATTTAAATCTTTATACCAGAGTTGAATCAGAGTTCTGTATATATTAATCTATATATCACTCACCATGTCTGAAAGAACAAAAAGGACAGGCAGACGCTCCCAGCCACAGATAAGAGGGCAAGCAGCCCCAGTGTCGGGAGGCTGTGTCTCTGGATGTGGTGCATCCTGTGCAGGGGCACGCTTGTCCTTTCTAACTGGTGCTGGCCGTCTTAAGCAGCAGCAACATACAAAGGACTTGGTGGATTGGCTAACCAGGCCATCCTCATCCTCCGAGTCCTCTGCCAGCCAGGCTTCTAGTGCTTTCCAGGCCACCTCAGCTGCCAAAGCATCTAATGCAGCCTCCATGTCCACAGCTACTCCTGCCGTAGCCTCACTATCACACACGGAGGAGTCAGCTGAATTGTTTGACTACAATGAGAGTGACATGCTGCTTGAGGATGCGCAGCAAGTACAGTGCTCTGATTCAATCTCTGAGGTTGAGAAAGGGAGTATAATCAACCTAGAGGAAGGGGGTGCCAGTGATGACACACAAATAACTGGCACTCATGTTGCCCCAGCAGCTGCAGCATACTGCCAAGTTGGCTCCAGTGACGAGGAGATAGGGGGTGAAGATGACATTGATGATGATGAGGTCACTGACTCCACCTGGGTGCCAGATCGAACAGAGGAATCAAGTGAGGAGGAGGGGGGAGGAGGAGGAGGAGGCACAGCAAACACGAGACACAACATCCTCTGTGACCAACTGTAGCACTAGCCAGTCCAAGGCATCACATGTCAGAGCTGCTCCGGTGCAGAGCACTGTTGTCTCAAAGAACACATGCAGGAAATCTGCTGTCTGGGAGTTCTTTAAGAACTGTGCAGCAGACCCCAGTGTTGCTATTTGTAATCTATGTCAGAGGAGACTGAAGCGTGGGATAAACACCAGACACTTGGGTACCACGTGCTTGAGGCGACATATGAACAAGTGCCACACATCCCGTTGGGGCAAAACTTTGCGTAGGCCCTCCTCCTCCTCATCTGTCTCTACCCACACTGTATGTCCTGCCATGCAATTGCCTACAACCTCCACCGACAGGGATGATGCTACAGTAATGGATGTACCAGCAGGTCCTTCCTCAGAATGTGACATCATCCCAGTAGCTGAAGATTTACGCAGTCAGATTACGTTGCTGCAGCTGCTGCAGCGTAAGAAAAAATATAGTCAGAACCATCCCCAAGCACAGCGTCTAAATGCCAGCTTAGCAAAATTACTCGCATTGCAGCTGCTGCCTTTCCAGCTGGTGGACTCTGCTCCCTTCCGTGAATTTGCTGAATGCGCTGTACCACAGTGGCAGGTTCCAAAACACCATTACTTTTCACCCAAGGCCATTCCAGCACTATACCAGCACGTGGAAGACAATGTTATCCAGTCATTGGGAAAGGCAGTCAGCAGCAAGGTGCATGTCACTTTAGACACGTGGTCCAGCAAGCATTTCCTTCACATTTCCTTCACGGCACACTGGGTAACTCTGATTGCAGCTGGGAGGGATCCAAGACGGGGTCTTCTTCTTTTTCTTTTTTTCTTTTTCTTCCCTACGCAAGGGTAAATTGACGCATGTACCATGCCTAGCACACGTCCTAAATCTGGTGGTACAGCGTTTCCTAACCAAGTACCCAGGGCTGCCGGAGCTTCTCATCCAGGCCAGAAAAGTCTGCAGCCACTTCAGACGGTCATTCCCAGCAAGTGTTCGCCTGGCAGAAATTCAAAGAGAATTCCACCTTCCCACAAACCGTCTGATCTGTGACATGCCCACCAGGTGGAATTCGACATTAGCAATGCTGCAGCGTCTGCACAAGCAGCAGAGGGCCATCAATGAGTACCTGTGTGAGTATGGCACAAGGACAGGTTCAGGTCAACTTGGTTTCCCCCCCCCCGCAGTGGCTGATGATCAAGGATGCATGCACTGTATTGTCACCATTTGAGGAGGCAACGAGGATGGTGAGCAGGGACAGTGCATGCATCAGTGACACAATTCCTTTAGTGTTCCTGCTGGAGCACACTCTGCGGGGAATTATAGATGTGGCTCTAGAGGCAGAGCAGCGGGAGGAAGAGGAGGCCTTCCCTAGCTCTCAAGGCCCCAGTCTTTCCGCAGACAGCATTCCAGCGGGTCCTACTCAGATCAGACAGGAGGAGGACTATTAAGTAGTGGGGCATTGAAGGTGGGGATTCCTCAAGGGAGGGTTTTGTGTGCCCAGAAACAGAAGGGCTTGTGCGTGGCTGGGAGGAGGAAGTGCATGATACGGTCATCCTCATTGACCAGGAAGACTCGGCAGCTAATGCCACCTCCAACCTACGCTGCATGGGCTCCCTAATGATGCAAAGCCTGCTAAAGGACCCCAGGATTCGTGCTATCAAGGAGAGGGATCATTACTGGTTGGCAACCCTTCTTGATCCACGATACAAGGGGAAAGTTGCAGAGCTCATCCTGCCCGCACAGAGGGAGCACAGGATGAAAAAACTTGAGGACGCTCTAAAGCGACACTTGTGTAACACCTTTCCAGGCACTGGTTGATTACCAAGTGCTGACACACGTGCTTCTGAGGCTGCGGATGATCAGAGGAATAGTGGTGAAGGCCAGGGCCGCTTGACTGATGCATTTTTAAATTTTTTTTAGTCCTCGACACCCAGGGATGTCAAATGTAGGCACCCATTGCCAACGTCTTCACCATATGGTGCAGGACTACCTAGGGGCAAGGGCAGACCTGGATACCTTTCCAGCAGATGATCCACTGGCTTACTGGGTGTTGAGATTGGATCACTGGCCAGAACTTAGCCAATATGCTATGCAGCTACTAGGTTGCCCTTCATCTAGCGTGCTTTCCGAAAGGACGTTCAGTGCCGCTGGAGGTTTTGTCACAGACAAAAGAGTGCGTCTGTCCATCGACTCTGTAGACCGGCTGACATTTATAAAAATGAATCAGTCCTGGATCAGCAGCTATCAATCCCCTGATGCTGAAGTAATGGAATAGATAGGGGATGTCCTCTTCTGCATTCACAAAACCTCCAGCTCTGAACTCTTCCACAATACCACAAAAGGGTTACGGTGTGAAGGCACTTGCTGCCATGAAAGGCACAATATCTGGCTGCACTGACGCCCATTAAAAAAAAAAACACTTTTCAATATAGGACCACATGGTCCACAACTGCACTCTTCCACAATAACACAGAGGGGTTACTGTATGATGATACTTGCTGGCCTGGCACCAAAGGCACAATATCTGGGTGCACTGACGCCTTAACCAGATGCATATCTTTTTAATATAGGACCGCAAGGTTCACCCCTGCACTCTTCCACAATAACACAGAGGGGTTACTGTATGATGATACTTGCTGGCCTGGCAGTCTTGCACCAAAGGCACAATATCTGGGTGCACTGACGCCCATTACCAGATCAAAAACTTTTCAATAAAGGACCACATGGTCCACCCCTGCATTCTTCCACAATACCACAGAGGGGTTACTGTATGATAGTACTTGCATGCCTGGCACTAAAGGCACAATATCTGGGTGCACTGCCATTGACACCTGTATCAGATTCATATCCTCAGAGGGGTTACGGTGTGACGGCACTGTTGCCGACGCTAAAAGCCCAATTTTAAAGCACCTATTGTTACTTTCATCCAAAGCCTGCATAAGTTTCACAATAATTTAGCCCAAAAAAACACTAAACTTTTTCTGCGCGTCCTAAAATGTATTTTCATAGAGGCTGCCGCCCCAAGCAGTTGTTTATGGATAGATTAAAGTAAAAGCATTTACCGTCATATGAAACGTCATTTATTTGCTTTTAAGTGTTTCTATACATCCTAGAAATCCGCCACTTCACTGGCAGGTTATGGGGACCTCCTAGGCACGATATTTGAAGGAATTTTTCGTTTTTATTTTTAATCCTTATTTCATGGAAAACTCACTGTCCCTTTAAAAACGTTTTTTTTAAAACTTTTTGTCCTTGTTTCCTGTCCCCCAGGGCACTACCCGGACCCCCATACCCCTTTTATGGCAAATATGTAGCATATATGCCCTCTTGGAGGGCACTCTAAAAAAAAACGAATTTTCAGCCCCATTCTCTTGCATGGGAGTTCGGGTTCGGGCTCAAACCGAACTCGGGGGGTGTTCAGCTCATCCCTATTCATGTGTATGAGACGCAATATTGTGTGTTATGGTTGATATGTTCATGTTATTTTTTATGGTGATTTGAAATAAAAGTAAAATTTTAACAGGTAGACACTTTGTTTCTTTCTGGGCGATCCAGGAAGATCTTTGTCACTAGTTTGAAGTCTATGATTATTCCCAAATCCTTCTCCTGCTTTGATTTCCCTAACTCCGTACCATTTGGGGTATACGTTGCTTGTGTGTTCTTCACTCCAAAGTGCATAACTTGCATTTATCTACATTAAATTTCATCTTCCATTTAAGTGCCCAGTCCCCCAATCTATCTAAATCTCTCTGGAGTGAAGTAACATCCTGCCCCATTGTATTACTTTTCCTAGTTTTGTGTCATCTGCAAACACTGATACATGACTTTCAATGCCTATCTCCAAGGTCATTTATAAATAAATTGAATAGAATTGATCCTATAACAGACCCCTGAGGGACACCACTTACCACTGATGTCCATCTTGAAAATGTACCATTTACGTCCACTCTCTGTACCCTATCTTTTATCCAGTTTTCTATCCAAGAACGTATTTTCATATAGACCATTTTTTCTTAATTAAATAGTAACCTCTTGTGTCAAAAGCGTTGGCAAAATCCAAGTAAATCACAATCACTTCACTGACATTTCAGTGTTGTTCGGCGTTCTTTAAATAGATTGACCATTACTTCTCTATGGGGAGTTCACTGCCACCGAAGGTCAAAAGAGATTCGAAAAGTCACCGCATGTTCGGTGAATTTTCGTTCTCTTCAATTCGGTTCCTTTTGCCGATTGCATTTCGGTGACCCTGCGGTGTATTCAGCAAGCACCACAGGGTCCCCGAATTGCAGGGAAAAGCTACCGCAAACCTGACGAAAACTAACCGAATGCATGCTGAAAACAAGCAAAAACATCTGGATTAACCTTCGAAAAACCCGAACAGGAGCCAAACAGGAGCCGAATCACACAGAGCCGAAGCAGCTGTGATGTAGAGGAGGCAGTGAATAAATTAGCAAAACCATTTGTATGAATCTGGGAAAATGAAATGCTGTTTGCAAAGAAACTACTGAGCGAAAATGTCTGAAATTTTCACAGGAGGTCCAGGGAATGATAATAAAGAGGGCTGTTACAAAAAAAATAAGTAAACTGGAAAAAAAAAATCAGAAAAATGCTTAAAGTATCCTAAAAAATCTATAAATAAAGAGACTTTTTGCTGCAGAATTTTATAATGAACGGTTTATTAGATATTGAATTAAAACGGGAATATTTTTAACATTGAAGCCTATGGGATTCTCCTGAATAAACTTGCCGAATTAAACCACCGAATGGCAGGGCATTAGGGGAACCTTTCACTGCTGGTTTGTGTTCTCTGAATAGCCGAAGCAGTGCTTTTTCATGGGGATTTCACTGCCCTCGAACAGGCACCGAACAGGCACCGTATGTTCAGGCAATTCGCCAGGATTTGGCGTATTGCCTGCTCTCTGGATAGCCGAATGGTCAGGAAAGGTAACCGAACGCTGATTTTCAGCGTTCGGTTACCTTTCACAAGCAATTCGGATCTCTTTGAATAACCCTGTGTATTTAGCTGGCAATTTGCTAATACCTGGTGAATTGCCAGCTTTTCGAATAGCTGAATGGCCACAAAATTGCACCGTATGGGGAAATTCACTGTTTGGAGCTCTCTGACTAACCCCTCTACACAAACACAAAATTAATGCTGTATGAATCTGAAATTATGACGAATTTGTAGCTTATTTTTTTAAAAAAAAAATTTTTGGACAAAGTATTTTACCAGGAAGGATACATTTGAGATTTCTCTAGTTTTCAAGTATGTCCTGCGGTGGCGAGTATGTACCGTTAGGTGTCTTGCCCAAGGACACTTACTGGAGAGTTGCTCTTGCCGGGATCTAATCTGTTTCTCCACAATCTCTCTCCACGGTTATAGAGCAGTGATGTTACCTCTACTCCACCCAGCTTGCTGATGTTAAAAAATAAAGCTCCCCCACATTTTGATTGGACAATCACTCATTCGTTGAATGAAGTTTGAATATGCAAAAGCAATAAAGGAAATCTGGGAGCATTTTGGATGGTCATTTAGAGATTTGTTGTTGTGTACAAAAGCCATAGTAATATGTTTTATAGTTATTAAATATAAATAATATAGTAATACTAATAATTGTACCTTTCAGTCTCAGCGTGTCATGCATATTTTACTAATAGCTGATGTCTATACCCCGTATAGTATTTACATAACAACATTTTCATGTATATTATATTTTGTATATGTTTCTAATATTTTTGTTTTCATTTAGAGGGTTCTTTCCAACTGTATTTGGCTTTCTGGCTTCTCTAGGAAACATTCCTCTACTCACCTGGGTAAATAATATTCCTCATATTCTTGATTGAAAATAACCTTCTTTTCTTGATGTGGAGTTATTTCCAGATAAAGCACTAAAAAGTTGCAAAAAATGAGTTTTATGTCTACGTGAAAGTGCTTTCTCAAAAACAGAAGTAGATATCATGGCTTCACAAGAAGTATGTACAATCATTTTTCAAAACTTATTGTGAGTTTTCCATACTATAAAATGTCAATGGTAACTACAACGAAATGACCTCCTGCATTTCCAAAGGGACAAATTTCAGTTGCAGTTGCAGTTTTCACATGAAGCAATCCCTAGAATGAACTCTGGGGGTCCTATTTCAAGAGAGTCATTATGATTGGCAAGTGAACTTTTAAATATAATGACCCCACTTGTTAATCATAACCTCAACCCTAAAAGTCCGTCAGAGCTGCAAACTTTGCTTCGCTATTAACAGCCCCCTGCGAGTTCACAAATAGCCATTCTAAAAGCTTGGGATAAAGGGAGATTTCCCATTATTTTAGAGAATTAACACTTCCTCTGTGCTTTAACCCCTTCAATACCAAGTGATTTTCCAAAGAAAACATTGTCAGGAACCAGTGGTTTTTTGAAAAATCATTTTTAATAAATTGTGCAGTATTGACTATTACTGTAATAACCTATTTGGCCAGTAGATGGCGAAATCGTCTGCGAAATTGAGTTAGAGATTTTACTAGAAGATCTGTTTTCTGCTATTTCTCCTGCATCGGCTGCTGACAGCGTCTGAAAGCCTGATATTGCAGAGCTTTCAGTTGCCGATTTTACAATTTTGGCTCCTTGGACATTTTGACCACAGGGCTAAAACGTTGGGGACTCTTTCTGGCAGCCCAAAAGCTAACGAAATTTGTTTGCAGCAAATTAATTTCATTTTCTTTTGGGCTGCAGAACAGCACATCGAGATATCTCTATCGGGGCACCAGATGGTGACTTTGCTACCAATATTGGGATATCTCAGGTTTCAAAGGAGTTACGCTGTTTTGTAATCAAAATGGTAAGTAGACCATATCAGGTTCTCTTTGACAGGAGTACTGTCAGCAGATCTTCTGAAAAATAGCTGTCACCGTCCATTCTTTGAGGCAACATTTCTGCACATTGTTATTTATGTGTCACAGGAATATATGAATAAAAATGTTAGAAAAAAATGTCTTGAATTGCTGTATATAGCCAAGAGCATTTTCGTTTTTTTTTTTTTTTTCATCATAACAGTTATTTGAAACCTGGGATGTGAAGTTAACAATTAAATATAGGGTAGAATAGAAGTTTCATACAAAATTGTTATTCTGAGACAGCTAAAAAATTTAAATAATATTAATGTGCTCATTTTTAATTTTTCTTTTGAAATTCAAAGTTTTTTATTATTATCACAAAAAATAACAAGTAAAGGTAAAGTAGAAACAATCATCAGAGGTGAGATAAGAGTACAACAAATACAAATACAAAGATAGAGGCCAATGGCCAAGTAGACCGGATGTATATAAGCGTACACCCAACCGTATGAGAAATTCGACAGTCAGACACGAGCCTCCGGTCTATTCCCGCCGCCACGAGAGTCGGACCGTCGGTATTCATCTATTTTGCCCTTACTGTTGTCAAACCTAAAGTGGGGGGAGGACCAAGGGGTATAAATCTCGAAGCGTGAAGAGATCGCGTGGGCAAACCGTGAATGTTGGAGTACAGGCGAGGTAGAGGGGTAGAGGTAGAGGTAGAGAGAGAGAGAGAGAGAGAGAGAACGAGATAGAAAAGATGGATATGAAAGAGAGAGAGGGGGGGGATAACACAGCGAGGGGACATATCGATCAGCGGACATACATGAAACCACAATGCCAGGACAAGGTAAGTAGGGCTCTCTAATCAAGGCCCATCAGCTATGGGCTATCTGGTCTCCATTGAGCCCCGAACGTAGCGATGCAGCAGAATCCTCCCAGTAGTACCACTTTGTCACGAATTCTGCCGGCAATCCCCTGTCCGCCATCTCTCGATGGTCAAGAGATCGAAGCGCTTCCACTCTACCCATCCAGTCCTCAATAGAGGGGATCCTGTCAGTACGCCACAGGGCTGGTACGAGAGAACGAGCTGCAAGGAGCATAGACATTAGGACCGAGCGTTTCAGGTTTTTGAGGGGGAGCGCAATGTGGAACAGAAGGAAGCAGGCCGGAGAGAGTGACAGGTCCACTCCGGTGACCCGGAGGATGGCGTCGTGAATCTTGCGCCAGAATCCCAGTAAGGGGGGACAGGACCACCAAATGTGCAGAAATGTACCCTCCGCATTATTGCATCTCCAGCATACCGATGGGGTCTGTGGAAATAGCCGGTGAAGGAAGCTGGGGGTCCTATACCAAAAGGAAAGAATCTTATAAGATGTTTCCTGTACGCGGTTTGCTCCACAGCCTTTGTGGACCAGTGTAAACGTGTTAGTCCATTGGGCTGAAGTAAAAGTAGTCCCGAGTTCCTCTTCCCATCTAGACACGAAAGGTTGGACTTCTGAGTCAGTCGTCAAAATTATGCCATAAATTGTTGACACCCCACGAGGTAGGGGGAGGCTCGTTTGGCAGATTAGTTCAAACGGCAGTAGTGGGCGGCTCAAGCTATAGCCACAATTAAGGCTCTTCAAGTATGATTTAATTTGGGCGAAATTGAATTGTTCCAGGAGGGAGAGTGGTCCCACAGCGGTCGATCGTGGGGAGAGATCTAAGCGACCATCCGGAGGGAGATCCAAAGCGCGTAGTCTACCAGTGTCGGACAGTCTATCTCGCAGAGAAGGCAACACTCCGCTCGGCAGGCCCGGGTTGTGCATCAGGGGCAAAAGCGGGGAGAGGGCCGAGGAGAGGCCAAACGCCAATTTACGTGAATGCCAGAGTCGTAGCGTGTTCAAGACCGGGTCCGGATCAGGGCGGGGGCCAGCGAGACTGTTTGGTGGCAACCAGGGGAGTGTCAACAGAGGACGGGGGGAAAGGGCACGCTCCACATCCATCCAGCGCTTGTCCAGCTTCTGCGCCGACCAGTCAACTATCCTCACCATTTGACTGGCAAGATAATATTTCCTCAGGTCCGGTAGAGCTAAGCCGCCTCGGGATTTAGGGAGACACATTACCTTAAAACTCACTCTTGGACGGCCGTGAGCCCAGACAAATCGTAGCAACTCTTTTCGGAGCGTGGTAAAGAAGGAAACCGGGATCGGTATGGGCAAAGTAGTAAATAGGTACAGTAAACGTGGTAGCAAGTTCATCTTAAGTACGGCAATCCTGCCGAACCAGGAGAGCATCTTGCCATTCCAATCCGTTAGGTCTTTGACAAAGTTGCCGAGGATCGCCAAAAAATTTAGCTCAAAGATTTGTTTGGAGGTAGCAGCTAGCCATACCCCAAGGTACTTCATCTGCTCCGGGCAGTGTCGGAATGGGTATGTTCTCCTGATCGAGGAGACAGAGGTGGAATGTAGGGAAATGTTCAAAAATTCTGACTTGTCTCGGTTTATCCGATATCCCGCTATCGCTCCATAGTCATCCAGCGTCCGAACAATCGCCGGCAGGGAAGAGTCGGGGTCCGTGACAAGGAACAACAGGTCATCTGCGTAGGCCGAAACCTTGTGTTCAGAGGAGTGACCTCGGATGCCGGTGATATCGGCATTAAGACGGATTGCAACTAATAAAGGCTCAAGGGAAATAGCAAATAGAAGGGGGGATAAGGGGCATCCTTGGCGCGTACCATTTCTTATGTCCAAGTCGTGTGACAAGGCTCCATTGGCGCGCACTCTCGCTGTGGGGTTATTGTAAAGTGCTTTCGTCCAGTGCAGGAATGAGTCTCCCACTCCGGTACGCTGTAGGACCGAGAACATGAAGCTCCAACGAACTCTGTCAAAGGCCTTCTCCGCGTCCGTGGACAGCAGGAGAAGGCCCGTGCTCGAGGCCCTAGCCAGTCCAATCGCACCCAGCACGCGTGTCGTCGCGTCTCGGGCTTCGCGGCCCGGAATAAAGCCTACTTGGTCTGAGTGAATTAAAGCGGGCAGGAGGGGTGCGAGTCGGTCCGCCAGGATCTTGGATAGGATTTTCAGGTCTGTGTTCAGGAGGGAAAGGGGGCGATAGTTGCGCACATCCGAAACATCTTTCCCTGGTTTGCCGATCACCGAAATGGTAGCGGAAAGGGTATGGGGATGAAACTGCTCTCCATCCCGCAGCCGGGAGAAAAGGGAAGTCAGATGAGGAAGCAACTCATCTGGGAAGGCTTTATAATACTCTGCCGGGAGCCCATCAGGGCCCGGGCATTTCCCAGTTTTAAGAGCGGTGATAACCCGTTTGATTTCTTCCACGGGAATCGGTGCATCCAAGGTTTCCATCGCCGTGGGGGTTAGAGTATGATTGAGTTTGCCAGTGAGGTAGGCGTCAATTTCGATGGTAGACGGGACCCGATCCGACCCATCATCCATATGGTAGAGCTTTTCATAAAAGCTCCGGAATTCCTCAAGGATCTGGTCCGGGCGTGACGTTAGTGTCCCCGTGGAAGTTTTAATTCTAGCGATGTAGTTTGCCTCCCGTCGCTTGCGGAGCATATGGGCCAGATATCTCCCCGGCTTGTTCTCTTTGAGGGCGAAGTAGCACTTAGTTCGCTGAGCAGCAAAACGAATATTCGCGTCTAGCAGATCGTTAAGCACTCTTCGTTTGGATGCTAATAGGGCATAATCGGAAGGGAGGGCAGAGGAGTGATGTAAGAGCTCAAGATCTCTAATTTCCTTAAATAACTCACGGAGTTTCCCCGAACTTTCCTTTTTAAGAGCGGTGGCTTTGCTAATGAGCAGTCCTCTGAGGACTGCTTTGTGGGCTTCCCACGTGGTAGGGAATGGTACCTCCGCGCGTTCGTTGTCCGAGAAGTAGTTGCGTAAACATGTTGTAACGTCTTGGCAGATAGCAGGGTTCTGTAGCAGGGTCAAGTTTAGGCGCCATTGACGCTCCGAGGGCCGGGATAAGGGGGAGGAAAAAGTGATCAACAATGGGCAATGATCCGACCAGGATTGTGCTTGTATAGCCGAATCCATCACGTTAAGCAACATGCCTTGTTGGACAAACACATAATCCAGTCTCGAGTACGAGGAGTGCACGGGAGAAAAGAATGTATAGTCCCGCTCGCCTGCATGAAAGGCCCTCCATACATCCACCAGTTGTAGACTATCCAGGGATCGACGTATGTGTCGAAGCACATTGTGCGGGATCGAGGATCGGCCAGCAGACGTGTCCGTCCGTGGGTCAAGGGGGGCATTAAAGTCTCCAGCGACCACCAAGGTCCCGGATTTAAAGGAATCGAGACGGCGAAGTATGGAGGCGAGACATCGGTGCTGGTTAGTGTTTGGGAGGTATATTGACGCAAACGTGTACACCACGTCAACTATAGTGCATTTGACAAATAGGAAGCGACCCTCCTTATCAGGGAGGACTGCATCTACGGTCACGGGTATATCTTTAGCGAAAAAGGTTCGCCACCCCCCGTTTTTTTTTTTGGTAAGGGTCACTAAAGTGTCCCACCGGAAAGGCCGGATCTCTGAGAATCGGGGAGGCTCCCGTCTTAAAGTGCGTTTCCTGGAGGAAGGCCACCGAAGATCGCAGCGCCCGGAGCTCTCGAAACAGCCGCTGACGCCGTTCGGGCGTGTTAAGTCCATTAACGTTATACGTGAGGAAATGGAGGGACTTCGGGGAAAAGCCTGGCATTGTAGACATAGCTCACCAACCAACAATCAGACAAACAAAGAGACAAACAGGGGTAGGGGAGGGTGAGGGAGAGAAGGGTATATGGGGGGCAGAGAGAGTAAGGGGAGAATGACAGAAAAGAGATGGAGAGACAGGTTCGAGAAGAAAGACAGAGAATGAATGAGGAGTGATACGTCGCCAAGAGAGGCTATATCAGCCTGGCTAGAGGCCAAATACCTTCTTGTAAAGAAGTCGACGACCGACCCTCGCGGGCGACAGACCTAGACTCTAGAGGCCGCTGAGACCGACTGTGAACAGAAAACGAGGAGAATAAAACTGAACCAGCGACGGTCAGGTATCTAGGTCTTAAAAAAAACAAATTAAACAGGTAATAACGAGTAAAACTGAGGCCCCTCCAACTGTATGAGGGAAATTGAGAAAGTGCAAACACCAGTATAGAAAGGAAAAAACATAGTCCACGTCATAGGAGTGTGAAACGTAAAGTTCCCGGAGCCGGGCTCGCCTCGGCCACATGGTTCTGAAAACCGCCTGATGGCGGCCCCCCTTCCCCCCAAAGGCCCCCCACGTCCATCCTCCCCATGCCTAAGGGATGTTATACAACAGGCGAGTACGCTCAAAAACATGCAAGCTACATCAGAAAAACGAGATAGGTGTTGGGGGGAAAAGGACGAGGTTAGATATCCCCATAGTGCGTAGGGGCGGGTAGTGGGCCAATCATTACAGTGTCTGTATTGTAGAGGGCAGGGGAGCAGGAGGAGGCGGCATTCAACAAAAAAAAAAAAATTATTCCCCATGGCCTCCCCGGACTTGGTATGAGGATGTCGCTGTTGGGGCGGTACGTTATCCCAGACGTCGAAAGAGGGCTCCGCTGTAGGCCCGATGCATTGGAATTCATGTGAGTGGGAGCTCCATGAGTGAAGTGTTGAGTCGACTGTCACCTGCAAGAGAGTCCAGATAAAAAGTAGCTAGAGCGGTCGAGTAGGGAGGTAGACAGAGGCGCCGTTCGAAGGGTGTCCACGTCCTCCGTGATTACGGTGCTATGGTATCGTTAACGGCGCGATGCACCAAAAAGCGGGCATATCCGCATCGTTGCAAAGGTCGGATCCGGACCTACACGGAGGGGAACTCCTGAGGCACTGTGCCGAACCCATCGTCGTCCGCCGGAGAGTCCAGGTGAGGGGCCTCCCAAGCCGTTTAAGCGTGGTAGATCAACTTTAGGAGAGGGGAGAGAAGAAGAGAAAAAAATAAAAAATAAAGGGGGGAGTATTTCTCCCATCGAAACCCATCTCAGCAGAGGTTGTAGAACGTTCGTGGGGAGCTAGTGATATCAGGACAAAGGTTATTCGCGGGTGGTCCCGGGGTGGAGGTTGGGCACGCCCGTCAGAAAAGCGGGAGAATCATTCCCATAAGTTATAGGGGCGAGCTAGGTACCGGGGGTGGGAGACCAAGCAATACGTGATTCCAGAAGAGTCCGCAAAACCGGCAAGGGAACTCCAGTGTGGGTGCAAGGTGGGAAGTCAAACATCAGCGTGGTGCGGGGAGCGAGGAGGTGATAGCTCCCGGGCGAGGACTCGGTCTGGAGAGGCCCGGCCGCGTCTGCGTGACCGACGTCTACGGGGGCGAGGAAGGTCCGGACCCGGACGAGCCGTGTCCTCCCAGCTGCGAACGGAGACCTCCGGTAGCTCCAAGGCCTCCAGGAAGGCCGGGACATCTGTCGGGTAACAAATCGTATGCGGAACCCCGTTGTTCAGCGCAAGTAAAGTGAAGGGGAATCCCCACCTGTAGGGCAGATTAGCCCGCCTGAGTGCCTGCGTGACCGGCTGTAGACATCGTCGAGCCGCCAGGGTAAACGGAGACAAGTCCTGATAAAGTTCAATGCTGCAGTGATGGAAATCCCATTGCCTCGAGGATCTGGCTTTAAGCATGATGGATTCCTTAAGTGCGAACTCGGTCAGGTGGCAGATCACATCCCTGGGAGGTGCGGTCGGTGGAGGCCGGGGGCGCAGGGCCCTGTGAGCTCTATCAATGTGGATGGGGGTATCGAGCGTCCTATTCAGGATATGATTGAACAGCTCGGTTAGGATAGCACGGAGATCTTCCGGCCCCTCCACTTCAAGCAGGCCGCGGACTCTTATGTTATGCCTCCTACCTCTATTATCGAGGTCGTCTACCCGGCTTTGGAGCTCCGAGAAGGCTGTAGGTGAAGTGGTCGTCATCTCGGGGGGAGGCCGTTGCGCAACTTCTTCCAGGGCGCCCACTCTGGTCGACAGGGCCGAGACCTCGGTGCGGATCTCCCGGACCTCCCGTCCGAAGTTCTCACGGAGGTCGGCCACCATGTCGGAAAGATCCGCTTTGGTGGGGAGCGCAGATATGAGGCGTTCCAGTCGGCGTGTAACCTCCTCTTGGTCCGCTGCTCGGGGTGGTGGGGAAGGCCCGTCCGCCATGCTAGGTGGCTCCGGCGGGGTTAGTGTCGTCCCGGGCGGGATGAAAAAGGCGTCCAAGGAGCCCGCGGATCTCGCGGGGGGTGGGCAGGAGCTTTCGGGGTGGATATCTTCCCTTTTCCTCGAACCATGTCCCGTTCAGTACTGGGGGAGAGCAGAAAAGTTGGAGGGGATTCAGGAGCTCGTTTAGAATGCGGCCATCGTGGTCGAAGGTCAGGACACGCCCCCCATTTTTAATTTTTCATGTATTCCTTTACCCTTTTCAGAAATATTTTTGAATTGTACAATTCTGAGCTCTAGAAAGTGTATTTTATCTTACACAATTTCAAATGGGGTCTGTATTGTTATCATACAGGCAGAAATGTTTTCTCTGCTAGATACAGTAACTGTGATAAAGATAATAAAAATGATGATCTCCTGCTTATGGAGATTTGTAGTGATCTTAATCACTAGCGTCGCTGGGTGGGGGGTGCGGCCCTTAGGGTGACACCCGCCCTTAGGGTGACACCAAAGACTTTGATTTTTGAACCGGCCGCCGCACCGGCAGCCGGTTCAAAAATGAAAGTCTTGGGCAACTGACCCCTCGGGTGCTGCCAGAGGACCTGCGGGTCAGTGGGGACCCGGTTTTGTAAGGGACGTTAACTTCCGACCACGGCGGGGAAACAAACAACCCTCCTTATCGGCGGCGTTCCAGCGTGCCTTCCTAGGCCCCACGTGCACCCTGCATTGATGCCGCCCCCTCACATGAAGCGTGCGCATCACGTGGGGGGCATCATTGCAGGGTACACGTGGGGCCCAGGAAGGCCCGCTGGACCGCCGCCGATGAGGCAATTTGTTTGTTTCCCCGCCATGGTCGGAAAGTCAACGTCCCTTACAAAACCGGGCTCCTGAGCTGCCTGCTGTGGTCAGTATACATCCATATGTTTGCTGGGCACTATACATCCATATGTTTGCTGGGCACTATACACCCATGTGTGAGCTGGGCACTATACACCCATGTGTGAGCTGGGCACTATACACCCATGTGTGAGCTGGGCACTATACACCCATGTGTGAGCTGGGGCACTATACATTCATGTGTGAGCTGGGGCACTATACATCCATGTGTGAGCTGGGCATTATACATCCATGTGTGAGCTGGGCATTATACATCCATGTGTGAGCGGGGCACTATACATCCGTGTGTGTGAGCTGGGCACTATACATCCGTGTGTGAGAGCTGGGCACTATACAGCCGTGTGTGTGAGCTGGGCACTATACAGCCGTGTGTGTGAGCTGGGCACTATACAGCCGTGTGTGTGAGCTGGGCAATATACATCCGTGTGTGAGCTGGGCAATATACATCCGTGTGTGAGCTGGGCAATATACATCCATGTGTGAGCTGGGGGCAATATATATCCATATGTGATCTGGGGCACTATATATCCATGGGTGAGCTGGGGCACTATATATCCATGGGTGAGCTGGGGCAATATATCCAAAAGTGTTCTGGGACACAATATATCCATATGTGAGTTGGGGCAATATATATCCATGGGTGATCTGCTGGGGGCAATATATAATTGTGAGCTGGGGCAACATATCCATATGTGAGCTGAGGTAATATATCCAGAGCTGCTGGGGGCAATATATATCCATGTGTGCTTTCACTGACTTCAAACAGACACTGTACTTGCTGGCAGTTTGCCAAAATTTATGTGTGAGCATATGAGAGAACTCCAGAGCAATAAACCTCACAGTAATGTACGCTGTGCAGGAGCGTTCAGTGTTATATGGGAGTACTGATTT